>JAEIGP010000662.1:9377500-9977500 GCA_018904095.1 Zaprionus ghesquierei
GCAGATCATCCACTGGTGGGTGGACATAAAGGTCCCGTCTTGGATATTGCGTGGTGTCCGCACAACGATAATGTAATCGCCTCCGGCTCTGAGGATTGTGTTGTGAAGGTTTGGCAAATTCCCGATGGCGGCTTGTCGCGCACACTCACCGAACCCGTTGTGGATCTGGTGTTCCATCAGCGACGTGTTGGTCTCGTGCTCTGGCATCCATCGGCGCTCAATGTTCTGCTCACCGCCGGCTCGGACAACCAAGTAAGCGAAGAGGAGAACTTCTTCTTTTGAAGAACTCTTGCTAATTGGAATCTGCTTTGTAGGTTGTCATCTGGAACGTGGGCACCGGCGAGATTCTGGTGCACATTGACTCGCATCCGGATATTGTGTACAGTGCGTGCTTTAACTGGGATGGCTCCAAGCTGGTCACTACATGCAAGGACAAAAAGATACGCATCTACGATCCACGCACCGCCGAACTGGAGAGCGAGGCCATGTGCCATGAGGGTTCGAAGGCAACGCGCGCCATCTTTCTGCGTCACGGTCTGATCTTTACCACCGGCTTCAATCGCAGTTCGGAGCGTCAGTATTCGCTGCGCACACCCGACGCACTCAGCGATCCCATTGTCATGGTCGAGCTGGACACATCGAACGGTGTCATGTTCCCGCTGTACGATCCGGATACGAATCTGATCTATCTGTGTGGCAAAGGCGATTCTGTGATTCGTTATTTTGAGGTTGGGAAACGACTACTTTCAATAATATACGACTTGCTAATACCCTGTACTACTTTTAGGTGACGCCAGAGCCGCCATTTGTGCACTATATCAACACATTTCAAACACCAGATCCACAGCGCGGCATTGGTCTAATGCCTAAGCGTGGCTGCGATGTAACCACCTGCGAAATAGCCAAATTCTATCGGCTAAACAACAATGGGCTCTGCCAGGTCATCTCGATGACGGTGCCGCGCAAATCCGATCTCTTCCAGGAGGATCTCTATCCCGATACACTGGCGGAAGATGCGGCCATAACGGCCGAGGAATGGATTGCCGGCAAGGATGCTGATCCACTGACGTTCTCGCTCAAAGTAAGTGGATCCAGTTGCGATCGCCATGCTCCCCCCTAGACTTTGGAATACAAACGCTTCAGGCGCTGCGACGTTGTCGTGTTACCCCGATTTACTTCAATGTCGCAGTTGCTGCTTTATAGCGTACAGGAATGAACTGGATATGACGCAACAACAACAACAACAATTGTATTCCAAAAAATGGCTTCCATGTAGTTGCTTTCCGTGTCCGCCTGTTGCTGCTAATGCTGTGGCTGCTGTCCTTGCCTGCCGTGTGTTCTCAACGTTTGTGTCCCGTTAGCCCTTTACAACATGCTCCCTACCACACACACACACACACCTACACCCACATCCACAACCATGCACACACACACTAGCATTTACGCACACACACACACACACACAAGCAAACGCTTCTACACACTGACAGCTTTTGACATACGCCCTAACACGCACGCCGCGTGGCGCTTGTTGTTGTGTTTCTTGTTCTTTGTTGTAACCCAAGTTGAACAGTGATTCTTATAAACCTAATCAGGATCGCGTTTCCATTGTACAGGGTGGCTATGTCTCCTCGTCGGGCAGCAATCAGTTGTCTGTCAGCAAGAAGGCCAACATACTGAACAAGGCGTCGGCATCGCGAGGTGGCGGCAGCAACGCCTTGGCTCCCGGTGGTGGCAATCATTCATCCGCCAACAACAACGAAGCCAACGATAGTGGAGCGCCAGCTGCGATATTTACGGTAAGTGTTAAGCAGATTTCTAAAGAATTTAAGCTCTTTTTAACTCATCTAATCGTTTGCAGGAAAAGGATCATCGCAACATACTCGATGAGATACGCAAACTGAAGGCAATCATTGTCAAGCAGGAGAATCGCATACGCGCCTTGGAAGCTAAGGTGACTGCGTCCGGTGGCGATGAGACTGATGCACGCAACAGCAACAAGAATGGCAGCGCAGCAGCCCCAACAGCGTCATCAGCGGCGTCGGCAGCGGACAGTAGCCATGCCAGCGATAGTGCCAATGATCATGCCGCCTCCGCGTCAGCAGCAACGGCGGATAATGCTCACGACGAGAATTAAAACCTCTTCGCTCCAGACACAGGCATAATAAATAGAGAATGTGAGGAAGAGGAAGAGAAAAAGAACAAGCAATGTATGATTGTAGTGACAGGATGGAGGAGCAAGAGAACTGCTTGATGAAGCTCGTCGTCGTCGTTATCGTTTGAGAATTTCTCTGATAAAACAACAAGAAAATTACGTTTATATTTGTACACGCTAAATGAGAGTCGTCGTCTATATAATTATTATGATTTCGATTATTTATTTTATATAATTTAATTTTAGGTCTTTTTACGAGCGATATGAGTTGAGCGTAGTAGAGATAAAAATACACAAAACACTCAACATACACAGAACGCATATAACATGTATACACACACACACACACACACACACACACACAATATCCTGCCAAAAATATATAGTGAACCTAACGAACTACCTACAAATTGCGCCCAAAATCGTTAAGAAAGGAATAAAAGGAAGACAGACCGAAGTCTTGATTCCAAAACTTTCCGACTGTGTGAAATTGTTGTAAATTAAACAAAATCAAGATTTATAGACTAAAATGCAATCATAATAACTATATATCCTACCAATTTACTACCTTTACCTTTTTCTATACATACGCATATAAAGCATTATAACGCGTCGTGGCAATACGTCTATATTTACACTATATATCCATGACAATAGCTTATATATTTCGATTAGGCATCTAAAGAAATTAATACTTAACCCCTCCTCTATTATCCCCCTTACCCAAAGCCGCCGCTTTCATAATACATTTTTCTCGTTCTAAATAATAATAAGTTGTATTTTGTAATAATAAACGAAAGGAAAAGAAAACCAACGATTTCAAACGTCGAAATTTTGTATTTACACATAGAATTTGTCGATCGATTGTATAACAATCAAACAGAAGAAAAACAGATGAATCAATAATAAATTATGTAAAAGTGCTGACAATTTTCTGTATAAATAATTTACAATTTGATACGGAATAAATCAAATACAAATTAAAATAAGAATTGAACGTAACTTTCATGCCTTGATTTTCAAAGACTTTCAGCTGTGCATGGTCACACAGCAACTATCGACGTGGCCAGACTTTTGAATTAAGTTCAAAAAGGATCGATGGAGATCTGTAATATCGATAAGAATTGATTCATACTTTAAGGGCGGAATGAAAGCTTATGTGATTCTTGATAATCAAACTGCAATGTCAAAACCCACTAACCTTCCCTCGCGGCTGTAATTCGCTTGCAATGCCAGCATTTTTAAGATGATTTAAAAGAGCTACAATAGCTTAACCGCTAAAAAAAAAGTAATATGAATACGTAAAATACAAATAATCGGGCCAATCCAAATCAGACCATCGTCTACATTGTGCAAAATTATTCGATAAGAAACACTAATAATAGCATAAATTTATAAACACATGAGAATAAAATCTTTAAGCTTTTCATTTGAGCTAACATTCAAGCAGTTTAATAAATTAAATTTTAAAATTTTCTTTATTAAATATTTCTGTTTTTCATTCACGCCAAATGCCGCCAAGCTTGAATTAAAGTTGATCGATATATCGATGAATTGCCCAGTACACCGATTGCGTTTCGTTACTTAACGCAACGTGCCTAGACCCCCATCGGCAAGCGACTACAAAAAGCCCAATCGGCTGTCAAACGATTCATTCGTGTTTTCTTCGTCGTTCGGTTGAGCAGAGTGAGGCGGGCGAGTGAGCGCCAGCCAAATAAATAATTGTGCACGCGCGTCAAAAATCCAGTAGGGTTATTTAATCGGCTTCACGTGTAGCAAACAGTGTAACAATATATTCATATACATATTACAATCGCAACGGGCGGAAGCAAAGTCTAATTGTGGCACATCATCATCTAAGGAAATAATGCAGCTGCCAACATTACATAAGCGAATGGCAAAAACGCATTATTTGCAGCAACAAATTGTCTAACGAGATTCAGATATATTTCATCAGCCTCAACAAATCTGCGCGCACGCACACAAACACAAATCGTACATGAACATGCATGTACATACATATGTTTGAATGTATTTAAAGCTGCATAGTAAGCAATAAGAGTAAGAGTAAGAAGGAAAGAAATAAAGCTTTTAAACTGATCTGAACAACTGAATATTGTCAAAGAGAAAATATGTGCTCGGCAACAACAAAACAAAGGCAGAAATGTATAAGTATTCGCAGTAGCAGCAGCAGAACCAGCGCCAGCGTCAAGAACAGCAACAACAACAGTCCCAAATCGGCGCCTAGCAACAAGACGAATCGCATTGCTGCCATGTACAACGAGTTTCTGTGATTTGAATTCGATTTTGAGAATCAAATTCGACGCCAAAGATTGTATATAATAAAAAATATAATATAGAAATATTATAAAGTCGCACAATAGCAGAGAAAGTGATTGGGCCGCATCAAAAAAAAAAATAAATAAAATAAATAAATAAATAAAAATCATAAATTTGCAGTACAGAAATAAATAAAGAGATCAAAATGAATGCTAGCGCAACGCAGGCCAGTTCCAATAAGATGAAAGTCAAGGTGTTTTCGCATGTCAAATATGAGCATCTTGTGGCCGGTGTGTCTGGTGGAGTTACATCGACCCTAATACTGCATCCGTTGGATCTCATCAAAATTCGCTTTGCTGGTGAGTAATCAAAGAGAGAGAAAGAGATTGAGCAGAGTTGTCACGTGACTAAGAAGTCGCCGCAAATTGCACTTGCTTTGCTCTTCGTGCTTATCGTTCCATATTTTTCCGTTTGTTTGAAAATTTTCCATGCGAATGCATTGAGTAAACGGGAAATTCTTAAGCAAACAAATACACACACACACACATGTACCCACACACGCATTTTGCACTTCACGTCATTTCCTCCTCTTTTCAATTTATTTAGTGCTTTGTTGACAATTTCGCGTCAGTTCGCATAAGTGTGACCGATTATACATTATTTTTTCGCATATCACTATATTTAGAAAAAATAGAAATGATAAGCGCAATCTTTACGTGAAAAGAAAGCGCTAGAAGCACACGCCCACAAATGTTTAGGTCTAACTGTAGGGGAATTTTATGGCAGTGTTTTCGTACAATTTATGGCTAAAGGTCCAAAGCTCGATATTAATTGTTTTGCTCGATGACTCAGCGCTATTGACTTGTTCCGGACGTGTTGTTGTTTTTTCATCTTTCTAGATTGTGTTTATTCCCGCACTCTCCCGTATCAGCTAAAAGTATTCATAGTTGTCCTCGTTTCAACTGTTGTGTGTTCGCATTGTTTCCGCATGCAAAGATTTTTTAATAATAAATGAACAATAACAACAATAAGCGTACAACATAAGACAACGACAACAGGTTATCGCATGCATGTAAACAATATCGGTACATGAAGTTTATTTTTGTTTAGAGTTGACTTGACTTTATAATGAAAAGCGCCAATATCCGAGAGAGTGCAAAATATTTACATTCATATCCGCTGGAATTTCATTGGAAACGGGCAAGAACCTTAACAACAACAAGAATAAGAAATTAGGTTGTTTATGCGAATTTAGCAGAGAAACTCTTTAAGCTAAATGTGCAAAGTGACGCCATCTGTTGCCTAGAATTTGCAAAGCAAAAGAGAAATACGACACAAGCGCGCGCGTGTCAGGTTTTGCGTATGTATTGCATGACGCACCGACTTTATAGTTTGTGGAGAGGGAAGCAACAACAGCAGCAAATGCGAACGTCAGCGATTGGCGTAAACTTGTTTATCTTTTTGCACTCACTGTGCGTGGCGCGCTGTCTTCGCGCCGTCAGATCACGTGACCGACGTGCTGTGTGACTGTACACACAGTACGCTCTTTTTTTTTCATAACTTAACGGCAACTGTCGCAACTCTCACGCACGAGCGCTGAACTGGTTTTCCACCTCTCTGTGTATCGATTGTTGAGCGGGTGTGTTGCCAAGTGCGCGCAACTGTCAACGGTTACTTATCGCTTGCGAAGGCAAGTGCAAAAATCAGCTGTTTTTTTTGTTTGTGTGCGACCAATTGACACCAAAACTAATTAGATGGTAGGCAAAATAAAAACAAAAACGAAAGTATTGAATAATTGTCGCGCAGGTTATAAATAAAGCACTAGTAAATTATGTATTTACTTTTAGTTTTGTGATAAATCACATAAGTCTATCGATAAATCACTCATGATTTGCAATTAACCGTTATCGTATCGCATTCTAATCGGCTGTGCAATCGCAGTTTTATTATTGTTTTTGCCGTTTGCCGTTTGGTTGTCAATCAATATAAATACCCTGTGCGCTATTACCGGTTCTTGGGATCATGCTCTCAAGGTTAGTCGCTACGCACACATTAGCGCATGCTAAAAATAACTCTGCTCTTTATAGGGAGACTGACGAGCCCCCTATTCGCGTTTGTCTGTGTGTGTAAGCGTGTGTTGTTCTGTTGTTCTGTTGTCAGGCGATTGATGAGCAGCTAATAGGCGTTAGCGAATGTTATTAGCCTGCTGTTCATTTATTGCTAATCAAATGTGCATATATAGTATATAGAAAGCATACAGTAGTATTAGGATGCTAATGCCCGCATAAGTAGCAGCAGCTTATATTTCCACGGATCCCTGTTATCACATCCGCCGCTGTTGCCGTCGTCTTGTGCAATTAGCGCTATCTCTCGCTTATGGCCACAACAACACACACAGAAATACACATACAGCTACAGCTACGAAAACAACTTGTTGCTGTTTTTGCTACTCGATTGTTGTCGTTCTCCTTGCTATTTGTTGTTGTCGCATTTATTTTATTCGTGCCATTAGCCAGCCCAGGGCCTGGAAGTGACTGGTACAGTCCCCCAAAATTGGCAAAAAAGAAATCAGCTGTTGCCTGATTTAGCGTATGAATCTCCCCATATTTCATAACTTAACTGGTTTACAGTTAAGTCAGTCATTAAATAAGAAAAGTCCCTGCAAAGTTCCAGCTGTTTTTCAAATTTTTCCACTTTTAAAAAAGTCAAGTCTTAACGGAAAGAAACCGGAATTGTCAGTACTGTGACTAAGTTGATCGGAAACTCGAGTGTCGACTCTCAGTCTCGCCTTCTTTTCGTCTCTATCTCTGTCTGTCCCCGTCTCAAGGCTTTCGTCTAGACGATTAAGTAAACACTCTCATAAAGCAACGACACACACGAAAACAAAAAGAAAACAACAAACCTTTATCATTAACAATTTTTGTTTGATTTTCCCTTGCAGTAAACGATGGACGCACCGCGGCTGTGCCGCAATACCGTGGACTCGGCAGCGCTTTTACCACCATATTCCGGCAAGAGGGTTTCCGTGGTCTCTACAAGGGTGTTACACCCAACGTGTGGGGATCGGGTTCATCGTGGGGCCTGTACTTTTTATTGTAAGTACTACAATCGGTCATCCAATGAACTTGACACCTGACACTGATTACGGTTCGTTTCTCTTTAGCTACAACACCATCAAGACGTTCATCCAGGATGGCAACTCAACCATGCCACTGGGTCCCACCATGCACATGTTGGCCGCCGCCGAGTCTGGTGCCCTCACGCTGCTCCTAACGAATCCCATTTGGGTGGTTAAGACGCGTCTCTGTCTGCAATGTGATTCCGGCAGCAGTGCGGAATATCGCGGCATGGTGCATGCTCTAGCCGAGATCTATAAGACGGAGGGTATACGTGGACTGTACAGAGGCTTTGTACCCGGCATGCTGGGCGTGTCTCACGGAGCCATACAGTTTATGACCTATGAGGAGATGAAGAACGCGTACAATGAGTACCGCAAGCTGCCCATCGATACCAAACTGGTATGTATAATAAAAATCTTCATCAATCTTGAATCACATGACCAAAAAGCGTGAGGCATACGCAAGTATATACGATATATATATATATATATACAAATCGCGTATATATCCGTTGCCCGTGCTATTTGGCAGCTGTTCAACAGCTTAGCATATTCCCACATCTTAGTTGGGCGTTCGACAGTCTCGACTAATTCGTGTGTCCTCCTTTTTTCACTTTCATCGCACGCATGGCAGGCTACAAGCGAATACCTGGCATTCGCCGCGATGTCAAAGCTTATTGCCGCTGCAGCAACATATCCATATCAGGTGGTGCGGGCACGCCTGCAGGATCATCACCATCGATACAACGGCACCTGGGACTGCATCAAACAGACATGGAGGTACGAACGCATGGGCGGTTTCTATAAGGGACTCGTGCCGTATCTGGTCCACGTAACGCCCAACATTTGCATGGTTATGCTCATTTGGGAGAAGCTGACAAGCTAGACCAGCGTGCAGCAGAGTGCTGAGAGTATTAAACCATCCTAGTTAAAGCACAATCCACAACAATCTACAATTTAGAATCTAGAATCTTCATTAGCACACTCTGAATTTAAGCATGACAAAATTAAACCCATTTATAATTTGTATTCTATGTTGATTTTCGATTAAGACTCTACTTATACTACAACTAGATTTAAGTTAATTCCATAGTTAGGCATTAGTTAAAACAACAACTGCAACAGCGAGAAACGCTTTAAGAATGTATAACTTGAATAATTCGCTAAAACTTTAAAAGTTTTCTTGATTTGTCCTTGAATGTGAAATCTAATTTCATTAGCAACTGTTGCACTTAAATTGCACAACTTTAGTTTATAGTTTAGTTAAATTATTTATTCGATAAACGATATATGTAAATATGTTAAACAAAAACCGAGAAAAAACAGAAAAAACATAGCTACAACAGAATAATTTTCGCTTTGGCAAAAAGATTCTTCATAATTTCGCAAATCGTTTTCTTCTAATATATATACTATATAGAAATTTATATATATATATTTTAATAGAACCTTGACATTTATGAGCACATAAGCATATTACGATTTAAACAAAAAGCATTGTGAACAAAACTTGAGAGATAACATAAAAGAAAAAAAAAAAAAAAACATGAAAGAAAAATTATATATCGAGTAAACGAAAACTGAAAAAAGAAAACAATCCCAAGTACCGTTGAAAGTACGTAAACATTAAAATGCCAAGAACTAAAAGAAGAAAGAAAAAGAAAATTACAAAGTTTCCAAGTCTTCAATACGAGTCTTTTCATTTCGCCGATTTTTTTTTTTGAACTTTTAACTTGAACTGGTCGCCATCGGCCCGTAGTAAGTACAATAAGAGAGCGAGGGTATGTGAATATATATTGTGCAGAATCTCTTTGCTAAATCGATAATTGAATCGAACACGCAGGCAGTGTAAGTAGCTTAGACCCGTGGCGACATCAACTAACCGCACCGTATACCCGTTGCTTTTCATTGCAGATACGAGAGAGCTTTTGGATTCTACAAGGGTCTTCAGGCGAATCTGATTCGCGTGGTGCCCGCCTGCATGATCACCTTCCTCGTTTACGAGAACGTCTCGCATTACATGTTGGCGCACAAGAAGTCGAGGGAGCTGGCCGCCGTACCCATTAAAGCCGAAAGTCCGGAGGTCTCGAAGAAATCAAATGAATGAGCACATCTTGGTGTTGCTTTTACGAAACTTGTCGCTTATCCAGAATTCTTTCTGTAATGACTTTCAAGTCGTTCGCTTATTGCATTCATTCGTCAACTAGCTTAACGATTTGTGTGACTGTACTACTGTTATACTACTATTTATACTGTTATTACTGATTAAGGGGTGTGGTATTCCTGAGTTTGTCAATAGAATGTGCTAAATGCAATCGTGAGGCAGGCAAAGTAAAAAATAATGAAATTCCTGTACGCATAAGTAAACCGTCTCAGTGAAACATAATTATTTTTAAGTAAATCTAAACAACTTCTTTATTTAAGTACATGATTTTTGTAAATGGAAGAGAAATCGTTAAACAACACTATTAAAATGTTTTTTTAATTTTGAATTTTGCGGCTAAACCGTTTTGCATTGCATATTTTGTGGCCTATGGGCTCATAACGGTAAAGTTTAAACGTTTCCAATCACATTTTATACTAGAATGATACGTGCAATTGAGTTAGCCAGTCGCAAAGCTTAAAGCGCAAGCAAGAGCGCACTGTCTCTTACTCTTTCTCTTCTTTCTCTAAAGTTGCGCGCGCTGCCAACCGTTTGCCGAATAACCGTTTCGGCTGTGCAAAAAGCTTTGCGGTTAGCTTTTGAGTTCAGTTCACAAACGAATGCAACGGCGTGCGGACGTGCTGACGCTACTCTTTTAATGTGTTGTTGTTTTTGTTGCCGTGCTCTTGTCGTTGTTCGTGCATGTGTGTTGTTGTTAAATTAATAACTTGTGATATGATAGCAAGAGCACCAATAACAAAAACAAAACCAAACGCGCTGACAATTAACCCATTGGGCCTTATGCAAGGCAAAATATATGTATGCAAAAGCAGTTCCAGGTGAATGTTAATTTATTGCTCCCATTTCGGTGCGCCAAACCCGTTTCTGTGTAGTAACTACTTGACATTTGGCGATGGTCAAAAAAGTGCAGTCAATTTGCCCAAAAACAAAACAAAGAGCACGAGAGCGAGTTCAATAAACCTTAAGTGAAGCAAAAACAACGAAATTTGCCTTAAAAAAAGAAAAAACAAACAAAATACCCCATATAATTTCGGTGCATTTTTTGATAAGTGCGCGCCAAAGGTACAAAAGTTCAAGTGCAAAGCAAAAGCTTTAATTACCGTTCTGGCAGAAAACACAAAAAAAACGTAGCAAGATAAAGAGAGCGCGCGCGAACCACATGTTGCGTCGGAGAGAGCGAGAGAGAGCGTAATCTGAATAAGTGAAATAACATTGGTTAAACAAAACATTTACCAATCACACACGCACGCACATACACACACACACACACACACCAACACCCGCGTAGTAGATAAAGCGCGTGCGAATGACCTTGAGTGGCAAGACAAACAGAACATAGCGCAGTAGTTTGTGATAAAACATAGACACAGACGCAGACAAAACGAGAGCGTTAGGAGAGGGAGAGCAATTTGTCAAAATTTAAAGAGCAATAACACGCAGCAGCAGCTGTCCTCGCTGTTCTCTTCACCACCCTCCCCCACCTGCCCTGCATGGCAACCGGCGTTATAAGGTGCAGCGTTGTTTCATCCTCCGCAGGACGCCGCAACCTCTGCGATTCGCTGGCCGATCTAAATCTGATTGCGCCCAAAACCAAAGCATCTTCCCCTGCCTGCAGCAACACGTGCTGCGCCTGTTTACGTTGCCATAGCGTGCGAAAACCTGGTCACACTTACACGCAGGAGACACTGCCCGTGGAGTACACGGATCAACCACTGCGTGCCGGCTCGTTGGGCACACTCAGCGCCAAACAGTCACCCATACTTGGACGAGGTATTTCGCACTTTTCGCTGCGTTCCTCGACGCCGTCGTACGCCGAGCGGAAGCCACAAATCGATCTCTGCGCCGTCGAGGCGTTACACACAGACGCGCAGGAGCAGGAAATGCCTGCGGCACGCAGCAACATGGATATCAATCGGAATAATGGCTATCTTTACAATGGGGTGAGTGTGTGTGCCCAGGGGCGCGTATCTAACTGAAGAGTACAAGCCGACGAGGGTGGTTCGAAGAATGTTGAATTTAATTTGAGGCAACGAAGGTTTCCAGTGAGCTTTAAAATTAAAGTTAATTTTATTAGATTAATACAAACAGTAATGCCAACTTTTTGAAAAAACTTTTAAAACAGAAAAAAACGCGGAATTGTCAGCATTTATGAAAAATATAATTAAAACTATATAAAAATTAAAATATGTTTAGCTTGAAATATGATTTTATATGCGTTAAAGCGTGCAATTTAACAAGAGTTCTCGTAAATTCTAAACACTTTCCTTTTGCTTCACAAAATAAAAGTCAATTAGCCAACATACTTTTCGCACTACCCTCGCACTATGCTAATGCTGTAAGAGGACAGTAGAAACAGAAAAATACCGAAGAAAAAAATAAAATAAACAAACTTGCCCACTGTTTTGCAATGAAACGCGCGTCTCGCCGCGTCCAACATTTTTTATTGCCCCCCTCGGTAAATACCCTGTACTCGTTTCAGCCCAGTCGAGCAATACCCTCCCTGCCTCCCTTTAACTATATAAATTATAACTTGTTGTCATTACACGCCGTTTGTGTGTTTGTGCGTTCAAATCGCGATTGCACAACAAATTCCAGTAAGTCACGCTCAGCTCGGTGAAAAAAAAACCAGAAAATTTCAAGAAATCAGAAATAAAAACATCTGTAATGAATGAAAAAGAAAAAAACATAAGAAAATACCCTAAGTAAATTGGTACATACAGCATATATACTTATCGTTTTTATCATGAAGGGCTGCGGCAAATTTGCTAATTTTAGCTGCAAGAATTTAGCATTTATTTTTAAGATTAACGTGAACAATGAATGAATACCGCATGGGAAATATAATGGGTAAATTTTGATGTTTCAAATTGAGAAGTGAAAAAGAAAACATTTCCCGCTTATGTCATAAAAGTGTAAAAAGAAACAATTAAGGGGGAAATTAAATCGAAATTTATTTCCCTACCATATAAACACATACGAGTATAATCAAAGTCGCCACAAGACGAGCGGGCCCAGACACGACTTATGGTCAATGGAATTTCACTCTCGTTGGGCACGAGTGTGCATATATAGTATATGTATGTGTGTCTGTGCGTGTTTGTTTGTGTGGGTGGGTGTGTTCCGGCCATGCTTAAACGATTGCTAGTTAGATACGTATATGCTTTGTTTTGTGCTGGGAACTACCCTAGGTCCCCCCTCCTTTACTTGCTACTGTTTTCAACGTTTTCACAACGTTTTAGCGTCACGTTTTAAGGTCAATTAAAGTGGAAAGAGGCGAAAGTGTGTGTGTGTGTGGGAGCAGGAAGAAGAAGAGGCCAAGTGACTTAATTAAAGACTGCCAATTAAATTTGTCTATGGCCTAAGCGAAATTTTATACAGTTGAATCATCGATAGTTGCATTTCTCTGGCAAAGCATCTTATCTATGCTGAGGTTTTTTTCAATTCGATGACTCGACATTGCCAGATAAGATATCGATAGGATGGTCGAAGTCTCTATATATATAATGGTATATAGAATATCAGCGACAGCTGCGCCGCGTGGGCAATTCATTGAGTAATTACTCAGCATATAGAATTCCACTCTCTCTCTTCCTTACTCTCTCTCTCTGTTTCTCTCTCTCTCTCTTCTCTTTACTGTACTTTATGCTTTATTTGGTCATACATAAAGTTCGTAATCTCTTTTTGCCTGCCTGCCTGTCGAGCCATTGCACTTTGTGGCCGCTTTTTATACCCGCTACTCATAGAGTTGAAGGGTATTATAACTTTGTTCAAACCGAAAATGTATGTAACAGGCAGAAGGAGACACCTCCGACCCCATAAAGTATATATATTCTGGCTCAGGATCAACAGCCGAGTCGATATAGCCATGTCCGTCTGTCCGTCTGTCTGTCCGTGTGAAAATCTAGATCTCAGCTATTATAAGAGCTAGGACAACCAAATTTGGTGACAATATGTGTTATTATTGCACGCTGATCAAGTTTATTTTGGATTTTGGCCACGCCCCCTTCCGCCCCCGCAAATTGAAAAAACATTGATAACAAGTGCAATTTTGATGCCATATTGTTCATTTTCGGTTTACATGATAACTATAGCTAGCCAGATGATCTCTGAAAATTTGGTAACAATCGGATAATAAACACAGAAGTTATTCAGCTTAACGTTTTCCATAGCTGTAAGCAGCGCTGCCGGCAACCGATAGTGCGTCTCCTGTGGTGAAATGGGTTAAGTTGTGGACTGCAAAACGAACAGTACTATTATGCATTTACGGGTTCGAGTCCCGCCCGCATCAAAAATTAAATGTGTGCAAAAATGTGTTTTTTTTTTATTTTATATTTTGACTTTGCATAAATATTATAAGTCCATAGCCTTTTACGGTCAAAATATGATTGTAGCCGTTTTTTTGTTCCGCAAATAAATTATGTACAAGCAGCTGGGTAGCGGGTATATTACAGTCGAGCACACTCGACTGTAGCTTTCTTACTTGTTTTCCTCTCGCTCGCGTTGCTGTTGTTTTTGTTGTTGATTTATTTATTGTTACCGCAGCTTCAGCTGATAAACAATAGCCTAACACACACAGTCGATCGGAGCGAAATAATGCAACGAATTGAAATGCGGGCGCATTGAAATTAGCACGCGAACTGCAGGCAGGGAAGGAACGGAGATGGGGAGAGGGAGAGGAAGGCAGATAAAGAGACAGTGTCGAATTGCATAGTCGATATCTTATTGCATCTGAACACACACAACTAAAGCCATTGGCAAGGTCATATATCTGGTAGATACAATAGATACTTGAGATTTTAAAGCGATAGCATTTATAAATATATTAATAATTTGATGAATATTTAAATAAAAGTAAAAGTTTAATGTTATCCACTTATACAGTGTACTTGCATATTATATTATTGTAAAATAGGAAGAGAGAGAGAGTCTGCTAAAACATTAGAATAATGGAAGCATATTCGAAAATTTGGTTCATTAGTATGTGAAAAATAAACATATTTTAAAGAAATAAGATGTATTCTGTAGTAAAAGTTATAAAAAATAATTAAAAAGCTGGGAATATTTTGAATGATTTATATTTTGATTTAAAAACACAGGAAAGCAAGATATTTTTTGATGCGACAGCATGGATTATTTATTCATTAGTCTTAATGTCACTAGGAATCGTTCAGTTCCTTCTGATTCTAATGTGTAGCTTAAAAGATAATATTGTGGATAATGTTTCTTAATAATAATATATACAATTGTACAGTGGAGGGATTATGCTATCTTAAGTGTAAGGAGTTCATGGGGATGTATTCTCTTCAGACGTCGGAGGGAAATGGGGTCGTTAAGATCATTCGCCCACGTGTTCGGGATCAAGATGTTTTAAAAGTTACAAATTCGTCACAATTCAATTTTTAAAGGGTATCATAAAAAAAATGTTATCAAAGTTAACAATTGATTACAACTATTGCAGTGTATTACAATACCCAATAATCCAGGTAATTCCCAATCAATTTAATGCATAACAAAATCCAATTCAGTACCCAAACAAAAATTGGGGAAGTCAAATCAAAAATGCATAATGAACCGACTGGCACATGCTAGTAAACCCCATCTCCTCAGAAGGCTGAAGAGGGTACCCCTCCCGGAAGATATATAATTTTGAACCAAAAAATGAAAAATGCATAAACAATAAAAGTGTTGCATACTTTTGTCGGCATCAAAAAGTGCTGCATAATTTCGCGGGCGTTTTTTTTTTTTTTTTTTTTCGTTTCGTTTAGTCAACTCTGAACTTAACCTAATGAGTCTATAAAAGGTATATGACACCAAGTGGTTTCTTAATTATTATGTTAATTACTTAACAAAGTGTATTATATTATCCTCCGGGTAGGGTATACCCTCTTCAGCCTTCGGAGGGAGATGGGGTTAACTAGCATGTTTGCCAGTCGGTTCGGGTGGACCACAAGCCTGTCGGCTTAACGGCTGCTATGGAAGGGTAACTTTCAGATCTCTTTTGATAACCTTGAGCCTTAGAGCTCGTTTGTAGCTTGCTGGAGTGGAAGAGCCAGTCGAGCTTTTTTAGCTTCGCCAGGGACTTAAATTTGACCGTCGTGATGGGGGCCCTCCAGGTCAGTCTCCGATCCAGATATACTCCTAGGTAGCAGTGCGATGTGACATTGCTGATGGGGTTTCCATCAAAAGTCAGACCTGTGCAAGTTCCGGGCCACAGGGAAAAAGTTACACAGGCTGACTTTGAGGAGCTAATGGCCACATTCCATTTGGCAGTCCATTCTTTAATTGCATGCAGCCATTCCTGGACTGCATTGAAGATTCGCGGGCGTACAAATGACTGCACGAAATTCGTATTATTTGGCAACGCCCAACATATGCCACATGCCACATGCCACCATGCCACCACGCCGCCATGCCCCATGTTGCATGTCTGCCTGCTTTGCTGTGCAGCATGCAAACAAAGCAATTGCTGAAATTGCAACAGCAGGTGGCACAACCAAGTGATTCGCTTTACCTCACAGGAATATACTAAGGCACCAGGACAGCTTTAATGCAGAAGGTTGCCGGGGTTTTGTTTATTGTTTGCCGTTTGTCGTGACCTGTATAAGCTGCTATTTCTAATACGCTACCCCTTTCTTTATCCCCTATCTATCCCCCACCTTTCACTTACCTTGCATTGGGGGTACACATCAACGCCAAACGCATCCGTGGCGCTTTTTGTTTGGAATGAGGTCGTTGGTAATTGCAACGCTTAAGAGAAATGCCTCACGTGGCTATACATTCTTGGGGTTAGACCACGCCTTCATCGCAGCCCTAGGCTGCTCTACAACTACTTTCCCTCACTCTTTCTCTCTCGCTCCGGCGATTGCGTGCAAACATTTGCGGCACAAAAGAATTTCTGTTTGGTTGTCGAAAGTGAATTTCTAATGTGCTATGGTTTTACGACCTCTGGCCATAAATACGTGAAGTTTCCGCACGCTCTCTAATAGGTATCCTTAAATCAGTATGTAAAGCTGTGCATGGAAAGCGAGAGAAAGAGTTGTAAACACCACGATGGAGTTAAGGGAAAAACAATGTGATGTGGGCAAGATTGAATAATAAAATTCGTTGGCTCTATTTAAAGGTTTTCTTAAAAGAAAAAGTTTTATTTTGCTGCATTTTAAATCAGAGATAGAACGCAAGCCAGTAAAATACCCTTCGTTTAACTTAAAAAACTGTTACAAACATGTTATAATATTTTGCTTCCAACAACACATTTGACACTAATTCATCCGTCAACAATCAACCACGCACGCGATAACTGAAGCAACTCGTCGCGACGTCGACGTCACGAATGTGCATCAAAAACAGAGGCAGCGCAGCTCGGAATTATGGAAAACGAAGACTTAAATAACTCACGTGGTTATCGTCCAATCGAAATGAAATTCGAAAGATAGGTGAAAATCAAACTTATCTGTGTGAATTTTAAAGCATTAAACTGTACCTAAAGTACTGTGTTTAGCAATCAGAACTCACCGATTTAGATAATCCTAATCTTCTTATCATATACAGAAGCCTACATGCCAAATTTGGGTTTCCTAGCTTAATTAATAACTGAGATCCGTGTATTCATACAGACAAACAGACGGGAATGGCTCAATTGACTCGACTAGTGATACTCTGTCTGTTACATAATTTGCACAATGTAAGCATACCCATTTAGCAAATGTAATGGCCGTAGGGTATAATAAAATTTACATAAAGTATAGAACAGCTGAACAGTTGAGAAACCATAGATGACTTCGTATGCAACTTGCAGTTGCAGAAGTTTTTCACACTCAAATTGGAACAAGTTTTACATATTGATGAAAAACCTGCCCAGACTTTTCTCATTTAATGAGACAAATCTATAAAGAAGAATATACATATGTATGTATACTACTTACGGGGGTGTATCATTTCAACTGGCAGAACCGCAAACAGCATAGCTAGAGAGTGATCTATGTGAATTGTATTATTATAATACTATATGAAAATAGTTTACGATTTAGGTGGGGGCTACGTGAGATTGACATGACATCAGCTGAGCTTCTTCCGTATAAGCCAGTTGATTGTACAGGCTGGCTATATATGTATAGATGTATGTGTACACGTATGTATGTGTGTGTGTCTATTTGTAATCTTATATACGCCACATGCGGCTTTATTGTGGCTTACCACGTTTTGTAATAAGCGTAATTCTATCTATGTACTGCAACTCTGGGCTGCACCAGAAGTGCCTCAGCTATGTGGGTAGCCAGGTAACTCAGCTCACCCACATCTATACCCACACACACCCAAAGAGACCACACACACATGTGGCAAGTGTGATGATTCTTTTTGAGTGACGTGCAAAAAATCCTCAAGTCGAAGCCGGAGAAGTGCGTGGCGTGTACATTTTTGCTGCCTCATTGGGTTTGCCAGAGCCATAGCCAGAGATAGACACCAAGGAGTAGTAGCCCTAAACGAGCTAGCTAGTTAAGCAGAACTGGACAAGGCTCTCGCACTGGACCAGTTGTCCAGCCCAAGACGCTTCTTTCATGCCCCATTGAGCTGCGGAATCTAGTCTAGCTGACGACCTTGAGCCGCTTGCTTAGTGTCTGGCAATTTGGGGAGCAAGTACAGCAAGTACATCCAGTACAGGCCACTGCATTCAGCTATCCAAGATCAGAGCAAACGATTGATAAGCCTCGGTGCGGCCAGTGCAGATGGCACATTCAAAAGCGACGGCAGAGGCGGCTCTCACGCTCGCAACGCAACGCTCTAAACGCGATGTCGCAATTTGGCCGAGCAGTGTTGGTAAGCGTGGCAAAACTGTGTGTGTGTGTGTAATGCAAAACCGACCACAAATCAAAACAGGGTGACGGGAGCACAGGGTGGGGAGGAGGGTAGCAAGTGGGCGGCTATCAAGCGCAGTTTATATAAACTCGGGCAGCTGCATTTGCCATTTCAGTGCGCGTCGTTTAGGTCTCCGTTACGGTCGCCTTTCCCAAAGATCGAGTCGAGGATGCACTAGGGAATCCTTTATAGAAACTATACACCCCACTCATTCCCCCCTTTGTGCCCGAAACGAAACATGCAAAGCGCTGACAAGCCAAAAGGCAAAAGCAAAGCGTCTAAAGTGAAAGAGCCGCAAGTGGTGGAGCAGGTGGAGCAAGTAAGAGGAGCAGCAGCAGCAGGTGTCGACACAGCGCAGCAGCTGGAGCAGAGCAAAAGCGAGCAGCAACTCGAGTCCAAAATCAAAGCACGTTCACGTTTCTCCGCCGCCTTTCGCAGCCTCTCCAAGCCAAAGAGAAAAAAGTCCAAGCAGGAGACGAAGGAATCACTGGAGCAACAGCCTGTTGTGGTCAGCAGCGGCGCCGAGGACGTGACCAGCATTGGAGAGGTTGCGCAGCAGCAGCAAAAGAAAAAGAGCCTCACACGACGCCTTCTGCAGGCGGGCGGACTACGTAAGGGCTCCTCCGCCAAGGTGCGACCACACAGTCTGGCAACGAGCGACGACATCAGCGTGCTGAGCAGCAGCCAGGAACGTTTGCTGGTGCCGCCGCCTCCCTCCTCCTCCATAGGCAGCAGCAGCAGCACGCTGCAGATAACCATAAGCGGCAAGAAAGTCGAGCCGGCCACAAGTGCAGGCACAGGCAGAGCACACGATAAAGCGAGCACTAAAGGTAAAAGCAAAAGCAAACGAGACGATACGTATTACCTGACACCGGCGGGGAAGGTAAAGGAGAAGGAGAAGGAGAAGGAGAAGGAAAGGGAAAGGCAGAAGCAACAACAGCAACAACAACAAAGCTAATTGTAGCCAAGGTATCCAAAGAGCTCTCGTCTGCTAGGCAGAAGCCGCCGACGCACGAAGCGCCTCCGAGTCTCACTCTTCCCGCCACAGTAGCTCAGTTCGAGGAGAAAATCGTTATCACTGAGAGCAGACGCGACACGCCGCCACGCGAACGTGCCCCCGCAAAGCCGAGCCGAGCAGCCGCTGCCGTTCAGTCCGCCAGCAGCAGCGGAACAGTGCGCAACGTTGTTAGCCGCGATCGGGAGCGACAATTGATGCAACAGCAGCAACAGCGCGGACATCGCCTTGCAATCAGACACAACAGCAGCAGCGGAAGCGGCAGCGGCAGCACAACGGCCACTCCGGCGATTTCAGTGCAGGCGCTGGAGACGCCACAAACTTCCCCCGACCATCCATCACTGCCAACAGCAGGAGCAGGACAATCCCCGCCAGCGTTGCCAGCAACGCCACCACCACCACCACCGCGGCTCAGTTTGAGCGACGTGGAGGAACAAACCGACGCGGTATCCCTGGCTGAGAGCGCCGGTTCACCTGTGCCGCCAGCGCCCGTCCAGGTGCGTTTTGCCGTCGGCAGCGCCGTGCGTGGTCCCGCCGCGGAAACCTACGAAGCGGCACTGGCCGCAGCAGCCTCTCAACAGCCCAGCTCCAGTGAGGAACCCAGTGATTCCAGTTGGCGTCGCCATACCTTTGCGCAGCAACAGCAGCTCCAGCTGAGTGATCACGACAGCATCGAGGGTAGACGTGAGACCTTGCGCTATCAGTCTGTGGCCAGTGAGTACTCGGAGTACCAAGAGGATTCGCGCTCCGACGAGGACGAGGACGACGACGACGACGCGGCAGGTGACGCTGCAGCAGCAGAAGCAAGAGGAGCAGCAGGAGGAGAAGCAGCAAAGGAATCTAGCACCAAACAACATATGCCTGCCTTTGGGAATCTGACCATGGATCAGGAAATGGAACCGGTAAGGTGGCGCCACGCCCCAGTGCAGTCGCTGTCGCAGTCGTTGTCACCGTTGCAGTCATCGTGACTATTTAAGCAACGGAAGCCCTAGAAGTGTCATGTTGCCCTCGTCTAACGCGCGACCCTCCTTCGCTTCCGCCTCCCCCTCGACCTTAGCTTACTCTGTTTCTCCTTTTGTCTCTCAGTCTCTTTGTCCCTTTGTCTTGTGTCATTCAACTGCTCTAAATCTCTGCCTTTTTTCTGTCTCTCTCTCTCTCTCTCTCTCTCTCTCTCTCTCTCTTCTTGTAGACCATCATGTCGCCCAGCAATGAGAAGCGGGAGCATCTATACAAAATTCTAGTCATCGGCGAACTGGGAACCGGCAAGACATCGTTCATCAAACGCTATGTGCATCAATTCTTCAGCCAGAACTATCGTGCCACTATTGGTGTGGACTTTGCGCTGAAGGTGCTGCACTGGGATGCCAATACGATAGTGCGGCTACAGCTGTGGGACATAGCCGGACAGGAGCGCTTTGGCAACATGACGCGGGTTTACTACAAGGAGGCAGTCGGCGCCTTCATTGTTTTCGATGTGACACGCAGCGGCACCTTCGACTGTGTCAGCAAGTGGAAGGAGGATCTGGACTCTAAGGTGCAACTGCCCGACGGCAGTCCCATACCATGCATACTGCTGGCCAACAAGGTGAGGCGGCAGAAAGCAAAGTGTTTGCCAAATCAACTTGCTCAATCAATTTCTTTGTCTGTCTTGCAGTGCGACCAGGAGAAACAGGGCATTGTGACGCAGCCGGAGCGCATGGATGAGTATGTGCGGGAGAATGGCTTTGCCGGCTGGTTTGAGACCTCGGCCAAGGAGAACATTAACATCGACGAAGCAGCGCGTGCTTTGGTGAATAAAGTAAGTAGTGAATCAATTGGTGCATGATGCTTATGACTTACTCACCATGATCCTCCTTTACAGATACTCATCAATGACAAACTGATAACTGCCGATGCGACAGATGAGGATAAATTCAATCTGAATGCGGCAGATGCAGCGGGTACGGGCGATGGCAAGAACAAGTGCTCCTGCTGACTTGAGCCACATGTGTGGATAAAGATAAACAGCCAGAGATAACGATTAAGTTAACGATATGCTTAGGATCTTTTGTAAAGTGTGTCTAAGACTTAGCGTCTCATCGTCGTCGTCGTCCATCATCATCTGCCGTCATCTGTGTCTTTCTTTAAGTGTTTGCCTTGTTTATTTTCCGCGCCGGCAGCGTAAATTTCATTTACGACCACTTTTAACCTAAGGCAAGTGCGTGAAATTTTACGATAGTCGCCCATACACATTATTTATCTATTATCTATCATGTGTAGCAAGAAGTACAGCTCAGATTTGATGAGATTGAGATAGAGCAGCGTATCGCAGCATCATTCTACATTTGTGTAAAATATGAATCGTCGTCGTCGTCTAATTGTTTTTGTTTGTTTTGCTTTTGTTACCCGAGATTTTATCTTGCATTTTTATACATACATACCTATAAACACATACATACATTTACACACACACGTACACATGCATAGACTCTGCCATCTTTATTTGCATTTAGATAAAAGATACGTTTACGCAATACACAGATTAGAGCAGGCAGCACCAAAATTGTATCTGCTCACGCAATCAAATAAACTTTTTAATTGTAGTTAAGCTAAAATAAAATGTGTTTTATTCGCAAAATTGTAAATGAATTTCTTTAAGAGATAACGCAGCCTGTTGGGCAGTTGGATTTCAGTATTATTAGAGCTTTTACCGGTTTGATTTGCGCGCTTCAGTGCATTAGTGTTATCGATATAAATCGGTTGCCAAAATGCAGATAGTTGTATGTAGCCCTGTGTCAAACTACCAGCGGCAAGAGGTACAATTAATGTTTTTGCTCTCGGAGTAGTAAGGTTGTAGCCACAGAAAAATAAATGAAGCATTGTTCAATTCAATTGTTATTTTATAGTAGTTATCATCATTCGCATACAATTTCCAATTGTCAAACGTTATTTTGTTGCAGCCCTGGCAACAAGTTTGTTAACAGCTTCGGTATTTTTCGCGTTGCTCGCATTCGGCCACATTGCTTGCGCTTCTGTTGTAAAAAAATGCAAATGCAAAAATTGCAAATAGCTAAAAAGTTTAATAGTATTAGAGGAAATCAACAATAATCATAAAAGTCTAGTGCAAGCTGTTGAAATGTTTTAAATGTTTAAGGTAAGCGCAAACACGACACAATTGCCCTAGCAAACACTTAAGCTAATTAGCTACGCCGCTGATTCTGATTGGATCCAAATTCGCTGTTGTTGTTGTTGTCGCCGTCGTCGTCGACATCGTCGTCACGTTTACTCCCCTTTTCGGTCTTTGTTGTGTGTGGGGGCCGCGGTCGCATCGTTGGCACTTAAGAGCTAAAACTGATAAAGCTGGCCATGCCCATGCTCCGTTTGATTAATCAGCGGTTCAGTTGTATTTTGGTTGATCTGCTTTGTGAATCAGCTGGACAGCAAAGCAATAGACGATACCAAAGCCAAAGCCGACACCAGCTGCAAATCGTTTGTTAATCACATTAATAGTTTCAATTTTCCCATCTTGTTTGCGTCTCGTTGGCAGTTTGTTAACTACTGGAATAAAACTTAGTGTCATTAACTGCGAACTGTGTTGTGCACCAAGTGCGACTGCAATTCGCCTTGTGTGAAAATGTTGCCGCCAAAAGAAAATGTCGACTTGGAATGTTTCATTGTAACGAAACACTCTTGGAAAGGCAAATATAAACGTATTCTCTCAATTGGCACCGCCGGCATCTCAACCTACAATCCGGACAGATTTGATTTGACAAATCGCTGGTCCTACTCGGATATTGTGGCTGCCGCACCCTCGAAGACCACAAATGTAAGTGCAATTGAATAGCAATTAACTGGAGCTTAATTTAATTTAATTTCGTTTAATCAACACACCAATCTCGTCATGCAGATTCCAAACGAGTTTGTGCTCACCATCAAGAAAGACAAGAAATTGGACACGATCAAACTTTCCTCGGAATACCGCAACGATATACTCAGTTCTATTTTAAAATACCACAGGGAGTTTGCTGACAAGCCGAAAAATGCACTGGTAATGCGGGTATAGCTTACGTTTTTTCCATTTTAATTAATATTTTTACGCTGCAGCGTTTCAGTGCCTATAAATACCATTGGTCAGGCATTAGTTTGCCCACTGTGCTGGAGGTCACGCCATGTTCCTTGGACCAACTAGACCCCACAACGAACGATGTGCTGGCCAGTTATATGTACAAGGATATCGAAGGAATAATAGGTACCTATGACATGGCTTGTAAATACCATTGGCATGCCCTATAGAAGGTCTATTTGCCTGGAAATCATCGTCTAAGCTAATGTGCTCGTGTTCTCTGTCTTTTAATTCGTGTTCGCAATGTTTTTCTTGTTTTCTGTTATGTTTTTTTGCACTCATCTTGTGGTTTTTACGTTTACGCGCACGTTTTAAGCAGGCATCTCGGACTATGAAAATGGAATTGTGATGGCCTACGGCGGCTTTAGTCGCCTTCATATGTTCAAGGCGCTCAATCATCATGAGATCGTTCAAAATATAGCTCAACGCTCCTCCCAGTTTCTTGGTATTGAAACCAAAATACTCAAGAGTCAAATAACGCTTGAGCAATTCGAACGACAGAGATTCGGAAAGTATAGGTAAGTGTGCACGGTGTTGGGTAAAGCCCATTATGTTTGTTAATTTGCGATGACTCATCGATTGTTTACCTTACAGTGGCGATCAGTTCCAAACCTCAATGACAGAATTTACAGTGCAAAAGATAACACCACGTCATCCGGATCCAGTAAAACGCATACTCTGCCTCACCGAGGTTACCCTATTGGAGCGTGATCCGCAGACGTATAGCGTTTGCACGCTACGTCCGTTGGCCGATGTATTTGCACTAGTGCGTGATAAGGACAATCTGCAACGTTTTTGCATTGAATACAAGAACGGAATTGTGCGCAGCTACAGTACCAACGATCGTGATTCGTTGTTGGCCACTGTCCTGGATGCTGTGCGTTCTAGTGGCAATCAGGATGTGCATATACGGATTGGCAATACGCCACGCGGAAAGCGATATGTGCCGCTTAACAGTTGCGTGGATGAAGAGACGGAGGCCAACCTGTTGCGTCTGGTCATTAATAATTTCCAAAATCCCATCAAGCGTCATGAAATACTCGAGCGTTTTAATGCCAATGTGCCGCACAGTGGACTCAACTACAGTGTCACACAGGATGTAAGCAGCTCAAGGGTGCAAAAAAAAAATTAAATGATAACTTGGTTAATCTATCCTGCAGAGTCTGTTTGCCGAAAACAAGGAGAAGCTTATACTCAGCGCACTGCAAGCTTTGGCGCAGAAGGAGCTCGACAGTCCGACGGCGCAGCTTAACAACATCGAGCTGGAGGCCATTTTCCATGCACTCACTCGTTTGCTGGCCAGCAAAGTGGGCTACGCCGCCTTTACAAATCTTCCGGGGTAAGAAGCAACAGAAGTTCTTATATAATTACAGCGTGTAATACTCCTCCTTCCTTCAGTTTTCGCGAGATTATTGGCACCAAAGTTGTTGCCGCATTGCGTCGTAAGGATCTGGCCGTCACGTACTCGGCCATCGATATGATCAACTCGCTGATGCATTCGGTGAACACGGATCATGACCTAAAGCAGGAGCAATTAAACAAATCATCCATATTATCATCGAAATCATTTCTGGAGACGTTGCTTAACATGTGGACAACACATGTGGTAAGTGAATACTCGCATTTCAAGTAAGATCTGTCTTAAATTAAATTTCAATTTGATTGCAGAGCCATGGCAGCGGTGCGCTTGTCCTTTCCGCAATGCTGGACTTTATGACCTTTGCGTTGTGTGTGCCTTACAGCGAGACAACCGATGGCAAACAGTTTGATATATTGCTCGAACTGGTCGCCGATCGTGGACGCTATTTGTACAAGCTCTTCCAGCATCCATCGCTGGCAATTGTGAAAGGAGCTGGTCTGGTGCTGAGGGCCATTATCGAAGAGGGCGAGCTACATGTGGCACAGCAAATGCAAGCCTTAGCCCTGGATGAGGCGGCGCTGTGTCGTCACTTGTTGGTGGCTCTCTATACGCCCTCTAATGATCCCACATTGACAACACATCGTCAGCTATCAAGGCATTTGATTGGACTCTGGCTAACTGACAGCGAGGAGGCCATGGAACTCTTTAAACGCATTTTCGTGAGTTCCGTTTCTGAGCTTTAATTTACTCCTAGTAATTTGTTTTTATTCAAATTGCAGCCAGCCGGTTTGTTAACTTTCCTGGAAACAGAGGAGACTGTGCCCGATACAGATGTGGAGGAGGATAAACTAAACTTTCGCGATAATCTCAAATTTGCAATTCAACATTCCAAGAGAACTCGCAAGAATGTGATAGAGAAGCATTTGCAGGGTATCAAGCATTGGGGCATGAACCTTATCGAGCAGCAGGATGGCGCTGCTCAGGCGCTTAAAAATCGTCCGGTTGTGCTGCGCAATCGACGCCAAAAAAAGAAGACATCCGATGCCATTGTCAATTTACCCTATTTCTTTTATAACTTTGCGAAAGACCACAGTTTGCCTAACTTGATTTGGAATCATAAGGTGAGCAAATCCAAAAAATCTATAAAAATCTTCACTAATCCTTACAACTTGTTACGTTAAAGACACGCGAGGAGCTGCGCATGTGCTTGGAAAATGAGCTGCGTCAGTTTCTCAATGATCGTGACTTGGCTGGTCAGATGATTGTGGCCTGGAATTATCAGGAATTTGAGGTGGGCTATCAGTGTCTGGCTGACGAGATCAAAATTGGTGATTACTATATACGCCTGATACTGGAGAAGGATGACTGGCCGCAGAATCTGGTGAAGGATCCGTAAGCACACCGGACATATAAAATGATTTGTTATTAACTCTGATATTCTTTGATAGCATTGAGCTCTTTAATGCTTTGTATCGCCGTGTGCTGTGTCGCCAGCGTGTGAATGATGATCAGATGACAGTATTTTCTTTGCAAGCATTGGCCAAAGTGTACAGACGTTACCATAAAGAAATTGGCAAGTTCAGCGATATGTCCTACATTCTGCAGCTCAGTGATCGCGTAAGTTAAGGTACTCCAAAGTGGATATACATATCATCTTATTCCTATTGTTTTAGTGCCTGTCGCCGTCCATGCGAGATGCCTTAATCAATCTGATATCCTGCTTGGTGCTGGAGAAATCCAATTGCCGCGCTCTCATCGATCATGTGCAGTGCTTGGTTGATCTGATTACACTGGCGCATTTGCACAAGGGACGCGCTCAGCTAAATACCAAAACAAATGTGATTGAAGCGGGACCAAATATGGCTGCGTATGAGGAGAAGGATTGGTACTACAACATCGAAAAGGATGGTCAAAAAGCTGAACGTCAGGGTCCCATAACCTACTCAGAATTAAAGGAGCTCTGGCAAAAGGGTCAGATTACGCCGAAGACACGCTGCTGGGCCATTGGCATGGATGGTTGGCGATCGCTGCAGCAGATACCGCAGCTCAAATGGTGTCTCATAGCCAAGGGAACACCGTTGTATGATGAAACCGACCTGTCATCCAAGATACTTGACATACTCATCAAGTGCACCAGTTTCTTTCCGAGTCGTACGCAGAACGGAGTCGCCGTGCTTATTCCCGGACCCAAGCTGTCACGTAAACTATCAGAATTTATTTGCCTGCCGCATGTTGTGCAGGTCTGTTTGACTCATGATCCTGGACTGCTGGAGCGTGTGGCCACGCTACTCTGTCAGATAATGGAAGACAATCCCGAGATGCCTAAGGTCTATATGACGGGCGTCTTTTACTTTATGCTTATGTACACCGGCAGCAACATTTTGCCCATAACACGTTTTCTTAAGATGACCCACATGAAGCAGGGCTTCCGCAGCGAAGAGGTCAGTCACAACGCACAGCTATCTGGCTACGCCCTCTAAGTTCTTCTTTCGCTTCTCGTTTTAGACCTCTCAATCGGGCATTATGCATCGCAGTATTCTCGGCCAGCTGCTGCCGGAGGCAATGGTCTGTTTCTTGGAGAATTATAGCGCCGAAAAGTTTGCTGAAATCTTTCTGGGTGAATTTGATACACCCGAAGCGATTTGGAGCTCAGAAATGCGTCGTCTGTTGATCGAGAAAATTGCTGCACACATTGCTGACTTTACTCCACGTCTGCGTGGACACACAATGGCCAGATATCCGTATCTGGCCATACCTGCTATTAGCTATCCGCAGCTTGAGAACGAGCTCTTCTGCCATATTTATTACTTGCGTCACTTGTGCGACACACAAAAGTTCCCCAATTGGCCTATTTCGGATCCGGTGCAGCTGCTGAAGCACACTCTGGATGCCTGGCGTAAGGAAGTGGAAAAGAAGCCACCACAAATGACAATACAGCAGGCATATCAGGATTTGGGCATCGATCTTACCAAGACGCCTAAGCCGGATGAATCCCTAATACGCAAGAGCTACTACAAGTTGGCACAAATGTATCATCCTGATAAGAATCCAAATGGTCGTGAGATCTTCGAGAAAGTCAATCAAGCCTATGAATTTCTGTGTTCCCGTTCCGTTTGGAGCTCTGGCGGACCAGATCCCAATAACATTGTTCTTATTCTCCGCACACAAAGTATTCTCTTTGAACGTTATCCAGATGGTGAGTAGCGGATTGCCTAAAATCTCTTTGCATAGACTTAACATATATTGCTTGCAGTGCTGCGTCCCTATAAGTACGCTGGCTATCCGCAGCTGATTAAAACAATACGCCTGGAAACCCGCGACGATGAGCTCTTTTCCAAGGAGGCACAATTATTGACCGCTGCCTCGGAGCTGTGCTATCATACAGTTCACTGTTCGGCGTTGAATGCTGAAGAGCTGCGTCGTGAGGAAGGCATCGAGGCACTGCTTGAGGCATACACACGTTGCGTCTCCATACTGGGAGTCGATTCCAAGCCGGATTCACTGCACTATCAGGTCATTTCGAATGTGACGCGCTGCTTTGAGGTCGCCTGCAACTTTGAGAAATGCAAACAGAAGATTATTCAGTTGCCCCAGTTGTTGGCGGATGTTTGTCGCGTTGTCTACTTCAAGCATACGCTATCAGTTAGTCTAGTGACCAGCCTGGCTGCCAATAACTACGATCTGCAGTGTAATCTTTCGCGCAATGGTGTCTTGTGGTCTTTGCTGCTCTTCATGTTCGACTATGATTTCACACTGGATGAAAGCGGAGTGGAGGTCAGCGACAAGTCAAACCAGCAACAGTTGGCAAACAATTTGGCTAAGATGGCTGTGCTTGGCTGCATTGCTCTGGCCGGCTATAACATGGAATTGCGTCAGAAGCCCATCACAGGCAGTGAGTCTAACTCACCAGCAACGGGTGCCTCGAATCCAGCGCCGGCCATCAAACCAAAGCCGGTGTCAGCGGGCAACTCGGCATACACACAGAATGCACTCAATCCGCTTCAGGGTAAGCAGCTGGCCATAACGACGGGCAAGGAGAAAGAGTCAGCTGTGCTTACAAAGCAGGATTCCAGTGTCAGCATTGACACTTCCAGTTCAACGCCCACAGACAGTGACCAGCAGCAACAGGTGCGCAGCGCCAATGTCATCCAACAGAAGTACATTGTGACGAATGAGGCGAAGAATACGCTGATCAAGCAGGTGCTGGATCGACTACTCACGCGCTATATTGCCAGTCAGCTGGCCACGGCGCGGGATAGCGAGGTGCTTAAGTTGCTAACAGCCAATACGCGTAATCCTTATCTCATCTGGGACAACGGAACGCGTGCCCAGCTCAAGGATTTCCTCGAACAGCAGCGCACGGCATCAGCTAAGGAGACGCACGAGGATATTGCACAAGTCTATGAGCTGGTTTCCGGCTTCGAGTTCGATGCACACAAGTGAGTAACCAAAACCCTTATCCTTTCCTTTGTCTGCTAATCTTTTGCTCTGATTTTAGAAATGAACTCCAAATCGGTGGCATCTTTATACGCATCTACAACGACATGCCCACGTTTCCAATCGCACAGCCCAAACAGTTTATAATGGATCTGTTGGAATACTTAAAGCACGCCTATGAGTTTCTGCAACATAAACCGACCAAAAAAGCTCCAGCGCCGCCTGCTGTGGCACCCAAAATGGGCAGCGATGGCATACTGACGCCTACACTGGCACCCAATCATCCGCAGTTGAAGCAGCAACAGCAGCCACAGCAGCAGCAACCACAGTTGGAGAACCGACGGGGCAGCACTTTCGATGATGTGCTGAATGCCTATAATCGCTCTAAGAGTCGCAAGAAGCTGGAAACGGACGCTCAGCTGGAGCATCAGCTCTCCATGCAGCAGGCCAAGTATGACTATGCCGCTGATAGCCAATTGGAACTACACATCACCATGGTGCTGCGTGCCTTGATTGCGGTCATTAAGACAAATGCCGAGGTAGAGATTCAGTGTATCGGAAATTTCGATATGATATTCGGTTTTCTGGCCAACAATATTTTTCCAGATGTATGTATAAATTACATTGAGGTTAAGGAATTTTCAGACCCAGTCTAATTCTGTTTGATTTTCCTTTAAAGAATTTTAGTGTAAAGACTGTAGCGCTGGAAGTGGTTGCGCTGGTGTCACGCAACAAGGAATGCGTCTCTGAGGTCGCTGCCTGTGAGATTCTGGGCAACTATTTGGTGGCTCTCAAGGATCCCGAGCTGCGTGCCAGTCAAATTAAGGTGCTGGAGACGTTGTCGGGCTTGATGAACGTACAGGAGATGATCAAGGAGGCGCAGGCCAAGGGCGCTGTCATCTATTTGTTGGATTTGTTCTGTAATTCCCGTAATCCTCAAATACGTGAAATGTGCGCTGAGATCTTGGCCAAAATGACGGCGGATCGTCTGAGTGGACCCAAGGTGCGCATTACTATATCGAAGTTTTTGCCTGCGCTCTTCACTGATGCCATGATCGAGTCACCGGCCACGTCTGTGCAACTCTTCGAGTCCATACACGAGCATCCCGAATTGATTTGGAATGATACAACACGATCCAATGTCTGCGATGCTGTTGCGGACACGTGCATCCGATTCTATCAGCAACAAAAAGCAAATCCCCGACATTTGTGGAAGGATCCCGAAGTTCTTAAAGACATAGTTTCCAATGAGATTGTTGTGGCCGGCGTCTATTTGCGACTGTTTGTTAGCAATCCCGCTTGGACTCTGCGCAAACCCAAACAGTTCTTGTCCGATTTGTTGGATTTTGTGGTGGAGCAGATTAGCAAGAGTTCGGTGGAGCAAGACGTGCTGGACCTGTCGACAACGGCGTTGGTGGAGTTGCTGCGCTCCCAACCTAATCTTGCTGACGATATACCCGTGTTGGGCCATATACCCAAATTGTTCAACCTTTTGTCGGTGCAACCAAAGAACACGCTATCAGTATTACACCAGCTGACGCTATCGGAGGTGAGTTTGGGAGACCATTTGAAGAAGTTTGATTAACTAATGATTGATTTGTTTTAGTTCTGTGTAAGCGCAGTCTCACAAACAGAGTGCGTAGCGCCGCTCAAAAAATGCATGGAGCACAATCGGGATTGCATTGAGAAGTCCTGCGAGACGCTTAGTCGCCTCTTCAAGTATCAACATGTAAGTTATAGAGTAATCGCAATTTGTATTTTCAATTAATGTTCCCCATGCAGGACTCATTGATCAGCCAATCGCTTGAGGTTGGACTTATACCCTTTCTGCTGGGATTACTTGACAGTCGTCTGGAGTTCGTGGACAATGCGTCCGCTGTCAAAGCACAAATTGTCGCTGCACTTAAGGGAATGACCCACAATCTCAATTATGGCGATCGTGTAACGCAAATATTGCTCAAGCATCCTGTCTGGGCAGAGTTCAAGGATCAACGCCACGATCTCTTTATAACAGATACCAATATACGTGGCTATCTGACTGGTGAGTGAATGATCCCTACTTTGATTCGTATTTAATTTCTTTTTTCCTCTTTAAGGCATCAACCCGACGGCGGGCTACCTCACTGCAGGACCAGCGCAAAGCGTTGAAGTGCTTACCTCACCACCGCCCATGGATCGCGATGATCCTTCGGCACGCCCTCCAATTGATTAGCGGCTCTTGATTTACAATAGCCAGCTGAAGCAGGCGAAACATTATGTTGATTTATCGGGTCGAAACAGCGCCTTCAATTGCCACGGAAATAGTTAGTACAACTGATTTGTGCTCGTTTCCTTTATTGTATTAAAATTTTTGCATATTTTTACACACATACACATACACACCAATGCACACACATGCACGCGACGAATTGTCTAAAAGAGGGTCGTATTTGTCAGCATAAAAAGCAAAAAAAGAGCATATTAACAAACTGTAACAAAGTCTACGAAACGTTTAATTTTTTATATTTATATAAATTGTATAAATAATTAGTTAATAGCGAATATACATACGAGCATACATATACAATACATCTTAATTAAAGCATGCATAAAGTGATTATACATATTATGAATTAAAACGGACTCATTAAAAATGAAACATGTTCTGAATAAAAGAAATACTGGATTTGTATTTACTTCATTAAATATTTACATAATTAAGTCTGCGGATGATACTTTATTTAACAAACTAAAACCGATTTTAAAATATTTGTTTTTACCCATTTGGAGTGCCGTTATATAAGTTAACATAACCCGGTCTAAAAGCAACTAGAATTTTTTGATACCATTCCAACTTTGGTATTTTTACGAGATTTCGGTGCGGCCACACTGACTATTTGCATCGGAAACGTAAACAATGTCGCTTGTCGCGGATTATAGCGATTCCTCCGATTCAGAATCGGAAAGCAGCAGCAATGAGTCCACAAAAGAAGAAACAAACAAGTCACAAAGGTAAATAAATTAAAGATTTTATATTAACACTTAATAAATATAATAATATCGTTTTTTAGTCCGCCGCCCGCAGCTCAACAAACACCGAAATTACCCAGTGCAAGCGCTGCGCTAGACAATGCGGCGGCTAAGAGAACCGGAGATGTATTCAGTAATCCATTTCTGGAAGCAGAATTACACAAGAAGGCATCCCTAGAGCATCACGTCAAAATGGTCAATAATGATACGCACTTGCAGCTGAAGAATGGACGAAAGATCTGCTGGAATTATCGAAAAGGACGCTGTCGCTTTGGAACTAGTTGTCAGTATGCACACGATTCGGATTTGTCCGTGGAGACATCGGCAGGAAATGAGGCGATAAAGGTAACTGAGGTAGCAGCGCCAACGTATACACCAAATTCCAGTGCTAACAACAATAACAAACGCAAGCGGTCTGGACTTAGCGACACCATTGAGCCCTGCAAGCGAGTATTGAAGTCCTATCAGCAGCAGCAGCAGCAGCAACGTCGCAACTAAATGACGCCTCCATCTGTGATGCACAGCAAGCAGCTGCCCTCGCTGACCCCGTAGCTGTTGTTCAACACTTTCAGCACACGCATCCCGTCGCAGCCATCGTTCTCTTCTGGTAGCTCTAGTACCAATGTCAGCGTGCAGACCGAGTTCCAGTACTCTCCCAGAAGGTTGCACTCATCTTGCGCTTCCGAACCTGTTTGACTGGGCACATCTTCGTTGTCATCGATAGTGCCAGCATAGTCGTTATCACCTGAAAAACAGTTTCATAGAAATAAAGTGTAAATAAATAATTAATGTGTTTAATTATAGCGAATTTTTTTCTCACTTTCGTCATCCGGGGGCAGTAACAGATTAGCTAAAATAAAGCAAATCCCGTGCTGCGCGGCAAGCTGTCGCATCAACATCGCCAGTCTTGTAAGCAACTTACGACCATCGTTTCTCTCAAATTCACTTCGAAACAAGATGAAGCTCGCTGCGAGGGAATCAATAAGAACCAGCTTAATACTCGAAACAGTCTTGTCGGCAGCTGAAAGTCTCCTGCAAAAATCTTCCAGATCTTCGATCAGTGTCTCCGTGTCCAAAACTTTTATGGCATTCAGGCAACTTTGCATGGTTTCCATATCCACTTGGCGTTCAATTAGAATCTCTTCTATACGTTCGCATTTAAAGTCGTTTTTTGTGTTTATATACATCACCTCATGTTGGTTCTTATTTTTGCTTGCAAAATTAACAGCCAACGTGTGAAATAGTTCAGTTTTTCCAATTCCACTATCGCTGTAGATCTCCCAGACTCTACCCGGTCGTAGAGGCTGTCCTATGGAGTCCAGGAAATTGTCAAATCTAAAAGTAATTTGCATAAAGCTTTGACACCAGGATGTGTCAATTTGTTACTTACTCTTCAATGCCTGTAGAATACTTAATTGGACTCTCCTGGTAAAGACTGCTAAGCTTGGAACTCTGCACAACGAATGAAAGCAATTCTTGTTTGATAAGTTCGACGTGCTCGACACACAGAGCCAAGTGCTTGTGCAGATTGGCTGAGTCTAGAAAATCCGTTACTGTGCATATATTGCGCTTGTCTAGAATTGTTAAATGATATTCGGAAAGTAGCTTTCCCATCTTGATTTTTGAAAGAAAAAAGTGCAGTTCTTCGTTTATGTCCATTTCAAGTTTCAAGAAATAAATACGCGCTATCAGTGTTGCCGGGTCAGCTGTTTTCTTGCCAAACTGGCTTCTTTCTAAGCTCAATACCGGAAACAATTTTAAAACAACGGCGGGCAGCGGGATATGCTTGATATTCAATTGTGTTTCACCTATTGCCAGCTCCAAAAGCTAGATAGAGTAGCCAGGGCTTTATTAGCTGAGTATTTGTTTTTTTTTCTTTAGAAACAGAATTTTTATCGAAAGTTGGCAGCGCGGCGCTCAATGCGATACAACTTTTCTATCGATTTACTGCTAATCGGTAACTACTGTGAATCGTATTTTCTTTACAGGGCGGCAAATTTAAGCTGAGCTTAAGCTTTAACTATTTATATACATACGTATTTATTGCATGAGAAGATAGTGTCGCATTAAACTAAGTTTTTATACACCTGCAACTATTTTACGTGCCCTACGTAGGTTCGATTTTAATTAAATCGCTTAAGTTGCCGACAGATAAGGCACGTTTGCGTAGTAAACAAACGCGGCTTGAGGCATGCTGACTCATGAATCGGATCAAACAACGATGCTATGATGATTTTGACTGTGTGTACGGGTGTTTATTAACGATAAATGCCTTCGAAATGGAAACCCCCAGTCCTATATACTACTTGTGCCTTATATACAAATTCAAGTAGTTTATCTGTGAACGCGGCGGCGTTTCTTGACTCAACAATCAACAAAGTCGTCTCAGTTGCGAATTAATTATGGAAGAGGAACCGCATGCCCACGAAAACTTGGTCGCCAAAGCACGGCGACAGGAACAGAATTCCGAAACTGGCAGTGTGGACAGCCTCACGGAGAAGGACACGCCGCAAAGTGTACCAGAAGTGCATCCGGAACGATGCGCTGCAGCGACCACGTTTCTTTTGGAACCGATGATTTTGGTGTTGCTTTTCGCCTATAACTTTTCGTGTAAGTTGTGGACAGGAAAAACCTGGTATTAGGAATATATACGTAGTACGTACCCCTTTCAGCTACTGTGCTGAAATCTCAGATCATTTACCAAAGCTGTACGGCGGGCTTTGGCTACTCGGATGCCGTCTGCAAGCAACTGGGCACCAAAAACGCCACCAATGAGACCAAGCGAATCGAGGAGCAAGTGCAGCCATATGCGGCAAGCATTTTCCTAACCATCAAGATTGTCGAGTGCATTGTGCCGGCATTCTGTGGTCTCTTTGTGGGCGCACTGGCGGATCGTTATGGACGCAAGCCGCTGCTCTTGGGCTCCTTCTTGGGTGAGTGTGTGGTGAAACCAAGTGGAAAATTAACATATCTTCCTTGCTCAGGCTATGCACTGCAGTATCTGCTTTCCGCCCAGATAGCCTATGTGGCCATGCAGCGTGGTGGTATGGTCAGTCCATGGTTCTTTGTGCTCAGCATAATTCCGCTCTCCCTGCTGGGCAGCAGCGTCACCTACTCCGTGGCGGCAATCTGTTACATTGGCGATGTGGCCACGGGAAAAATGAGATCTTACAGGTGCGTATACCTATAGATTATATTATAATATGCGTTGAGCTTTTGCTGATCCACAGAATGATTGCCTATGAGCTGGCAATCTATGTGGGTCTCATGTTGGGCAGCTTTGCCGCTGGCTATGCTTACGCGGCAAGCAATGCCAGCACCATCTTCATCATCTCCGCTGGCTGCATACTTGCTGCACTCTTTCTTATGGCTGCTGTGTTGCCTGAGAGTTTGAGCACAGCACAAACAGTCTCGCAGGGATTTGTGCTTGCAGATTTGTGGCGCACTTGCAGCAGAGCTCGGGAGTTTACAGATCGCTCCATACTTGTCCTATTGATAAGCATCATGTTGTTGACTGCGTTCGTATCGGGTGGGTAACTAGGGCAGAGAGAAGGATTATCACACTGCTTAGCTCACGACTCTTCCTTTCAGATGGCAGCAACTCAGTGTTTTACATGTTCATGCGTGCCAAGTTCCACTGGAGCGTGCTGCAGTTCACCCAGTACGAGACTGTTAGCATTCTGGTGCCCGCCGTGGCCGGTTCTGGCGGCATGCTGTTTCTCTGGTCACTGCGAAGGGTTAGTGCAGCTGATAAGCCCAGTTTATATAGTGAGTAGATTCCCTCTTCTTTCTTCCTTTGCAGTGCAGCAAATCGTCACTGCTGTGGCTTGCGCTCATCTCGTTGCTGAGTCATGCCGCTAGCAGCTTGATGAAGGCCTTCGCGTTTGTGGACTGGCAAATCTATCTGGCAATCGCTTTGGGTGTATGCAAATCCCTGGTGAATCCCATGTGTCGCACTATGATAACAAATCTGTTGCCCGCCGAGGAGAGGGGTACGAAAGTCGTGGGGATAATCACTTTATTGTGGTTTCTAGCTGAATTGAATATGATTTTTGCTTTCTGATCAGGTAAAATCTTTGCTGCCATTGGCGTGCTGCAGACCCTATCGCCCTTTGCCTCCTCGACGCTGTATCTGATCTTCTACTCCCTCACCCTGTGTACTGCACCGGGTCTATTCAATTTGATCAGCGCAAATCTATTCGGTCTGGCCATCGTTTTGCTGCTGTTCGTATCTTTTCTATATGTTTGTTTTCATTTTGCATCCCATGCTAATTTCAGTTTTCATTTCTTCTTCCAGCGTCGTTTGGCGAAAGAAAACAGCTAGTCCGGCGCACTACGATCCGGTTTTCAATTGATTCAATGTTTGTTTATGCGTATTTTATAGGTTTTTGTAAAAGTTATTTTAAGTTAGCGCCGAAATATTTGGCCAGTCATGCTGAACATTTCGAAAATTCGCACATCGATTAAGCAGTTTAGATCTGTTTGCATAGTATAAAGTTAAGATTTGCTGTCGAGTACCGCGGAAACCTTATTGACAATGGGCCCCAGGGGGAATACTGCACGTCAATAACAAGCAATTGTTAAATTTAGTTCGCTTTCGCTGTGTCTATATCTATAAGAAATCGGCACGAGTTACACCAGAGTTCGCATGGGATATGCACGTGCGCTTGATATGCGCTAATCTGTCCCCAAGCACACACAGACACACACACTGAGTCGGGGGTCTGTTAATTTTCGCGACACTGGCGTGTGCGCGATCCATTTGACAATATATCTATAACAAAATTATTATTATCGAGTAGAAGAAAACCAAAACAAAAGCGCAGCTCGAACTTCTGCTCTGCTCTGCGATTGGTGTTCATTCGCACTTTAAATTGAGCGCTAATTTCCTTTGCTAATTTTAAATTATACGTCGATTTTTTTTTTGGCACCCTTCCTTTGCTTGTGTTATTGCCCGATTCCCCCCCCCAAAAAAAAAAAAAACAATAATAATTGCAATGATCGTTTTATGCAGCAATTGAAAACATGCTTAAATTATTTAATGAGCTTAATTTGATGGGATATAAAACTATAGGCTAATGAACCTTAAATATATTTGGAATATAATAATCAGTTGTTTATCTAATCAAGTTGAAATTTGGTCAACAAGCAACGCAAAAATGATTTAAATATTAAAAAATGTATTGTAATAAAATTTAAACTTAACAAATTAGTAAAACAAATTTATTTTAATAATATGCTAGTCTAAGAAAATTACAAACACATTGTAATCCTCCCATCATACTTAGCAATACTATAAATATTATCGCCAATCAACTAACTAATTAAGTCTTATTACGCGTCTCCCTGCCTCCTAGATTTTCTATAAGTTATTTTCGCTGTGAAATACCGTTTAATTATGTATGCCATGAAACGTTCGTTTTCACGTTATTTCTAAATCCAAAAAAATAAATTCGCTAACCTTAGGTTATATTGGAAATATCTGAATTTTTATATCCCATTAGAACTTTATGTAATTCAGCTGTTTACACTCACAGTTCTCTACGCTCTAAGGAAATCTCTCTCCCTCGCTCTCTCTCTCTCTCTCTCTACGTAGTATCGTCATCTAAAATCAGTTTACCTGCCGGCTTGCCTTGTGTGTGTGTTTGTGTGTGTGTGTGTTTTGGCTCGTGCTTCTCATTTGCGAGCGAGGCGAACAACAACAATGCGGCTTAGAAGCAGCTACTCGGTCTAGTAAGGGGGGAAGGGGATGAGATGGATAGCCATCTAGGTGTTGGGGAATCTGTAAAACAACGAAAACTTATTTAAGCCAACCAAGCAGCGAAATCGAACTCAAACGCATCGGAAACGTTGACTACGCTGGAAGACCTCGTCGACGTCGTCGTCGTCGCGCTTGGCTTCTAGGGCCGCCAATAGAACGGAATTTTCATATAAAATCGGCATACCTGCAGTTATATCGTATATCTTATATACTGTGAAAATTTGATGAACAAGTGTTGTGGAATATTGCTATCGGTATATATACAAAAGCCCGCTTACTCCGTCTAACTCTAATTGTAAAAAAAAACCGGAGAGGTTTCGATTACACTGAGTTGGAAATAGTTTCCAAGCTCTAGACTAATAAAAAAGCTAAACATCGTATCGTATATGTATAGCATCGCCAATTATCGTTTATAAATAATTCCTACACGTAGTTTCAATTGAACTGTGAAGTGAAGCGGCCGCGGGGAGTGAAGGTTGCCCGAAAGCCTAATTTAAAAAACCAACATATAATCGAGTATAGCTCGCCGAAATTGTCAAATATCACAATATATACTATACTATAAACATACTATAAATCATTATGGTGACGAAGGTCTCTCCTGGGCTGACGCTTAGCACTTTGCGATCGCTGCAATGGCAACGTCTTTTCCATATGTTCTACATCGAGCCGGTTGTCTTTATGTTGCTCTTTTCGCTAACCTTGTCCAGTAAGTGCGCTATAATATCCCTCCCTCTGTCTGTCTTACTATCGTCAACTGGGTTTACCTTAGATACCATCATGCGGAATCAGGTCATCTATCAGACATGCACGGTGATCTTTCAGTACAATGAGAGCGATTGCAAGTTGTTGGATGATAAAAATGCCAGTGCCGAGATAAAGGTAGATAAGGGTACCTTTTTGAATTAACAAGAAGAACAACAGATCAACCTCCCCCTCTCCCTCTCTTCTCCCACTCTCTGCAGGCCATTGAAACGGAGCTGCAGCCCTATGTGGCCAATCTGTTTCTCTCGCGCACGCTGCTAGAGAGCATTGTGCCCGCCTTCTGTGGTCTCTTTATTGGCTCCTGGTCGGATCACTATGGACGCAAGCCGTTGCTCATAGTCTCCATGATAGGTAGACTATATACTTTTTATACACTTATCCATAACGGTAACTTAATCTGGCAACTGTCGCTGCAGGCTTTGCCGCCTCGTTTCTGGTGACTGCAACCATCTGCGAGCTCTCCAGCTACTATGTGATAAATCCCTGGTGGTACATTGCGGCTGCAGTGCCTCATTCGCTGCTCGGCGGCAATTGTGTCTTCTCCGTGGCGGCGCTCTGTTTTATCTCTGACATTACGGACACCAAGTCCAGGCCTTATCGGTAAGTAGGCCCCAAGGGAAGGGGGTCTTCCTTCTCCTACTGAAATTTTTCTTCCCTTTCACAGCATGATCTTCATGGAGTCGTTGTTCTTCATTGGACTCACCAGCGGTTCCCTGTTGTCCAGTTTCGTTTATGCCGCCACCAATGCATCCATCACCATCGGCATTTCGGGCATCATAACCACGCTGGGCACGTTGTTTGTGATCTTCTTTGTGCCCGAGAGTCTGCACATTCGATTGGAACAGGAGGCCAAGGAGCAAGCGGCAGCGGCAGCGGCAACTGGCAAGGGCGAGAAGGAGATACCCATAACGGGCTGTGATCTACAATTGGATTGTGTGGCCATCGATTGTCCACCAAATCTTATGGATGACAGCGACACGGAGTCGATGCAGCAGGCGCCAACGCCAACGATCACCCAGTTACCCACCCCGGCCACACCCGCCATGACCATCGATGAGGATCTGCTGGCCAAGTATGTAGAGCGTTTGTCGCCACAGGCACTCGCCAAGGCCAGGGCACAGGAGCTGAAGCAATCGAAGATGGCGTGCAAGCCAAAATCGGATGCCAAGCGGGCGGGACTCTTTAGTTTCACACATATACGCGACATGGTTGACACCTGCCTGAAGCCGCGCGAGAATCACGCACGTGCCATCATCTGGTTGGTCACCTTCGCCATGTGCCTGTCCATCTTCGTGTTCGGTGAGTTCAATTGAAGTCTATGTGTTCCCTATGTGCCTGACTTCTGCGCCACCTCCTTCTCCAGATGGCGTCATGACTGTCATGTATCTGTTTGTGCGCGAGAAGTTCCATTGGTCTGTGCGGGATTACACGTTCTACGAGACAGTGGCTCATCTGGTGCCCATGATTGGCGCGCTCATCGGTTTCCTTATACTGCGCAAGGTGAGTGGGACGGCGAAGTGTTTTGTAGTTGGTAGCACATTATGCAGTACCCTCTCTCTCAATCGGTAGATCTTTCGCCTATCTGTGGTCACGCTGGCGCTGCTGGCCTTCTTCTCGGAGATTCTTAATCATCTGGCGCGTGGCTTCTCCACACAGCCCTGGCACATGTACCTCTCCGTCGTCTTGGGCTTCCTACGCTCTATTGCCGGCCCCATGTGTCGCACCATTGTCTCGAACATTGTGCCCACCTCGGATCTGGGTAGGTTTATTGCCCACACGGCGATAGCTGCCTAGCCTGAGTTATTATTCAATTTTGACTTCTCTCTTTTTGCAGGCAAAATTTTCTCCATTAAAAATGTTTTGCAATCGTTTGCACCTTTTGGTAAGCTCGCATTCGCTCTCCCCCTTCCCCTTCCTCCCTGATTTAATTGTTGTTAATTTCTATTCAATTATTAATTTATTGGGAAACTCACAGTTGCCGCGCCGCTCTACACGTTCATCTACAAGCGATCGCTGTCGTTTTATCCGGGTCTGTTCAACTTTGTCAGCTCGGCGCTTTATCTGCTCTCTTTCATTTTTATCGGGTAAGTTCTATATTCTTTATAAGAAGAGAGAACGCTCTCAACTAACTTGTCTGCCTCCCTTCCATCCATCCCGCCTGCTGCTTCAGCTGTGTGCTGCGCATTAAGTTCATGCACAAACAGTACTACGCCAAGGTGCTAAAGTGAGGATCGATCTCATGGAGAAGTCGAAGAAGCTCAATGCCTAGCCTAATGTTCCGTTTGTTAATTTAAGTTTAGTATTTATGACTAATTTAATTCACTTATTTTATGCACCTTGTGATGTCTCCTAGAACTTAAAATGAATTTACGATTCGGAATAAATAGTGAAAATTAAATGATATTTTGAAATTCCCATCGATTGTGTGATAAATAATGTGACTAACTGTAAAGTACAACTTAATTTGATGTTTCTATTTATTTTTCTATCGTATTATAACAATTTCGCTGAGTTATTGAAAGTCAGTGGAGCATCCCCCGAGTGAATACAAACAAATCTACAATCGCTGCACCTGTTTGTCATTTAAAATAATTGATATTTCCGATTTATTGGTCTCAGCAAAAACTTTACTTACTCTGCCTTTTTTTGAAATATATGTGTGTGTATAACTCTAATATTGTCGTTTACAGTTTGTGTGTGTGTGGGGGCAGTTAGAAACTCGATACGATCACAATTACAGTTACAATAACGGCGTTACAAAAACGAGATAAATATGTCGATAATAATTGTACAAAAATTGATTTATCTTTTTGGCTAAATTACTTGGTATAAAACAACAACTGCGTCTAGACATCACAAATATAGATACATTTACAGATGCAGCTGAACGCTTGCTCTGTTGATAAGGTATGTAAAATTGAACTAGTCCGTGGTGCTGTGAACTCGCTGTGGTTAGCTGCCAATGACCTTGTAGGCACTAGCGCTGCCCATCGCTTTCTGTATGCCAAAGATGATGCTGCAAGAGAAGAAGGCACAAGTCAGAAAGATAAACATCATTCCCTCCTCATTCTCAGACTACTCACGCCATCAGAATGAAACAAAGAAACGAAAGACCCGTGCTAATAAAATTGAATGCACCCGGATATGTTTCCACCGTTCTTTTATAGACGGAAGTGTAGAGTGGAGCTGCACCCAGTGGTGAGATCATTTCCATTGATGTGGTTAGTGCAAATATTTTACCTAGACAAAGACGTTTTTTGAATCATTGGCATGGTTTAAGTGATGCAGCAGCTGGTTACTCACCCACATCAGTTGCGGGCGCTACATGGGAGAGTATGGCACGACACATGGGTCCCAATACGCCGCGCATCATGCCCAGCGTCATGCCCAGATACATTTCCCAGTCGAATTGAGCTGTGGCACGCACAACACTTTCCAGCACGCAGGCGCCTAGTGCAAGCAACGACATGCCAATGATGGACACCTTAAGCCATTTACGCAGCACAATCATTCCCGCTATGCTGCCCGTAAGTTGGATGATAATTCGTGCTGCATTGAATTGACTTATGTTCTTAATGGTCCAGTCGAATTTCTCGCGCAGAAAGAGCACATTAACCGTATTTTCGCCCTCCATGTCGAAGATGGTAATGGTCAGTGCGATCATTGTTAGCCAAATGATGGCACGATCGTAGTTGGCACGCTGCAGGAGGCAGGTGCGTACCAGATCCTTGACCAGACTGAAGCGGAAGAACTCACGTATACGTGAACCACGATGCATCTCTTCAGCGGGCAAGCTCTCGGGCACCAGGAAGTATACATACAGTAGCGCAAGGAACATCAGTCCACCGGCAATGCCGAAGAGCACTACCGAGTTTGTGGCAGCATAAATGTAACCACTGGCCACATTGCCGACCATCATGCCCGCGCACAGTGAGGCCTCGTTGAGCACCATGCTGCAAGGGCACAAACATTAGAAATGGAAGCCAAACATATTTTTTTTCTCCGCTTACCGCATTGCACGCTTTCCTTCCTTGGCCACGTCAGAGATGTAGCAGTAAATGCCGGTGATGAGGGCGCATGTGCCGCCACTCAGTACGGACGGAACCGAGGGCAGAAGGTACCACCAGGGACTCATGTTCTGGTACGTAGTAACCTCCGCCAGGGCAAAAAGTATAATCGAGCTTATTACATAGCCTACAAAGGAGTATAGAGATTATAATTAGGATCTGAATAAAGTTAAGCTTTTGCCTCTTATCACCCACCTGTAAACACCGTCAATAGTATGGGGCGACGTCCGAACTTATCCGACCAGGGTCCAAGGAAGAGACTGACAAATGCTGGTATTATGCTTTCCAGCAGAGATATAGCCATTGTTATATTTACCGAGTAGGTCTGCACAGCCGCCTCCAATTTCTGAAAGTTGTTCAATGCATTGTTATTGTTTACATGATAAGAAAACAATTGTTAACATTTTAATTCCTATATGAATCACCATCACGCTCCATTCAAATCGCCTAGTCTTCAACCCATTGATCGATATGCCTGATAAATTTGTCAATTAGTCATGCCAGTTTTTTTGTATATTTACTGACAGTCATTGCACCGATAAGCAAGGGACAAGTTGTGCTAGTATATACATATGTAGGTACGCATAGATTCCTATTCTTATCAGCTAGCTCAAACAATGGATCATCCAAATAATTGTTAAGCTATTCCCAGCCGTAGTTGCGTTTTAATCGTCCTTATAAATAAATATGTAGTTAATTAAATTTTAATCGCTTATTCTCTCCCTCCATATATGTATATATGTAGGTCAGAACTAACAGAACGAATTGTTGAAATGAAACCGCAGACTGTTTCGCATTTTAAACGCCCCTCGCAGTGATTAAGCAGAACAATACAAAAAAAGCGAAAGATAATAAAAAACTGCAGCACGAATACAAAAACATGCTATAACATGCTATGGTAATACTATATACTATATAGCCGGGAAGAATTTCGGAGGCATAAGATAATTTTATAATCTCAGCAATAGCAACGAAGCATTGATGAGTAGTATTCCCTTCGTTATAGCGAGTTTTCACTCTATGATATATCTATGTATATATAATTACACTCACTTTCGTAGCTTCCGAGCCGCGATCGTTGCCCAACAACGGCTCGCAGTCTGACTCGTTATAATGCATGATGGTGACGCAGGTCTGGTAGAGTATTTGATTTTGTAATACCGCCGCTAAAAATATCACAAATACATAAGTAATTAGTTTATAATTATTAAACCACCTCAGCTTCACATACCGATTAAACTGCGGGCCATGAATATCAGAAACACCGCTGGTTCCAGTATAAACCACTTGGCGGCGCCCAATCCTGAATTCGATTCGCCCCTGTCGTTCTGCGCTTCAGCATCGTGCGGTACCACTGGCACCGTAGTTTCTCTGTAGGCGTTGGCCGCCAGTAGGCGTGGCTCATCGTCGTGCTCAAATTCATCTTCGTTGTTGTTCACCAAAATCGCTCGATCAGATTCCACCATGTTGATCTGATTATTGTTTTATGAAGGTTGCCCGCTTAAACAGTTGTCCGATAATATATGTATACGTATATACGTTGGGGACAAAGAAAACTAGCAATTCATAATGCGCGTTCTATTCTAAACTCGAAAAACAATTATTGCCTTTTATCGCATAGTCTGTGCGCGTCGAGCTCAGCTGGGCGAATAGCACAACCTACGCTCTTAAATTTGCGACGTAGACTCCGCTGTGCGATTGTGGTCAGTGTGTTGGTGTGCGTTCTTGTCGTTAAACTCCTGTTACGTTGCACTAAAACAACTTAATATTAATATTGTTTTGCTTTGTACCGTAAATTAACTTGTAACGCTTCTCAAAACTTTCTAAACGAAAAGCTCGGCGCAACAGCGAACAGCTGATATTGTTTACGATGCCATTTTGAGTAAAGTGACCCTGGTTTTTGAGCTAACTGCAGTGTTTTCACTTGGCGTGTTTCCACTGCATTTCGCATGCATTTTAAAGAAATAACAATGTTTTAATTTATACTCTCCTTTTAAGACATAGTTCAGTTAATTGTTATTTCTTATATTAAATTTAATAATATATTGAAGCTGCACTTCCCGCCTTGATCTAGTATCGAATGATTTTCCTCACGATCTATGGCGCGCTCTTCTTGCCTTTCATAATCAGCATCTTGATTACGTCAGTCAGGCTCACGCAAGTTGCTTCGCATTTTGGCTATATAGCAGATTACATTGCTGATCACATTGTTCCAGATCGTTGAAGTTGTCTCAAAGCAATGCATTGCCAATTGGATATGTGTCTTTCGGATGGGCTCTTTGCATGTTCATGTCATTGTTAGACTGTGTAACCGTCTGCCAACAAAACGTAGCTTAATTGCATTGTCCACCAGCAGCCCGTCGGTTAGTTCTAGAGTTTTGAATGGAAATAGCGGATTCATTTTTTATCCTCCAGGAGACTTAAAAGCTTTTTATTGGCCTTATTTAGCGGTTTGTTTGTACTTCGTTTGACTTCGGGAAACAACTATGTGTTGGGCTGGAAAGTCAATTTTAAAATCCCAGGGTCGCCTTGCAGAAAACTGTTTGCCAGGGCTACATTAATATTACCACCATATGTTTATTAATTGCTTCCGATATACATTCTTTCGATAACACGATGACGCATATTCGACCGTAGACAAAAACACCAGACTTCGACTGAGGAGAAAACGCAATAGGAAAAAGTTTAAATAAACATAAAATCTGTGCTTAGTTCGCGCATCAAAAGCAACGGCAACAAAATGAGCTTCTTTGGCAAAATGTTTGGTGGAAAAAAGGAGGTGGCCCCCACTACGGGGGAGGCGATACAAAAGCTACGCGAGACAGAGAATATGTTAATTAAGAAACAAGAATTTTTGGAGTCCAAAATCGAGGAGGAGCTAAATACAGCACGTAAAAATGCATCCAAAAACAAAAGAGGTATGTGACTACAACAGCTGGACGGGTTTTCCCAGTGTCCAGACGAATTACGACAGTGTGTTAAGCAGCTGAAGAGTGTTATGACTCATTATTCATAGTTTGGTTTTTGTTTTAGTTGCTTTCTTGACATTGCCAATCCACAGAGTAGAGTTATAGAGAAAGTAGAAAAAAGAAAAATGATACATCTACATCCAAAATGATACATCTATGTATTTCTTCGCTTTTCTTTATGCGTTCCACATATACAAACAAACATCCGCATACCATGATGGGCCTGCCCCCACCCTCAACTCGGACGCACCATTATAAAATATGCTACCTACTACTAAGAACGTAATATAAACATTTCAATACTAACAAGTTCATTAGCCATGCACATTATACATATACATACATACATGTGTATATGAATTGAGACAATCTAGAGATAACAAAATTTGTCACCACATTCACGAGATTGGTTTTTATTTACTTTAAGGTTCCTTTGGTTCTTTATTAATTTTTGCTTCTATCCGCAACTTTTTCAGTTGCCTTGCAAGCCCTCAAAAAGAAGAAGCGCTTGGAAAAGCAGCTGCAACAGATCGATGGCACCCTTTCTACCATCGAAATGCAGCGCGAGGCTCTGGAGAGCGCCAACACAAATACTGCCGTCTTGACCACAATGAAGAATGCAGCTGATGCTCTGAAACACGCCCATCAACACATGTAAGTTTATAGCTGATTTTCTACGGAGGTGAAGACCCCAAACTAAAATATATTACTTTGTTTCTAAATTTTCCTTCTTTCAGGGATGTCGACAAGGTGCACGACATGATGGACGACATTGCCGAGCAACAAGATGTGGCTAAGGAAATTTCCGATGCCATCTCCAATCCTGTGGCCTTCGGAGCCGATCTGGATGATGAGGATCTTGAGCGTGAGCTTGATGAGCTGGAACAAGAGAACTTTGACAAGGATATTCTTAGCATCCCAGAACCAACGCCTACGTTGCCCGAAGCGCCGACCGAAGACTTGCCTGAGAAGGCCAAGGAAAAGAAGAAGGCTCCACCTGCAACGGCTGCTGCTGCGGCCGATGATGGTGCGTAAGAAGAAATAACTTTTTTAAAAAACTTATAAAAACTTTGCAACTTAATTCACAGATGATCCAGACATGAAGCAGTTGCTATCTTGGGCCAACTGAAAGGCGTCTCTTGGAAATCTCCCCTCATTGTTCTTTGCAAAAATCAAACTAACCAGTTTTGTGTTGTAATTAAATCTTCGATCTAAAAAGAGAGTGCAAAATTTTAGTTTGGAGAGCAAAAAGGGCGTACATACAATTTGCAAATTATCATGAGACAACAATGGATATACATATTTATATAGAAAGATAACCATAATAGGAATGTGATTTTATAAGTAATAAAATAGCCAGACCACTCACACATACATACATGCACATACAAATTGCAGAAGCTAGCATTCGCTTTTGTATTGGAAGATTTTTGTTTTAGCTTGCTATATAGTTTGATTTGATTTGCACAGATTCCTGAAAAATGAACACAACGAAAAGATATTGAAAAAAACAAAAAATAAAAGAAATTCAAATAAACTAATTCGAATTATTAGGTATAAGATATGCCTAGCAAGTGGCGGAGGTCGTTTCGCTGGACATTCGGCAGGTTGGCGTTGTTGCAAAGTAAAATGTATCCAGTTTTTAAAAATGAATACGACCTTAAGCTCTCCCACCCAGATATACAACAAAGACTTTATTCAGTTTTTAATATATTTGAAAAATCAAACTAAATGCGTTCTCAATAACGTCGACGATCGCGATCATTGCGTGAATCGCGCTCATATCGACTGCCTCGGTCACGATCTCTTTCCCGCTCCCGTTCACGATCTCTGTCCCCGTTACGCTCACGTTCTCGATCGCGTTCGCGTTCGCGTTCCCTTTCACGATCACGGTCGCGTCGATCGCGCTCTCGGTCCTGTCTGTTCTCATTGCGTCCCGAATCCCGTCTTCGATCGTAGTCGTCATAGTTGTTGCTGCTGTGCTGCTGCGTATCTCGGTTGCGCACCCGATTGCGCTGCCGATCATATTCCTCTAGATCGTCGTAGTAGTCCCGCGAACGTGCATTGCTGCTGGGTGCAGTGCGTCGGTCTCTGTCACGTTCTCGACTGCGTGATTTCGATTTGGATCGCCCACGTCGGGGTCGTCGTATTGATGTCGTTGAGTTGTTCTTTTGGCGACTGGACTCATGATCTTCGGAGTCTTTGGCCTCATCTTCACTGGGCACCTCGTCGTCCAAATCTTCATCCAGTACCGAAACCTTTGGTTCCAGTTCGTTGTTCTCCTCCAGTATGGAGCGCTTCTGTATGCGCGGCAATATGATGTCACAGACGCGATCATTGCGTAGCAGTTCGTCAATATACTCATCCATGTAAACGATTTCGAACTGTCCGGCGCGATTCTGTCGTCGTAGCTTGCGATTGTCTATGTAGAGCGGCTCCAGATATTTGTAGCAATCAATGGCGGCCCCGGTAAGGCGCAGATAGAAAGCACCCAGGGCACGCACATACTTGAACTCCTCGTTCTTTATAAACTCCACGACGATGTCCTTTTCCGGCTGTATTTGCAGCATCTTTAGTGTGAGGCAGAGGAACTGCGTTGGCCTGATGTTACCGCCATAAACGCCGCCAACAAAACGCAGCTCCATCGCCTTGTCCACCAGCAGCTCGGCAGTTAGGGCAAAGCATTGTTCCTTCCAGTATTTGGAATCGTAAATGCGGGATCTAATTATTTTTTCAATGAGATATTGGGGATTTGTACCATGCACGTTTTTGGCCTCTTTTACTGTGCGATTTGCCATTTTTATGTTTTGTTTTCACGGCATTTGGCTGCGAGAAATAATTCACTGCAGGGCTGTAAACTCAGTTTTTAGATGCGAGGGTCGCAGTATCCATCTGGCCTGTATTAAGTTCATACCACATCAGGGGTGCAGAAACATCGCTTGAATCATCGATGCATTTAACGTTATCGGTGTGTTGTTTGTATACGTTAATTTGTAGTGACCGTTGTATTTTGTGCTAATTTTAAAACAAGAATTCCCAAAGTATGATCACTGATAAATATCTAGCGAAACCAGCGATGAGCAGAATTTCTTACATCGATAATTTTAGAGATGTTTCTGCATCCCCTTTAATACACACACGAAGGAAATTATCGATGATCGAGATTGTAATGAAAACTTATAGAGATGAGCATATTCAAATTATGTTGTGGATGAAATAGTCGGCGGGAAAGAAAAATGCCCCTCCCTATAAGAAATCGCTAGCTTAACAAAGCTGTCCTGTGAAACCCAGTCAGAGTGCAAGGTCGGTTCGTTGATCAGAAGCACCAACATCAAAATGAGCTTCTTTGGAAAAATGTTCGGTGGCAAAAAGGAGGTCGCACCCACATCGGGAGAGGCTATACAAAAGCTACACGAAATGGAGAACATGTTGATCAAAAAACAAGAATTTCTGGAGTCCAAAATTGAAGAGGAGTTGGATACAGCACGTAAAAATGCATCCAGGAACAAAAGAGGTATGTGAAAGACATTTCCGGGTTTCCAGGCTTATGCCGAATGTGCGTTACGGAGATGAAAAGTATGATTAATTTCTGTCGCTTTGTTTTAGTTTTGTAAATACAATGTTATTTGCTTTACGGTACGTTTGACCTTGTTTAATATTCATTTTCAATGCTATCCGCAACTTTTTCAGTTGCCTTGCAAGCCCTCAAAAAGAAGAAGCGCTTGGAAAAGCAGCTGCAACAGATCGATGGCACCTTGTTCACCCTTGAGATGCAGCGCGAGGCCCTGGAGAACGCCAACACGAATACTGCCGTATTGACCACAATGAAGATTGCAGCAGATGTTCTCAACGATGCCCATCAACACATGTAAGCTTACAATGGATGCTCTTGCATGAATCTCATTAACATATTTGTTGATTTTCTTTCAGGGATGTGGACAAGGTGCACGACATAATGGAGGACATTGCTGAGCAACAAGCTGTTTCGAATGAATTTGCTAAAGCCATTTCTACCCCGTTGGCCTTCGGAGCCGATGTAGATGATGAGGATCTTGAGCGTGAACTCGATATACTGCAACAAGAGAACTTTGACAATGATATTCTTAGCATACCAAAGTTGCCTGAAGCACCGAACAAAGACTTGCCTGAGAAGGCCAAGGAAAAGAAGAAGGAAGCGGCCTTAGCCAACGATAGTGCGTGATAGAGAGTGATAAATCCAAATAGAAAATGTTACTTATGCGAACATTCCTTACAGATGATCCAGAGATGAAACAGCTGCTGTCGTGGTCCAGTTAAAAGGCATCTCTTGAAAGTCTCCCTTGGCATAATGATGAGACATTAATTTATATATTATATAATATGACTGTGATTTTATTAATAATATAATATCGAGGCCACACACACTCATTTACGCACATTTTCAACTAAATGACAGCTCATTTATTGGAAGAATATAATTTTCACCTCAATGTTGTTACTAAGCCACGGTTGCCCTGACTTGTAATACACAATTCAATTATAAGACACATTTAATGAAATATATATAATATACATTTTAATTTCAATAGATTGCTAGAAACCAAACACACCGTAAAGATAGTAAATAAATCCGAAAACTAAATGAAATTCAGATGAAACAAACAAGGTTCATTAGAAATGAGATCAGATTAGTAACTGGTCCGTGCACTGGGGTGGGAGTTCGACTGGTCAGTCTACGCTTGACTGGTTGGTGTCTTTGCGAAGCGATGCGTTGCACAGTGGGACCCCGCGACGCGACGCGACACGATGCGACGTGATGTGACGTGCATATCAATTAATTGGCCCAAGGGGCCGAGGCATTGTGTGTGTGGTGTGTCACATTAGGCTGCGGGATTGGGTAACCCGGTTGGTTGATTACAACAAACTACAAGAGTGGAAAACAGATTGCAAATCGTAGATGTCAACTGGAGTGGAGTGTCCACTTCGTTGCGTGCAGTTGGCCGTATTTATTCAAATTTTCAGTTGAATTTCGTGTGAGGCAGCGTGCAGAGGTGCTGCTACTCCCGACTGCAGGCAGTTCCCCCTGACAAGCGATAATTGGCTAAAACTCATTGATTGCAATGCGTAAATACTTTTTAATTGCACTGGCCATATGGGTAAGTGGGCAATTAGTGACCGCCAGCCACTCCAAATCACCACATTAACATTGCCCTTGCTCCACAGTGCCTGCTGCTGCTGCCGGTGCAGTCGACGCTTTACGAGTCTTTTGACTTCTCCAATGTGGACTTAAGGAATTTTCAATATTTTAAGAATATTGACTCGCAGAATCCGCTACTGGGGCATTTTCAGAAGAAGAAAGCCGTACTGGATTATGTGGAGCGTTTGTTTCTGGGCAACTCGCCGTTTGAGCAGCCCAGCGAGATACCCTTCGATCCACATTTCGGACGCGCATGGCGACCCACATACGAACAAAAGTTTGGCCATCGTGGCGAGCGTCTGATCGCGGCGCTAGGCTCCGGCTACTCCATCCGGCAATTGCGACACTTCGGGGCTATACCCTACGAATATGGTACGCGCAACTATCCCAGTTAAAATTATCGATCCGTCTCGAGTTGTATTTATAAAATTTTGTTAGTGTATTTAAAAAATAAACTTAGGAAACGCACGCGTATTAAACGTTTTACACTCTTCGTTTCTGTGTGGAGATGTAGAGCACATTGTTGCCGCGTATAAATGCATCGCCGTATTTGTTCTTCAGCTGTCCGTTCACATACTCCTCCGTCTGATCCAGCGCAATGTTCATGTAACCATCCAGGCAGGCCAACACTCCTGGAAAACAAGGTATAAAAAATCAAATTATTAGTTTGTTTTATGTCAGCCGGCGCAGCATGTCTCCCACCTCGATAATCTACGCCGTTGTTTAGCTTAACGGCGACGGGACGACCATGGATTTGATTGATAAACTGGGACAGAGCCTCCTTGCGTGACATTTTCTTATAGATTTATTTAATATTTAGTAAAAATGTTAAATTGCGATAAAAATGCCTTGCGTCTGATTTTCGTTTACTTTTTGCAATGTCAAAACTGCCATTCACAGCATGCGTCAACATTCACACAGAAACTCTGCAAGTCGTTGCAGCGCCATCTGGTGATTAGCAGTTGCACTGCGACTTCCCTTCAGTTGCTTGGCGCGTGTTTGAAATGCCATACAAAATTATATTTTTATTTTCATTGTATTTATACACATAGCTCTATTAACTAAGATTCCGACTAATAAATACCACTGGCTACTACAACCCCAAAATTATCTAACCAGTGCAACAAATCGATATATAGATAAATTATCAGTTAGTTATGCACTAATAAGGATCGCTGCCGCTGCTCAATGTATACCCTCCAGGGGAGTGTAGGTCTTGTATTGGTATAGATCCGGTCCACCATAGCCGTAGAGCAGTTTACCCTTGCCGCTTTCATCGTAATACGGATAACGGTACTTGGGTCTGTGAGATAAATATATGGTTAGCTAACGATTTTTGTAGTCTATTTTTATTTACCTCTCAAAGTATTGAAAGTTCGGAGCACGCGGCTGCGAAGTGGCGAACGCTGAGTGCGCAACAAATGCGACAATTAGCAAAAATAACTAAAAGGAAAAAAAACCAAAAACAAAAATATAATAAATGCAGATGAAGAAAAGTTAATATTATGCAGATTATAAGTGTCGCGTGCACGTAAAATCAAAAGTAATGCTGGCTCATTAGTTCAGTGTGTCGGCGATGTTTAATTTCGCCGATTTTGTCTTGCATGAGGCGAGACAACAACAACAACAACAACTACAGCAGTGGTTTCTGCCATGGTTATGCAATGTAACCACAACAAGTACAACAACAATTACTACAACAAACAAGTGCCTAACATAAGCGCAGCTTTTGAGATTATGACATATTTGGCCGCCTCTTAAGTTGCTCGACTCGCAAGAGAGAGCAATAGAAAGAGAGAGAGAGAGAGAGAGAGAGAGAAAAAAAGAAAAGAGAGAGCGAAAGAGAGTAAGCACTGAGAGTGGGAAGTGGAAAACCCGCTGCGATCACTTGCGGAATTGGGCAACGAGTGGGCATTTCAAGGTCTTCTCTCGAGAGAGGGCTGCGGGCCGATCCGAGCCGATTACAAATTTGGAATGACATCGTTTCAAAATGTGTCGAAGCCAAAGAAGAAGAAGCAGCAGAAGACAAGAGGCCGGAGACAAGCCAAGACAACAACAGAAACAACAACAAGTTCATTGAGCATGCCAGTCACATTTTGGAGCACACTTTTCTTTTTGGTGCGACTTTCGCGCAGGCGTCGCGATGTACTCGCTGCGTCTGCCTCTGCGTCTGCGTCGCATTGAGTACGGAAATTGTGTCAGCGTCGACGTGCGACTTTTGCTTTGGCCATGTTAATTGCTGGGGTCAACAACAGTTCCGCCGCTCACGTCCGTCAAGTGAAATGCAGAAAATTTGGAAAAACTTACGGGCAGCAGCAGCGCACTCAGATTTGCCATGGCGTAAGCGTATTTTCTTTGCGTTTTCAAAAACAATTTCAATCGAATTAATTCCAATTTAATTTTACGAAATGCTAACGGTATTTCTATGTTTTTCTTGCACTGCGCTGCAGCCTACGCGTCGTTGTTAACCGCACGCCTTTTGTTTGGTAACTGAACGCGTTGCGCAGCCAGCGACACGGGAAGAGCGCAAAAAGCTTGCAGCAAGAAAGCTCTGCGCACAAGATGAGCTTGGCTAGGCGAACAGCGAACAGCGCGCAGCGAGCAGCGAGCAGCACGCAGACTTTGCTCTTTCTTAACAGCGCGCAACGAAAGTGAAAGTCCTGACTGTAAAATAACGAAGGCAGCAGGTGAGCGGCGCGTTAACAGCTGTAAATACGGCTCTGCTAACGCTTGCGCTTCCTTGACATGCCGGAAGTGGTGTGACAAAAGCTGCTTGCGCTGCTGCAATCGATTGCCGAAATTTGACGTGAGCTGAGGCACGTAAGCAGAGCGCGAGAGAGCAGAGAGAGCAGGGAGAGTGAATGAGAGAGCGCAACTGAGACAGTGAGCGTTAAAGAGCGCTGCGGCGTCGCAACAGCTGTTGAAGTGCAGCGCAAAAATATTAATACGGAATTGAGGCCAAATTACTAAAGTGGATGAAGCTCAATGTAGACGTCGGCGTCGCAGTCGCAGTCGCAGTTGCCGTCACAGTCACAGTCGTCTTCGGCTTTCTGGTTTTTTCCTGCCAATCATGCTGCCGGGGCCATTATGTAACTTCTGCAACAATAATACGCCCAACCAGTTTCAGTTTATTTGCTTTGCTTTGTTGCTGCTCTCTTTCTTTGTGTCTTTCTTTCTTACTTTTTGCTCTTTCTGCCTCAGCCATTTTCTATTGACTCATTGCGCACTTTCTTCGCCAGCTGCATGAGATATTGTCGCGGCAGGTGCCACTAACCTTTGCCGCAACAATTTCGGGACGTCATTAAAACGTGCCCATTAAAAACAGCAACAACAAAAACGTAATAAACATTATAAATTTATGAGCGCTGTACTTGACGAGTCACGGAGGCTGAGCCAAGGTCGCGCTTTAAGCCAGGGCCTAATGTGTGCGGTCCGCTCAAGTTATTCAAATACAAATTGGTCGATTGCCCCGATGCGAATTGGGCCATAAAGTTAGCTTTACATTTATTCGATTTGTTACAAATTTCTTGCCATATTTTCGAGCCTACTCGAAGAGAGAGGGAGAGAGAGAGAGAGAGAAGGAGAGATAGGGAGAGAAGGAGAGAGAGAGAGAGAGAGAGAGAGAAAGAGAGAGAGAGAGAGAGAGAGAGAGGGGGGAGAGAGGTGTTAGCTGTGATCGTTATTGAATGAGCGTATCTATGAAGCTATTGTTCATAAGAAAAAAGAGCGAGGGAGAGAGATAAGCTTTAGACCGTTATTGCCAAGCCTAAACTATTGGGAGAATTGAGAGTGGGAGAAGCTTTGACAGTTATTGAATTTGTATTTATGCTGTGCGTTCTCCCGCTCTCTTTCTCTGTTTACTATTCGCATAGCTTTGGTTTGCCAAGCAAGAGGCGCGACTCGTTTTTCATTACCTTTTTCAATATCTTTTTCTGCAGCTGCTGTTGTTGTTGTTGTTGCTTTTCGCTCTGCTGGGCTTTATGCAACCTGGGCAATTTGCCGTTTTCTGTTTTCTGTTTTCTGTTTCGGCTTTTGGTTTTCTGTTTTTAGTTTTTTAGTAATCAATTGTCGATTGACTCGTGCGGGCTGCGCCTCACAAGCGAAGACACATAAAAAACCCAAAGACAAACTTTGCGCTAAAGATACCGATCGAGCATAAGCTTTACATATACATACATCTACATATAGTCTGTGTTTATCTTGCACTGTGGAAAATGTTACAAATGCGATTTGTGTTTTTGCTTGTCGTAAGTGAGAAAGTTCGCGTAATTAGCGAGACACGAAAACATTTTCGGAACACGCTGTAAAATCGTTGTGCGAATTGAATTTGGAGAGTGGATAGATAGTAAATAAAGGGAGATGAAAGATTGAAGTAGAAGAGCAGAAATAATAAATAAAGTGAGAGGGAAGTGACACAAAGTAGTCAAAAATCGATTGAGCAGCATGAAAGATTAATTTAAAACTGAGCTTTGAAAAAGTTCTTAAAGTTTTATGCATTTTTTTGGGGAATATTATATAACTTAAATACTATATATACTTTTCATATAGTATTTAAAATCATTTTAGAAAAAAAAATGATTATTTAAAGAAATAATAATTCAAAAAATGTTTAGAAACATGGTTAAGAAATGAGATAATTCCATAGAGAATATAATGAACAAAGAAAAATAGATAATAATACTAAGCAAATGAGGTAGAAGATAAGTAGTGTAACTGAAGTGCCGAAAAACTAAAGATGAATTATGTCAAACGTGGATATCATAATATTATATAATTATAAAATTACATAAAAGCTCGAGGTTTGGTAAGGTGCTAGGTATGAAATTAGTATTAAGATTATATTTGCATTTATGTAATTTAGTATTAATGTATTAATGGTATTATATCATTTTAAAATGACGTATAATCTAGAGGTTCCGTAAGTCAATTACTCTGAAATTTTGAGCCTAGTTAGCAGAAGATACTGCATGTAAAGCTTTCAATTACAATTCTATAAGATTATAGTCTTTCGCTTTACTGTTCCTCCACTTAGATCGGGCTATGACCTCGCTATAAGCTTGTACCCCATACTTTGTTCACGCATAACAAGTTACATAACCCATTCTACTTTCTCTTTCTTTTTATACCTATGTTCTTCTCATTTTCTCTCTCTCTTTCTTTCTCTTTTCCTTACTTTCTTCATTTCCCACTCCTTCTTTTACTTTCCGGTAGTGCTCTATTCTCCTGCTAGGCAGCCAGTCTACAGATGCTTTCATACTGCGCCTGATCAGCGAGACGCTGCAGAACAATGTAGCTGGCGAACCCATAACCCACGAGCGCACCGAGTGGAACTTCGATCCGGAGGCAGCAAAGAAGGCGCGTGCCATATACTATGAGGTAGGGCGATCCACTGTTAAGATATGTGTAACTTCAATTCCATCCATTTACTGCAGAAAAACGGCTATCGTTCGGAGAAGTTCATTGAGCGACTTGGCGTCGGTCTGGATGGGCAGCACGAGGAGCGACGCCTGGAACAGCAAGAACGCGATGTGGGACGCCTGAATGGGGAACATTTCATCAATTTTCCATAGTGCTAAAACTAGCTAGAACAGCGGAAAGTGGGGAGGTGAAGGGTAGGGACGAGCTATATCTAGCACATTGTCATCATTTTAATTTGCAGCGATTAATTGTCATTAATGTGCTTCACAAGGATTTGCGTAATTTGCCCACATTACACATGGAATTCATCAGGCTGCACAGCCGGGCTTATTGTTAATGACACTCAATGGGGTATGGCGAGGGGGTGGAAGGGGGGAGGCATACGACTACTGTGTGCTTCAAGTTGTTGTGGTTTTAATAAACGTTATTAGCGACTGCAACTGCAAATTGCGGCAATTACAATGCGAAAAAAACAGAAAACAGAAAACAGAAAGCAAAAAGCATAAAGAGAATCACAGGCTGAAATGCCGTGGCTGGAGGAGCAGAGCCTCATCATCAGCTACTTTTATAATTTCATAATGCTGCGCATAATTGAAGCCAATTTTGTACAGCCAAGGCTGTCGGGGCTGTCGGGGCTGTCGGCGCGTAATCCGGACAATGAGAGCGAGCGAATGCGCGCGGCTGCGACAAGGACAACAAATTGACAACGCCGATAAGTAGGCTACAAATAAATTGCGCACAATTTCAAGGTGATTCTGGGAACGAATTGCAATGGCAAAAAGGGGTTAACAGTGTTAAAGGAGAATGAGGAATATAACGAGTTAAAAATAAAAATGTTCAAGGTGAGTATTTATAAAAAAGACTTTAATTACGTCACAGAGAAATTCAAAAGTCACATTAAATGCAAATAAAAGTGGAAAATGTTGCAGCAATATTTAATTAAAATTTGATGATATGTTTTGAAAGTCTTTATATTATTTAACATACTACTACTAAAAATCAAGTTCTGCTATTAAATTTTACTGCGTGGTCAACAGAAGACAATGGAAAATAAAGAATTGCCTAAATTGTTGGCAATTTAAATTTAATTTTTAATTTTTAAATCGGTTACAAATGGTTTAAAATTTAGTAATAAGCCTTATATGCATATAGAATATTTAAAAAAAAAATATTATACATTTCATATATTTTGTCTAAGTCTCAATATCTATTAAATCAACTCAATTCCAATTCTGTCTCATTTTTCGATTGCCGCCCAAAAGTAGGCAATAACATTTGAACAATTGCCTTTTCAAAACGTTTGCTGCACTTAATAATGCTATATAATATTTAAGTGTTTAAACATTTCGAAGAATTCGCTTTACAGAACAACCTTGTCCACACATGCCGCATGCCGCATGCCGCAGATTAACTCGAAACGCGGCGTAAAAATGAGATGTGGCTGATCGGAAATTAACTGCCGCACATGTCGCACTGGCAAACTGCAGTAAATAAATAAAATTACGCACAATTTGCGCTTTTGCGCGATGCGGAAATGCACAACGGAAATTACATTACAAGTGTAAAGGTGGTAAAGCCACGCTCTGGCACATGCCGCGTATGCGTAATGCAGCAAACCATTGCACACTGCGCGATAACACCATAAAATTGTTTAATAAATTGTTAATACAACGTTGTAAATAATTCAACGATTATCGTGTGTGTGTGTGTGTGTGTGTGTGTGTGTGCGTGTGTGTGTGTGTGTGTGTGTATGTGTGTGTTGGGAGAAACGTGGGAATTGCGATAAAGAGCAACAGGTGTTTCCCTTTACGACACTAATTTAATACAAAATCAAACAGGCAGGCAGGTGGGTGGGCAGAAGGGAGTAGAAGGGGACAGGCGATAAGGCAGCGAAGCATCGAGTTTTATTAAAAGCCAAATATGTGTAATACAATCATAATGTGCACAGCTTGTTGTTGTTGGTCATTAGCCCTATCAATATCACGCGCAACAACAACTAAAAACAACAACAAATAACTTCAAATAGAATATTAACAACAAAGTTCAGAATGAGAGGAAGGGGGAGCGAAAAAAACGTCGCCTGCATCGACATTTATCGCTATCGCATCAGGCTTATCATCGGTTTCAATCAATTGCCCCGTTGTTGGGTATTAACATTCATTTTGTGTCGATTCTCCTGACATCAATTGCTGTGAAAGCGGATTATTTGTCATAAAAAAAATGCCAAACGAACGAAACGAAACCAAACAAAATAGCAACAAATTTATATCGTTACAAGTACGAAAAATGTTGCGCGATTTTAGCTGAGTGCAGGGGGTGGTGCGCGAAAAGGGTGGTAGGTGAATTCGTGTTACATGTATGTGTACGTGTGTGTGTGTGCGTTTGATGTGTGATAGCATTAATGAACTGATATCATTAACTTTGCGCTGTATTACTCTGAGATTCCAGGCAAAAGCTACGAGCAAAGTCGACATTATTATTTTAATAATAATAATATAATTATTTTTATTATTTATTATTTATATTATATGCTTTGTTATATAAATGTTATACAATAACATAACTTCCCTCTTAATTCCCTCTTTGTCACATTTTCATAGCAAGCCGAAAAGTAGGCAACGAAATTTGAATAACATTCCAATTGAGGTTTAATTGCTGGATATCTCACGAGTTGAGCATATGTAAGTCTTTGGAGGCATTTTTTCTCATATTTAAATTTATTGCTGTCCACATGAATAGAAACATTGGCTAGACAGCGCATTAGTCCATGCGCTCGAAATGAGCATAAAAATTGCGACAATCTGCAAAGTTAAATACGAAATGAGGCAGGGTAGGGTATAAGGCAGCAGGGATGGGGATAGGGACGGGGCCAGGTACTGCGACAGGGTATTGGCATTATGCAAGTGCCTATTAAAAGCATTCGTTGTGGGTTCGCTGTACCTGGCAAAGAGAGGGCATGGGATCGTGGTTTGGGGGGGGGGGGTCAGAGTTGAATTTCTTAATGCATTTCCGTGGCGCAATTGAAGTCAAACTCGAGCCAAGGACTCGCAGCAGGCGACGGCTAATGTACAGCAGCAGCAGCAGCGCAGTAGAGCAACAACAACAACAACAACAACAGCAACAACTGAGAATGCTTTCGTGCAAGTGAAGGCAGCGTCGAGTTGGGTTTTTGTATTTTGCATTAGCCTGCGCATAAAATGTAATTTATAAAATGTAATATAATATCAACAGCACATAGACATACTGCCCCCTCTCTCTCCCCGTCTCCCTCTCTCACTCTGCCTCACACTCGACTCTGTAGGGACACAAACAATGCCATAAACACAGCCATAATGTCAACTTTGCTTTTGTCCTTGCGGCTGATGCCGGCTGGCGACCTGCTGTCTGCCCTGTCCCTGCCCAGCTTTGTTGTCCTCTCTCTCCCTCTCCCTCTTTCTCTCTCACTCTTCTGTTTTCCCCTCTCACTCTTGCTCGCTTTCTGCTGCCGTTCGCAGCATTTACTTTATTTCATTAAAACGGGCAAAAAGTCACTCTATCTGCCCTTTATGCTCTTCCTCCTGCCTTGTTCTTACTGCGGGCGCTCCACGCCGCATATCCTTGTGCCGGTTTTCTGGTTTTTTATGTGAGCGTAATTACAATCCTTGCAGTCCAATTTTAATTCTATCATTGCGCCCGCATCTGCCACTGACATTTAGTTGGTTACTCTCGCCCTCTTTGTCCCTGAATGTGACTCATCTCTGGTGTGTTTTCTTTTGTTTTGCATAATTTCTACTCAAGAAAATTACTTCATGTGCATTTGTGCAGTTTACTCCCTGTGTGGTCGCATGTCTTTGCCTGCATACGCTCAATAAGTTCGGCTGCTTCATCCTAGTCTCTGCCTGGCCTAATGCACTGTGCAAACTCTCAAAGTGAACCTCGCTTTGTTAGTCGATTTCTGGGCTTTGTTAAGCGCATTAGACGGGGGCACATAACATAAGATGGTTATGTACTTTTTAAAGCGAGTTAAGCGTTTGCTTTTTGCGGCACTTTTATCGATTGATTTCTTGAGAAAAGTATCGCAAGAAAAGGGAGAAAGGGGTGAAATCAGAAGCATCTTGACTTGCCCTTTGAACTACTCGCGCAAAAAAATTTGTGGCACACTTTTAGGCTGGACTAGTAAATTGCTTGTATTACTTAAGCTGCCTCGCAGACTGGCATTCATAACGTTAGTAATTCCCATTTATATGCTGCTCTCCATAGGCACAGCTTACTGTATTCATATTATTTTGTCAGCTTTGGCTTTGCGACAATTCTGTTTTTTTATTCAAAAAGGAAACGAAGCTAATCGTGATATCCTTAGCAACATTTGCATGCGCATGCCTATGCCATTTGCCAGCTATCTCTGTCTGTCTCTGCTTCTCTACCTTTCTTTTCTTCCTCTCCCTCTCTCCTGCTCTGTTTTGCTGTGCAAATATCTGCCGCAAATTATAGTCATCATTTGAAAAGTCATTGCAACATTTCCGCATCGCTTTGGCCTTGGCTTTTCTCCGGCTCTCTGCTTTTTCTATTCCCCCACTCTCCTTTCCCCTCTTTCTCTTTTCTCTCCACCCACTTAACGTTTTTGCACTCGAATTCACTTGATTACAAAGTAATTTATTGGAAAAACAGGCGACCAAGCAGCGGTAGCAACAGCAGCAAACAGAGCAGCAGACAGGAAGAGGGAGAAGAAGAGAGAGAGAGAGAGAGAGAGAGAGAGAGAGAGAGAGAGAAAGGGAGACAGCAAGCCACTGAAGCAGAGTTACTTGTGCTGCGTCGTCTGCCCCGCTAAGCTTATCCGCTGTGCATACGAAATGCGGCAAATCCCAAAAATCAACAAACAAATGAAAAGAAAATTCAATAAAATACGTTAAGGCAGAAAAGAAGCTAAGCAAGGCGAGCAGGCAGAAGGGCGTGGCCAAGCAGGGTCAGGAGGTATGTGAGGCGACGAAAAAAACTTGTGGCGAAAACTAATTACAACCAAGTTGAAATTGCGACTTCCAAGTGGGCGTTGTGGGCGCTTTTCTTCTCGCTTTTTTGCTGTCTCTCTCTCTCGCTCTAAGGCGCATTTAATTGCGTATGCGTTGCGTGTCGTTTCAAAGCAAATGCCAAAAACTCCCACACAGAGATCTTAGCGTGTGTCTTCCCCTCTGTCTCTCTTTCTCTTTCTCACTCTCTCTTTCCCTTTCTCGTTGCTTGCTCGTGTCAACAGTTAACTCAACTCGAAAAAACTCGAATAAAATTAATTATTTTGTCAGTTGATATGGCAACTTTGACTGTTCACTCTAGTCCCATCTCCCTCTCATTCTTTCTCTCTCTCTCTCTCTCTCTCTCTCTCACTCACTATCACTCTTCTATACAGCTTCATTTTTTGCGCTTGCCGCAAAGCCGCAGCCACAAGGCCGCCACCTGCCAAGTAAAATTGGCATGTTGTGTCAATACAGACGACAGACCGAAGGCGGTTGTCAGACGGGGGGGAATGGAGGGGCAGCAGCATGACCAGAGGGTGACTTATCCGGGACTGCAGTGCGTCGTCCGACGTCCACCGTGCACAGTGTCTTGCTTTGGCTTTGCACCCAACCACCGCTCATATACCACGCGTCGCCTGCGGTCATGTTATTTTTTGCAATTTTCGCCATTTCGCAGGATGTCGCTATGTGTCAGCCCGAAGCGCAAAAAAGGGAAAGACAGCAAGAGAGAGAGAGAGAGAGAGAGAGAGAATGCGTGTGTCAACGCTGCCCACACACTTTGGCAGCCTTTTGGAGTTGCTCTATTAGAGTGCGAATTAAAGGGTAGAAGATTTTTTAAAGTAAGAAGGAATGTTAGATGAAATGTTTATGATTTTAGTTGACTAACTTAGTTATTATATTGTAAGCTGTTAAAAAATAAATCAATCTATTGTCAAGTTCGACTTTAAAATAGTTTAAATTGTGATAAAGAATATCACAAAAAGAACAACGCAAGAAATAGCTGATTATTTTTTGTTACTGGCTAGTTCCCATAAAATATCTGCAAGCATATAAATATATACGCCCATGTGTAGATTTTTTTTTATTATCTAACTAAGCCCCGACAAAGTTGCAGTTACAAAGCAACGTTAATTGCGACTGCAAAATGCTGCATAACAAAATTAAAACAAACAGACGTTGCAATCCCAAAAAAAAAAGTTAATGCCCGCCTACATACACAACAACAAACAACACACACACACACACAAAAACAGAGACACCAATTGGCGCAGTGCAAAACAAGCGGAGGTTTTCCAAACAATTACAGGCAAATTGCGTTGAAATGAAATTTTCAGCGTTGCGATGTTCGATTTTTTCGCCATTTGCTGGCAATTTTGATGACTACTCTGACATTTTCAACCTTTTTTTTTTTTTTTTTTTTGTTGGCTTGTTGGTTTTTTCGCGTCGTTTTGCGCCGACAAAACCGAAAAAATTTCATTACAATTCGCTGGACTGAAATAAAAAGCGACGCACAAAAGTAGGCAACGAAAAATTGCGGCGCATCTAAATGCAGAACAAAGCGTCAGGCGAAAAGGAGAGGGAGAGAGTGTGAGAGCGTGTTGGAGGGGCGCAGACAGCGGCAACTGCAGCAGACAAAGATTAAATGAACGCTAAACTGGCAAAAGGCGGCAAAAAAATGGCACACAGAGTGAGTGAGAGAGACAGAGGGGACAGACACACTCGCATGCTGTACTGCATATGTGCTAATCTTCGACGTTGATTTTTTGTTGCAGCTTTTAGGCGCAAACGTTTATTGCATTTAGTTTTCATTTTCGTGGCCGGGCTGGGCCAAAAGTCAAACAAAGCCAAAAAACTGAAAAACAGCTAACGAGAAATTGCACTTGCTCTGCAAGGGGGCAGGAGTGAGTGGCGTTCTAGTTGATGTGGGCGCAGGGGGCGTGGCCCCGTGCATAAATGAATAAAAATGCCGACTTATTTGCACATGCTGAGAATTTAAGCGCTTTTAAACGCAATTGTTATAAATAAACACAACAAAAATGTAACAAATTTCATTTCTGCAACGTTTTTGTTTGAGTTAAATTTTTCATTTGTGTGTGTGTGTGGAAGTGTGTGGGGGTGTGCAAGTTTCTCATCTTGCTGGTTGTTTTTGTTGCTGGCGTTGGTGTTGCTGCTGCTGCTGCTGCTGGTTGCGAAGCAAATAAGGAAATTTACAGCACTTGTGCAAACTCACACACACACTCACACACACACACACGGACACATTCACACACAGACAGTCGCAATTGAATGCAATTTTGCATGGTATATTAAAAATTTTTTGCTTTGCCCAGAATTTTTTTCGCTTGCTTTTTGGGTGCCAATTGTGTGTAACATTTCCGCAAGGAAAGGGGGCCTTGCGTATGGTATGGTGTAGGCGTGGGGGCGTGGCTGTCTGTGTGCTGCACTTTTTATTTTATTATGCGCACATTACGCGGCCAGCAACAATAACAATGAAAACCGTTTTTAATGAAATTTTTGAACAAGTTTCCAACAGTCAACAAACGGCAGCATCAGCGAGGCAGAGCGAGAGAGGGCGAGAGAGGGAACGAGAGGGTGTTCAGGCTTTTCCACGTATGCGGAAAAGTGGCTGCAATAAGCTGCTGCCTGCTGATGAGTCTCATCAGGCCAACGATTTTGGCCCATGGTTAAGTGTGAATTGATTTCTCAATTGTTGATCGCACTGCCTGCCATTTGCCAATACCAATTCCAATTCCAATCCTCGAATCCTCCAATCTGGCAATCAGACAATCCGGCCAACACAGACTCAACTATATAATTTTCACAGAATTTTCTTTGATTTTCCTGGAGTGTTTCTTTCTTTTGGCCGCACACTTCACACACACGGGCCACAAAAGGTGTGTGATTACAATTGTTGTTTGTGCCCAGAGGCGGAGCCACGCCCACACGTAAATACCCATGGCACAGCACACATGGAGGCGAGACCGTAGCCTCTTTGCTTATTGTGCTGCCGCTTGTTTGTTTGGCTACACTTTTACATATGCCCGGACTGTCAATCGCCTTTGCTGCTGGCCCAAAACGGTAGCCACTTGGCCACTTGGCCCATTGTTCTGGTCCACAATTTTTATGTAATTCAAGTGCACAGCCAACTACTGGTCAAGGAACAATAGTGCAGGTAATTCCCGAGAATTCTCAGCTCTCTCTCGCTCACATGTGTCGCAGAGTCGCCTAATTATCGGGAAGCAGGCGGCACTTGAAAGTGTCTGCAAAGGGCAGCAAAAGGATCGTGTTTAGGCTTATCGCGCTTATCTTGGCCAGCGATAGATGTCTTGGCTCTTCTCATGTGGCCCTATGTATGTGGTTTCATGCATGCATATGTGGTCTAATTTAGCACTAAATGGGCATTAATTCTCGCACCTTACCGAGAAGCGAACGCTAGCTGAGCTGGCCTAAGTCGTGGCTCTACTCCTGCTCCTGGTTCCTGCCGCCATATATCTCTGTGAGCTGTAACTTGATCTTGAAAGTGTGTCGCTGCGCGGCGCGCTGTCTGCCTCCGCTTCCGCCTGCATCAGCATCGCTTCCTCATCTCTCACATGTCCCTCCGCTCCTTGCCTGTCTCTATCAATCCTTGCCTGCTGCGAAATATCCTTGGCCCGGGGGCATAATAAACGTTTCAATATTGTCAAACCGAAAAATGCAAGACACAACTTGGCTGGGAAAGGATATTTATATGCGGTCTGTGGCCGAGCAGGGACTAAGCGGAAAGAGGGGAAGGATGAGGGGGGTGTCTGGCCAACGGAAGCTTTCATTTAGCTTCTGACCCCCACCCCTGCTGCCCCACTGTGCACTGACTGAATATTAAATTATGAAACTAAATGTCAAACAAGCGCTTGGTTTCTCTCAACTACAGGCGGTCTATAACCCCCCTCCCTGCCCACCCCCCCCCCACCTCTCCCCGTCTTCTCTCTCTCTCTCTCTCTTTGTCTCACTTTGGAAGCAAATCTCTTGTGTGTTTGATTACGGCCACAAGCAGCAAAGGATATTGAATAATTTCATCGTAGTATGTGTGTGTGTGTGAGTGGCGGTGGGTGTGTCTGGGTGTGAGTGGGTGTGGGTGTGTGCCAAGCCAAGTTGCGGTTGCGCTGGCCAGGCAAAAACAGCTGCTCGTTCATTGGCACATATTAAATTCCCCTGTCTGCAACTAAAGAGGACACTCGATTTGCCAAAACTATTTGTGATATGCATTTGCTGTGGTCCGCAGGAGTCTGTTCCGGGAAAATACAGGGTGTGCAAGAGCAAGTGTGAGCTGAAAGGTGAACGGGGTGTACATTTCATTTCAAATTAAGACCTGATTTATATGTAAAATTATTAATAGAAAAAAATGGAATGTATAACAGTTTTAAAGTATATCAGTATGTTGTCATTGACAGTGAATGAAATACAAATAAGTTGTATAACAGTATAACAGTTTAAGAGTATACCAGTATGACAATGTAATTGGATGACGGTAGAACACTTCAATGACACGCTAGTACACATCAAAGACAATTAACCTAAATTGTCTTTGGACACCACTCCACACTGTACTATACCCGCTCTGTATAACTATTCAGTATAACAGAACCACACTAACTGCAGCATCTCCTTCTACTCATTATTATTTACCTTTATAATTAAGAACTAAATCCTTTTCATGCGCCCAAAAGTTCATCACGCTGTCAACAGCAGCGGCAGCGACAGACGCCCCCAACCCTTCGCCTCACACGCACACGCACACTCACACAATTAACTCAAAGTCAAAGGCAAAAAATCGAAATTGAAAATGCGCCCCATGTGCCCCGTAATGAACCCTCAACTGGCAGCGCGTTGCATTTATACCAGAAGGAATACCCCGTAGCAAGCAGGTCCAATCTCCTGCAGCACAAGGAGCTCGTCTCTATATCCGGCAGACAATAGAAGGCAGACGCTAAGTAGACGAAAAGTTTTTAGTTGGATAATATAAGGGATGAGGTGGTGAAGGAGGGGGAGGGGTTGCACACACAGACACCCAACCTACCTGCGTCGACTTAGCCGAGAAATTCGTTTTATTACTTTGATATATTAGATTTAATGGTTAAGAAAAATGTTGCCAGCAGCAGCAACAGCAGCAGCAGCACGCACACTTCTCTCCCACTTACCCACACACACACACTGCCCCCTCCCCCACAGCCACCCCCCCACTCTCGTCTCTCTCTCTCTCTCTCTCTCTATTGTCGCTGTGGGTGTTGTGGGTCGTCGTCGTCGTAGTTAACCTTATTAAAAGGTGAACACAGCCATCGCACCAGAGAGAATTGCCACAATGTGTTTACACGCAGCTCAGGCGGGCAGGAGGAGAGGAGGGAGGGGGAGGCAAAGGAGAGATACTGTAGTTGGGGTAACACGATAATGACCTCGTTCACAGGCAGCTCGACAAGCTTCGGTGTGACCAATCAAAATGTAGCTGTGCTGCGCCTGCTCAGAGAGAGAGAGAGAGGGAGAGCGTGCGCCGGTCAGACTCCCTCATTGTCACTTTCCCCCGCTCTTATCACTCACTCCCCCCTTCTCGCTCTTCTCCCCATGGCACCCACATTGATGTGCTAATTTAGAAATTACATTGAAGTGCAGTCTTCAATGAGTTTGAGTTTGACTTTGATTCAATTTGTCATTTCGCACTTGCGCTAAACGGCTTTGGTTGCCATGGAGTGGTCGAAGGAGTGGCTACTCCCCCAGTATGAGGTACTCTAATGTCGAGCCCACGTCACGGCCTATGTCTGGGCCCTCGTCTAGGCCCTTGTCTGGTCCCTTGTCTTGTTATCCCGCGCAATTAGCAGGCTCAATTCGATCCGCCTGCATCCGCCTGGATTCGTGCCTGGGCCTAAGTGCATTGCATGAGTTTGCATGAAATCAGCGACTAGATCGATTATCGCAGGTAGAGAGTGCGCCTGGACAGGATTCAGCTCTAAATTAAACGAACCTGCAATCGGATTTGTGAATGAAATCTGCATGTCGCTTAGCGTCCTATGAAAATATGATTAAGCGCCGAGGTTTTATGCTAATCTCGCGTGCACTCGGCCTAAGCTTGCCAGGCACTATCTCTCTCTTCCTCCTAACTCTGTCTTTCTCTCTTCCACTCGCTGTGTGAAGTGTGGCGTCACACATCTGGCACCTTAATGAGTTTGGTCAACGCGCTACTTGTTCGCTGATTCCCGGAAAATACCCGGCGAGGTGTTCGGACGTCCCGGTTAGGTGTCGAGGTGTCCTGAAAGGTGCCGTATTGTCCACTCCGCTCTCTTGTCTTGTCTTGCCTTTGTTTGGGTGCACCTCACAAAGGAATTGTGTAAGTTGGCACAAATTAAGCGCGATGTCGCTAAGGTAAATGAGCGCTAAGTCCATTTGCATTGTCCGCCATTGTCCGCCATTGTTCGCTATTGTCCGCCATTGTTCGCTTTCCGGAATATGCCAATCTTCGTATATGCCGTTTTGGCTGTCTTTTCTTGTTATGCAACTGCTTAGGCCGCTGGCTCTACGTCTTTTTGTTATTATTGCATAAGGCCAAGCGCAGCGCACGGAGCCAGAGCCAGAACCAGAGCCAGAGCGAGAGCTTGTCGGGCTAGACCGGCGGTAAGCCAGGTTCAATCAAATCCCAGTGCTAAGGTGAGGTGAAGCGGGGCAATGTGAGGTGAATGTCGAGGCTGACGGTGCTTAGAGCGAAGTGCTTAGGGTCGAGCTGCCTTGGATTTTAGTGGGCAAAAATGAGGGAGGTAGCAAAAAAAAAGCATTTTTAAATTGAAGTTCTATAAAAACTATTTATAGCAACTTATTATAGGAACTTTTTATAGCAACATTTATAGCAACTTTTTATAGCATTTTCAATTTATATTTATAATAGATTAATGTATGGTTTAGTTACCATCTTTAGCAATGTTTATAGCATCTTTTTATAGCTATGTTTAATGAAATAATATAAGTACAAGAAGGATTTCAATTGTTGGTATTAGTATGTCTGATTATATACATATATAGATCTTGATTATATAATACAAGTATAATTATTGTATTCGTATATTTTTATAGCATTTTATACATTTTTGATTATTTTTTTCGACAAAGATCAAGTCTTCCGTTCAATTCTTTTTCAATTTCAACGCACTGAGGTTTAAATTTTGTTTACCACAATAAATTAACGTGAACCATAGCTGTTCTCCGGAATCTACCCAGATTAAGATGCTGCCGCAGCTCGCGCGCTAATCCCGCGTAGATCCGTTTAATCAATGAATCCCGCGTTACCCGCTAAACCTGCGACCTAGACAATTCGCCTAAGTAAAGGGATTCTTCATTGAGCATTGGGATTGTCAATGAAATCTCGCGGGCTCAAGCGGGCTCAACCGGGCAGATCAGGCCAGAGCGAAGCGAAGAAGGGACAAGGTGCACAAAAACGGAAATCACAGATGCGCCATAAATGGCCGACTGGGATCAGGTAGGAAGTGTAACCTGTTTTGTGATTTGTTGATGCGTGCGAAGTTGGAAAGAGAAAGAACTAAAGAGAGACAGTTAGTTAGAGAGGAAGAGGAATGGCGGGAGAGAGGGAAAAAGCGTGTGTGCGACGAGCAAACAACGAACCCGAGTTTTAATGAGCGAAATTTATGAAATAAATAAAATTAATCAGCAAACATAGTTAAAAACTAAAACAGGGAGGGGGAGAGAGCTTGGGAGAGCCAACTAGAGAGAGCGCAACAGCACGCGAGAGAGCGCAAGAGAGAGCCGCCCCTAAACTACCTGTGTGCACACCATGCTGCAACCCAAATGGCTGGGCAACTACCCTGCGCAAGCGAGACAGCGACAGGCAGCAAGGCGAGGCGAGGCGAGGCGAGGCAAGGCGAGGTTAGGCGAGGCGAGACGAGTCCTGGCAAGGATAACCTTGCCTCGCCCATTTCACTTGCCACCAGTCTTGCTCGCTCTCTACCTTTCGCACCCTCTCTCTCTCTTGCTATCTCTCGCTCTCTCTCTCCCTCTCTCACACAACTCTGTCTCTCAGCCACCCTCTCTCTCTGCTCTGGCCCAGACTTCGAGGTATTTAATGCCCACGTCGAGCCACCGCCGAACTCAGTCGGTGGTTGTTGATCGCAACGAGCGTTACGTGTCATTTTACACTACTTCCAAGTTGGCTATGTTTATAGCGTATTTATAGCATTATAAATTCGCAAATCGAGTTTTATTCTTCCACTATTTTCGGTGCGTGCGCGTTTCTGTTTTTGGTGCAATCAACCGCGTGAGCTGAGCCTAAGCAAATTTTTGTGAAAGCCCCCGCCGACCCCAATTCTCCGCCCCCGTTCCACTCGCTCGCTCTTCACATAGTTATCGATACTGTGCGCCGGGTCATCCACGTCGCGTGCTGCTAGTTAACGGTTAAAGCTATAGTTACACTTACAGTCAAAGCGAGCGCAACCTCTGCGACTTTGCTTTGTCTTCACGCTGCCTCGTGCCTCAAGCGATGATGAGCACAACAACAACTGCAACGCATCCCATCATGCCGCCAGCCATGCGTCCAGTTCCAGTACAGGAGAGCCCCGTGTCGCGACCCCGCGCCGTCTACAGCATCGATCAGATCTTGGGCAATCAGCATCAATCAAAGCGCAGTGGTAAGTTCAAATTAAAAATACTCCGGGGGAAAAATATAAGACTTGAGCTTGAAGATTGCAAAAGCATTGTGGTGGCTGTGAATGCCGTCGGTGATCTTGAAAGTTGAAGAACTTGGGTTGGAGTTTTGTAGAATGATAGAATTACTCATGCGCAACGGAAATACGCACTTTCCTGGAATAGAAATATTCATTAAGAGAATTGAATATCCATTTATATGCTTAATGAAAACATTTTTTCGAATACTTCGATTTATCAGAATGAAATTTTGAAACTCTTTTAATTTCAATGAAATTTAAAATATTTTTTTAAAATGCTTAAAATAATGTTTAGGAAACTTTATTTATATTTGAAATTCTTTTATTTAAATCTTGCATGTAATTTCTTTTAATATTGAAAAGTCGATTTTTATTTTGAAGTTTTTTTTTTATTATTTAAAATATATTTTTTAGCGAGAAATTTGATTTTGAGATTGAAAAACAAGCTTGCATATGAATTTTTAAAAATCTTTTATATTTTGAGATGTCTATATATTGTTGATGTTTATGTTTTAAAAGAAAACGAAAATTTAATTCTTGGACTAAGACATCTTTATTGATATGACGAAATGATACAATAACTTTTTTTCCTTAAAAAGATTTGAAATTTTGTTCTCAATAATTTTTGAAAAATCAACTAAGAGTTCGATTTTCTAGCTTCATTTTTGACAAATTGCAATCATTATTCTTCTTTTAATGCAACTTCTACAAAATCTCAAAAAACAGCAGAACTAAACAAGTAAGAAAGCTACAGTCGAGTGTGCTTGACTGTAATATACCCGCTACCCAGCTGCTCGTACATCATTTATTTGCGGAACAAAAAAACGGCTACAATCATATTTTGACCGTAAAAGGCTATGGACTTACAATATTTATGCAAAGTCAAAATATAAAATAAAAAAAAAAACATTTTTGCACACATTTAATTTTTGATGCGGGCGGGACTCGAACCCGTAAATGCATAATAGTACTGTCCGTTTTGCAGTCCACAACTTAACCCATTTCACCACCGTACACGCACACACGATTCGGCAGCTATGGAAAACGTTAAGCTGAATAACTTCAGTGTTTTTTATCCGATTGTACCAAATTATCTGGCTAGCTATAGTTATCATGTAAACCGAATATGAACAATATGGCATTAAAATTGCGCTTGTAATCAATGTTTTTTCGATTTACGGAGGCGGAAGGGGGCGTGGCCAAAATCCAAAATAAACTTGATCAGCGTGCAATAATAACACATATTGTCACCAAATTTGTTAGTCCTAGCTCTTATAATAGCTGAGATCTAGATTTTCACACGGACAGACAGACGGACAGACGGACATGGCTATATCGACTCGGCTGTTGATCCTGAGCCAAAATATATATACTTTATGGGGTCGGAGGTGTCTCCTTCTGCCTGTTACATACATTTTCGGTTTGAACAAAGTTATAATACCCTTCTACTCTATGAGTAGCGGGTGTAATTAATGATAAAACTTCCAAGACCTTTAAGAAGAAATGTTAATTTTCGAGTCTAAGAACTATGATAAGGGAAAAGGGTCACAAGAACAAACAAGCAAATATCATTTAACTTCCATTTTCCCATACACTCTTCGATAAATTTAATTAAAGTTTATTAAGTCTCGCATATCTTCCCAAAAATAGCCGCACTTGCAACGTGCAGCATCGAATGATCCGTGGAAGGACCACATCAAAGCTACAGAACGTTAGGCAGATGTGGGTGATGTGTGCGGCAGGTGGCATGTGGCATGTGGCATGTGGAGTGCTTCTCTAGCGTAGTATGCAAATGCGTAGCAAGTAACATGGCCCATGCTAGTTTTGCCTGCAACACACTGGGGCGTTGCGTTGTTGGGCATCATGTTGTGGGCGTGGCCAGCAGCATGGCCTGCTGCGATAGCGCGTCCGTTACGCGCACCCAGAGGTGTGGCACGCAGAAAAGAGCCACAGAAGGAAGACCGTGAGAGAAAGAGAGAGAGGGAGAGAGAGCGAGCGAAAAAAGTAAAGCAAATCAAAACATTTCGCTGAACTGATACCATGTTAGCGTGGCATATCATGGCAGCCGGCATGCCGTAATGAGACGCTGCTGCTGCTGTTGCGGCATCATTAGACCCGTAATTAGATTGAGATTGACATTCAGAATGAGATCGGGAGACGGGGGACGAGAGACGAGAAAAGCGGCACCCAATTCAGGCAACAAGGTTACCAAATTGTCACAACGTGCGCACCGCAGGACACCAGACTGTGAGGAGGATATGGCAATCGATGCAGCCTCCTCCGGCCTCGTAATTTGATGCTCTCGGGCTGTGACCTTTTTCGCCACAACAAGCGACAGAAATGTTACGAAATCCGTAATTGCTCGAAAGAATTGTAAAAGGATACAGATAAATGAAAAATGAAATTTGAAAAAAAAACTCCCGCTGCGTGCAACATCATCATCGCCTTCATCCTTGTATGAATTCTATTAATTTGAGGTTCATTAAAATTTGATTACATGTTAGGCCCACAAAGGCACACACACGCACACATAAGCTCAATGGGTCGTGTGAAAGCATACCCTGCCCGTCTCAAAAGGGTTGCTCTGCACTTTGAGTGGCGGCAACTGTTGCCGAAGTAAGCTAAAGTTAAATTTGCCGCTTATAATCTGTTGTTATTGATTGCCAAATCAAATTGCGTGGCACACACACACACTAGAACACTCGCACACATACACTCTAAAAAACACTTTAAAGCTCGTTTCAGGGGGGTTTCCTTTTTTGCACGGCGCAGGATATTACCCACTTGAGTCGCAAATTGAATGAATTCGGATTTGGTTTTTCGCAGCTGCCCCGAACCTTTTTTCGCGCAGTTTTTTGTTTGTTCGATACCAAAGTCAAACACAAAATTGGACAAACTTTTTGTCGGGGCAACACTCGACTGCGATTTGTGCAAATACACTTAGAAGCTATTTACTTGTGATATATATATATATATATATTTATATATATATTTCTTTGCTCTCTCTTTTACAGATACTCCCAATGAGGTGCTCATTACGCATTCGCATCACATTCATCACTTGCATCACGGCAACAACAGTTTGCAGCAGCAGCACCAGCAACATCAGCACCAACAGCAACACCAACAACACCAGCAACAACAACAACAACAACAGCAGCAGCAGCAGCAGCAGCAGCAACACCATCATCAACAGCAGCAGCAGCAGCAGCAGGCATCGCCTTTGATGGCCAAGCGCGAGGATTCTCCCACGAACACGGAGAGCGGCCTGGATGTGGATAACGATGATGAGCTCTCTTCGAGTCTGAATAATGGACACGATCTGAGCGATATGGAACGTCCGCGTAAAGTTCGTAGGTAAGGCAAACAATCCGCTTAGCGATTATCATCGTATTAGCCCATTAGAAAGCAACTTAACAATCAGCCTAACAAATGTGTTTCCCCCTTCTTGGGTTTTTTACCGATTGTTTTGCCCTCGCAGATCTCGAACAACTTTCACAACATTTCAATTGCATCAATTGGAGCGCGCGTTCGAGAAGACACAATATCCGGATGTGTTCACAAGGGAGGATCTGGCAATGCGTCTAGATTTGAGTGAAGCACGCGTTCAGGTAAGTTCTACAAACTGATAATACCAGCTTGATTATACAATTATTTACGGCTTATGGCGGCAGGTCAGGGCAGAGATGCCTTAAGCGGCTTAGTAGTCTCACATCTCAGCGCAAATTTCGAAATCATAATTAGCCCGAAAGCGCCAATTCCATGAACTTGACTGTATAAAGTTTGAGCGAGTGTTTTAAAACGCGCATAAAACGCGCAAAAAACGCGCGCGCGGTCGCCAACAATCGAAAGACTTAATTTGTAAATAGTCTTTAAACACTTAGTGCCCACTTTGTATACAAACACACACATACACATACAGAGAGACCTTGTGCCTAGTTGGGGTGGCATTTAGGGGTGGCAAAGGGCGCGCAAGGACATTAGATATTGTGATTTTCCAAATGATTAAATTGCCCACTCTGCCAGAAGGGGGAGAGAGAGTGAGAGTGGAAGGGGGTACTCGGTACGTGGTGTCGGCATTTTTATTAACTCTGCTTTTTACGTTTAGAGGGTAAACAATCCAAGTGGCTTTCGGCTGCTGCACGCGGCTCTAAACATGTATTTGGTCTCCGTTTCGGGTGATCCTGCACAATTCGATTTCAGTTGAAATCGCACTCAAGTGCCTGAGCCCAGTTGACAGATACAACATGTTTATAGATACATCACTTCGGGGCTGAATAGCTCTATGGTTCTATAGATATAGCAACAACAATACGTAAAACAACTTGACCTAAGCGCCTGCACTCAAACGGGGATTACGCTGTCCTCTCTCTCTCTCTCCCTCTCAGCTTCACGGTTTGTGTATCTGTTGGCAGATTAAGCGTAATTGGTCATTGATTCACATACGTGTACAGACACAGACACAGACACACACACATACAGGCGAGCTAGACGCCCTCTTGAATAGTAACCGATTTAGAGTGTTTTTAGCCGTTTTTTCTTTATCGTATCTCTTTCTCTCTCTCTCTCTCTCTCTGGTCGTTGCTGTTCTTTCTTTTTTTCGCATCTATCAGATATCATACTTTGTATCTCCTACTCGCAAAGGGGTTGATGAGCGAGCAATTATTTTTGGATTTGCATCGGGTAATCGGGCAGCAGAAACAACAACAAACAAAGAAGCGACATTGAGAGACGGCATCCCATAGAGAAATTCCAAAGTTTCAAGCGTTTTTTTTTTGTTATGCGCGTGTTTTACTGGCGATTTGTACAGGTACACAAGCATATATGTGTATATATATTATGTTAAGCGCATTTGGCATGACAAATCATATTGATTATGCACTTAAGCACGAGTTGCTTAGCGAAAGGTTAAAGACCAACGGGTTGGGGATACGCTGTGCTGAGGGTCAATTTCATATTGAATATTTGTATTTAAAATTCAATAAAAATATTTAACATGTGGAGAGAGTTACTAAAGAGCTCAGTGTGCAATAAATATTGCAGCGATATTAGCAGAAATAATTTAAAAACAAGAAATTAAAATATTTATAAACTTCAACCATATCAGATTTTAATGTTGGTATTTAATTGGCATAAAAATATTTGACAACTGGGGAGGGATACTGAAGCACTGACTGTATAATGAATTTTACAACAAAATTAGCAAAAATACTTTTTAAAAATTTATGACATTTTTGAAAAATCTTTTTAAATTGTAAAATATTTTCTTTTTAGTTATTTTAGTTTTAGTTGTTGCCCAATATATAAAAAATCTATGCTTTCTCTATTTTAAAAAGATTTTCTTCACTCCTTAAAATAACTTAACAATTAAGATAGACTTATTTTATAAAGATTTATATTTTACCGAAAAGAAATTAAGAAAGTTATTAAAATATGCATTTAAATGCATTGAAATTATTCAGCAAGATTTCCATAATTTGTTTTAACTTTTACAAATTATTAATACGTTTAATTGCATTTTAGAAACTGCCAAAAAACATTTAGAATTTACAAAAAAATGTTCATAAATTTCAGTTAGTTTAAAACTTTGTAAACAACTTACTTGTAACTTTCTACCTCTCTAATCGCCTTGCTCACTTCTCTAATCCAATGTTTAGTTGAGAGTTTGGGTCGCTTATTTCGATCGCAGATGTGTGATAAATGTTCAACGGATTTCCGTCAAGGCAACTTTACGGGCTGCCTGGTTGTCCCGCCCGACTTTGGTTGGGGTCCAAGCCGCATTATAATTGCGCTACTAACAATTAAAATGTACACACACACACACACAAATCACAAGGGTTGTGCGCTGCATGTGGAGAGGAAGGCGGCTCGGGGGAGCGGGGAGTGGGGCGTGGGGCGGGATGCACACATAGACGCAAACACACAGATCCATCACAGACACAGACACACAAGACAATAATTGGCAGCAATTATAGCAAGGAAATCGTTGCTAATTTACTATTCGCTTCGCTGCATGCATTGTTGTTGCAACAAGGCAGGAGGATGGGAGAGGAAAAGCAGAGAATACAGGGTGTCTATAATTGCGCAACTCTTGCGCAGTTGTCGAGTGATTTCAATTTACAAACAATTAATTTTCTTAATATACCCGAGAAGAGCAGCAACGCGCTAGAGGCACACATCTCCTTGCCTGAGACAAGTCTTTGCCACTTGCCACATGCCACTTGCCACTTGGCTCGTCCGTGTTCCGGCACAGCTGCCTGACGGAAGTGCGTCCCCCCGAAAGTGGAGACGGGTGGGGGTCAGGCATTCAACCCTGTCGAAAAATGCACACGCAGAGGGTGTCAGAAGGGGGAGAGGGGTGGGAAGAAGGGGCGGGGAGGCTGCCCGCGTGGCAAATCAGAGTTGCACACTTCCGATTGGATGCCATTGTGTTCAGCCAGTCTACGAATCCAACTCCGACTCCGACTCCGATTCCAACTGCGACTCCAGCTCTAGCTTCGATTCTCAGTCCAAGTTGATCAACTTTTGGACGCATCATTCGATAGATTCGCCTGCCCTGCCCTTCCTCGCCTTGCCCAGGGTGGGCAATTAGAAAGACGTTGCCTCACTTTGTATACGCAACACTCACTGCAACTTGCTCTCTGTTTGCTCTTCATCTTGCAGGTCTGGTTCCAGAATCGACGCGCCAAATGGCGAAAACGTGAGAAGTTTATGAATCAGGACAAGGCCGGCTATCTGCTGCCCGACCAAGGTAAGCAAATGATTCGCTACGTAAAATGGACGCAAATTACCCAATTACGTTTGCAACATAACTAAGACGGGGCGCAGGCTCCGCCCCTCTCCCTTTCTATCACTCAGCCTAATCAATATTTTCCCCCACTCTCTTTCTCTATCTCTTCTCTAGGTCTACCTGAGTTTCCGCTCGGTCTGCCGCTGCCGCCGCACGCTCTGCCCGGTCATCCGGCGGCGCTGTCCGCCGAATTTTGGCCGCCGCACTTTGCGCTGCATCAGCACTTCAATCCTGGCCTGCTGCCGCAGCAACTGATGCCACCGCACTACAAGTTGCCCAACTTTCACACGCTGCTCTCACAGTACATGGGCCTGAGCAATCTCAACGGGATCTTTGGCGCTGGCGCTGCGGCAGCTGCTGCCGCCGCCGCCTCAGCGGGCTATCCCCAGAATCTGTCACTGCATCCCCCATCCTCCGCCCAGGTCAGCCCGCCCTGCAGTAATAGTAGTCCACGCGAGAGCCCCAACTCGCTGCACGCCGCGGCTGCCGCTGCTCATGCGCTGCACGCAGCAACGACGACGACGACGCCGCATGCCGCCACAGCGTTGATTGCCGGCGAACTCAGCTCACTTACCTCGACAGCAGCGCAGTCTCCGCGCAGCGCCACCGGCGGCAGCAGCAACGCTTCTACGCCCGTCTCCGTGGTGACCAAGAGCGAAGACTGAACGTGGAAAGAGGACCAGGAAGAGGAGAAGTGGGGGAGCATGTGACATGTGATGGATAAGCTAATCAATTGTGTATATAGTAGCCCAGTTAGGGTTGGATAATAAATCTCTAGTTATGGCCAAAATGTACTTATTGTTAGTGTAGATGGAGGAAGAGAAAGAGCGACAGAGAGAGAGAGAGAGATAGTAGATCATAAAAACCGTAGCCTTTACTTAGCTGCAACAGATATCATAAGAATATATATATTATATACATATGAAATATAACATATCTAGTATTACGTAACTGTAAATCAATAATTAACTAAGAAAAAAGACGAATAAAAGAATCTAAAAGAAAGAAAAACAAGTAAGAACGGCTGCAGTCAAGTGTTGACTGTATAAGACCATGGATTTTTCAAGGTTATGAAAAAAATCAGATTTAGAAAGCTGTTATTGGTAAACGTGTTTTTCAAAGAAAAATAATAAGCAACACATATAATTTGCAGTTAGACGCCAAGCAGTCCAAGCAGTTGGAAAAAAACACTGCTTGGAAAAAACACTGCTTGCTTGCTTGCTTGTAGTGGGCGCAGTGCAAATCTATATGAAACGTTGAATAACTTTTATGTTCATTATCCGATCGGAACAAAATTTTAAATTTTAAATCAGCGATCGTTTAGGTGGTGATAGTTATCATTCACACCAAAACTGAATATCATTCAAAGCTTTATTATTGCGCCTGATATACGGTTTATCGATTTGTGGGGGTGGAAGTAGGCGTGCCCCAAATTTTAATAAAAATTTTACAGCGTATGATTCACATAAGTTTTGTCACCAAATTTGGTGGCTCTAGCTTTTTTAGTTTCTAAGATATAGGCGTTCAAACAGACGGACGGACAGACATGGCTTAATCGACTCGGCTAGTGATCCTGAGCAAAAATATAAATACTTTATGGGGTCGCAGATGCCTCCTTCTACCTGTTACGCACATTTCGACAAACACAATAGACCATGTATTTTTTAAAATCCATGGTCTAAAAACTGTATTGGGAAGGGGAAAAAATAAAACTACTTCTACTGCGATATATAAGGATATCATTGCATATAAAATTACTCAGCACTTCGCAATTTTCTAAAAAACTTTTAAGGTTTTGATGTATATAAGATACATTAAAGATATAATTTTTGTGGATTACAAGATGCGATAATTATATCAGTTTAGTAAACTTTAGTCTTATGAAATTCTGAACTTTTATTATAAATATTATATATAGTTGAGTTAATACTAAAGTCTTGAGTTTCAGTACTGGATGATCTAGTTTATTATCTGCAATTTCGTTTTTTTTTCAAATGCCTTAATATAATTTGTTTTATGTATGAATTAATTATTTAAATCCAAGCCCTTAATATATAAGTAGTTTATTTCATAATTTATAATATGTTCAGGACCTTTACAACTTTCAGAATACTAGAAAATATTGTAGCAACCCAAGTTTCACATCATCTGAAGCACGTTAAAACATACCTAATACCCTGATAGTATAGCTAATTCCACTTTAACAACTTTAGCAATTCATTCATTTCAATTGGCATTAAATTGAGACAGTGTCTTTGTCTCGTTTCGAACTGCTTTATTGATCTTTGATGATGTTTTTCTGCAGCTGAAGCGAAAAGTTAACAATTCATCAAAAGCGGGTACTTGAATAATTCACCCTATATAGCAAGCATTGGCATTATGATAGTCGACCTTTTTTTGAAATTGAAAAGTGAAAATGATCTTCGGCAGCGAAGCGAAGGTAAGTGCCTCAGCACTAACAACCCCGAGAGATGCCTGAATGCCTCGACTGAAAGGGGGCCGACGTTGAAGTAGGGGAGGGGAAAGCGCTACGAATCGAATCGAATAATAATCTTGATATTATGTCAAAATTGCAAGCAGAAAGGAAATGTTGCACAACATGCAAGCAGAAAGAAAGAAGGAAAGAAATAAGGAAAGAAGAAGAAGCAGCAATCGCATTGTGCAGTGCAGACAGTGCGCGCACGGCGGAAACGCAGGGCTGCAAGGCTGTGTAAGCCAAAGGATTTGCACAAGATTCAAGTGCCTGCTCTGCTCTGCCCAGCTTTTGTGCTCCGTTCTCGGCGCCCACATGCAGAGCTAAATGTCGTATTGATATCTCGTAATTTGTGCCATAATTACTTTTTAATAATTCCGCACTGTGTGCCACAGGACGCCACAGGACATCGCTTTGTGTGTGCAACGGCCTCAAAATTTAATAAACTCACCGTCAAGTTGAGCCGCTGCTCACTCCGGCTACGCGACTAGCGACTAGCGACTACCGACTGTGTTTGGGTTGGGAATCGGTCTCGGTTCGGTCTCTTTCAATTTGATTACACTTACCATTTCAGGCTCTGCTGGCGAGGTCAAAATTAAATTCCTTGCACAAATACAAGCAGCTGAATCAGCCTCAGCCTCATCATCGTCATTCACATCCACATTCACACTCACATCTTTTTCGTTATGAATCGTCATTATTATAATAATGAGCAAATGCGCGACTTAACCGATTTGTCACTGACAAATGCCCAGAGTCGAGTTGCCGTTGCTGCTCCCGGTTCCGTAGCGAGACTTATAGAGCAGGGCCAGTCACCGTTGTCAACGAAGCTTTCAGAAAACTCATATGCAAAAGCCTTTTGTGGGCGCGGCAGCAAAACACAGCACATTTGACGCGGTTAATACCCTAACCTGGGTAGGTATTTAATATTACTGATAAAGTTGGGTATCTTTGGGATTTTTAAATAAAACTATAGATGGAAATATAATAGAGCCATAGATGAAGTAGGGCATAATGTATAACAGACAAGTCTCAGGATAAGAAAAAATTTCAACATTTTGAAATGATAAAATATTTTATATTATTTTTTTTGCGTTTTTTTTTATATAATTTAAAAAAAATATATAAATATGTAAATTTCTGATATTTTTTGAGAGTAATAACATATATTTTAAGCATAAATACTATTTAATGTAAGTTTATATAATATAAAACATAAACAAATTTTATGTACTAAAGTAGGAATAAATATATACTCTGATACCATATGAACATTTCTAAAAACTGTTAAGCCTCGTTTTTTTCTTTTCTGGGAAATGATCATATTTCAAGAAATAATTTATAATTATTTCTATAGTGATTTAATGACTTATATAGTCTGGATTGGGTGACCAAAAGTGTCCTAACGATTAGATTAACAGTTTAACACACTGCGCTGAAAAGAGACGAAAACCTCTCGAAGGATGTCAAATTTCCTATGTGGACTAAAAATGGGAATATGAAAAAAAAACCAAGTCTATATTGATTTTATTTAAAAAAAAAAAAATGTGCGATCAAAAATATAGTCAGCATTTCTAAAAGGTATAAACTATATCTTTTAGAATTTTTGCTTAAAATAGAAGAAAGCTGAGAATATTTAAAATTAAATCAATGGCCGTAAAAAAGGATGGAAATATATTAAAAAATTATAAATAAAGTAGTGTTTTTAAAATTTCTTGTTAGGGTATTCCACAGTCACTGCTAGCCCATCGAATTTTCCGCATGTTTCTATCGACGAAAATTCAATAAGTTGAAGTAGATCTTTTATTTGTGCAAGTGTTTGGCCAAGCTTGCAAGCAGGCAGGCCCATGCTCAACATTATTTTGGCAAGAACCCCCCTTAGAACTACCCCTGTGCTCCTGAGGGGAGCTGGTCTGTGTGTGTGTGTGTGTGTGTGCAAGGAATTTCATTCAGTGTGCAAATGCAGCGGCACTCTGCGGGCTATAAATATATGAAATTTATCAAGTGGCCTTTTGAGTTTCGTATTTTGTGGCTCTATGAAATTGAGTGTCGAGTGCCGGTGCCCTGTCAGATAGAGAGAGAAAGAGAGAGACGAGAAAGAAAGAGAGAGAGAGACAGTGCCTTGCCTGGGTATTTGCATGCAGCTCAGCCTCAGCCTGAGCCCTGCAGCGCGTTTCACCTTGTAAATGTCCCAAAGAGTGTAGCTGTGTGTGTGCCAGTATGTGTTTGTGTGTGTGTGTGCATATCAAACATAATCAAGCACATTGCCATTTCGCTTGCAGTTTTTTATGAAGTTCTTCAGCTGCTGCGCTGCGAACAATGAAAAATAAAAATCAATTTTCGGGCTCGACACTTGAGCTCGAGCGCATTAAAATGGCAACAGTTACAGTTACAGTGAGGCAAAACAACTCAAGGACGGGACGAGTGGGAGGTGGTGAAAGGGGGCGGGACACTTGAAAGACTGGCTACATTTAGCGCGCTGTAATGAGGCAGCCACAATGGAGACAGAGAGAGCGCAATGTGAATACAGCGGTAATTAAACAAGTTAAATCCGCTCAAGTCAGATTTCATGCCCCTCTCTCTCTCTCTTTCATACTGTCTCTGCGCAGTTCTTCGTGCTCATCAGCTGCTCTTAAAAAATTATTTAATTCATCAAAAAGTTGTCAGCGCGCAATAATTATGCAGCTTGTTTTCGCGGTCTTCTCGCAGAAGCAGTTGCCTAATGAGCGCCATTTTGTGTGTGCCAGCGTCACGTTAATTACGGTAATTTGTGCCGACTTGAGAAGCAAGCCGCCACGCCCCCATACCGCTGCCTTGTTTTCTTAAGTATCGCATGACAGTTTTGTTGATCGTCGACGACGTTGATCGTTGTCGCCCTTTCAAATTGCCAACTTACCGCAACATGCAATTGCAACAATTTCCGACAGGATACAGAGAGAGGGAGATGGAGGGAGAGAGAGAGAGAGGGAAGGAAGCTGGCGACAGTCGTTACACGATACTTTTTTCTTGTGCCACTTTCAAAGCGAAGCCGCCGCCTCGATCGTTCAACTAAACCGAGACTTATCCTTGGCGTCGTTGTGAAAGTGAATTCGGTTTTTCTTACATTTTCTTTTGGATTTCTCTGCTATTTTTCTTTTCTCTCTCTCTCTCTCTCTTCGTTTAGCTGACTTTGGAACGCTAAGCTGTGCCTTATTTATCGACCGATCCACACACAGAGCAACACAGAGCGACAGCTGAGCCCGACCAAACTGGTTCCTGGTGTCGTCCTTAAGTGTTCTAGCTCACTCTCTCTTTCTCTTCCTCTCTCTTCGTCGCTCTTTCCCTCTGTGCTGTGATTAAAGTATGAGCAGCAGCCCCGTTGCTTTTGTTTTGGCAATGGTTTCATGCCCGATTTGCTTACCCGATGTTGATGATGATCGTTCAGGTAGCTAACAGCTCCATGCCACATCCACAGCTGCAGCTCAGAGCAATTCCACAGTTTATTGTGTCCTCATTAGCCAATGGTCGTGCCTGCTCGCCTAGGCGGACAATAGACCCGAGCCTGGAGTATGTTCTAATTGACGACATTTTCTACAATTTTCCAGCTATTTTTTGCTCATTTTGAAATCGATATAGTTGGCGGGATTTGGCGGGGAACGATTGCAGAAAATAAAAGGCAGAAAATTAAACCAATTTTTATGGCAGCAAAGCTAAACTACAACGCTGCCAGCAATGTTTATAGCGATAATAAATTAAATAAACAAACAAGAGTGAAAGCGAGAGAGGCAGATAGTGAGCGAGTGAGAGGGCGCATTAAATAGAGCAAAAAATACTATTAAATTAAGTTAATCAAATGCGCTGTGAAATCGGGCAGCTGCTTTGGCCTGGTCTGAAACACGACCACAGGCTCATAAATAATATTAATAAAAGCCAACAACAAAAGGAGTGTCAGAGATAGAGAAAGAGAGAGAGAGAGAGAGAGGGAGATAGAGGGAGAGGAAGTAGGGCAAGTTAGAGTCATGTGTTATTCCGATTGAGCTTTGTTTACATTTTGTTTATTAAACGACGCGGAAAACAAGTGACACAGGGAGACAGAGACAGACAGACACTATCTCTCTCCCTCCTCCCTCCTCCACTCTCACAGTCTTCCACTCACTCGTGCTATGAACTATTCAAGTCACAGCTCAGTGAGAATTTGCTACCCCTTTGAGACTTTCTATTTGATTTTAATTAAATTTCCCGTAACTTTGTCACAATTCCTGAAGCCTGAACTTGCTAACCTTCCCTACGCCACCCCTAACTGATTCTCACTTCCCTTGTTTGTTTTTCTTTGTTATGGGTTTTTTCTGTTCTTTATTTTATTGCGCTCGGGAATAACTGTTTGTTGTTTTTGTTAGCTGTTATTAATTGCCAGGTGAACAGCTCGACAGGTGTTGCCGTTGACATGCTTTCGATTTGGATATACATAGTACTAACATAACCTCGTCCCTCGTCCCTTGTCCTTGTCCTTGTCGCCTGCTGCTGCTGCTCCACCTCCCCCTCAGCTAGCCCTGAAACTCCCCGCCATAGTAGTTCTTGGGTGGTCCATTCTCCGTCGTGCCCAACTCGTTCCAGAAGTCATTGATGTTGTTCAACTCCTCCAGCAGTTGGGGCGAACGTACCAGATAGGTGCGTTCTATATACATATGTAAGAATGTCGGGGTATTCCCTTACCATAGATCAGCCACCACATTGATAAGGTATATGCGATTTGACTTGCCTAATTCCTTGGATATGTAGTTGATATTGTTCACAAAGCTGGGACAGTCTTCGGGTAAGACGGGCATTTTTTTTGTTAAAGTCTTCAGTGAAAGAAAAAAGAGCTGAAATTACCCTGAGCACAAGTCAGAAGTTTGAATTTTGAGAATTTCCAAATGTTGAATGAGAGTACAGCAGGGCCTGCCTAGCCTAGCCTAGACAGCGATGCTCTCCAACTGGCCCAGCTTGCTATGTGTGGCCCAATTATTCCGCCTGATTTAAGATACACAATGAAAGTAGCTCTTAACTGTCACAAAGTGCATGCCTAATCGGCTCCCCCCTCTCGACTCTCCACCGCGAAAAAAGCACATCAAACAAAATTGATAACAATTGGCAGCTTGCCTCGTCCTGCGTGCCGCGTCCTTCTTCCTTCTGCGACGGAAGCCGGAAACGCGCCGCAAATTGCAAAGTTTGAGCTGCCTCGTCTTGTCGCAAATTAATTTTATTTTTATTTTCATTCTATTCTATTTCATTTCACGCTATCTTCTTTTTCTCCCCGCTGGAAATTGACAGCAATTTTCTTTGCACTTTTCGCATTTCCTATGATTATGCGACGATTATAATAAATGCGAATTTCCTTTGGCCATTTCCGCTGCGTTGTGGCTGCAGATTTAGCTACGCTTTGTGCTTTGCGGAGAACTGCGAAGTTGGGCTTAGCGAGGGGGCGTGGTTAGGGCGTTTTTTTTTAGAGCAGATTAGGAATTGTGAATTGAGAAGCAGGTTATGCTTGGTTGATTGCAAAATATGGGCGAACAGGATCTGTAATGGGCTAAAACTTTTAGAATCTATAAAACATATAGGTTATAGCGGATTAAGTGGAAATTCAGTAGTTAAATCTGTTAATACATTTTCTTAATGCATTGCTTGAAAAGGTATGATAAAAATTTTCATTTATTTTTTAATTACTAATAATAATAAACTTTTAATATTCTTTTAAAATTTCCTTTAATATTTGAGTGTTTATTTAAGTTAATAATAATTTCTTTTATTAGTTTGTAATTTATTAGACAGATGTATGAAATCAAATCACAAATCAAATCTTTTTCTGTAGGGTATGTCTTGCCCATACATTTTTCACATAGTCATATTATTTTTATAAGTAAGTAGGCGCCATCCGTTTCGGTCCGGGGCGGTTGTTTCGCTTGCTCACCTACTGATTCCGCCCCCGAACTGATTCCGGAGCGGCGGCCGTAGAAAACTTTTTTATAGGGATAGAGAGACTATAATGATATATGACGTTAAACCAGTTTTTATATTATTTTTTTCAATTAAATCGAGTAGTTTTTTATTTACAGGATGTATCGTGGTCGGATACGCTTGAGTACTCTATTTTATTCTTATAGCACAGTTCTCCCATATGTTTTTTTCTGCTACTGTAATAAAATATATAAGTAAATTTGTTATCTCACTACTTACAGGATATTACTAAGTCGGTCAACTTTAGAGTTCCCAACTGCACTTTGCCTGTTCATACTTATCTCCTACTTATATTACCCATTTACTCCAATGAATGATATCCTGAACTCAGCATCTCCGCTTGCTACAGGGTATACCCAAGTCGAGCTTTAAGTGTTGAGCCCCTCTCTCTCCCTCCCCGCCCCATGTTTGTTTCTGTGGCCTGTCAACACACATGAATTCATAATGTGCTGAGCGTGGCCATTTTGCTCGCAGATTTTCCGATTGAATCACTGCGAATCGCAGCGCGTAATGCAAATGTCAAACTTGTTGCCAGCGCGCTCAGCTCAGTTCAGCTCAGCTGGCAGGATGCGTGTGTCCTTTCCAGGACACACACGCGCGCTGACAAAGCGAGGAGAAAGAAGAGAGAAAATTAACAGCAAAATTCAAGTGCAAAACACTTGAAAGTAAACATGACAAAGCGGGCAGATGAACGGACAGAGAGACAGACAGACTGAGAGAAAGGGAGACAGTGGGACAAAGAGACAAACAGACAGACAGACAGACAGACGGTGTGTGTGAGAGTGTGAAATGCATTTGCCATTTGTCGCAAATTAGCAACCATTTACAGTTAAATCAGGCGCATAATTATTTTCCCATTTCTCACATCTCTCTCTTTATCTCCGACGGGTATTAGCTCACACATGTGTCTGTATGAATGTGTGTGTGTGGGATTTACGCTAGTCATTGTATTGGCGGCTTATTTGAATCACGTATAGCTGGCAAATAGACGCATTACTCGCACTAATTTGTGGGCCCGACTTAGGTGAAGTGTACTCAAAACTGCAAAACTATTCAAGTGCCCGAAACGCTGCTAAGTCGCAATATCGCTTCTAGGCCAGGTCGAAACTGTTGCCAGTTGCAGGAGAGCCCAACCTGCTGGCTACAATAAAGGTTAAACAACAAGGGTTGCACATGGCTCGACCGCGTCGATTAGAGTCAATTAGCGCGCGATTAAAATGGCATTTTCAATGGCTGCATTGAATGCTGCCTCCCGGTCCCCCACCGGGTACTCCTCCCTCACCACCTTGCTTTAAAATCATTGAAGAAATTTGCACATAAATTGCGTAAAGTGCAATTTTTTGCAGCCCTAACACGTTTACATTGGGTTGCACCCCTAGGCAGACACACGGGAACGACTCACACAATGCCAATCACCCCCAATTGCTGCACCCCTTTTCCCACTCCTCCTCCCTCCCCTTCTGTTGCCTTGCGTGCGTGTGTACCTCTTTGCAGTTGACTGGGCTCTCGTCTCTCGTTTGGTCATCGCGCACATTGTCAGCCCAATTTCACACACAAAAAATGCAATCAAATGTGACGCTTTCATTATTCTTGCGTATATCTGCGAAATCGGAATGGGGCACATGATTGAAATCAATCAAATTAAATCGCCTTGTTCACGCAATAACCACCTTCCTTCCCACCCGCAGAGATTTTCCATTACAATCAAAGCGTGTATAGAAAAAGTTGAAACTTTGAAATCAAATTATTATATCGTTTGGGAAATATTTATTAATCAGTTTATTGTTTTTTCTTGGGTTCAATTGGGGTGAAAATTACAGGAAAATGTACTTATAAATAACATGAGTATACAAATATCTTGGTGCAAGCGTGGCATTCAAAATTTGAAATAAACTTTTTAAGTGAATGACCAAATTTGGTATGTGTAGAGATGTGTGTGTACTCACAGAGAGCCAAACAGATAGACAGAGAGATTGACGGACAGACAAACAGACGGGCAGACGGACGGACATACAGACGGCATACAGATGGGCAGACAGACGTACAGACAGACGGACAGACAGATGGACATACAGACGGACAGACAGACGGACAGACGAACAGACAGACAAACGGACAGACAGACGGAAACCCAGACGGGCCAACATATAGACAGGCAGACGGTCATGGTTCAACCGACTCAGCTAGTGATGCCGAACCAGAATATAAATACTTTGTGGGTTCTGTTACATACATTTCCATCAGTTTAATATACTTTTTCTTAACAATTTTCAATGTTCGAAAGGGTGTAAAAATCTCTTTTGATCTAGAAATTTATAAAAAATATTTACCACTGTCTGGCAACCCTTCAAGCTTTACTTCCCTAGCACCGAACTTTACAAACTTCTCAAATAGATACAGCCAAAATCCAATTTCCGATGCGGTTCAAGCTCTGCGATTTTTAGTCTCAGGCGCAATCGTGATACGCTTCAATGATTTCAAGTTCGAACATCGATCATAATTCAAGTGAAAACAATGTGTGTGCGAGCGTGTGTGTATGCGTGTGTATGTATGTGTGTAAGTGAGGCGGTCGCAAAGCTTCTTGAAGAACTTGATGTGCCCTCATTGTGTGCACTCGTATAGCCGTATAGTAGAATGTGCCCCTCTGCCCACCGGAGTCGCGTAATTGACCAGATGCGTCGACGTATGCGAAGTACTACCTCGCGCTGGGTACTCGAAATCCGTCAACCATCGAGCGTATCGTGCTCGCTTTATTATGGATTTTATATGGATGGATTTCAAATCGAATTTGTATGGAAATTAAAAAAACAGAGAACACAGAAAATTGCATTATTTCGCCGAGTGCTTTGCGCGCTTCTCTCGTGCATTGTGTGCGTGTTTATTTTTGTTTTTGTGCAAATTGATTAGTGGGCTGAGCCTCTGGGGGTTGCCCGTTTCCAGGTTTCGGTTTCCAGGTTTTGGGTATGGCTCTGCCTTTGGCTGCGTCTACGGCTTTGTTTCATTGTGCAGCGCCCTGTAAAGTGATTCGTCTGAGAAAGCAAAAAAAAAGCTAAGGCAAATTCGTTGCTGCCGTTGCTGTTGTTGCTGCGTCTGCTGCAACGCGTTGCATGCAACGTGCGTCCATTTTTGGACGTCAGCCAAAATTCGCACCCATTAATTACCCATCGTCGTTGTTGGCCAAGAGGGATCCCAATCCATGCCATCCCATTTCGGGCGACCGCGAAAAGATTTTCATTCATAAAGATCGAGCTCTAATTAAACGCAACAACGGTCACTTGACTAATTGTCTGCACGGTATGTGTGTGCGAGTGTGTGTGTGTGTGCGAATGTGTGTTTGTGTCTAACAACATTTGTTGCATCCGCAATTAGTGGATGCTTCTTGCATCCAACAAGATTGATCATCGTGCCAGGCCAGGGGCAAGAGCTAATTTGTCTGCTTTGCATTTGGTGCATTATATTGGCGCTAATTTGGCCAATCTGTTCGCATAATTGACGTTGGCAGTATGTTTATACCCTGTAGGTGCGTTGAAAAGGGGAATGCTAGAAGTTAGACTATGCTATTCTTTATACTATACTTTCTCTTCCTACAACAAAGTTAAGACTTTTCAAGTGCGGAAAAGTTTCTTAGAAGTTGTTTCTTGCAATTTCCATTTTCATACAGGGTATTTAACCTCAATCTCAAAAAACCCCTGTGGCTAACCCCTACAAACTGCGACATATTCAATTAGTAAGTTCTCAATTGATTTGCCAAACGCTTTGATCTTCTATAGGAGGTTCTATGTTCTGCTTTCTCTCTGCCGATCTGCGTCATGCGCTATCGAGTTACTTCCTATAAAAGTCGGGCAAGCATAAACAAAATTTCTATTTCTCTCTGTGCTTTTGGCTATGGCTATGGAATGCCGCTAAAAATATCAAAAAAAAAAAAAAAAACGAAAGATTTGGAAATATCGAATACACACACAGAGAATATTTTAGGAAAAAGCTTTTGGCTACGCTTGGGAAACATGAAACGAGGTCGCTGCTCGTCTGGAGCAATCTTTGAGGTTAGAAAACCTTTTTGTGAGTTTTTCAAACTGAAAATAGAAGGCGGCACCCGAAACATTCCACTAAAGATTGCAGCAGCGACAGGTACAGTTGAGTAGCTGTTGAGGCTGAACTTATGAAAGATCCATGAAGATCATCAGATGCTCCTGTTGGATCCCCACCCCACCCGTTGTTCTCTTCGAAAATCTGTTGTGTTTTAGAAAAGAATTAAATCTAAAAAATCGTTTTTATTTATAAATAATTATAAATTTTTTTAATTAAAATTACATTCATGCGATTATTTTATATTTCGTAGCAATAGACCCCATTGCGCTAATGCGGATGTTCTATACAAAATCAAAGATAGCTGACAGTTCTTAGTAAAATAATCGTATGGTTAACATTGATGAAAACACAAAAAACAAATAAGATTAATGGGGTTCGTTTTCATTACATGGTGTTCAGTCAGTACAAAAAATAATCTGGAACCAAGGATGACACATTGGTACAAATGACATTCACAGACATCTCAGATGGTATAGATGTCCGTGTTGGTTTTGGTGTTGTTGTTGTTGATGTTGATGTTGGTTTGCGTACAGGCACAATAGACCGATGAGTAGAGCAAGCCCAACCCACAGATCAATGTGTTGACGCTGGCGATGATCAGCAAGTAAATGCTTAGAAGCACTTGCGGTGGACAATGCCAGGGCCGGACTCGTCGTATTCCTCCTTGGAGATCCACATCTGCTGGAAGGTAGACAGGGAAGCAAGGATGGAGCCACCGATCCAGACGGAGTATTTGCGCTCTGGGGGAGCAATGATCTTGATCTTGATGGTAGATGGGGCCAGGGAGGTGATTTCCTTCTGCATACGATCGGCAATACCGGGGTACATGGTGGTGCCACCAGACATGACAATGTTAGCGTACAGATCCTTACGGATATCCACATCGCACTTCATGATGGAGTTGTAGACGGTCTCGTGGATACCGCACGATTCCATACCCAGGAAGGAAGGCTGGAACAGAGACTCGGGGCAACGGAAACGCTCGTTACCGATGGTGATCACCTGACCGTCGGGAAGTTCGTAGGACTTCTCCAGGGAGGTGGAGGCAGCAGCGGTGGCCATCTCCTGCTCGAAGTCAAGAGCGACATAGCACAGTTTCTCCTTGATGTCACGAACGATTTCACGCTCAGCGGTGGTGGTGAAAGAGTAGCCACGCTCGGTGAGGATCTTCATCAGGTAGTCGGTCAAATCGCGACCAGCCAAATCCAGACGGAGGATGGCATGGGGCAGGGCATAACCTTCATAGATGGGGACGGTGTGGGAGACACCATCACCGGAATCCAGAACGATACCGGTGGTACGACCGGAAGCGTACAGGGAGAGCACAGCCTGGATGGCGACGTACATGGCTGGCGAGTTGAAGGTCTCAAACATGATCTGGGTCATCTTCTCACGGTTAGCCTTGGGGTTCAGGGGGGCTTCAGTCAACAGGACTGGGTGCTCCTCGGGGGCAACACGCAGCTCGTTGTAGAAGGTGTGATGCCAGATCTTCTCCATATCATCCCAGTTGGTGATGATACCGTGCTCAATGGGGTACTTCAGGGTGAGGATACCTCTCTTGGACTGGGCCTCATCACCGACGTACGAGTCCTTCTGTCCCATACCGACCATCACACCCTGGTGGCGTGGACGACCGACAATTGAGGGGAAGACGGCACGGGGTGCGTCATCACCGGCGAAACCGGCCTTGCACATACCGGAGCCTGCATAGCAAAAAGGACAAGGGAGACGGACGTACGTTAGCAATAGGTCGGATAAACTAACAAAACTTAGAGCGTCCCGAAGTAAAGTGGACAGTCTACTGCATAAATATCTTTCGGGAAGACGAACAATTCTCTTTAGATCAGATAGAAAGTGAAATCTGACGGGCAGATAACATAAATAGTGGATGACTCATGAGCTCGTCGTGCTCGAAAGAATTTTGTGGATAACTATGTCTATCAAATTTTGATGTGAGAAATGTATCATGCTCTGAAGAGTTTTCTCTTGGTTTCTTTTGTAGGGAACTCATGAAAATTATCACAATTCTTTTGGGGAAATGTGTTGAAAGTTTGCAGTGCCCTTTTTCATTTGGGAAATTTCTTTGAAATATTTTAAATTTTGTATGCTTTGATAGCACTTGATAACACTGGGGAAACACTGGCACTGAATATCCTCGAAATAGTTAATCCACATTTGATAATCCATTTCTATCCGTTTGTAGATGTCCAGTTTAAGGCTTTATCTGGTATCTCTTGCGGTATTCTTTTAGTTTCGGTATACGCACCATTGTCAACGACCAAAGCAGCAACCTCATCGTCACACATTTTGTCTGGGTTTTGTTTGTATTACGGTACCACGGAAGAATTTAAATCAAGAATTACGGCAATGTGTACGCTTTGGAACACAACTGACTGACTAACGTATCCCCGCGTTGGTACTGGGATTTTATACCAGCTGAGATTTTCGCAGCATCCAAGAAAATCTCGAAGCGTTGCTGCCAACGTCACCGTCGCCGCCTCCGCTCTCTCCCCCACCTACGGCAACAAGGGCAGCGTACATTGATACAGCAGCAGCTAAAGATACAGCAACAGCTACGGATACTGCTACAAGTACAAACACAAATACATTTACAGATACAGCTACAAGCATCGCAGCTACATGCCTCGCTTCGCTCATGGATATCTCCCCACCTTCGGCACAGCAGCAGCAGAGCGTCGGGCGTCGGTGTATGGCGCCTAAAAATAGATCCTTAGCAAAGGGGGGCCGACGCCTTTGGACAATGCCAGAGAGAGAGAAAGAGAGAGAAAGAGAGAGAGAGAGAGGGAGAGCGAGTCGCGCAACAGTTCGGCATGATCGAGCGTGCCGATCGTCGATCGCTTCGCTTCGGCCCGACGACGACGTGGCACGAAGTAGTTGCCAGAGTTTAAAAGTGCCGTATAAGGCAAGACTGCTGCTCCAGCGAGCGGGTGAGTGAGCGAGTGCTCCTGCTCTGCTGCTCTCCTGCTCTGCCTCTGCCTCTTTCGCGCTCTCTCTCTCTCTCTCTCTTGCGCGGGCGTGCCTGAGCATATTTGTTAGATTGCTTCGACTTTTTTCGTTTTTGTTTTTGGTATTTTGAAAAATTAATTTCGTTCGCCTCGTTTTCATTTGCACATGCCCCCCTCGCTTCCTTCTTTCTCCCCTTTGTTTTCTCATGCCCCTTTGGGTTTTCATAACTTTCGTGTTTTTCGTATGTCGTAATAAATTCATTTTCTATTTTCGATTTTTCATGATATGAGCTCTCAAAGAGATCTCCCTCTCTCTCGCTGTACTCGTCTCTCATTTCTCATTTCTTATTTCAGATTTTCTCGCTGGCATCTCAATTAAATTTATTGCGTCTCTTTGGCGCGCACGTTTGCACCTTCAATGAAATTCCTTGGCTCGCACTTCTATTTTTGGTCATATTTCCCCACTGTGCAAGTGTTTCGCCCGGCCACGCCCACATACCCTTAGCTACTCCTCTCCCTGGAGCATAGTTATTGTGAACCAAATTGTTTATTTACAATTGTGAATCGCATGCAACTCCTTCTTGGGCCGCAGGGGGGCGGACTCGGATTCGTTGCTCCTAGGCCCTTTGCAGGGTATCCATTTAAATTAGGTTTCTTCCCTGTTTTTATTTTTAGGTGGCAACTAAGTGGGGCATGTTTACGTTTTATGGCATAGTCTCTGCGCCTGTTCCAAGCAAACGCATAATACATACAGATACAGATATACATGCACATCTATCTAGTATATATCAGATATACCCAATACATATACACATATCCATATATGTGTATATATATGTATATACATATATATATAGTAGTATATCTGTTTCGTGTTGTTTTGCCAGGCGTTTTACTTGGGCAAGATTTATGTCGCAAATAGGCCAGCGAGGCCATATGCTGTTATTGGCGCTATCCAGGGAACAAATATAACATACATAGACATATCTATGTACTATATGTTGTACCTAACTATACATAGCTTTGATATGCAGACTGTGTATATATTTGCGGAGCGGGCTTAGAGCCAGACAGCCAATGGAAATGACTAATCTGTGGATATTATGATTTCCAATTTCAATTCGCTAAAATTTTTTTTAAAAATATTGGATATATTTAGTTTTGCGGCATTTATAATTAACTTGGATGGCTACGGCCAGCGGCCAATGCTTCCTCTCAGTCATTTCCTTTTTAAATTCCAAAATTACTGCGGGAACTGCAGGAGAAGAAGAGCTAGCAGCTTCAACAACGACTTGTATATGCTCTATAATAGCTATAGGTGGGATATGTGGCTAGTATTGGGTTACATAAGTTATCAGATTATTTATGATAAGTGCAAATTACTTGAGGTTTTCACATTGAAGATATTTTTTGTTCATTAAAAAAGGTTTAAAAAGGTTGTATTAATTGTGTGCAAATGTATGTATCAGGCATAAGAAGGCGTGGTGGACCAAACAAGAAATATATATTTTTGCTCAGGTTTACTAGCCAAGTTGATTAAGCCATTTCCGCATTTTTGTCTGTGTGTACACATAGATTTTAGCTATTATTAAAGCAAGTGACTACAAATTTGTCACGAGTATTGTTTATTTATTCATTGTTGTATTTCAATCTATAAATGCCATTCCCACCGCCTTCGCAAATCAAAAATCAAGTTCAGAGTCTTTTAAAAAGTCAAAAAACTTAAAAATAAATTTAATTTCTGTATTATAAAACAAATTAGTTTAATGCTTTACCTCTAACTTTACTTTATTAATTTAATTATACCATTGTAGATGGTACGAGGGTCGTTTGATAAGACCGTGACTTTTTGTATTTGCCGCGCACCTGCTCTAAATACAACACTGCTCCTGTCAGCAGTTATCGATTAGCAGCTGACTGTAAAATTTTGAGAAAGCTGCGTTTTTTGGTTTGCGTTTTATAGGCATTGAAAGCAGACGATCTCGTGAATTTTAACGAAAATGGAAAAAGTGAATTTCGTGTGCTAATTAAGCATTATTTTTTGCGTAAAAATCCATCACCGAAACCAAGGAAAGACTTGATAAATATTATGGGGACTCTGCACCATCAATTTCAATGGTTAAGAAATGGTTTACTGAGTTCCGTTGTGGTCGTACCAGTACAAGTGATGCCGAACGTTCAGGTCGCCCAAAAGAGGTCGTCATGCCAGAAATCGTCGACAAAATCCATGGAATGATATTGGATGATCGGAGAATGAAAGTGCGTGAGGTAGCTGAGGCTGTAGGCATCTCAACTGAACGGGTACATCACATTTTACATGAATATTTGGACATGAAAAGCTTTCCGCGCGATGGGTGCCGCGATTGCTCCACACGACCATAAGCGCAACCGTGTGCCATTTCAAAGGAGTGTTTGGCGATGTTCAACCGCAATCCAACGAATTTTTGGCCGTTTCGTTACCGTAGACGAAACATGGATCCACCCACCACCAGAGACCAAAGAACAATCAGACAGTGGGTTTCTCCGGGTGAACGTGCACCAAAGAGGCCAGGTGGGTCTGTCGGCCAACAAGGTCATGGCCACAGTTTTTGGGATGCACAAGGTATCTTCATCGATTACCTTGAAAGGGTAAAACGATCACCGGCGAATATTTTCAGAGCTTTTGGACAGATTCGATATTGATTTGAAGCGAAACGACCGCATTTGGCGAAAAAGTGCTGTTCCATCAGGCAATGCACGGGTGCACGTGTGTAGTCGCATGGCAAATTTCATAATTGGGCTCGAACTGCTCCCCATCAGCATATTCTCCAGATTTAGCCCCTGTGACTTTTTTTGTTTCCAAACATGAGAAATGGCTCGGCGGTAGGATTCGGGTCAAATGAAGAGGTCATCACGAAACAAACGACTATTTTGAGGGCCTTGAGAAAACCTATTATTTGGAAGGAATAAAAAATTGGAAACGCTGGACTAAATGTTGGCTAAAAGGAGATTATGTTGAGAAATAAAACGCTTCTTTGACGAAAAATATATTTTATTCAAAGTCCGCTTCAACGCCCTCGTACATTAATTTTGGCGAGAGGTTTGCAACGCACCTTAGGAGACATCTCCGACCCTATAAAGTATATATTTTTATTTAATCAGCATCAATAGGGGAGACGAACTGGCAATGTCCGTCTGTTGTAACGCAAACTAGTCCCTCAGTTTTAGAGCTGTCTTGATTAAACTTGGTATACATGCTTCTTATTACTGCACGCTATTTCGTGTAGCTGCCATAGAACCTATCGGTCGAATTTTGTAATTTTTTAAGATATCGGCATGAAATTTTCTCGATATATGTATAAGTATGTCCTGTAAAGGCAGGAAAAATTTTATTGAAATTGAACAGATAAATCGTATATCTGCCATAGAACCTATCGGCTGACTTTAATCATTTTTTAAGATATCGCTGTGAAACTTTCCTGATGTATGTCTAAGTATGTCCATTAATTAATTTTTAATTAATTTAATATGTGGAGTACCTGCAATGGTATAAAAACTTCGGCGGGTCGAAGGTAGCCATTCATTCTTGTTTTATTATCATTTCATTAGCTTATATCTTGAGTATTACACATTATATATAAGCAAAAAATAATTATTTAAGTATTTTACATTGAAAGAATAATTAAAAAGCTGTACCAACATAAGATAGGATTTTTTTATTCTTAAGTAAACATTTTGAAAATTTTCGAGAATTCTAAAAATTCTTTGACAATCTTCCCCAATAAAATCAAAGAAAAGCTTTTCTTTTGCCTAGCAAACCAGTAAAATCACGTTTTCTTTTTGTTTGTATTTTTTATTGATGTTTATTCTTACTACTTTTTACGTAGCTCAGTCAACCCCAACCAAAACCGGGCAATATTCATGACGAACCACTGTTTCATATCCCACCCCAGTCGGAATACTGCCGTTTCCAACTGAACAATCAAAACTCGCGCGACATAATCGCAATCAAATCGCATCAGGCCAAAGGACAAACAAAGCCGTCAGCCAAAAACGCCTCGAGACACGATGGGAAAAAGCGATGCAAGTCGTAGCAGTTGTTGGTCCTGCTCGTACGTAGATTGAATAAATGGTTAAATCAAAATTTAATAAAACCCAGTCAATTGTGCGATGGGCGCATTGGGCGCCACGCCCACAACTACACAACGCCCTGGCTAAGGAATTTTAATAATGAGCTCGCATCGTGCGCTGTTGTTTTAGTGCACGTGCGCCAATTGCCAGCACTAAAGGGATTCATTTGTGAATTATCCAATGCCGATGCTAAAGCCAAAGCCAAAAGCGAATCCAAACCCAAACCCAAACCAATGTGCCTAAGTAAACAAGCTGGACAGGAGGGGGAGTCTGGCTGACTAGCTGGGAATGGAAACGGGAATCAACGAAAACAAATTGCAATTGAGCCTGTAACGGTGACATTGGCGGCTCTGCTGGTGTGATGGGCGACAAAGTGGCCACCACATCACACAGACAAGCAAGGGTGGCGGGAGGAAGGGGGAAGGTGCGGGTGCGGGTGCTTGGGCACACAAACGCGCTGCGCATTTGACAGCTCAGGCGGAATGCACACAGACGCCCAGAGCCAAGGCAACAAGCCGTTACATGGCTGCGGCTACGGCTAATGATCATTAAGTGTGGCATGATGATGTTGCAGAGGGTGAGGGGGAGTGTTGAGGGCTGTGTGGGTGTGCACGCTCTGCCTACCCTTAAGCCTTAAATGACTGGCTTCATCTCTGAAATTTGCGGAATTTTTATTAAGTTGCCAAATTTGGCAGCGATTTTCGATGTCGTCTTTGGCAGTTGTTGTGGCTGTGTGTGTGTTGACAGAGCTCATCAAAAGGTTGGAGAAGGGTCGGATGACCTCTGCTCTCCCGCTTTCTCTTTATCTCTTGCCTGCCCGCACCCGCACCCACGCCTTCGTTTTCTGTATGCATTAATTTCAAATTAGTTTTGCCACAAGCCGAGCGCATTATTGGATTTGCAGCCACTACTCCCCCACTCCCTTACCCTCACCCCCTAGTTCCCCTACTCTCTTGTCCTCCTACTCTCTACTCCCTCTAACGCTTTTCTACCCCTCTCCCCTGCCTCTCTTTAGCCTTTTCACACTGTAAACACGCGTGTGAATCAAAACAAAGCGAGCAATCCTAGCTGAAGTGCCTGTCCAGGGAAAAGGGGTTAACCACAATCCGCCAACCTCTTTTGTGGTCTAATTGGCCTAATCGCCAATTGTCATCAAAGGCAACGGCGCTGACCACAGTCCGGCAGGTCGCTGACACACCCGGACACACTGCAGCTGTGCCACAGCCAAGTGCAACGGGGTGGCAGCTGCATCTGCCGCTCTGTTTATCATAAAATGCAGCACTTGGCAGCTAATTTGAGGCTCATGGAGGCCCATGGCGGCCCATGTGGCATGTGGCCGCTTCCCGAAGTAAATCAGGTCAAATAGATATAAACAGCGACGGCGGCGGCGGCCAAATTAGAATTCGATTCCCGTTGCCCGATTTCGAATCAGCTGCATTAATTTGTGTGTTAATGTGTGTGCGGGAGCTGGAAAATTTCTAGCCGCTGGAGATGGGGTTTATTTTTAGTGGGTTGCACGCACACACACACACACACACACACACACACAGGGAGGGAGATATATGTACATGTGCCATGGAATATTTTCTTATACTCAAAAATAACATTAAATCATTCGTCTGGCTATTCCAGCGAGAACAATAACCAATTCATCTAACTGCACATAGATCGCATTTCATTGTGCGATTATAATATCGGCGCTATAGCTCTCTCTATATGTCAATTTCAATTTTAATATATTTATATCGGTTGAGACAAATATTTAGTCATAAATGGATTCACGTGCTGCCTGCAATAATTTAAACCTAAAGCAGACAAGTGGCCACATACATATGAGCAAGGCCCACACAGCGACACAAATCAGTATAATACATTCATACATATATATCTTTAGATATATCTCTATAGTTGCGTCTGAAAATACACTGGGATATGCGCTAGAATTCGCGTAGTTCGCACTGTACGCTTCCAGAGCAATTGAAGAACAGAATACGAAATAGAGAAATAGAGAAAACAAAGAAGAAGAATAGACGCAGCAGCAGCAAAGCGTTGAGCATGTGTGTGTGTAGCTGAAAATCTGTTGAAATATTTCTATGGCAAATAAATGATATTTATACGTATGTAGAGGTGCGTTACTATACTAGTAGTAACATACATAAGCATGTACTTTAGAGTGAGCCAATTTGGGCAGACGCAGCAAAATATTTTCAAAAATACTACGCTGGAACTGTAGATAATACTTTGAAAATATTTCTAATAATATTTTTGCATCTTAAGTTTCTTTAACAGAAATATTAGGGTAATTTTGTAGCATGAATATTATTTAATCTTATAGTGGGAAATATTGATCTATTTCCCATGATCTGTAAATAGGTCAATGATTGGTGACATTTTTTAGGTTTATTAAATAAAAAATTATTATTTAAAAAACTATTTAAAAAAGTTTGTATATCATAAGTTTCTATAATAAAATTAGCTAAATAATTATATTAATAATATTTTAAACCTATTTCTTTAATCCTATAAAGAACGATCTTTATGAAACAAGTTGTGTGTATGTAATAACCTTAAGATCTCCAGAAAAAATTAAACAAAAACTTGAAAAACTAAGGATCCATATCAACAAGAAATAGATTCATGGCCCAAAATTAAAATCTTAATCTCATAATATTCATTTTTATAATTCTTAATCCAAAATTTCGTCTGCATTGCACAAAATTCCACGCCCCCGATGACTTTTGGCCCCACCTGAATCGGAATCGGTTCTATCGAGCGAATGCTCTCTCTATAAGCGAGGCAAACAAATGACGCGGACATTTATGGTGCGCGCTAAAAGTGAATTTTTCAGTTAGTCCCGCGCGTATATATTTTCCACACACACACACACACACACACACACACACACACACACACACACACACACACACACAGAGACATAAATATGGAACATAGTATATCTGCAGATATATGAAATGCTGTTCAATAATTTGTTGTGTATTCTGTGTGTTTTGGCGCTGGTTTCATTTTGTGCCGAAGATTTTATTTTTAACATTGTTATTTTATATACACAAAAAACAACAGCAGCAGGGGGTGGGGAATGCAGAGAGGGTGGAAGAGCAAGAGAGAGAGAGAGAGAGAGAGAGAGAGAGAGAAAAACTGAAGAAAATATAAAAAGAAATACCGCCAACGCTTTCATCATCGACCAAACGGGCTCGATCAGCTGTATGTCATCAATATGCGATATATCTCGGGTCAGGCCAGGCAGTTATAGATACTTGTACAGGGAAGAGAGAAGGGAGAAAAAGGGGGAGTGAGAAAGAGAAAGAAAGGTACTGTATGTAATGTATAATGGAAAACATGAGAGGAGCAAGTCGGCTAGTCGCATCGGAAGTTCGCTCTGCCTTGCCTTGGAAGACTTCAGCGACGACGCTTCCGCTGGCACCGCGCGACCAGTCTCCTCCTCCCTCTCCCTCCCCCTACCAGCCTTCATCGTTTGGCCATGAGGCCAGAGCCGGCGCCCGACACAACGCCAAGCACGCCAAAGCACTCGGTGGTTTTTGACAATTTCTATATATAGAGCGATACGCACAGAGACGAAGAGTTTTTCATGGCATGGGGCGCTGCTCTACGTGGAACACTTGTCGCCGTCTGCTGCTGTACGTTCCACTGTGCCTCGCCCCACTGTCTCTGGGTCTTTCGCTTTTTGCCGATCCCAAGTTGTTTGCGAAAATGATTCAGGAATTTTAATTCGTAATTTCGCTTTCAAGTTCAATTCACTTGGACTTTGTCTTGCAATTGCACATAGTAGAGTGTGCTGAAAGGGAAGGCAGAAGGGGGGACAAGGGGAGAGAAAAGAGAGAAGGGTAGGCAGTTACCTTGAGTGCCTGCCCCATCTGTGCGCACATGTTTTTTTTTAGTTACTGCGAGGGAGGCCTCATTGGCATTTTCGCCTTATATGGTGCTTGGCACCTAACCACAAGAACAACCACAACAGTTTGCTTGCCTTTCTTTTTTATTGTCTCTGCTGTTGTTGTTGATGATGGTGATTCACGCTGCTCTTCTCTCAATCAACTGAGATGCCCTTGTTTTTCTTTTACGCCCCCTTTTCATTTTTTAAGTGCAGCACGCGTTATATCGGCTGGCAGTCTATAATGCATCGCATTGGTGGCACATTTACAGTTTGACAGCTGGCGGAATGAAAATCTATTGAAAATGCTTTACAAATTGATTAATGCAACGCGAAAAGCTCACTCGGATTATTGACAGTTGCAGAGCTTTTTATTTCGGCATGCTTTTAGAACTGTTTGCCGAGTGTGCACTGCTTGCGAGTGTCAAAAAAATATAATACATATTTAAAATAATATAATATGATGCACGTATTTTTTATAATATTTTAAGATTTTTAAAAACTCTTATTCTTTTTAAATAAATTCATTTATGAAAATGTTGTGTGGAAAATTTAAACTTGCCTTAAGCGCTGCGCAAAGCACTGCTTGCACTGCTTGTCTATTTGAACTAAAGTAGTTCAACCAGCTGCACTGCTTGCCAGCGCGGGCTAAGTGCAATGAACCACAGATGGCGCCACTTATGCATTTAAAACAAGGCACTTGGCGGCTTGCTTTAAATTTGCATATTTATATAAATTTACTAAATTAAACGAAAAATCGCTGCCACCGGCTTCCTTTTAAACATTTAGTCTTCTTAATTTTATTGAAATTTATATTTTATTTATTGAACCACCTGCAGAAGATTTTAAAAGTTTTGTTCAATCTAAATTTCTTAAGCAACTTAGCAAAATAAATGTTTTAGAGACGATTTATAATTAAAATATGCTGAAAAACATTTATCAAGAGAACATTGAAATTTGTAAAAAACAACTTATGAATTATAAAATCATATCATAAAATATTTAATAAATTATTACACTACTATTTTCCCTGTCTATTACGTCAACCTTTTTCACTTCCAGCTAATGCACTTTCATTTAATTTTCACGGATTTTCCCAAGCTTAAATTAAGTGTTTTCAAATGGATTGCAACGTTGCAATTGTCTAGTAAAATAAACAATCCCCCGCGGGGTAGGCCCCTAAAACCGTATACCATTTACAATATACCCCAATGTCATATTGCAGTATCTGTTTCGATGCATTTCCCCCAATGGTAATGTCACCCTCGACGTGGCTTATGTTCTCATTCGCATAGTTTATGCATTTGAGTGAGATTTTTGTGCAAGATCTTGTGCGTGAGATTAGAGCACGGTGTAATTGCCGGCAATTATCATTGTCGAGGCATATGCGAGGCGAGACACAAAGGAAGAGAGTGAGACTGTGCCGAGGTCGCACAGCTACTCATATTGTAACAACACACATCCACGCACGCTCACACACACATATGGGCCGCCCGCCCGCTGTGGTCGGCGTGCTTACAGTTTAATTGCCCCCGGCGTTAATCAATTATAATTTATTCATTATTTTATTACATTCGTAGCTACTACAATTGGAGCACATAGTCATAGTACCAGGTGTACTAGATACACCCGACTATACTACAATATATGGGGTATACATTGGCAGCTTATCTACCCTTCTCGCACTTTGTTCCCTATCAATTAGGCATCCATTATGCGGCTTTGTTTGCGCTGCATTTAGTCCCTTTTAATTGCATTTAATTGCCGCTTGTCAACGATTTCAATTTGTTTCTACTGCCTGCGGCTGCCTAGAGCTTCTCTTGAGTCATTTCCCCACTCCGCACTGGAACACCCCTGCACCTTAGAACTTTATCCAATTCATTCCTCGATTATTAATTGACTCATTAATCAGATTTTGGCAGTTGATTAGGCAATCATCAGTGAGTTCTCTCGAACTTGGCTAATTAAGTCATGGAAAATTTTACTAGCATGTCGTACATTTCTATGACCTAAAGCTTTTAGACCCTCTGTTAATGGGGTGGAAGGGTAATATAACTATGTGATGATCAAAAATGTATGTAACAACCAGAAGAAGGCGTCTTCGATGCACAAGGAACATGCATGACTTCTTGAATAGTAGAGCAGCCGACTTAATATAGTCAAGTTTGTGCATTTGTTTGTATGACCACCTGGATCTTAGAGACTAGAAGAGCAGGAGCTACCAAATTTGGTGACGATGTGTCCTATGATTGCAAAAAGTTTAAGATTGCTTTTAAATTTAGCTACACCTTTTCCCTTGACTGTAAATTGAATTGCAAGCGTAATTTTCGGGCTACAACTTTCGTTTTGGTGTATGAACAAGCTATTAGCATACCAATGATCCCTAAATTGATTTGGATTAAGTATCGTTATAAATAACATACACAATAAATTGATATATTTAAAAATATAGTGAACGCACAGCTGGGTACCCTAGACAGCTTATATACCCGCTTTGATTAGAGCATATTTAGTTGTCTCTCTAGCTTTAGTTCTGCATTTCATAATTGACAAGCTTCTCGCTGCAATTTCAATTAAACCGTTGTATTTCCCGTTTATGATATGTCTATTCTAACTGAAGTTTTCCCAACATTTTAATCTGCTAAACGAATTCCGGCCGTTTTGTTTGCAATGGGAAAACTGCCAAAATCCACGCCGTCTGCGGTCGCCTCATTTTGTGGTTAACGAAAAATTCCAATTTCAATTCGCCGCCATTTGTCAATTTTGGCAGTTCCCCTTTCTCCCTCCCCCCTTTTACTTGAAATGAATTCAGTTTGTTGTAAGCTAAAAGTTGTTTATTTGTATTTATTATTTTGTGCTAATATCCCATGGGATTAGGATTTCGTTTCCGCTTCATTTTCTGTCTGTAGGAATTTTGGAAATGTTACAAATAATTCTATGCACAGTAAAATCTATTAGTTGTTTTTTCATTCGCTTTTCGCTTCTCGTTTGCTTTTCATTTGTTTTTCCTGTTTCTTACTTTGTTTGCTTTAACCAAGAGTGATCGCAGAAGATCTCGTTGGATTTTGCTGCCAGGGGCGTACAACAAAGATGAATAAACTAAGAACTAAAATCGGCAACACGTGCGCAACAGATCAGGAAACTATATAGTTTATATATATATATATATATATATATATATATATATATATATATATATATATATATATATATATATATATGGGATTAATATAATAGCTAATGCAGATTTTGATTAGGGAACAAACTAAATCTAAACACTGTGGGAATTGCGTGAGCCGGAACTGAGAAAAGGAGAACCTCTATCTCCTCTCCACTCCTCATCTCCTCTCCTCTTCTCTCCCCGCCCTAGACCATGGAGACGAGACCCTTATTGAGATTATCCAGATGCTCCTTGGCCTTGATGCGCAACGTGGCAATCGAATTGCTGCGCATATCCACCGCGGGCGGCGTTGCCGTTGCCGTGTCCTTCAGGCTGAGCGTGGAGGGCGGCGGCGGACTGTCGCGTCCCACATCGAGCAGCTCGTTAGTGTTTTTCTCCATAGCGCTGCCATTGCTGGCGGTGCCAGATGCCTCAATGTCGCTGCAATCGCGAGGATCGCCATTGGAATCGGCATTCGATATGCTGAGGTTTTGCGGTGACATGCAGACATCGGGGCCGCTGCACTCTAGCGAGGATGAGGACGACGATGACGTGGTCGAGGTCGAGCAGGCGGCACTCGTTGCTGCTGCTGCCGTTGTTGTTGTTGCTGCTGTTGTTGCGGGCGGCAGTGGCGTCAGGGTAGCCACCCCATTGCCGCCGTGATGCGGCGACAGCGATGTCGCGTGCGGTGACATGCGTGACAGGTGCGGCGAGAGATGCGACAGGGGCACCGCATGATGGCCGGCAAGTGCATGCGAATGTGAATGAGAATGTGGATGCGAATGCCGGGTGCGGCGGCGGTGGTGCTTGCGATACCGGCCCGGTGGGTGGCGGCCCCAATTGTCCGCTATGGGGTCCGTGCGGTGGCGGCGGCGGCCCATGATGATGACCCATGGCCGCCAGGCTGCTCATGGTCAGATTGCCTGGTGCGAGGCTCAGCGGCGGCGTCAGATAGCTGGGATACACTGTTTGCGGATGCGACAAGAAGCCTGCAAGGAAACATAAGTATATAAATCAGAAGCAACCAAGCTGCGGATCTATCCGTATTGCTTACCTGGTAGCGCGCTCAGCAGCGGCGGCGATAGCCAAGGATCCACGGGCAAACCGGAAGCACCACAACCCAAGCGATGTGGCAGTTGCGTGAAGTGCGTCAGCCCCAGGCGCAGGCTTTCCGACTTCTCTTGGCGACGCCACTTGGCGCGTCGGTTCTGGAACCAGACCTGGAAAAATTGGCAAAAAAAGAAATGGAGAATGAGAGTGAGAGTAAAAGCTTGGCCAAGTGCCAGTTAATTACGCGCCTGGCGCGGAAAGCAATTAAACGCGCCTCTGCGGAGCGCGAGTCTAATTTAATCAGGCGCAAAATGCGAGTGACTAAACAGACAACAACAACAGTTAAGCTCGTCAAGCTGAATGAGCTTAATTAAAGGGAGAGAGAGAGAGAGAGAAAGACAAAGAGCAATTCGAGGATGAGCACACAAAAAGCAAAATGGCCGCCTGTTTGCCAAATTGTTAATGAAAACAGCCGTAGCAGCCGCAGCAGGACAGAGCGAGATGCACAACTAAAGAAGAAGAAGATACAGTCAGCTGGACAAACAAAATGGCGGCAGAAGCAGCTGCGGGGCAGAGACAGAGGCTGGGGCAGCGCGTTAACGTTAACGTTTGACGTGGCCAAATGCTCAGGAAATAAAATTCAATTAGTGCCCGTAGCTTTAATTAGAATTATCGTTACAATGTGTGTATGTGTATGTGCGTGTGTGTGTGTGTGAGCTTTGAGCAGCTCTGCCAACCAGCGCAGCTCATGCGTCTATCTAATAAGTGGCGAACGCAAAGAGAGCCAACCGAGCTTAGCGCCAAAGGGAGCGAGAGCGAGGGCAGGCAAGGCGAGCAAGTGAGCGAGCAGCGTAGAGCAAGCAGCGTAGAGCAAGCAGCGCGGAGCAGGCAGTGCGAGAGAGCGTGATTGTGACAGAGCGCAACTGATTGAGTTGGAGTGGGTGGAGAGAGCCACTGCCAGTGTGTGTGGCGGGTGGGCTGGTTGACTGGTGTATTTTGGATTTCCGTTGTGCCGCCGGCTGCGCTGCTGCTGCGCTCAAAGTAATTAAATGCAATTTGCGCAAATTAATAAGAAATTATTTTTGATGGAAATTTCATTACCATTATGTCGCTCTGCTCTCTCTCTTTCTCTTTCCCCCTCTCTCTCACTCACTCTCTCTCCTGTGCGTGTCTGCGTTGTTGTTGTTTTTGCTGTGCTTGTTTTTAGTCAGCCTCTGCCGCAAAATACACAAACAAGCAGCAGGGGCGTGTATGCGTGCGTCTGTGTGTGTGCTGCTCGCTTTGGTTGCTGCGGCTGTTTAATTAAACATAATGGCGCGTAAAATTATTTTCGTTGTCAATTTGACGCGCGCGGCGCAGGCACAAACTGATTTGCATTACAAATTCGCCTCCCTATGCTGCCTTCCTACCCTCTCTTCCCTCGTTGGCAGCGGGAAAGGCAAACAGCCAGTGAAACTCTTGTTGTGTGTGTTTTTGCCAACAAGCAAATCAACTTTGGCAAAGTAATTAGGGCCAATAAGCAGTTGAGGCTGCTGGCTAATTGCTTTTGTGTGTGCGAGCTTAAATATAGCCAGAAAATAGCTAATACTACAGGAATAGAGCGAGAGAGAAAGAGAGAGAGAGAGAGAGAGTGAGAGTATAGCAAATCAAGTGCTTGAACTAAAGCCTTAATTAATTTATAATCTATAAAAAGTGTCTAATTAATTAACCCCAACTAATTCTGGGCCTGGACAAAAGAATGCTTGGCCTTCGACCGCAAGTGCCAAGTGCAGCTTGGCCCTAAATGGAATCTATAGTTCAATTAGCTTGGCAGAGTGACAATAATAACATAGCTCAAGGAGTCAAAAACCCAACTCAAAGTCTAATTTCCTTTCTCTCAAATCTGTACGAAGAAAATAAATTAATGTTAGCAGCTTTAGGCCACACACATACACACGAGCAGAGCCTCAAATGTAAAATGAATATTGACATTTGGCTGTGGCTGTGGCTGTGCAGCAGCAGCAGCAGCAGCAGCAGGAGGGAGAGAGGGAGGGAGGGAGGTATGTCGGGGGCGCAGCCACTTAAAAGCCAAGCTAGCTTTGCTCTCTGCCAAGCCTCGCTGACTGTTATAATTTGAGTTTGTGCTTCTTCATTTTAATTAAATCATCAAAATCAATTTTGTAATTTCCATTCATGGTGCGTCATAAGCACATACAAGCGCCGCTCACAGGCTGAGCGAGACAGGCAGCGAGAGAGAGAGAAAGAAAGAGAGAGAGACATAGAGACTGACGGGTGGCACGCCCATCGTTCCATCGCTCTCATCCTCATCCTCATCTTCATCTTCATCATCGTCATCGTCATCAGCATTCAGGCGCCCATTCGAGCGATGGCAAATTGTCTGCTTTCATCTTTGGCTGTTGATGCTGGGCGCGTCTCCCCCATGGCCCGCTCCACGCCCTGCAAGCCGGCACCAAACTCAATTTTCCACCCCATAGACACAAATACAAACACAGCAGAGACACACTCTCGCATACACACGTACGCAGCGACTGGCAGCCCGTTTCAGCCATTTTCAATTTTGCTACATTTTCAGCTGCCTCCCTTGCTCCACGCCCCCCGCCCTCCGCTGCCTGCCTGCGGCATTTGGCATTCATGTGGAGTCGGAGAGAAAGACAGAGAGAGAGAGAGAGAGAGAGAGAGACGGCGCTTCGCAAAACACGCGCCAGGCCACAACAGAGTGTCGCCTCCCACTCCCCCCCCTCCCCCCTTCCACTCCCCACCCCGTCAACCACTTTTCAACTTTAATCTTTTTCATAAACTTCACATTGGCAGCAAACAATTTGCGTCCCCAGCGTGGCCGCCCGAAAAATGTGCGACCCGACGTCGACCCACTGTTAAATGGCGTCGAGGCGGCAGCGGCAGCAACAGCAGCATCCCCCAGTCAAGGAGCAAGCAACCCCATGGCGCCCGTTATGCTCATCATCAGCAACGTCATCGTTCGCTGCTCGTTCTGCTCTGCTCTTCGTCGTCTTCTTTAATTTTGTTCGCAGCAAAGTTTTGCCGTTTTATTGGAAAACTTCTGCCGCAAAGTGTCGTCGCCCGAAAAGCGTACAAGGCGTATACGCAATTTGGCTTGTACTCTCAGCATGCACACTCGCTCTTGCTCGCTCTCGCACTCTTTATCTTTGTGTGCATGTATGTGTGTCTGGGTGTGTGTGTGTGTGTGTGTGCTATGGCACAAATTGCTTTTCGAATGTTTTTGACAGTTTGCAAATTGGAAAATTGACTTTTAACACACAAGAGCTCAGCAGCTTAATAAAACCGTTTGCAACTTGTGCGAGAGCGAAAGACAGAGGGAGGAAGAGAGAGAGAGAGTAACTTTCGTGCTGTTGTTCTGAGGCGAACGTCTTGTCATTATATGCTCATTGTTGCGGCACTTGCAGCATGGCGCATACTTCCGGCTCGACAAGAAATTGGAAAATGTTTTTAAGTGCAAACCGAGCTAAAGTTTTTGTTTTTGCAGCCCTAACTAGCTGCAGGGGGGCCCTCGCAGCGATGCCGACTGCGATTAGCATGAAATCGGTATACAGTGGCATACAGTGTGCAATTATAGATCGCATAATCATTATTCCCATTAGGTGCGCATGTCATGCAATTCAATCAATTTGATTGAAGTCGACTCAGTCGACTCGCCTCGCGCTGCCTCGATAAGCAGTTTAATTGCAGTGCGAAGCTACGCGGCAGCATGCACTATAATTAGAGAGAGAAAGAGAGAGAGAGAGAGGATGAGAATCGCGACAGGAAAACGGGTAGCTGGGGACAACCCGTTGCGCTCAAGGATATTGATAGCGGCGCCTAAGCTAATGCCACGTCGAATGCATCTGCATGTCCGCCGTGTGCGAGCTTTAATTGAATTAAAAAACTGCCAGAAGGAAGGAAGCGAGCACATGGCGTAGGGGCTGAGACGTAGAGGGGGGCATTGAGCCGAGGCCGAGGCCGAGGCCGACCCTAATTACATAGCATGCCTGGCAGCGGCAGCGGACAGACATCAGTCATCCTGGCCTGCCAGTCTGCGCCTGTCATAATTTTAAACCAGCCAAGCCAAGCCAGGCCAGGCAGCGAGTGAGGCAAGGCGTGCTGAACTCTGCCTCCGATCCGGTGAGCCACAAACAAAGACACAGCGTGGAGTCCTTTTTGCGCTAGTTTATGACATGTTTTCCTTTGTTGGCTTTTAGTTCCGGCCCCGCGGCCAAGTCCAGGTTCATGTTCGGCATCCTGTTTCGACCTCGCCTAGCCTGGCCTGCGGGCCATGCCTGGCCCGACTTCTTCGTTTTGTGATTCGGTACCAAATTAGAGGCAAACAAAAGCCTCGAGCGAAGGCACAAAGCGCTCTCTCCGAAGATGTTTTAATTAGTCTGGAAGCCGACAAGCATATTGATTTACACTTGATGTCGCTGGCTCTGTCGGTTCGTCGGGGTCGCTTTGTCCGCAGAAGCCGCAAAAGCTTGAAATGAAGGAGGGAATCTGGTAGAGAAGGGGGAAGGCAAAGGAATGTCTTTTAAGGGGAAAGGAAAAGGGGGAGGGAAATGTGCATATATATTTGAGTGATATAAATCTATTCATCATAATCAGCTTACACTTTCTGGGGTATATAACTCAATTTAAAAGATAATTTACTTCTAAATAAATCTGTATATGTATACATATTGAATAAGAAGCTATATACATATATAAACATACATATAAATCTCTATAATAATCCTAGCTACCTCTAAGTTATTTTGATATTATACCATTCGTCAAAAATGGTATACTAAGTTTGTGCAAATGTATGTAACAGGCAGAAGGAGGCGTGGTAGACCCCACAAAGTATATATATTCTGACTCAGGATGGCGGATAATCTTGTGCAGCATTTTTTGATGGAATTAAATGTGCGATAATTTGTTTCGAAACTGGGCGAATGGTATCTTACTGTCGGGCTCGCTCGACTGTAGCTTTCTTTACTTGTTATTTCTTTATTCCATGAACATTCATAATGTTTTAATTATTTTCATTATTTCTTAAAGATTTAAGTTAATTACTTCCCATAGGATCTATAAGCAACTGTTGTTTCAGAATATATATATAGATATATGAATATATTTTCCTTATAATTTTTCCTAATCAATAATTTAAACTAATATTTATACTCAATTTTCCTTAATACCTTATAATTTATTTATAGTCTCTTCCTTTGTATGTATTTTTACCTGCATTGAACCAGAAACGATATTCTCTAGGTATATGTATATAATTTTATATTCTCACAATATAAGTACTAACATCTCCTTAGAGTCTCCTGCCTCTCACTTCCTTTTGCCTTTTATTGATATATTTGTGTGCTGGCAAAATATTTACCCAAATCGAATTGTTTCATTTTGCTCCCTCAATTTTGCTACGCCCACTGCCTGCGACACGCCCTAGCTGCTGCCGCCTCATTATGGCTAATAACAGTTTCGGTTGCACACTACAAATCGCTGTAATACAAAGCGAGGCACACGCTCTGCTCCCTCTGTGCCCCGTCCCCCTCGTGACGGACCACTGCCAGCCGCAGACACAAATCAGCGTCTCAAATGTCGCATGTGAAAAGTCAAAGGTCGCCCTGTGCATCGCCTTGCGTTTTCGGCCTCTCTTGCCTCGTGTGCGCCTCATTTAACACCCACTCGATCAACGCTCGCCTCGAATTTCCTTCGCATTTCAATTGCGGCCTTTCACTTTATTCTCTGCTTCTTAACTTGAACTGACTTCGATTGGAAGGGGAAGAGAGAGTGGGAGGGGGAGTGGGTGAGGGTAAAGGGGGCTAACGAGGGGGGTTAATGCGAGCGAGCGGGTCGCTGCTGGTTTTTTTTGGCTGGGCGTGTTTGCCTGCGCCACGTGTCACCCTGTATTTAATTAGCTATTTATTTACTCGCTGACATGCTGAACAGTAGAGCAGAGAGAGAACAGAGGCACGCAGCGCAGTCAGAGAAGGTAACAGAGGCAGCGACCCGCGCCGAGTACAAAGAACGGTCGCACGCACAGTTAATAAGCAGTTAAATCGGCTACAAAGGACGACAAATATGCCCAGCAGCTGCCCGGGGGCAAATAGTCCAAACTGAATCGCAGTTAGAGCTGTGCAAGCAAGGGAAGGGGGCGTGGCTATCCCCGAGCGTGGGTAGTTCGAAGCTACGCATGTCGCGGCAACAATTCCTCCTCCCCTCTCTCTCTCTCTCTCTCTCTCATACTCCCATTGCGCACTGCCGCATTTTGTTGACACTCGCAGGACGCATTTTTAATTTGCAACAATTGCAAGGTGAGACGGTAAGAGCTGGATGAGGGCTCAAAAGCGAGGGTAGTTTCACCAGTATTTGGAATGGGTACCAAATAAGGTGAAATGAGTGAAAGCAATTATAAAGCTCTTTTGGATGATAGATAATGTATATTGTATATATATATACATGTTTCATTTCTAAGAGAATATAATTCTTTCTTGCCAATATAGAGTAATCTGCAGATATCAAAGACAATGTAAACATATAGAATCCCAAACAATTCATATTCATATTAAATTTATTTAAAGCAAAATGTCTTAATATTTTCTATTATACCTGCTACTCATAGAATAGAAGGGTATTATAACTTGGTTCAAATCGAAAATGTATGTAACAGGTAGAAGGAGACTTGTCCGACCCCGTAAAGTATATATATTCTGACTCAGTATCAACAGACGAGTCGATATAGCCATGTCTGAACTCAGTTATTATAAGAGCGAGGACTACCAAATTTGGTGACAATGTGTGTTTTTATTGCACGCTGGTCAACTAAATTTATTTTGGATTTTGGCCACGCCCCCGTAAATTGAAAAAAATTGATTACAAGCGCAGTTTGAAAACTGAAAACTTGGTTACAATCGGATAATAAACACAGATGTTATTCAACTCAACGTTTTCCAAAGCTGTAAGCAGCTCTGCCGGCAGCGCTACCTGCAGCATTGTGCCAAATAGTGCGTACGTGTACGGTGGTCAAATGGGTTAAGTGGTGGACTGCAAAACGAACAGTACTACTATGCATTTCGGGTTTGAGTCCCGGCCGCGTCAAAAATTAAGTCTGTGCAACAAAAACTTTTTATACCATTCGACCATTGAAAATGGTCTAAAATGGTCTACTAAGTTTGTGCAAATGTATATAACAGGCACAAGAAGGCGTGGTAGACCCCACAAAGTATATATATTCTGACTCAGGATCACTAGCTGAGTCGATTGAGCCATGTCCGTCTGTCTGTCCGTCTGTCCGTTTGAACGTCTAGATCTTAGCTATTACAAAATCTATAGACACCAAATTTGACATGATGGTTCCTGTATACCATACGCAGAGCAAGTTTATTTCAAATTTGGAGTGCCACGCCCACCGCCCACGCAAATCGATAATTTACGACAATTAAGGAAAGTATTACAGTAACAGACACCAAATTTGGCATGATGGTTCCTATAAATCATGCGCAGATGAAATTTATTTCAAATTTGAGGTGCCACGCCCATCGCCCACGCAAATCGATAATTTTTGAATATCAAAGAACGTATTTAGGTTACAGATTTCTGCTTAAGAACACGTAAGAATGCTGATAATATGCACCCATTATTACAATCCGATCGGGCAATAAATACAGAAGGTATTAAAGAAAACGTTTTTCATAGTTCCGTTGCCCGCGTCATTACAGCATATCGTCTGCATCGTTTTAGCCTTTGTGTGTGTGTCTGTATGTGTGTGTGAGAACGAGTTCGTACTAGTTAGTGCAACTACGAAGTTGGTCGAATGGTATCTTACGGTCGGGCGTGCTCGACTGTAGCTTTCCTTATTTGTTTTATATATGTATATGCTACAGTAAAGACTGCCTGAGAGGACACTTTTATTGAGCTGACTCGCCTTTTAAGTACGCTCTTTTACATATGTTAAAAGGAACACATCTCTAAGTCATTATTTATTTTTTTGAACGATTTGGCTTCTTCTGAGCGGACACTTTCCTTTGCCAGACAAATGCTGGGTTTCCCGAAGTTGGGTATATTAAACAGCATGTTCCTGCTGCTTTCCCGCCTTTGCTATAAGTCAAATTAAAATCTTGCAATTCACACAGTTTTAACGCCACTTCTTACTACCCTTTAAGCAACCCTCGCCTTAACTTTTTTTTCGCTTCTAAGCACCCGAAAATAAAACGCCGTCGGCTCTTTGCAACGACAATTCCACGCTGCCTGATTACGCGTATAATTTGAATAATTCCTTATGACAAAATAAATTAGTTCAGCTGGAGTTGTGTGTGTGTGTGAGTGTAGTGGCTTAAACTTTGCTGCATATATTAAAAGTTGTTGTTGTTATCGCAGTTGTTGTTGCGTGGCCTGATAACTTAATTATACATTTTGCGTGCGCCAAAAAATGTTTGCCACAGTGGGACGAAACGCGGCCACAGTGAGCCGAAACAAAATTTGTGTGTGTGTTAGGTGATTAATTAGCACGTAATCAAGTGGCAAGCGCACGGACGGAAAATTATTTAAGTGTTTTATGATTTATGCAGGCGGTGGGTCGTGCAACCACAGCAACAACAGCAGCAACAATAATGAAAACAACGCGATAACAAGCCCAGCAAAGGGGAGAATGAGAGGAAAAGAAAAAGAAGGCATAAAACCAATTAGCATGTTACACAAATTAATTAAAAGCGGAAATCAAAACCCCCTAATAAAGCATGTCATACACACACGCACACACACACATACTGGGACACATTCCCGAAATATATGTAATAAGAATAAGCAGCTTGTGTCTGACATAATTAGGCGAGTGTGGGCTGAGCCCGAAGAGAGAGAGAGACAAGTCGGAGCCCGAGATTGAGCATCTCCTCCTGCTGCTTCTCCTCGTTGTTGTCGTTGTCCAAACAAGCATTTATATAAAGCTGATTAAGTCGCATTTCACATATCACTTTTTTATTCCAGGGGAATACCCCTACCCTGTCGAGAGTACCTGCATTGAAAATTTCGTTTCTCTTTTTCGGTTCGTTTTGTTTGAGTCACATGCGAAGAGCCCCAAAATCGAAATTGTTCTCTTGCGACTAATTTGACAACTTAAGCCCAATGTTCATTTAAACTGACAGCCCATCTGAGTGGGGGTATATGTAATATGTATGATCCCAGAGCGGCAAGCTTTGAGTACTACTCACACGCGCACTCATAGCCTTATGAATAACTCACTGCCGAGCTCAATTTGGAATAGTTCTAATGGTAGCTTTACTTGGTTTAAGCAGGATTATATTAAATATTCGAATTACCAACAAATTTGTTACTTTTGTATTTTTTCCACAAATATATATAATTTTATGCTCAGAAAAAATTTTAAAATCTTGATAAAGTTGTTATTTAAAATATTATAATTGAAAAGCCGAGCTCCATTTGGAATAGCCTAGCTTGCTTTTTACAAGATAAGTTTAAATATTCTCTTAATTTTTTCAAGTAATCATATAAAGATCAATCGGGAGCAGTTTCACTTTAGCTTAAGTTGGTTAAGGCAAGTTTGTATTATACATTGTATAATCATTACATATTATAATGACTTCATAATTTGTACACAACATTTTCTCATCAAATTTATTTGTTTATCAATTTTGCGCACATTAATAAAAGTTAAGGGATAATCACAACACAAAAATTGAAGCAAAACAATTTGCGGGCTGATTCGATTTGCGAGCTTGAACCAATTTTAAAGGGGATTGTTGGACGGGCTCTTGACATCTGACTCATAAAGCGGACACAAGTATATGGCAAGTGCTGTAATACAATAATAATCATAATACAACAAAGGTGGAGAGGGAGGGGACGGGGGTAGTGAAGTCCTCTCTTCCTGTTTGCCACTCGCCACGCGAGGAACAGATGTGCAACTCATTATGCAGCATTTAGGCGTACAAATTGAATAATAATATTCATAACTCCAGTGCGGGGTGCAACCCCCTTTTGGCACTGTTAACACAGAGTACTACGCCCATGACGTGCACTTGACGTCTCGAGTGGACGGAAAAGACAAACCGAAGCGAAGCGAATCAGAGCTAAGGCAAGCAGCTGCTGCGTGGGCAAAGCTTTCTCAGTTCGCTTCAGTTACAGCAGCTAAGCTGAGGTTGCTCTCTCTCTCCTCTTCTCTCCTCTCCTTCCCCTTTATCTCTCTCCACGCTTTATGTGACAATTTCGCATGCAATTTAACGCAAAAAAAAAAACCCGAACCCGGCGTAATTTCGTTGTAATTGTAATTGTATTCGCTTGATTACATTTGATCGTATTTTGTTTCACTTTAAGCCAAACATATTTCGAGTGCCGCCCTCGGGCGGGGGTGGATTGTCCTTCGTCTGTACCGTTATGTTCCCTTTTGTAACCCCTAATGTCAAGTGAGGTTAGGTTTTTTATGTGGCTGTGTGTGTGCCAGGGGTTGCTTGTCGGCGAAGAGGCAAAATGATTTATAATTTCATTCCTTTTGATTTATGCACTTTTATTGAAATGTGTTGACAGGTTACGCTCGACTCGATGCCTGACGGAATTTCGGCTAGACGGGGAGGAGAAGGGAGAGTGCGTGGACACTTCTCAGTGGCAGTCACTAGCGCCGGGCAGGCAAATCCGACGCACGCGCTGCGACTCAATTTGATTTCATTAGCCTGTGAAAAGAGCAAAACTAGATCAGGGAGCAGGACACGTTTTGCAGCTTAATGGAGCAGGATGCGCTGGCACTATGTAAACGCTGCCAGCATGAAAGGCGACGTCGGCGGCGACGTTGTTGTTGTCGGCGAAAATGCTTTAAAGTTGCTGCTGCCATAGGCAAGACAGACATGTAGACAGAGACAGACAGACAACTCACTCTGGCAGACGACACCCTTTGGCCAGGACACCAGAAGACGAGGACGAGGACTCCAGCGGCAAACTCAATAAGTCGCATAAAGGAATGAAATTGGATGCCATTGCAAACAGAAAATAACTGAACAAACGATGCCGACGATGCCAACGCTGTCCTCCTCGAGGCAGCTGCCCCGAGTTCCCCATTTCCCATTCTCCTGACTGACAACTGCGTCATCATCTTGCGGCATTCGCAAGCTTAATTAATTGCGACACGCATTTGCCGAGGCGTGCCCCGCGATCCGATCACAGGTAGGAGTCGTCTCCGCCTGCGCCGCCTCTGCTTTTGTCAGCGAAGCTTCTAATGGGGGTTAATTGAAAGCGGCAGAGCTCTATTGTGCACCAAAAGAGAGCAGAGTCTTAAAGGAGCTTGACTAGGGATATAATTGAGATGTGGCTAAGGAAATTATAAAGCGAAAATAGTTGAAAAGTGAGCAAACGGTATGCTTGTAAGGGGGGAGAAGGCATGAGTCATGCTAAGAAAGCCAACGAGGGCTAGAAACTAGAATAAGGCTGAGCTGGGAAATTCAGTTTTGGAAGGAAAATCACTCAGGTATATTTGGAATAAAAGCTAAATCAACAAATTAATTGAATACGAAAAGAGAATGAATTTAGGAAAATAATTGAAATTATTGTAACTCTAAATAAAGATCTAAACAAACTTAAAGCTTACACTTAAAAGAAGCGAAATAAGATCTTAAAAAAAGAAAGAAAGGCTACCTTCGTCAATTCGAAGGGTTCATACCCTTGCGGTTACACCAAATATTAAATTGATCGATAGTTTCCATGGCAGCTTAACGATAAATCGGTCCGATCCGGCTCGTTGCGATTTATTTACAGCGTGCAGCAATTAGAAGCATGTATACCAAGTTTCATCAAGATTGTTTTAAAACTGAGAGACTAGTTTGCGTTGCAACAGACGGACGGACAGACGGACATGGCTGGTTCGACTCTCCTATTGAAGCTGATTAAAAATATATATACTTTATAGGCTTGGAGATGTCTCATGTCTAAAATAAAAATAACAAAAGCTAGAAACGAGGGTGCGCGACAGTAATATATCCCTCGCCTAACTTGCCAACAACAAAGTCTACCTCGTACATTTATGCTTGATTTGCGAAAGCAGTGGGCGTGGCATCTGAAATTTGAAATAAATTAGTTAGGCTTATAATATACATAAGCAATTATAGCAAATTTGTTGCCCCTATTATAAATAATAGCTGAGGTTCGTGTGTTCAAACAGACAGCCAGTTAGAAATGGAAAATAGACAGACGGACAAAAAGACGTACATGGCTTAATTGATTGGGCTAATGATCCTGAGCAAGAATATAGACACTCTGAGGAGTCCGCAACACTTTCTAATGTCTGTTACATACATACGATAAGCATGATGCTAGTATATCCTTTTTTTTTTAAATTTTCCATATTCGCAGGGTATAAAAATGCTTTAACCGCTATTTTTATTTCATATATCTTCTATATATCGTGCTAAATTTGTATAGAATTTTTAGGTTTATTTTTAGACCATGGATTTAAAAAAATGCATGGTCTATTGTGTTTGTCGAAATGTGCGTAACAGGTAGAAGGAGGCATCTGCGACCCCATAAAGTATATATATTCTTGCTCAGGATCACTAGCCGAGTCGATAAAGCCATGTCTGTCCGTCCGTCTGTATGAACGCCTAAATCTTAGAAACTAAAAAAGCTAGAGCCACTAAATTTAGTGACAACACTTATGTGAATCATACGCTGTAAAATTTTTATTAAAATTTGGGGCACGCCTACTTCCACCCCCACAAATCGATAAACCGTACAGCAAGCTCAATATAAAAGCTACAGTATTCAGTTTGGTGTGTATGATAGCTATCACCACCTAAACGATCGTTGAAAATTTGGTTCCGATCGGATAATTAACATAAAAGTTATTCAACGTTTCATATAGATTTGCACTGCGCCCACTGCAAGCAAGCAAGCAGTGTTTTTTCCAAGCAGTGTTTTTTCCAACTGCTTGGACTGCTTGACGTCTAACTGAAAATTATATGTGTTGTTTATTATTTTTCTTTGAAAAACACGTTTACCAATAACAGTTTTCTTAATCTGACTTTTTTCATAATCTTAAAAAATCCATGGTTAATAAAAGAAAATAAATCCAAAAGGAAAAAAAATCCTGCAGTCTGAAGTCCTTAGCACAAAATCCACATCTTCCAGCTACACCTTAGTGAGTACTCACTGTACTTCACGCCATTTTGCATTGCAGCGACAACAATTGCCGCCCACACTCCTTTTACTCTCATTGTTGTGACCTCTGCCCTCTGCCCTCTGTCCTCTGCCTGCATAATTAGGCATCTCGCTTCAAGTGTTGCTCGCCGTTTTTTGACTGCTTTGTTTTATTGGACAGTTGAATCAAACATAATTTCATAAACAGCAGATGTGCAGTGCACACACACACACGCACACACACTCATGCGAGCAAACTTAACACACTCACTTAACCCTCATATTTATGAGTATTTACCCCTGCGATGTTGGCTGTTGTTGCTGGCTTTGTTGTGGCTTTTATTCGTCTGTGTCAAAGGTGGCATAACGTGTTAATTGTTACCCGCCCCCACCTCCCTACTACGCCCTCTCCCCCTCCAGGCATTCGCAGCTGTCGTTGGTGTTTTGCATTAATTAAACAAATATTGCGCTCAGCTCAAGTGGAGCAAGCTGTCTCTATTGGCTACGACTAGGAGCGACGAACAAATCACAGAGAGTGCCTAATAAGTGGACTCCCATGGACTCCCAAGGTCCAAAGCGCAATTGTGTAGGTCGGCAGTCCCTAGGGCAGGGGCAGGGGCAGGGGCAGGGTCTGCCTCTAAATGAGCCCATTCAGGCAATTGCCGATTGTCGAGCATTTCATTTGATATTCCGAATTGGGAAATTGTTTGATTTTTACGACACAACTTTGAGTCTCCTTTGCAACATCTCTTTTTTTTTCGTTCTCTCTGTCCCTCTTTGTAGTTCTGATTATTTAGATTATTAGATTTGTATAGGATTTCAATAAAAATTGTCAGCGACCTGAGCGCCCCAAGTCGAACTGAACCTAATATGCATTATTATTATTACGACATGTGAAAACGAAAGCGAATCGACTTGACAAATGGAGCGTTACACAGAGACATGTAGTATCTTTGCAGAGTGGACTGGGAACTGGCTGTGTCTTGGGCTAATAAAACGAGGGCGAAAGGAAAAGCGAAACGTGTGCGGCAAATAAACAGTCGAAAAAACGGAACCCAAAAAAAAAAAGAGGCTAGAAATGCAGACGACCCATGGCAATGTCGAATGTCGCAAGTGGAATGCAATAAAAATCTATTTTATTTGTTAGTGAAATGACATTTTTATTTGTTTGCTTTTTATGCACACACAAACAGACACGTCACATATGTCGTATGCGCAATATGCAGATAAATAAGCAAGCTCTCTCCCTCTCTCTCTCTCTTTCTCTCTCTCGGGTCTGTTACCGCATATATCGTATGTTATTATTGGCTCTACTGCTCTGACATTTTTACGATATTTAATCATTTGGCATGCAAAATAATTGACAGTCATTTTTTCATTTGTTTATTTTTGCTGCTAATAACATTAATAGGCAAATCATTGGAGAGAGAGAGAGAGAGAGAGAGAATGTATGGCGTAACATGCTAGCATGATTTACTCAACTCGCACACGCAATGCTGGAAATGAACTCTATATAAATTCGCAAATCGAGTCTCAAGCTGCAATTTTCCCCAAGGGATTTTCGAGTGTTTTTCGATCAATCAAGCCACCCCTTTTTCCAGCCGCAATTAGCTTTGCTTTGGCATGCCAAATTAGGTTTTAATTAAACTCTTTTTCTCTCGTGTCTCTCTCTGTCTTTTCCGCTCTCGATTGTGCCTAATGCGCCGTGTGATTGGGGCAACTTTAACCCTTAGCTAGGCGCAAATTGCTGCCTGTCAGCGCGATAATCCATACAAAATAATTGTCATCTATATTGGGCGAACATATGTTTGCGCTCTCAGCAACTGTAGACAAGGGCAGAGTGAGAGGGAAGGGTGTGAGAGAGCGGGAAGGGGCGTGACAGCTGATGAACTGCCTGAGTATTTTTGCGCGCTATTAATGATATGTCTGAGCCGCAGTTGTTGTTGTTGTTTTTGAGGTTGTTATTGTTGTTCTTTCTCGCTTTACTTGGCTGCCTCTGTTTCTTCTTTCTCCTCTTCTTTTTTCTGTGGTTGTTGCTGTTGCTTAGCCCGCTTAATCTGTTGTTTAATTTGGCGGCTTAACGCGCCTTGTTTTGGTTACCATCTGCGATAAGCTGAGGCAGTATAGACCTTATAAAGTATAGTATCCCCCTGCTCTTCTTGCCCCCGCCCCTTTCTGGCTATGCCAAATTAATTGCTTTGCTTGTGCAAACCGCAAAATGACACAATTTCCATTTCATTTTTCCGCCTTTTTTTGGCTTTTTTCATTCTCATCGCATTTTGATTTGTCATCGTCAAACGTCGCTGGCAAAGTCTAAAGCGATTACAACACGTTGCGAACGAGTGGCAGGCAATATTGCCATTTAAACAACAATCAAACAAGCCACAGAAATGCATACAATACAATAAAAACAACAACAGTAGCAGCAACAACAACAGGCATCACAATGCATCAAATGCAAAATCCAATCAAACTTTTTAAACAAACATTTAGCAAATCTATTACAATGCACGTGCCACATGGCACATAACCCAAAACGCAAAACCCAAAACCGATTTTCGAATCGGAGTCAGCAGCAGCAGCAGCAGTGGCACCCGAAATGAAGAGGTTCGTGCCTGCAGCCCCTCCTTCTCTCGCTCCCCCAATGAAATGAACTCATCTAAACGAGAAACGAGAAATTCTATTGCGATTGCCTCACTGATTGACGGGGGAAGGGGCAGGGCCTGCTCTTTGAGTTTCGGCCAAGTAGTAACAACTCAGTTAGTTACCTCTACTTTTTCTCGATTTCTTTGCCCGTCTCTCGCTCTCTCTCCCCCTCTTGCTTTCTCGCTCTTTCTCTGTGTGTGCAAACTTAATCAAAACAAATTTCCACCTTCAACGAGTTGCACACCAAGCAATTTCCCCCTAGCCCCAAACGATAACTAGAACTTCATGCAAACTAACCGCAAATACGAACACACACACACACACACACACACACAGACAATCGCACACATATACAACCAGTGTGCACCCCCCCCAAAAAATAGAAAAAATGTGGCCTGTAAATCGAAAAAACGAGTTAAACTTGGGGTACGCCACAAGTTCGCAAGGGGTTAAGGCAAAGTCTGCCCGGGGCTGAGGTTGCCTGGCAGGGGAGGAGGCAGGGAGAGAGTGGGTTCTCCTGGCTGGCATAATTTGAATTCGTGTCAATTTGACAAAGTGACACATGAGGGCCGTACGCCATCTAGAGAAACGCTGATAAATCGCAGCGCCGCCAGCGGTGCAAGAAATTTTTATGCGATTTTCGTTCATTACTTTTGTATTTCGTTTGTATTTACGTTCGCTTTGCGTTTCATGTTCTACGGTCTACGTTCTGCTACGTCTACGTAAATGTTATTTGTTTATTTATTTATTTATGTGCATAAATGTGTGACAGTGTCTGTGTGTGTGCGTGTGTGTGTGTGCGTGTGTGTGTGTGTCTTGTGGGTTGCCAGCCACGATAATGTTTAGTCAATAAAAATGATTTGTCGTTGGAGGAAACGAATTCACGAACTTGTGAAATTTGATATGTCCTCCGCTGACGACTGTCGCCAGGTGAGCACCCTCCCCCTTCCCCTTCCCCTCTCTGGGCTTACGACTTAGAATAACACATAAAACTATGCCAAGTCGCTAGACTTGTCCACTGTGCAGCAATGCAATTAGTTGCCCCCTCCCCCTTGATCTAGGTACGTCTCTATAACCACTCGAACCCTTCGATGTGGTGTCTCTGCCAGTTTCCGATTCCCCAAAGCGGGCGTCTTTTATGCTACACCACGTTGAAAGGAATTTACGAGGCGCCCCGCCCGTTAACGTCGCAATTTGGCACCCGAAACGAATGGCTGCCAGACATGCAGTCAGAGGGTCCCAGTCAGTTCCAGCCTGAGTCCCCTTCCCCACCCCCTCCAGCGGCGCATAGAGTGCATAATTCCCGCAGCATTTCATAACACACAAATGGGTACCGCAAACTTGCTTCCTTTTGCTTGGCGACGCGACGTTGTGCATTGTCATTTTGCAATTGAGACATAAATTTTAATATGCACTGAAAGAAACTTTTGCCAAGTTGTGCATGCACTTTTTTTTGGCCAGGCAATGAACTGAGTTTGCCCAAACAAGTCGAAGGGGTCAATTGGGGAATTAAAAGGGGTAGAATGCAAGGGGGAAAGGTTTGGTGGAAGGTTTAAAGACGAAACGAGGGGAAGTGATTGAACTGAGGAAAGCATAATGATTATAATTTTTATATTTTATTTGTATATTGTTAAAAAATGAAGATGGTAATGGAAAAAAATATTAGGTAGAAATTTTTGAATTATTTTGTAAAAGAACCTAAATAAGCCTAAAGTGACCTAACGCGACCAAAAACAACCTAAGGCGACCTACAAAAGTAAACTCAAACGACCTAAAAGCCTTGTTAGAACTTTAACTGATTCATTTAGCAATGAAATGGGAAGTTTAGTACTCCAATTATTATTGGATATCGAGCTAAGTAAGTAAGAAAGTTACATGGTCAGTTAGGGAACTTAAAGAAAGTGCTTGGGAAAGGTTTTATGAAAAACAAGTAAGAAAGCTACAGTCGAGTGTGCTTGACTGTAATATACCTGCTACCCAGCTGCTCGTACATTATTTTTGCGGAACAAAATAAAACAGCTACAATCATATTTTGACCGTATAAGGCTATGGACTTATAATATTTATGCAAAGTCAAAATATAAAATAAAAAAAAAAACATTTTTGCACACATTTAATTTTTGATGTGGGCGGGACTCGAACCCGTAAATGCATAATAGTACTGTTCGTTTTGCAGTCCACAACTTAACCTATTTCACCACCGTACACGCACACACGATTCGGCACAATGCTGCAAGCAGCGCTGCCCCAAATTTTCAGAGATCAGCTAGCTATAGATATCATGTAAACCGAAAATGAACAATATGGCATCAATGTTTTTTCGATTTACGGGGGCGTGGCCAAAATCCAAAGTAAACTTGATAAGCGTCCATTAATAACACATATTGTCACCAAATTTGGTAGTCCTAGCTCTTATAATAGCTGAGATCTAGATTTTCACACGGACAGACAGACGGACAGATGGACAGGCAGACAGACGGACAGCCGGACATGGCTATATCGACTCGGCTGTTGATCCTGAGCCAGAATATATATACTTTATGGGGTCGGAGGTGTCTCCTTCTGCCTGTTACATACATTTTCGGTTTGAACAAAGTTATAATACCCTTCTACTCTATGAGTAGCGGGTATAAACATGGGAAAGAGATTAGCTTAAGAAAAACAAAAGGAAGGAAATTGCCATATTATACTATGTCTTGTATCATTCAATCAATCATAACGATCCAAATAAAGCTATAGCCACCTAAAAGGTACTAGAACGACCTAAGGAATTGAAGGAACTGGAACTGGTTCATTAAGTAACTTAGTAACTTAGAGCATGAAGAAGATCTCTTACTTTTACCAAATTTACGTAGGTAAAGTCACATTGTCTGAATTGCCTACTAAGTAAAGTGAAAGTATTCACCCTCTTAAGCAGAAATTTTGTCCATTATTGGATAGGGTTTGATCTACAACTACTACAAAGAACAGAGAATACACAGTAGTAACCACCACTTGTACCTAGTCTGATTGAGCAAATTGTGCGATAAATTAAGCCAAGTTTATAGGACAAATAAACTACTTGCACTCCCGATCTGAGCATAAATCCTTGTCAAGCTGAACCCCGAACTAGCAGCATGACCAGGGGAAAGGGGTTGATTGCACCCCCATGCATGGTTCAGCTTACACATGTTATACGAGTGAGTCTAGGGGCAGTTGAAGTGGTTGGCCGAGGGGAAGAGGCGGGCGGAATTTGTTTCCATTTCTTTAGTAGGCACAACTTAATTTCGTTAAAACAAATTGCAAACGGAAATTGTTTAATTTCCGCTCGGCTGGGCCGGTCAGACATGCTGATTGGACAATTAGGCGGCTAATCCGTGCGAGCAGAGTTGTAAATTGTAAAGCTGGACATCAGCTGGGGGAACTTACCTGCACACGCACTTCGGGCAGATTCACCTTCATGGCGAGCTCCTCACGGGAATAAACATCGGGATAGTGTGACTTCTCGAAGGCGCGTTCTAGCTCGTGCAGCTGATATGTGGTGAAGGTGGTGCGATTGCGTCGATGCTTCTTTTTGGCGCAGTTCTCATCCTGGCCTGTAGAAGGAGGGAGGGGTTAGAATAAGCTACCCTCAGAGGAGCTTCTTTGCCACTCACCTTCATCATCGCTCCCCGATGTGATCTTCTCGCCCTGCTCGCTGCTGTTGGTCTGATTGAGATCCTCGCTGGAGGCGCAGCTGCCGTTGACTAGGCTGTCCGTGTCAACATGCTCTGCATTGGGTGTTCCATTAGAACCATTGTTGTTGTTGTTGTTGTTGTTGTTGTTGTTGTTGCTGTTGCGATACTCATGCTGAAAGTGTTGCTGCTGCTGCTGCTGTTGTTGCTGCTGCTGCACCTCGTCAAGGCTGCGCGCTCGGATGGCGTAATTGCTCAGCTGCTGCTGCTGCTGCCCGTTGGCTAATTTCGGCTCATTATCATCACAGTAGGCGGAGGAGGATTTGCGCTTGCAGGCGCCGCTCACATGGTTGTTGTTGTTGTTGTGGCTGCTGTTGCTGCTGCTCATGGGCCGCGGTGTTGGCGGCGAGGTCACATCGATATTGATGTTGCCATCGGCCTGCAGCTTTGCCGCATCATCCTCGTCGTCTTCCAAATCGCTGCTCGAGGACATTGAACGCTCGTCGTAGTCGCGTGTGGCTGGGACTGTCTGTCCCGCTGCTCCGCTTGCCGCCCCCGCATCCGGCATAAAGTAACCAGCTGCAGCGGCAGCAGCGGCGGCAGCGGCAGCAGCAGCAGCAGCGGCGCCAACTGGCGGCGATGACTTCGCATATTTGTTGTGCTGCTCCTGCGCATGCGCAGCCAACGCCGCCAAGTGCTGCTGATGACTGCCATAGGAGCCGGGCGGCGGTGGCAATGGCGGCAGAGACGGCGGCCCCGGTCCCGGTCTCACCTGAGGCGGCTGCAATTGATTGGCCTCGACCATTTGATGCATGGAGCTAAGGTAATTCCCGGCTGCGCTATCCTCATGTCCATGTCCGTAGGCCCCGTGTCCGTGACTCTGGGCAAAGCCGAAGGCATTGTGGTACCCGAAGGGGGCAACATGCGGTGGACCTGGCATGGCGCCGTGATGATGCGATGCAGGCGGCTGCTGCTGCTGCGAAAGGGGGGCAGCTGGTGGTGTTGCCGGGCCATAGCTTAGTCCGTTCTTCGCATGTTGCTGCAACATGCTGGCCATGTGATTGTCCATGTTGCACAGCTGCGTCAGCGACATGTTGCAACGCAAATCGGTGGCATTTTCGTCCGGTAGGGAGACGTCGCCATCGCCTAAAGGGGCGAAGCAGAAAAGAAGTGGAGAGAGAGAGAGAGAAAAAGAGAAAGGAAGAGAGAGAGAGAGCGAGAGAAAGACAGGGAGAGAAAAAGAGAAAAGGAGAGAGACAGAGCGAGAGAGGGAGGGAAAGAGAGAGAGAGAGAGAGAGAGAAAGAAAGAGGAGTAAAGTTGAGTTTGTGGTTGAAATGGTTCAAGAATATATGGTATATTAAATATATATTTCTTTCCTAGTTGTTGAGATCGATACACGACTTGGCTTATGAATGTATATTGAGTAGGTTAGGTAATACATAACAATACTTATTATTCTTCCTCGCTTTGTCCTTCTTTAGTAACCTCAAACAATCGTCTAAGCCTATTTGCTTATAATTAAGATAAAGATTCAACTTTATTATATGGTTCAAGAACATATATGTGGGAGCGGTGTTTGGCTGTTTACCCAAATACCACTAGTATGAAACAGCTGATCCCTAGACAACGACAACGACAACGATGATACCGATGACTACAGATGAAAAAGGTGGCGAATTCGCAAAGACGATGATCAAGGAGGTGCAAGAGCGCAACGCGAGGAGAGCGAAGTGCTGTACGACACAAGCAGAGTTGTTGTTTGCTCTTTGAAGAAGTAAGTTGTGCGTTCTGCCTGTGTGGCTACGAGAACGACAACAATACGACGATAAAGACGGCGGTGAAGACGTAACCGTGAGACGACGACGACAATTAATTAACATATTCTATATCATTTGTTTAAAATACAAATAAAGTTAATACTATTATAATAAAACCCCACATAAATTCTAAATATAAAAGCTAACAAAATTTCAAACATCCTTCCCTAACCTTTTATTCTTCACAAAGCTTAGGCAAAAAGTCCTTAAATCTTACAAAACTAAGCCTATTCCGTTCTTAACTTCATTATATGGTTCAAGAAAATACAGTGTATAATCTTTATACAGAGTAAAGAGAAAACTTTCTTAAACGCAGCTCATTTTAACGGAGAGATCTTTACAAAGTTCACGTACTTCTCAAATAATATTGCTTACCTTAGTTGAAAGTCTCTCTTAGCCAAACAAAAGGTGGACACTAAGTTTAGTGTCCGGCCAAGAGAGTTTTCACTGTACATACTAATTCCTCTGCCATAACCTACTCCCTCTCTATTTATCCACTACTAACAAAAACCCCGCAATCATCTCAGCCAAGTTTCCGTCACAAGCAAGTCAGTTAGTCATTAGTCAGCTGTGACATATGTAATCACATCGTGATATATGCGCTCTAATCGGTTGCTTACACTCTGGCTAGGAGCTACTCTGCTGCATTACGCGTCGTTCTGATTAGATTTTAATTAACCAGTCCGGGTGCAGACAGTTGGCCAAGTCATAAAACTGTCGCTGCCCACGTAATAACAATGTATTATTTAATTTTGGGTTGCTTTCGCACTGGGGGCCACGAACCCGGGGAGCCCACAATCCTGCACTCCTTTCTACTCCCTTTCGCACCCCCTACACCTGTTGGGCGGCCCATTAATAAACGGCTTTCAATTAGCCGCTTCGTGTTTACAATGTGCGGCAATAAAAATTCTCGGAAGGCCAAAGCTGAATCGAGCTGGTGTAAACTACTTGGCAGTGGGTTAAGGGGAAGGGGAAGGGGAGGGGGAGGAGAGGGACTGTAACTAGCGAGGCGTTTGCTGTGCTTAGAGCTGAACTCGCCTGGCTCTAATGGGCGTTCTGACTACCGCTTGCACATATCACGTGACATGCGAGGAAGTCATTAGTTGTCGCCGGGCCGAGTTGAGTCGAGTCAAGACGAGGCAGGCAGGTGAGCGGGGCGTGCAGGTTAGGGAAAGGCGGATCAGGCACAACCAACTGCCCCCTGTCCCCTGTTTGACTACTGTTTGCACTGTGACTTTTGCAGTCTGTCGCTTTGTATAACAGAATTCAATTTCTGTGTTAAATTGGCTTTCGAAAACGGACCAAAAACGACTGAAACCCAATTAACCCCTCACGGCCCCCCTTTCCCCTCTTTGTAATACCCGTAATTATTTGATAGTCCTTTGTGTAATTGCTTTCTGATGTACTCGAATTTAATTTACATGTTACTCTCTTCGCTTCGGTTACCGAAGGAAACCAAGCCCAAATCGTAAAAATCGTAGTCTGCCATGCCCTCTAATGTAATTAGTACTAGCTAACTAGTAGATCTCCTATATAGCCTGAGATTCTCCAAGCGATTTGGTTCGAACATTTTCTCAGCCACATAATTGGGTCAAATATTTTTTGGCTAATTAAGCGCGGCAGCTGAGTAGAAAAATGCCCCGCATTAACCTCGCCAGCGCGTTTTGGGCAATCAATCGAAATTTACACGCACCGCATGTATTTTATGAGCCACTGTGGCGTTAATGAAATTAACAGAAAACTCAACGCAAAGCAAGCGAAATTATGAAAAAATACAAAAACAAAAACAACAAAACTCGCCGAGCGAACAAAGCCAAATGAGGTAGCCGCAAAAGCTACCACGCACAGAAAAATATCGAGAGAAATAAAAAAAAATAAAACAACATAAAAACCTCCAATAATAATCAACATAATAGAAAAGACCATTTAAAAGGCGTGAAGGCGCCACATGAGGTGCCACAGTAGCTGCCGCACAGTCTCAGTCTGAGACCCCAGACCCAGAAAGAGTGCAAGAGAGGGAGAGAGAGGGGGAGGGAGAGCCCCGCTTGGGCCACACCGAGTGCGTGTGCTAATTGCGTGAGATTGAGACCGAAAAAGCACAACGCGAATTTTGAAATGAAGTGAATGAAATGAAGTGAGTATGAATCGAATACATATTCGCAGTGTGAACATAAACCACACGCACCATTTCCGTTAAAACTTTAATTCTCATGTGCCAGTTAGTTGGCGAAATATTTGTGCGGAAAGTAGGAAGATTAATGACAAAAATAAATAAAATAAATTTTTTTTTGACTTTTTTAAAATTAATTGAAGATGCAAAATAGCAAAAAATAAACATAATTTAATAAAATAAAACTGTAATAAAAAAATAATAATAATTTTATAAGGGCAAATAACTGATCTTATATAGTTGCTAATTATCTGATAAATATTGTAGATTCAAATGCAATTCAGTAAAAAATCAATTTCAAGCTAAGCAAAGAACGAAAATATATTAATAATTACTAAAAAAAAATATTAATTTGTTTAAAAAATAAATTTGTTTCATAAAATTTTATACAATTATATCATATTTAAGCAAATTTTCATAAAAAGAAACATTTTGTTTATTTTAATTACAAATATAATTGTGAGTCATAAAGATATCTGATTAAAACCTTAAACAAAAGTATCACTCAATTTCTGATATTTATTTAAGTGCTAGTTTCGAAAATTCAACAATCGATTATACCAAACCGTTAAGGAAACCAATTGCGGAAACTCATTTACAAAGAAATTATAAAGCAAATCTTAAAATTTTATGAATGAACTTTTCTTCCTTTACAACTTTATTCATATTCAATACTTCATATATTTAAATTAACTACGCTTTCGGTTCAATGCCAACATAGCCCTATTCATTCATAGCCGCAAAGCGCGGTTCAACAAATTGCCTGATCGACAGTTCAATTAAGAAATGAAATGACGATTTTGATTTTGAAACTTAAAATTTGAATTGAAGTTTCCTGCTTACGTTTTCCGTGGGCCCCATTAGCTGTGGCAATTAAAGTTGGCAGCTGGAAATTTTAGCTTATTAACAATTTAACTATGAAATGTAAAAGGTTCAAATTAAGGCAGCTACTGACATGTTGAATTGCTCAGACGCCCTCCGACGCGGATCGGGGGAGGAACTAAATGGAAAACAGGAGAGAGATCAAACAAAGGAAAAGAGGGGAGAGGAAAGAGCTCTTCTAGTTTGCTCTAGTTAGCTGCATCTCAGCTGGCCAGACGACCTGCATGAAGTACAAATTGACGTTAATCGCGTCACTCGAATGATTTGACAGTTTCTTCTTCGGGCCAAGTTGGGCCAAGTCGGCTGGCTGCCATTAGGCGGCCTAATTGAAATGTTATTAGGCTCGCAACGTGTTCGTTCGGGTTTTATTTTTCGGGTTTTTTGAAAGTCATTGGCAAAGGAAATGCAAAGGAAAGATGTTTGGCATCTTCCGGCGCAGCCAAGCAATGGATACAAAGTTGTGAGATACAAAGATACAAAGATACAAGATACACGATATCGAGCGCATATCAAAAAGCGAAACGAGCCATAAACAAAACTGTCAATCAAGTGCGTTAAAGTGAAGTGGAGTGCCAGCCGAGTTGTTGCCCCGTTGTTGTTGTTGTTGTTGCTGTGGCAGCCGGCAACAAAGCGGCTAATAAGCCGCAACAACAACAACAACAAGAGGCGCAATACCGACGCGCGCGTTTAGCTCGCTTCGGACACGCATTAAAATCATTAAGTGACTTAATGCTCAATTTAATGCCGCGTCAACTGCTTAACAGACTCAATGGGGCAGAGCGAGAGGGGGGATGTGAGTGTGAAATGAGAGTGTGGATGTGCGTGTGAGTGTGGCTGAATCAATGGATCGATCGATCGCAGCGCAGCTCCACTTATTGGCGTCGGCGTCAGCAGTTATAAGCCCCTCTCTCACTCTCTTCTCACTCTCCCTCCTTCCCTCTCTCCCCCTCTTCCGTCTCTCTCTATCTCTGCCCACTCTCCACTGTTTATCTTGATCTTAATGAAGCAGAGCAACGAGTCGAGGCTCAGCTCGTCTTGGCTTCACTCATTTGCCGCCTAATGCACTTGTGCAGCCAACGCTTTTATGCGTTTAATAAGCGTGTCTCTCTCCCCCTTTCCCACACCCTCGCTCTCTCTCTCTCTCTCTCTCTCTCTCTCTCTCTCTCTTCATTCATTGCGTGTGTGTGACGCCACCGCAGCAAGCTGTCAGTTTAAATGCTTTTTGACAGCTTGTGTCTAGCCGCAGTTTAATTATGATTATGCCTTATAGAGGCTCGCTCCGGTATAGACACCTCCCACGCCCCCTTCCCCTCTCTCTGTCGACGCTTCTTCCTCTTGCCCACCTCTTGTTGGCTATTTGCTATTTGCCTGCTTCTAATTAATTTGCGGCCATTTAACCTGCGCTTTTGTTGCTCGCCTTCGGCTTCTTGCTCTACGCCATTTTGTTTGCAATGCTTGTTTTGCCATTGTTGTTGTTGCTGTTGTTGTTGTTGTTGCAGCTGCTGTCACTGAGTGCTGGTGTTGTTGTTGTTGCTGTTGCTGTTGTTACTGTCTTGACATTCATTTGACGCAATGAATTTAATTGAATTAATTGCAACTTCTCTAATTGATTTCGTCTTTTCGTCTTTTATAAAGCGTAAAAATCGATGGAGATGACAATGAGGAAACGAAACACACTAAAGCAAGGTAAGATTCGGCAAAATCAAAAGATAATTGCAAACACTTTAGGCAAATTAAAATATAAATAATTATGAAGGAAATAGAGTGTATATTTAGATTATACCAAAAGAACATTTTGTGAAAGTTTTAATGTGCTAGATTTATAATTGAATTGGAAATTCATTCTTTGCAAGTTCGGAATTCAGATAATCAAAACAAGAAATTTGTACAATTTTAATTCACATTTTATAATAAAGAGTTTACAGTGCAAGTATTATGAACTGTGAATATATATATTAAGATTGGAGAACTTAGCTATTTGTAGAAATTTTTAAATTATTAAAAGAGAGTAGCAGATCGAATATAGAAAATATGTCAAATTTTGAAAGGCAATTGAGATGCAATCGAAACAATTTATATGCGAATATATGTTACTCCTAGTAAGAACTGATGCTATGATGTCTGTTTGACAGGTGTATAGACATGATATAATAAAATGTATTAGGATTAAACGGTAAATTAATTTTAAGCAAACTATTAGACTTAAACTTTATGCAACATTTTCAAAATAATAATATAATATAACTTTAATAATAAGTTTTTTGAAAATCAAGTACTTAAAATTGATCAAAATGATAAGCTTAAACAAGTGAGGAAAGCTACAATTGACCACAACCTACAGTTAGGTAGCATTCGCATAGTTTCGAAAGAAATTATCACACTTTTATTTCCTTTGATCAGGTTCATTTGCCACCTATTGCTCAAACTAGATCTATCTTTGAATAGCAATCAGCTTTATACACGCTACGGCTGAAACGATGACGTCACAATATTTTGCAAAGGCGCAAGCAGCGGAACTACGGAAAACGTTTAATTGAATAACTTTTGTGATGACTTTTATGATCCGATCGGCTTAAAGCAAACCGTTAAACATATAATACATATATATATAATACTTTTGACACAAGGCAATCTCAATTTTTAGAGGCGGTGGGCGTGGCACCTCAAATTTAAAATAGACTCAAGGAGCTTGTGATGTTTATTCACCTTCATGCCAAATTTGGTGTCTCTAGCATTTATAATTGCTGAGATCTGTGTGTTCACACAGACGCGTGACGAACAGATGGACAGAAGGACAGACGGACAGACGGATATGGTTCAATCGATTTTGCTAATGATCCTGAGCAAGAATATATATACTTTGTGGGGTTTGCCACGCCTACTTCTGCCTGTTACATTCATTTCCACAAACTTAGTATACCATTTTTGACCATTTTCAATTGTCGAATGGTATAATTATTTGGTATTGAGCCAAGTTGTAATTGATAAATGCGTAGATGAAAGTTAATAAGAACATTAGAGTAATTAAGTAATTTATTCTTTGGAAACTCTAAATGTCGGATGAATTGAGAGTGAAAACAAGAAAACACTTAGTAAGTGTAATAATCTGAACAAGAATGACGATGTCCCTGCAGAATATAAGAATCTAGCTCTATGAGCAAAGTTTAAGATTTCCTTCTATATGTGTATTTCTTAAAATATCATTAGCTAACTTCCTTGACTCCTTTAATAAGATATTTCTAAGTTTTATTCGAAAAAAACCCAACACCCTTAGCCGACAAACTTTCCGCCAAGAAGGTGCAAAAGATCGACCGGCAAACACCAAGCGGGGACCACCCATTTTTCACAAGTTGCCAAATCGCGTGGCAAGCAGAGTGAGAGACAGAGGGAAGAGAAGATGAAGGGTGTGTGTAGAAGAGGGGAGGGAAGGGGGAGAGTGGGGCGTAAGGCGTGCGACAATCGCTTGTCGGCAATCAAAACAAAAATGAAATGAATTATAAATGACGTGCCACAAAGGGGAGAAAGGGCACTAACGAGTGGAAGAAGGGGAGAAGGGGGAAGAGGCAGGAGGTGTGCTTAATGAGGTGCTGTGCGAGCTGGCGACTGGCACCGCTGGCGGCGCATAAATCCAACTATAATCCAGTTAAAAAGCCTTCAAAGTAACGAGCCAATCCGAGCCAAAGAAGAAGAAGAAGCAGAAGACGAAGCAGCCGAACAAGCCTCGAGCGAATAAGTAATAAAAGTTTAAATTGGCCAAGAAGCAATGGCAGCGCGACACGCCCCCATTTAAACGCCCACAAAGGCCACAAAGACGGGGCAAGTTGACGACTTGCCAACTTGAAGTTCTAATCCCGTTTTGGGCCATGTAAACGATTACCGTCTGACTGATTTCGCCCTTATCAGTTGTCGTGCATCGCAAGGTGGCGCGCGACGACGCCACTGTGCAGCAGGAGCGGGACAAGGGGAGAGTGGAGAGTGGAGAGTGGAGCCTTGCCACAAGAAGTAAAATAAATGCTAATATAATTTTGCGATTGTGTTTGTTGATTCGCCCGGCCCGGCTTAGTAATTGAAATCGATTTCGATAACAAGAACGGTAGACCCAGCCGCCGCGCGACTAATGCGTAAATAATCGAAGGACTCTTTTGTGATTTATGACTTACCATCGCTGCCCTCCGTCTGTGCCTGCTGCTGTCCCTGTCCCTGTCCCTGTCCCTCTGCCTGGCCGGGCTGCAGCTGCTGCTGCTGCTGCTGCTGTCCCTGTGCGTTGCGATTCTTCAGACCAAGAATTGCGTCGATTGTGTGACGCGGCGTCAACGTTTGTCCGCCAGCGCCGAATTTGTTGCGTGCATTGTCTTTCAGCGACAGTTCGCCATCTGCAAGAGCGAGACAGGTATATAACATGTGAGTGAGAGGTAGATAAAGTGCAGGCATTGGAATTAAAAGCGTTGTTTGCCAACAGTTTGCGGCAGCTATGCAAATTTGTCAGCTATTTTCAAAGTATTAAAATGCGCTGCCCGCACACACACACACACACACACACACAGACTATATATATACACGTATAGCTCTACGGCTTTATTTACAGTTTTAACGAGCTAAAAACTGTAATTGCAGCTAAGCGACACATTGCCCGCCATTTTGGGCCGGCATGCAACATGCTGCGAGTGTATGTGTGTGTGTGCGTGTGTGTGTGAGGCGCTTCTAATGCGCGCTTGTCATGCCAAAACGCAGCGCTAAAAAGTAGGCAACGATTTGCGCTGTCGATCGCCAAATGCAGCTTTAACTTGAGGGGAAAACAAGGTCTGCCCCTCTCCCCCCTCATCGCTAGCAATTAGCTTATAATTTGCAAATTATTTTAATAACCCAAAATGCAAAACAAGTCTGTGAACACGCTAAGCCAAGCACTGCAGCAATGCCTGCCTACTGCCTACTGCCGTGCCTAGTCCAGTTCCTGCTCCTTCTACTCCTCCTCCCGTTCTGCCTGCCATGCGCTGCGAAAATTTGTGTTAATTAAATCGCTAATCAGTAATGGCCAGCGCTTTCCGGGAACTAAACATGCAGCTCCGCCACAGAGCCCCTTCCTTTTTCCACTTACCCTCTGTGATCACAGTGTTGTTGTTGCCCAGCTGCGCGTAGTGCTCCTGGAACTGCTCGAGATTCTTGAACTTCTCCACAATCAGCTGCAAATGCTTTGCATCTCGCACATTGCCCAGCAAATGACGCAGATGCTCGAGCTGCTTGGGCGCCAGCTTGCTCATGCCGCCGGTTTGCTGTGCCAGCTGCTCGAAAATGTGCTGAAACGTTTGCTTATGCTGCACTTGCTCCAACTGCGAGAAGTTGCAAGTGCCGGTGGGAGCGCCATTGCCGGCGGTGCCTCCAATGGGCGGCGAGGGAGATGCCACTGTGGTCACATCTGGCAGGACAGCGGTCATGGGTGGAGTGATGGCTGTGGCCTTAATATCCATAATGCAAGTAGGGACTTCCACACGCTAACACACACACACAGAGTATACACACACGTTATACACACACACGCGCGGTACTTAAGTTGTTTCTGCTTGTTTAACAAATTTGGCGACGGGTTTCAGAATGTTTCGCTTTGCTTAGCTTCTTTCACTGCTGCCACTTGTGTTGCGACTTCTTCTACTGTTTCTGCTGCTGCTGCTATTGCTGCTGTTGCTGCTTCGTGTTGCAAGCGCACTAACCGTAACCGTTGCGCACTGTGCCACGGCAGAGTTGGCAATAAACAAGTCGATGCGGCCAGCGCTGCCTGCCAGCTACGAGCTACGAAATCGAATTGGAAACCGGTTGCCAGACTGTATTAGTGTGCGTTCGTGTGTGTGTGTGTGTGCGCGCTAAGGGGCGGAGCTTGCGCAGGATGCGAGAGAGTGCCAGGCAGGCAGGCATGGAGAGAGAGAGAGAGCGCGACGCACGCGCTAAGAGGCACAGCTAGCGGTCCATTGTGGTGTGTGTGTGTGTCTCTCTCTTTGTGTGCAGGTGTGTGTGATAACTTTTGTTTGCCAGCTGTTTGGCTGCGGTCTGCTCTCTCTATCTCTCTCTCTTCTTCGCTTGCTCTCTCCCAGCTCAATTATGCAACAAATTATGAGCTGCAGTTGGCCAACTTGTCCAAGATTTAGCCAACAATTACCGATTACTGTAAAGTGCTTTGCAGCACACACCCTCGCACACACACACACTCGCACACCCGCACACCCGCACAGTGGCCTAAGTGGATTCCGTTAATATCCTGCTATTGTTACAAATTTGCCGCAAACTGTCACAAAAAAAAAAAAAAATGGGGCGCTCTAAACTGAAATTCAAACGGGCCAAGTCGTATCAGTTAACTCTGACTCTGTGTGTGTATGTGTGCTTCGTGTGTTTGTTCATTTTATTCACTAGTGTCTGTTACCTGTTGTGCATGAGTTGCGGTTTGCTCAGCTCGAGCTCAATTCGATGCGTTTCAGCTCACTTGGCTCATTTGACTCGCTTTGCGTTTACGTTAAATGAAAATGTCAGACAGGCAGGAAGAGGGGGAGGGGGAGGTGGTGGGATGAGGTGAAGGGGTAGAGGAAGTTAGCTAGCCGTGTCGTGGCTGTCATGAGTTGCGCTCTCTGCATCTCCATCCACTGCCAGCGATTCGATTTGTGCCAACTAATGAGCTCTTAATGTGCGTTTATTCTTACGCATAACGAGCTTGCCAAACGTAATTATGTGCCCCATGTATGCGTGTGTGTGTGTGTGTAAGAGAGAGCAATGTGCCCTGTATGTGTGTGTGAGGCTGGAGCTGCCATGTTGGCGCGCTGCCTAATTGAAGTGGAGCGCCTGCTTGACAGGCAGAGGGCAAAGAAGAGAAAGGAGAGCGAGCGAGCGAGGAGTGTGTAGGTGTCTGTCTGGCTGCCTGTGTGTGTGTGTGTGTGTGTGTGTGTGTGTGTATGCGTGTGCGTATGTGTGTATATGTGTTTGTGTCTGTTCCATAACCGCCTTGCGTCATTTTCATTTGCGCCACATCCGATGCTGCCATCGCTGCCTTCCCTTTGCCTCTCCCTCTCTCTGCTCTGCCCGCTCACCTCTTCCTCTCTCCTCCTCTCTACACTACTCTGCCCATGCTGCTGCCTCTCGCTGTCGCCTTGGCTCGTTTGCCTTTTTTGTTTTAAATTAATTTGCTTTTAATTTGCTCTATTATGTGGCAATTTCTCCTGCTTCGTACTTTTAATTAGTTTGCTTTTATTGTTAAGCTGTTAACGGGGCGAAACTTTTGCAGCGCGGCGTCTCTCATTCTCTCTCCCTCTCCAGCTGTAGCACCTGCCTTTCTTCTCTCCCTTCCCCTTTCTCCCCTCCCTTTCCCTCTTCATCTGCTTGTCTTCTGCTTATTTTAATGGTAATTACGCATACGCCACATGGGCCACGGACTACACGCTGCGCCTGCTACTCCCCTTTCCCTTTTACCCTTCCTCTTCCTCTTCCTCCCCCTCCCCCATCTCTTGCTCGTACAACAATAATTGCACGCTTAATGCGTTCACAGAATGCTATTCCAGCCGATACGATCTTTCAATTCCTCCTCCCCTCGATCTCCTTTCGCCTTTCTTCTGCTGCACTTAGCCTTATCGCTTGGCCAGCATCAAATCGCGTCACGCAGGCGCAAAATCGAACCAGTTTTTCGCATCTCACTCACTCGCACTCAATTGCAACGCTCTCGCTCTAACAATGGCAACGGTTCCACTGTGCGAACAGCGACAGCGAGAGAGAGAGAGAGCAAAGCCAGAGAGCGAGCGCTGTGTGTGAGAGGGGCGTGGCCTAAACCAGTCACAGTTCACGAAAAGAGAGAGAGAGAGAGATAGAGAGAGAGCAGCAAAGAGCGTGCTTCGGCGCACAGCACAAGCACACACACACACACACATATACAAAGAAAGAGAGATAGAGAGACAGAGAGAGCAAGAGGGGGAGAGAGAGCGAGGCAGCGCTGAGTACGCCTTGTGGTAGACCATTGAAAAAGTGATGAAAATAACTCTCTGTCACTTTATTGGCGCTTAACGAGTTTGAGTTGATGAAGAATTTAATTTATGATGCTGCTCACACCACAGCGAAGGGTGGTTGCACTGTGCGGGGGGATGGGTTTGTTATGTGTGTGTGTGTGTGTGGGTGGGCGGCCAAACCGCAGCGTGCACAAGTGCACAGGCAGACGCAGAGCGCAAAAGTTGGCGCTGGAAAAAAGCCTGAGAAATTAATGAACTCGTAACTGTCGCTTTGCAAATTGGGCCGGCGCTAGCTGGCGAACGAATGTGTGTGTGTGTGCGTGTATATGCCACGCCATTTTGTGTGTGCGAGAGAGAAAGGGAGAGAGAGAGCGAGGCAGGCAGGCAGTCAACGGCAGCAGCAGCCGCCGCCAGACGTCAAGCTTTGATGATTTAATTTTCTGGTCTTCTAATTTAATTTTATTATAGAAATACAGACGTGTGTGCGAGCGAAAGACAGGGACAGAGACAGAGAGAGGCCTGCCTGTGTGTGTGTGTGTGTGTCTGTCACACATAGACATGCATGCAAATTCGTTAATGGAAAATGGTGGCGTTTAATTGAAAAAGGAAGTGCGCCAAGGGCGTGAGGACAGCGCAAGGACCACGAGCAGATGCCGTAGCAGAGGACGTGGCGGAGGCAGAGGCAGCGCAAACTGACATCGTTTTTTTTTTTCGGGCTGAAATTAATTTTACTCTCTGTTGATCTTCCTCTCTCTTTCACACGCGCAGGAATTTGTTCTAGTGCGGTTACTTTTGCAATAACAATTTGCAATTAAACTTATTTGTTTGCCTTGCTTTTTTTTCATTTTGCTTTCATTGCATTAATTGTGTTGTGTTTTTCTGACCCGCTCTCTCTCTCTCTCGCACTCTGAAAGTTAATTGAATTAAAAATGTGCAGATAATTACAAAATGGCGTTAATTAATCGGCAGCCGCCATATTGATTTTGCAGCAACTATATTTAATGATTAACAATTAAGTGCAAACAGGGATTTTTGATGGACTCGCATGAGGAATCTGTTCGGGAGGGAGGAAGGGGCTCTGCCTGATTCAAGCTGCTTTCTGCTTTCTGCCTTAATAAAACCAATTAAAATTCATTAGCTGCGAATTTTCAACACCAACACCAACACACACACACACACACACCTACACACACACACACAATCACACACTAATGCCATCATGCGCTCGTTTTCTCAATTATTCATTAAATTTTCGTGGCACAAAAGCCGCAACCAGCTACGGCTTCAGCTACAGCTTCAGCTCGCTTCTATACATATCCATGCAGCTAAATGAAAACGGCAACACTTAAATGCAATTTACCTCAATTTGAGCAACCACTACACACAGCTGACTCCCCCCCCCGCCTACGCCACCCTCCTGCTTCGCCTGCTCTATCCACATCTTCATCATCGTCTTCGCGCGCTCATCTTGGCAGCGTTTCCTTCGCCTTCGCCTGCTGCCTGCTGGCTTCTCATTCTCCTTCTCCTTCGCTCGTTTAGCACATCTTAACGTCTTTTCATGGCACTTACATCGTCATTCTATTCGTCTAATTTCATTTTCTAGCCATTCTCAGTGAGTCGACGAGTCTCTTGGCTAGACTCCTGCCATGGTCCTTGTTTGCCTCCTGCTCTGCTCTGCTCTGCTTGGAAGCTACTGTATGCGAAGAAGATTTGGCAGCTCATGCGTTTTTCTAATTACTTTCAATTAGAATGTTGATTGATATGTTTGTCTAGCAGCGACTACAACGGATTGAAGCTGTGGTTCATTTGAATATCGATTGATTTAGTCTTTCATTTAAGTGCGTGGTTAGTTTTTGTTCAATTGATTTAAAGTTGGCATAGTTTTTTTTGGGGAAGATATTTAGCTGGAAGTAGGTCTTTCTAGTTCAACCTAAGTTCCGATTTAGTAACATTCTAGCTTCGATCTGAGTGCCCTACAGATGCTTTAAGGCTCCGGTTTGGTGTCAATATGTCTTTATTACGGTTTCCTTCTTCATATTTCTGTCCAGTTGCTACTTCAAATCGAACCAGATTTCATTACGGTTTAATGTTCCATGTTCTCTGTATTTCCTGTTCACTATATTATAGTTTATTGATTTCATACTGACAATGGTCCCACAATGGTTCCGCTCTAATTATATACTGATATACTGGTTTCGCTCATATTCCATACTGGTTCCCTACTACCACCATACAGGTTTCATACTGGTTCGATTTTAGTTCCGCTTTTATTTCATATTAGTACCATACTAGTTCTACACTGGTTCCACGCTCGTTCCGCTTACTGGTTTCATGCTAGTTCCATACTGCTCCATACAGGTTCAACACGAGTTCCACTCTCGCCTCACGCTGGTTTTCAATTTTGTTATAGTTTTGTTATAGTTTTCACTCCATACTTTATACCCAATTGATATAACGATGTTTTCCAATTTATCAACAAAAATGTTTAATTTCGTTTAACAAATTTGCAATTCTTTTGAGTTGATTAGAAATCCACTTAAAGCTTATCAAACTGAAAATTTCCCACTCATTATAAATATTTTGCAACAGAAAATTTGTGCAACAAGCGCACAATAATTATAACTATTTGCCTTCTTTGTTAACAATTTCCATTAGATAGTCTCGGCTGCTCTTTTTCAATATTTTCATTTTCAATTTCAATTAAAAATGTGTGCATAATTTACACTAAAAAGTATTTAACGCGAGCATTTGCATTATTAAATTGATTTATGCATTTTAATTGCAATTCACCAAAATTCGCCATTTCGCCCAAAAATTGCAATAATTATTTCAGCTCAACAACAACAACAAAACTACAACAAATACGTAAATAAAATTGGGAATTGAATAGAGAATCGCATCGATTCGCTTGCAAGCCCCGAAAACTATGACCAAAAATTAAGCTTTATTTGTGGAATTGCAATTCAATTAAGTTTTCAAAACATACAAATTGCATTGGCCCCAGCACAAATGTTGATGCTGCGCTCACCCTCTCCACTCTCTCCCCATCGAAGCAGAACAACAACAAGCGAAACTTGTTTGTATAATTTCATTAGCGTTGATTTACAGCAAATGCAATCGAAATTGCAGCCCCAAATCGTCTGTTTCCCATTATACATGAAAGGAAGAGGAAGAGAGAGAGAGAGAGAGAGAAAGAGAGAGACAGAGAGAGAATGAGAGACAGAGTTATAAGCAAATATATCTATAGTGTATATAGATTGTTTGTTGATATGGGGTGTGTAAGGATAAAATATCTACTAAAATCTATGAAACTTTTCACTGCGCCTAGTATAGCATCTAGAATGTCAAAAGAAATTTCTTATAAGTATTATAAGATTATAGAATAATTACTACAAACTACTATAGCTATTTCCAAAACTGCCTTGGCAATGCCTACCAATACCCTTTACCTACTTATACTCCGCAAAATAACCCCGCTTGTGCTCAGCTTGTGCAATGCATCAAATCGAACGCACATTCGATTTGCATTTGCGTTGTGTCTAGTGCAAATGTCAACAACAACAACAACGGCATTAAGAGGGACTGCAGTAACAACAACAACAACAAGTCGAGCTTACCTCCCCAATAAAAAGTAATTAACAGGCCAGCCGAAGTAAGGACGCTCTCTCTCAGTGGCAACTGGAGCAAGGACTACGTACCAGAACTGATAATTAGTAGCTGGAAAGGGGCGCAGCAATCACAGTTAAAGAGAGGGAGAAAGAGGAGGGAGTGTGCCAGGCCAGGCCAGAGATGAGGGTGCGTCACCGCAGGGGGCCCAATCCACGCAAATGCAGCATTCAGATAAGAGAGAGAGGCGACAACGGAATGCCATTGCCAATACCATTGCCTGCTGAGGCAGGGCAAACATGTCCGCAACAGTTTCCGTTGCACTAACAAAATTATAGACTCAGACGCACACGCACACGCACACACACATACACAGTCCGAAATTCTAACACATGAGCGAGTAAAACGCAGAGCCATGTCCTGCGGCGCTACTGCGTCCAAGTGGACCCAAAATGGGAAGGTCGACGAGCTGCGAAGCTGCGTCGCGCCTAATGCGCTTTGAGCGTCTAATTAGTGGATTACTAAACGCAAACGCAAACTGCGACAGACGACAATAACAACAGCAAAGGCAACAACAATAGCAACAATAGCAGCAGAAACAACAACAACAACAACAAACTGCTAGAAGCAGAATATATTTGCAAATAAGGTGAGTTACAAAACGAAATAAACAAATGTATTTATACAAAATAAATTCATTTTGAATTTTGTAATTTAAGTGTTTATTATGTATTTATAAAATGAAGAGGGGAAGGCAAAGTAGTTTCAAGAATATTGTAAATTCATATGTTCAAATGTAGAAAATAAATAAATAAAATAAATAAAATATTTTTCAAAATTCTAAAATAAATAAAAATATTTTTTTCTAAATTTATTTTTTTTTAAATTATTAAATTAAATTAAATAAACATTAATAAATTAAACAAGTAAGAACGGTTACAGTCAAGTGTTGACTGTATAAGACCATGGATTTTTTAAGATTATGAAAAAATTCCGATTGAGAAAACTGTTATTGGTAATCGTGTTTTTCAAAGAAAAATAATAAGCAATACATATAATTTTCAGTTAGACGTCCAGCAGTCCAAGCAGTTGGAAAAAAACACTGCTTGGAAAAAACACTGCTTGCTTGCTTGTGGTGGGCGCCGTGCAAATCTATATGAAACGTTTAATAACTTTTATGTTCATTATCCGATCGGAACCAAATATTCAGCGATCGTTCAGGTGGTCATACACACCAAAACTGAATACTCTAGCTTTATTATTGCGCTTACTATACGGTTTATTGATTTGCGGGGGCGGAAGTAGGTGTGGCCCAAATTTTAATAAAAATTTTACAGCGTATGATTCACATAAGTGTTGTCACCAAATTTGGTGGCTCTAGTTTTTTTAGTTTCTGAGATAAAGGCGTTCATACAGACGGACAGACGGACGGACAGACATGGCTTAATCGACTCGGCTAGTGATCCTGAGCAAGAATATATATACTTTATGGGGTCCCAGATGCCTCCTTCCACCTATTACGCACATTTCGACAAACACAATAGACCATCAATTTTTTTAAAATCCATGGTCTAAAAATAGCACCAACAAATAATAATTATTTGTTTCAAATTAAAAAAAAAAATATTCTTATTTTCTAAATTTATGCAATTCCGTGCTTCTAGAAAAATATGTATATTATTGAAAAACATATTTAAAGTGAAATTTCGAATATGTTACAATAAAAGAATAAAAAAAATAATTAATTTTTTTTTTTAAGTAAGTTTGCTTATTAAAATATAAATATTTTTTATAATATAATCATTGTGATTTTCCCACATTTTTTATAAAATTTTAAATAATTGTTATGTGTAAAATCGTTATACAATTTTCTTAAGTAAAATTCTAATGCTTTTTACATCTCCCTTTAAACAAAATGTAACTTAAGCACTTTACTACTGTGCCTTTTTTCCTCTTACTGCTTCTAGGCCTCTGCTTTCTTTTTCCCTCTTTAACCCTTACATTCTCAACCTCTTCCCTCTGCTCTTTCACTTCCTAGCACCTAAACTCATTGAATACCACAACGCGATCGCAGAGCGGCTGCACGGGGCGTGCATTGCCAGCGATCCGTGCGCCCGTGCGGCTGCGCAGCTTGCGAAACTCGTGCAGCTGGCGCTCGCCAATGGCCAGCGGCGTGGGGTAGATGAACCACTCGGCACCGCGATGACAGGGCGGCTCTGTCAGTGAGCCTTGGTAGCTGTAGAAACGAGTGTAGAACGGCGTCATGAGGTAGTTGAGTGGAAAGGGAGGAATCTCGACGGTTTGCCCCGCCATTTGCACGGCAACCAAATGCTGAATGAGCACATCAAGGAAAGGATTATCCGTGGCCACGGCGAACATGTAGGAGACCATAAGCAGGCCGCGACTCGAGGCATGCCGCAAATTTGAGGCATCTGTGTGCAGGCACTGCATCTCCAGTGGATAGTGCCGATTGTCAAGCGTGTGTTCCGATCCCGTCGTGCTGTACCAGCTCCAGCGAAAGCTGATCTCATGAAAGGCAAAGCAACCCAGCAGATCGCCGCCATCCAACATAGGTGCCTCCGTGGGATAGGCAGCGCGCAGCAGCAGCGTGTGTCCAGTATTCTCCATGCGAATGCCCTGCGGCAACTTGTCGTAGCCTACCCAACGCAAGGGACTATCGAAGTTGCACCTGTTCACGCAGCTAGAGTCAATGTTGATGGGGCTCTGATTGTTCGTCGCCACCTGCCAGGTGTGTGGTCCATTCCGTGCCCCATAGCCAAAACCAGCGCTGCGACCCAATATTCCTGTAGTCCCCGCAGGTCCTGCATTGCCACATGATTCGCTACATCCCGTAAAGTATCTGAGCAGAGCGAGTCCTATGTGGAAGTTGTAGAGTAGCACCAAAGCGCCAAATGCGGCCAGCAGCAGCAGAAGCCAATTGCCGCCATATAACTCGGCCCAGAAGTTCCAGAAGCGGCACGAGAGCGACGGACTCGTAGTGCACATAGAGTACAATTTTGGATGCAGCCAACTGGGGAATTTATCGTAATACTATATTACCACAATTGCTGAGCGACAGTTTCGATCTGACAAGCGGAAAGACTAGGGAAAGTGTGCTAGGTTTTTGAGATTTCGAGGTTTTAGGACGTCAATTGTAAACTGGAATTATGTAAATTGGAAGTATGCAAAATATATCTTCAAATTTATTGATTTTATCAAGTTTATAGAATTGTATTTTACTAAATAAACTTGACCTTTTTTTTTTTGATAATATTAAAAACGGGACAGGGTTAAACATTAGAGCCATAATGCGAAAAATATCTTTTAAAAATATTTCTGAAAATCGAATAGTATTCCTTTTATTATGCAGAAGTTCACAATGTATATAAGAAAGCTGAAGACGAAAGTGCTTGACTGTTGTAAAGTCAATCAAGGGGCGTGGCCCAATTTCGAAAGAAACCTAATCTGCCATTAACCATAAGTCACACTGTTACAAAATTTGTGGTCTGTAGTCTGTGAGATCTCTATTATCATAACGACAGTCAGTTATACGCCATGTTATAATGATCTAGGCATTCTAGAGCCTGTGTGTAATTTGTGGGGTTGCAGTTCCTTTCTAGGGTTGACCGTATTTCTGTAAGCTTAAAAAACAAAATACTGATCACATGATCTACCAATAGTTTATCCAACACCTCAACAAGCTCCCGAGCCCCTTAAAAATCCCTGCCCGCTTGCGCCCAACAAAATTCTAATTAAACGCGCTGAAAAGTTAATTATTTTCAAAAACAAATTTGCGCAATTTGCAATTTATTTGCATTTGCATTTTGTCGCTGCTACTAATATTGTTGTTGTTGTTGCTGCTGTTGCTGTTGTTGTTGTCGCATATTTTGCATAAATTAATTACGCTCTGCGCGGACCGAACAACTCTTCAGCGTCGGAAATTACTTGCACAAATATCCTGTACTACTAGGCTGCATTTTGGGCGCGTCGCGTCGCGTCGCGTCGGCGCAAGGAAATTAATTAGTTTGGTATACAAAACTGCCAAATGGGCATTAAAAGCGGAAATTATTTTTAGCTCCTCCGCATAAATAAGTAAAAAAGAAAAAAGTTGCAAATGAGTATATATATATATTTGGCATTTTAATTATGTAGAAGAAATTTGAAACTTTGCCAAAATCTGCGATTAGCATAGCGGCCGATACGCCCCGGCCACGCCCACAGAGAGAGCAGAGAGCAGTGTAGAATCTAGTGGAATAACGAGCGGCATTTAATCGCTGCCCGCAGCAGGAAGGACGGGGAGGGAGGCTCTGCCACCCTTGTCGACCCGCACTGGACTCGCAGTGGGACTCCTGATTCCTCATCCGATTTTGATGGTGATTCGATTATGACATCTCATCAAATTGTTGCCCTGATTCGAGGCGTTGACATCTGCCAAATGTTACAAATGTTTCGTGTTGACTTCTTCTCTGCTCTGCTCTGCTCGTTGTTGTTGTTGTTGCTGCTGGCCGGCGGGCGTTTGTGTTGCCCAGCACAACGTCAATGTGCACGCAAATTGTTGGGTAAGCATGCGGCATGTGGCATGTGGCATGTGGCATGCGGCATGTAAACGTAGCACACTAACATTGTTATATACGCAAGGCCGCTGCTCGGGGGTGCGTAATAACTTGTCACAATGCGAGTCGATGCGACTCGTTGGCTCAATGACTCCGATGACTCGAGGCGCTTGTTTGGATTTTTGATCAACTCTCGGGGTTAATTGAGTTGCAACACGATTGAAGTCGCCGAGTGCCAAAAGCCCAAATTGATTGTCGATTGTATTTTCACTTATTTTCGTATTACCTCATATTCCATTCAGATTATCCCTTCACATTCGTTTTACGAAATTTGTAGATATTTTTCATTTCTTTTTTACTTAGAAAAATTTATTTCAAGTATCGACGAATTGGCATCTTTATATTTTTTGTAATTTATTTCCCTTTCTCTCTATTCAAATGGATACCAATGACGCTGACTATAACAGAATAATGTCGCTAACGGATGCGGAGGCGATTTGCGATTTGGGCAAAATATATCTGGAACTGCAGCTGATCAAGGCGGAAACTATCAGGCGACGCGAGGAATTGGAAATGCAGGAGTACGAGGAGAAGCTGCATCAGCAGCTCGGAATGCACAAAGTCTTTTCGGGCGTATTGAATACGACCATGAGGAAGCTGGCCAAGCAGACCGAGAAGCTAACGCAGCTCGAGAACAAAACCCACAAGGACGAGGATAACAAGATAACTCTGGCAGAAGCTGCTGCTACTCGAAATAACAAGGTCTGTGCGGACATACTCAATACTTCCTCGAAGAAACTGGTTAAGAGAAACGAGAACCTGGAGCAGTTTGGGACTGCAGCACAAGAGAACGAGGAAAAAAAGAAGATTCTAGAGGAGGAACCCAGCGCCCTTGATGCTGTTACTACTCAAGCCATCGCTGCCGATGTGATATGGCAGCGCACACCGCCCCATGTGGCCTCGGAAGACACTTCATCCACCAGTTCGGATGTGATCACAGTTTTTACCTTAGTGCAAGCGCAGCCAGTCAACAGGCAGGCAGAGACCCTGAAAACAGTGCCAAGTGAGACGGCGGACCCCAAGGAGCTGCCGAGCGCAATGGGGTTGTTAAAGCCTGTGCGTAGCAGGACGGAGCCGAGTAAGGCCCCATCTACCAAGTCATCGCCCACCAAGGCAGCGAACGTGGAGACATCACCTATTACCCAGAGCAGCAGCTCGTTGCACACCTCCAAGACTTGCACACCAAATCATGAGCATCTTTCGGATGGCAAAACATTTGGCAATCAGCGTCGCGAACTGCTCACTAAGTGTCAGAGGATTATGCGAGCCTATGGCATTCCCATGTATGAGTTCACGGCCTCATGGTCCGATGGCCACGCCTACTGCGCCATCATTCATCATTATCTGCCCCATTTGGTGGACACACGCTACATACACTGCAAGGACTACACGGCAACAATGACTTATGTCAATGAGTTGACCAAATCGCTGGGCATTGATTTCGATGGGAATATGATTAATTTCTATAAACTAAAACGACCCAGCTTCGTAAAGACCTGCACATATGTGCAAAGACTCGTCACGCAACTGCAGGCAATGTCGAATGAAGAAATTACTGTAGAGCCGACTTTAGCCCAAATAAAGTGAGAGTCCCAAAAACGTGGGTGCAAGTGGGTCAGTTGCTGCCATGCTGTGCACTCTGTGCACTTTTCCATTTTCAGCTGAAGCTTTTCACCCCCTCTTTACCCTCCTCCTTCTCTCATCCCCCAGACAACTCACTTAACTGCAGCACAGCGCAAACAAATTGACGCTCGAAAACATGCGAAAGAAATTTCCGTTTCCGTTCGAGAACTTCGTTAAACTGACGCGAATTCAATTGAAAGCGACAGGCAGTGAGTGGCGTAGGGGGGCGGGGGGAGGAGGAGGTTCTAGTTGTATAGCTAGGGAGCTGATAGGGACACTGCACTATCCTGTGCCGTGGCTAACCAAATTTGTCAGCGATTCAATTTGGTGATTGATACTTACTGCTTATCGAGCCAGCAGGGATATATTCCTCAAATCCTTTAAACGCATTTGCTGATTAAGCCAATGAGGCGACGACCCTAGAAACTCTACGTAGTTCTGGCTGTCCTGCACAGCAGGCGGCTTCCGTCAGGCGTAAAATTTCACACATTATTCGAGTGCGAGCGACACAATTAGTGTACTCCGATAACATTGTCTATGTTCTCTCTCTCTATTTCTTCACTGCGGTGCAGCTGATAATGTTAATATACGCCGCAGGACATCAAATAAACTCACACACACACTCGCATACTTGTACCCTCAACTTTGTGCGGCCAATCCGCTTATGTCGCCGAGCCGAGAGTGTTGTCAACGTGCGGATTATCGCTTTACAAGCCGAGTGCGATTGTTAAATGAACAACAAGGATGCCTCGAGAATGCTGCAAGGATGCTACCTAGACTGTCTGTCTGTCTGCCCCTACCTTCTCTCGATTTCTTAACCACAACAAAGACCACATTTGCTGCGCTCTAAATACGATTCCTCGTCTACCCCCGGCGCGTCCTTTCAAGCGTGTGAGCAAGATCCTTCCGCCGCAGCCATGTTGCAAATTGTAATAGTCTGCTCGGCTACTGTGACTGCTCTCTCGCTCTCTAGTGCTCTCTTCCTCCCTCTTGCAGCTGCCTGACTGAGTGAGTGTAATCGTGATCCTTATCGCAGCATGCGACCTTTGTTAGGTTTCGCTCTGCTCGCTTGCTTTGTGCGCCGTCTCCTTTGTCCGGGCTGCTTCATTAGCAGCTTAGGGGCGTTGACGTGTTGTTCCTTCTGTTGTTGTTTACAGTATTCTTGTTACTCATGGCCTCATAATGAGAGACGAGGCGAAGACGCTCGAAGTGTGTATTTCCTTTTGCGTATTGTTGTTGCTGTTGCTTTTGGTCTGGCTTTCTCCGACACAAAGGCTGGCTGTGTGTTTTTAGGCGAATCTTTGTGGCCGTCGAGTGCGGAGTATCATTGGCAGAGCTGAAAGTGTTTGTAAAAACAAAAACGCCCTCCAGGTTAAATGGGAAATGTATCCGGGAAGGTGAGAGTGAAATTTACCGATGTTAGAAGTTTTTTATGGTAAATTAATAAATGAAGGAAATGTGTCCCATAGATTATCCTTAAAAAATATTATGATATTTTGCAATGCTATTCATCATATTAATTTTGAATGTTTTCTTCCTATACATTTACATTTACATACATACTTTTATTTATTATAAATATTTCAATAAATCAAACTAAAATAATTACTTTTCATAATTATTAATTTGTTTAATGTTAAATTTCAGCTATACCCGCACACAACAGTTGCGTTAACAGAACTCATTAGTAAGTGCACACAATGTTATTCAAGTTTCACACCCATTAGTGTGTCTTGGCTGCCTATTACAGTCAAGACACAGCACCAGAACCACTCCACATTAAACATGCAGTCCAAATGGCTTGTGGACTTTGTTTGCGCAATTTGGTTGCAGAACTTGCTAATTGTGGTGAGTTACTTTTAGTGGTTAAGAAAACCGAAGAAGAAAGCCCTAACGTTGATTATTTTTGGGAAAAATAAAAGTAATCGCCAAAAGTTGTTTAAAAAAAAACAATCGATTTAAAAATTTAACTATGGGTAAACTTAAAAGAAAAGTTTATCGAAAAAGCGTCGTCAGTTGCCTAAAAAACTTGCCTACAAAAAATTAATGTTTTTAAAAACACTTTGTCTTTGCGTGTATGCGAGAGTTTTCCATAAAACTTGAAGATCTTACTAAGAAAACAAATTGCAAAGGGTAGAGGATTACTAAGAGGTTAAACTGCTTTTCCCCTTTCCATGCAGCGTGAAATCAAGAAAAGAGTTCGCTGTTTTAAATGAAGAATTACGTAGAACTATCCGATTGCGTGTATCATTGGCATCAATTTGTACAATTCATATAGGGTATACCCCAGTCGAGTGCGCTTGCCTGTTGCAGTCATTGATGATAATGCCTATGCTAGTAATTTGCTTAATCAACGGACTCTTTAGCGACTTTTAATTCAAAGACAACGCGAGCGCATATGAAGAGCCTGCCGCAAAGAGGAAAACATAGCGTAAGAAGCTAAGCCACAACTAGAGCTAAGACAGAAAGAGACAAGAAAACAGATAGAGATGGAGGCAGCGTTAGAGCTGGAGACAGACGCTAAGCAAGAATAATGCGATACATGAAACTGCACTAAGCACAACATTTTGGGTTGTCTTCGTTTGCGAATTTATTTTTTATGCGTCAGCCTGCACACGCGAAACTGACGCACAAAGCAAAGTACCAGAAGAAGCAAGAGAAGTAAGTGAAAGGGAGGTAGGTAAGGAGAAAGAGAGAGTGGGGTGTCAAAGAGTCACTACAAGTTCAAAGCATTCAACTACTAGCTTCGGTGGCCTAAGCCTAGCGGAACCACTAGACAAATTACCGATGAGCAGCGCCTGCAGCCAAAGCTATCCGTCAGAGCGGCCCCTTGTCAGCTGGCAGGAAGTAGAGGGAGCTGGAGTGAGAACGGGGACCGAAAGGGATCCTCAAAGGGGCTGGCAAAGTGGCAAACAGCAAAAAAAACGTTTTTGGGTCTGGCAAGGGACAAAAAAGGCGAACCTGATGCGTATGGGCAAATGGAGCATATGCCATTGCTAATTAGCCCAGCCCGACCAGGGGATACACAACAACAACAGGAACTACAACAACAATAGGAGTTGCTGTGACTGCTGATGGGGGTGCCAATTAAATGCTTAAGCTGAATTTCTGGTGAGCTTGTCATAAATTTTGACTGATTATGCGTATTCGTCTTTGTCGTGCAGTGTCCCAAGGAGCCGAGCCAACCTGCCCGCTTGTCTCCGCAGGTTCCCTTCCCTCTCTGCTGCCTCGCAGCAGGCTACCTCGCATCCTTTGACATCATAGCCGTGACAACTGAAGAAATTCTGCGGTTGCCTAGGGGTAGACGTTCAACATTCCCATTGTTGTTGCTGCTGTTGCTGCTGTGTTTCGGCAACATTTACCCTCCACCTCGGACAGCACTACCTTCTACTCGTCCGCCCGCTTTGACTAGCACTCTCCCCAAAGTGTCCAACGCAATTCATCATTCAATTAAATTGACCGCAGAGCCGCATTTCAAACTTGCCGACTTTCCTCGGAGTTCGTCGACATCTTTGGGGCCAAGCTTTGAGTGGAGTTTTAAAGTTGCCCAGGCAAATCCTTTAATGTCGTTTTGTCATCGTTGCCATCGATTATCCTTTCAATAAACGCCACGCCCCCATCCACCGCGGCCCCCATTGACAGCGTACGAGCTCGACACTTGACAATGGAATCCTCGCATGCCACTCGCATCTCCATTGGCTACGCCATCGGCTTCGGCATCTTGTGTAGCGTAAATCTCGCGCTTGATTTATGCTCTGGCTTAAAAGCCAATTGATGTGAGCGGAACTGGACGCCGTTTTTTGGGGGCACCAATGTAGAGGGGGCACGGGGAGGGGAGGTTACTTCTCTGTTGCATGCTGCACGTACGTGCTGCCTGCGTGGCGGCTTAAACGATTCTTTGACATAAAGTCAAAAATGCCGCGCCACATGCCAAACACAGCATGAGGATTGCAGTTAGTTCCTCTGCTCCTCTGCTCCTCTCCCTTCTCCTTTTCCTCCCCCTTCTGCTGCGACCCCTTTGCAGTTTAGTATGCCAAGTGGCGCCTTCTTTGCCTGGGCCAATATCCTGTGCTGGCATTTGGTAAAGTGATTTATGCCATGTCCATGCACAGCATGTCAAGTGTAAAATCCAAGCGGGCGCAGTCCCTCCTCCAATCCACTCCGCCCCTCCCCGTCCCTAGACCCACCATAATTGAGATCTTGGCTGACGAGTTCAATGCAAATGTTTTCCAAGTTGTGCGCAAATATTTACCGTATCAGTTACACACTCAACTCTACCTTATTTTCGCCCAGTGTACTCGTATTTTTTGGCATACGAAATGCGCCTTTGATTAATTAACACCCTCGAGCATTGCTGATAACAAAAGCAGCAGCTGGTAAAAAATAACTAGAAAAACGAGAAAAAAACTATCGACACATGAAGCTCTAATAAACGAGCTCAACACCGAATTGAGATATATTCACGATTATTTCGATTGTTTACCTTGCATACACTACCCTCAAATGGTGGATAATGGGGGCATATTCACTTGCGGCAAAAAGTTTGGGAGCTAGGGAGATTGATTTAAATTTAAATTATTAAATAAAAAATATTATATATAATAAATATTAAATACTAAGTACTTTATTTATTTCAAAAATTTAAATAAATAATAATATATAATAATTTAAATATAAATTGGGAATAAAATAAATATAAAATAATAATTATAAAATTTAAATGTTACAAATAGGTTAAACATTAAAAAGGGAATAAAACTAATAATATTTAATTAAACATTAAATTAAAATTTTAAAATGAAGTATTACAAATTTAAACCGCATTTATTATTTATATTTTTTTTTTTTAATTTTGAACTTAATCTAATTTTAAAATTATTAAAAAATTTAATTTAACTGATTTTTTCTTTATTCTTTACATTAAATTTTTTTCTTTTTATACTTAGTTGACTTTAAAATAAACAAATAAGTAAATAAATAATTTTTTAAATTTATTATTTTTTAAAGTTTATTATTTTTTTAAATTTCAATTTTAAAATATGTGACTTTATATTTGCCTTAATTTTCCATAAAATTTCCCTCATTTCGCGCTGATTTTCCTAACAATTCTCGTACCTCCTTTCCAAGGTTCTTTGACACTGCTGTACCTTACACCCGGAATACCCAATAACTAAGCGGAGTTTGAAGTTTTCGGGAACATTTGTTTGCCCAGCGCAGCGACTACCTGTCGAAACTGAGAGCAGTCTGTGAGATTTTACAGCTTTAAATTTGTTCTTACCGTATCGGTTACCGGTCAACATCCCCGCCCCCCTTTCCGAGACACCTCAAAAGACATAAATTTATTTCATTGTATCACTCTGATATTTCTTTTCAATTTTTGTTCACTTTTTTTCTTGTCTCTCCCTCCTTGCTTCATGAGTTTTATTTGAACTTCTTGTGGTTTTTTCTGACTGCGATTTGAGTTTTTAATTAACGCCACGAAATTTGTTTGCTTGCGCTTGGACGAGATGAATCCAAAGAGCAGACCAACTATGAGGCAGACAGAGAGGGAGAGACAGATAGAGAGAGGAGAGAGGGGAAAAGGCAGACCAAGAGAAATGCCTTTTTGGATGGGCGTGGTGCGTCTTTTATGTGGGTGCTGCAGGTAACCATGGTAAGTTTCATTTTAACAGCATTCTTTGTTGGCTAATTCGACATTTTGCATGCTGCACAAATATAAAATTCCGCCGAAAGCTTCCCTGACTACGACTACGAAAGGGCCAGGAAACTAATAAGCTGCGACGCAGCAGCTCGAGCACGAGGACAACAGGTGAGTGGGTCGAGAGGCGACACGTGGCATTGGGCGAGCGAGCGCTGCCTTTGGCCGTAGCTGCTGCTGCTGCTACTGCTGCTGAAGGCACGCGACGCAATCTTTGTCATCCTGCGAAAGTTATGCTTTATACAAATTCCACAGTTGACGTTGACTACCCCCTTGTCGCCTCCCCTCTGCCACTGAAGTTCACTTTTGGCAATAACTGTAAGCAGCGCTGCCTACGCCACCTGCGGTTGCCAGTGCGACCGAATTTGCAGGTAGTTCCAGCAGCAGTTGGGGTTGGCTGTCGATTGCCATAGTCACCTATCGTTTATCGATTAACAATCGCAGCAGCTATCGAATTGCAGCACCAACAATAACAAAAACAACTGCAATTATTCCCCCATTTGGTACCCGCCCCCACACAACTCAAACGTTTTCCTGGGCGTCGCCCTTTGGCTACGCACCGCAACAAGCTAGTCGTCTCGCTCTCGCAGAGCCCACACATGGCAACCAGAGCGAGACACGCGCTGTGCGCACTGTTGCTGACTGCGCTAAGATGGCAGCTGCTGGGCAGGAACTGCAGCTGTTGCTATCTCTGTTGCGCGCGGGCTTAGCCAAGGTAGAGAGAGAGAGAGAGAGAGAGAGAGAGAAGAGAGAGAGAGACCTGTGGGCAGGTAGGCAGCGAGAGAGGGAGAGAGAGAACAGAGCACAAAGCAGCAGAGATAAAACGCGCCTTACCCGCGGGGTGGCCGTTTTTGCACTACAGCTACGCTTTGCTTTGTCGCTGGGGAGGGAGAGGGGAAGGGGGCTGCTTGCAATCGGGTGTTGGCGATTGAAATCATCGCCGACGACGTTGACGACGTCGACGACGCAGCCAGTGCGCAGCGCAGCGCAGGCGGGCAGCGTTTTCGCAGCGTTATCATCATCGAGTCAATTCGCTTTGATTTTTTCGCATTTGTCTCAAATGCGAACGAGTCGCCTGGCAAACGTTACGCGTTCCGTTCCGTTCCGTTAGTTTTCTAACACGGCTCAGCCGTCGCAAAAAAAAACTGCAGCAGCCAGAAGAAAACCCGGAAACAGTTGGCCAAGTGCTCCCGCAGGCCAAGCTAATTTGACTGTTCATAAATTATGCAGAGCAACAACAACGGCAACAACAACTACAATAACAGTGCCAAAAGTGTTGTGCGTGTGTGTGTGTGCCTTTGTCTTTGTGTGTGTGTGTGTGTGTGTGTGTTGCGGCGCTGCAGAAAATCAATTAAATTCGCATAAACAACAACAAACCGCAGTCTAGTAAACTGCGGTCTCTGTCTCTGGCTCCGGCGGACATTGTCCGGCTGTCAGTTGGTCAAACAGTTCAATAAACGATACAACTTCCGTTGCGTTGCGTGCCAACATCACCTTCCAGCCGCATTACGTGTCTTCGCGTGAGTGTCTGTGTGTGTGTGTGTGTGAGTGTTAATGTGCATGTGCGTGTCGTCGTCGTCGGCAAGAAAACTTTTCAACTTCCGGCCAAGTGACTTCGATTTAATTTCTTTGGCTTTTTTTATGGTCAAGTCATTTAATTAATTTTACTATGGCAATTTGAGCCTTCGGCTTCGTCTCCGCCAACGCAGTCTGGACTAAACTTTGATCTCAGAGTCGGTTAAGTCCGTATCGGGGCCAGTGCAGAAAAAGGGGTCGCAAGGTGAGTGGGGCACGAAAGAAACACACGAATTTCCAATAAATTCGAACCAATTAGGCAATCAAATTTCGGCCTAAAACTAGAGTTTCTCTCAGATTAAGCCAATTAGATTGGTATGTGTTGTTGTTGTTCATTGACTGGATTAAAGTGTGCTTAGATGGAAAGTTGGGATTGCTAGTTGGGGTAGGAAGTAGTAAGGATTAGCTTAAAATAGTTAAACATGCATTCACTGGAGTCTTGTTTATGTAGACAAAGAAAAAATATATAGATATCTTATATAATATACAACATTGCTCATCACTAAATGATAATTTGTTTTTCTATAGTTACAGAATTTTAACACCATAAACATTAGAATAGAAACAAAGCACTTTTTTTGGGTAATTGAATTCGCTTCACGAATGCTTTACAAGAGCGCAAAATATTTTTACACATTAAATTATGTTATAAGTTATAATTATAAACTATAATTATAAAATTATAATTATAATATTAACTTATAGGCTTAAAAATGTATTTCTTTATATTATTTAAAATTTTTTTTATTTTAATTAAGGGTCTTTCCTGTCTTTCTTTTTCACCGAAAGTTTTGCTAAGCTTCAATAGAAAAACTACGCATTTTTTCTGCGTTTAGGATAAATTATAAGAAATCACGGAAGATCAATAATTGATCGCGGTGCTATACGTAATCTCTATTAAGAGGTTCTCGTTCAAGAAAAATATATAAACTTAATGCAAATCAAGTTATTCGTTATATTTTTAAGCCGCCTCTTACTTCTTTCCTTTCCTTAACTTGCTAAGCTCTTTCAGTTACCTATCCCAAGCCCCTTTCTCCCTTTCGTACGTAATTTTCCCCCTCTCTTTATTACACACTCTTATCTGATGACCTTCTCCCCTTCCTCTCGATCTACTTACAGACCCAGCGAATTGCGCCTTTCCAACTCGCTTGAAATGTACTTACCGTAGCTGAGTTAGCGACTCTAGTTTTAACAAACTGTGATAGACGAGTATACGAGCAGAGTTCTGCGGGGCTCTGCCAGACAAGAGAAGACAATTCAATCAAATTGAATTCGCGCCAAGAGTTATCAGTTAAATATATATATATATCCAACTATATACAACAATTTCGGCTGGCTAGCACAAAGGAGGCGAGGACAAGGCGACAAGCTGTCGACGCTTTCGATACGCAACTTCTCGGCAAGCATGCTGAACAATCTTGGGGCCAATGTGCTGGGTAAGTACTCCATGGAGCGAAGGGGTGAGGGGAGAGGGAGGCGAGTATAACATTGTAATTAAGATCGGCAGGTGAATTGCGCTAATATATAATAATATGTGCATTAATCTGTCCGCCCTGTCCGCCATAATTAAACTAATTTCTTGAGCATACGCCGGAGCAGCGGGTCGATGCGTAGATTTCTATGAGCTGTAGTTACTTCCGAGGTATGGCTTGGACCTGCACTGGGTCTGGGCCTGTGCCTGGGACTGGTGCTGGGACTGGACAGAGCACATCGATGACGCTAAATGGGCAATAATTGAGGCGTCTAAACAGCTGGCGCCCGTGTCGCGTGCATTTAGCAATAATTAAGTTGTATTTAACTAGCTCGGCATTTTTTGTGGTGGGTGTGAAGCAAAGCGAGAGCTGTGAGTGTGTGTGTGTGTGTGTGTGTGTGCTAGAGTGTGTGTTAATTGCCATAATTGCTCTTTTAAAAATGCCGCAAATTGTAAATTACATTTGTACATCGCTCTCGCTCGGCACGCACATAATTATCAGTGTGTGGTCCGGGCGCAGAGTTTATATTGAATTCACATTTATATTTATTTTTTACCACATTGTTGATCATTTTTCAAGCACTTTCAATTTCGGCAATCAATTCATGTAGAGCTGCCACTACGCAGCCGGCATGGAGCAGCCTTGTCGCCAATTTGACTTGCTTGCAACTGCAACTGCAACACTCGAATGAATCATGTGCGCGCTTTTATTGAATAATTCGCCCCAGTCCGATCGCAGTCCTCTCCCCCTTCCGCCCCCCTCTCACTTGTAATTAATTACTTTTGTTAATTTATCGCTGTTGCTGGAGCTCGCGGACGTCCGCTACGTATGCGCAATCTGTGGCTGCAAAAGAATTATGGCCCACGGGTTCAGCTGGTCAGCTAAAAGCGCATACGGAAAACTTTTATTTTTTCGCCTAGTCGCACCAAATTGAAAGTATTTCAGCTTGACAATTGTAACAGCATTTTTAGTTTGATTTTATGGGTATAAATAAAGATGTTTTTTTTGGGGTAAATTGAGTTTTCTTTTTGTGCAAAGAAATGAACATTTATTGACCTGCTAAATTGTTAATAATTAAAGTGATTTACAAACTACTTCTTTGTCTTCTCTTTACCTTGTAAATTTTAACAAATTTCCCTAGCAAAATTCCTAACCTTTTTCACTGATTTGATTAACAAATTAGGCAGCATTTTGTTGTTGTTTAATTAAAAAGCAATTGAGCAAATCTAAAGCCGCAATTAATGTGCCAACTTATTGGTTGAAGGCAGCAGCAATTGACATTGAATCCGGATTTATACGCATTCAATTTGTACCGACTTCAGACTCTCATTTCAAGTGCTGATTAAAGCGCACAGTGCAGCATTTAAATGCTAACACAATAAATTTCAATAAGCTTTCCTTGTACGCAACGCGCCAAAAAAGCCCTTTCAGTCTGCAGCAGCGACGGCAGCAGCTCCTAATAAATTTCATAAGCCTTTCTCCTGCTTTAAAGCTGCCACACAATGACAACAGAACGAACAGTGAACTGGGCGCGCAACTAGAATGCAAATTTGCATATTACGTATGCGCAGTGTAGGCCGGCATAGTCGCAGAGCGCAGAGTCGCGCCCAATTAAGCACCATTTGCATGCAAAAGAAATGCCAACTGGCAGCAACAACCGGCCCGCTCTCTTTTGACTCTGTTCCACTCTCTCTTTCTCTCTCTCTCTCTCGCGAGAAAAACTTAAATCGTTGACTTAATGCCGCAGCGCCGTTTCGACAAACATTTGCTCGGCATTTTTCGTACCCGGATTAATTAAATTAATTTCATGATTGCATTTGTAATTTACAGAGCAAGTTGGCCCCGCGCGACATGCCCCCGCCCCCTCTGTCCTTTGTGCGTTGGCATTTTTGCGGTCGCCTGCGCTAGTGAAATATGTGCGCCAACCACGCCCCCTCGCCTCCCAATCCAGGGCTGCCTTTGGAGCCAACATTTGTATCGAAATGTTTTGCGGTTGCTGCGATTGCTGCAACTGTTGCTGCGGTTGCTTCCCCCTCGTCCCTTACATACACGCATACACGCCTAACCGCACAATTTCCAAATTTCAATAATTATATACGGTGCATGCTGCATGCTGCATGCTGCAACTGCAACTGACGACTATGTCGGCATCGCCAACTGGTCTCGCCAATGGACTCCGCCGGGCTCAGCTTGCGTTGCATTGCGATTTTGCCATATATTTTGCGGCAGATATTTGCATTTAGTGCGCGTTGCAGCAGTTCAGTGGCAGCTGCCGTTGCAGTTGCAGCCACCAAACTGATTTGCGCAAATTGTGCAAATTGCTTGCGCGATAAATTCATGTTTGCCAATTTTAATTAATTAATCGCTTTGTGCGGTTTTCGTGCAGCTGCAGCAACAGCAGCAGCTACGCAGCCCCAAGCAAAATGGCCGCCTGTTGTCGGTGCAACACACACTGGCACACACACACACACACATAGCTTTGGTGTTGCCTGTTTGCAATCTGTTTGGCTGCCGCCATGTTTTATTGTAGCTGCAACTGCAACGGCAACGGCAATCGTAACGATATTCGCAACGGTAAACAGCCGCGACCATTACACGGCATTCAACTAATGTCGCAACGATGACATTTCGAATTACAAACATCTATGATTGATTTGATGCGCAATTAGTCATCATTACAAGCGGACCAAATACAACAGACAACTAGGCTAATAATGTGGGACAGAGTCACAGCAAGCATATCATTATACTATATACTATATGTTATTATATGTGTTATGGAGTACTATATGTACTATGTGAACTATGTTTATGCACACCTAATCATTCCAAAGTTAATGAGGGGAATGAGCATCATAAATAAAAGTGAAATTTAACATTTAGTTGCATGAATACGAGTTGAAGTTGGATAAGCTGAAACTGAAACTTACGAAGACAACTGTAGGCAGGCTGTATTTGGCTTTTGCTTTGTATATTTTTGTATCACGACACACATTCTGTAAAATATTTTTATTGATATTAAAATTATTTTTAAAATTTTTAAACGATGCGAATTGTCTAACTTACTAAAGAAATCTTTTAATTAGTTCTTTAAGGCATACAACCAGAAAGATACGAGGCGAAGATGGCGCATAATGACTTTAAGAATTTTGCCTTAAGGTTTTTAACAAAATGCAAATCAGTTTATAAATTGATTAATTGGTCTCAAGCTATTTATATCTCGATGATGTAAAGTTTTCTTTGCGGTTATCTTGATGTGATCGTAGGACTTTGATTTTTATACAATTGCAGATGGTATATTCATTTCAGTCAAAAGTTTGCAACACACCTTGGGAGACATCTTCGACCCTATAAAGTATATATATTTTTAATCAGCATCAATAGGGGAGTCGAACTAGCAATGTCCGTCTGCCCGTCCGTCCGTCCGTCCGTCCGTCTGTTGCAAGGCAAACTAGTCCCTCAGTTTTGGAGCTATCTTGATGAAACTTGGTATACATGTTTCTTATTGCTGCACGCTGTAAATAAGATGGAACGAGCCGGTTCGGACCGATATATCGTATAGCTGTCATAGAACCTATCCGTCGAATTTTGTTATTTTTAAAGATATTGCTATTAAATTTCCCCGATATAAGTCTAAGTATGTCCATTAAAGGCTATACAAATTTTATCGAAATTGGACAGATATATCGTATAGCTGCCATAGAACTTAAAGTCGGACAGATATATCGTTAAGCTGCCAAAGAACTTATCGGCTGATTTAAACTGTGGAGTAACTGCAATGGTATAAAACCTTCGGCGTGTCGAAGGTAGCCTTTCTTTCGTGTTTTAGTTGGTTTTCCCTAAGAAAAAATAAATAGATATGATATTTTTAAAATAATAATGAACTTTAAAAATCCTTTTATCAAAAGATAACAATTAATCTGGGGCTTCAGATCGTACCGTGCATCACAACACTTTGAACTATTACCCTGTAATCTTGAGATTTACTGAGCATTCATTCCATGAAATATTTTAAATATTTTTAGAAAATTATCTTAAATTCTTGAAGGAAACTTTATCTTAAATATTGTATATCTGTCAATCGAGATTCCTTCACATAGTTTCCTGTACAGTACAGGTCTAGCTATGCCAGCACTTTGCTTTAGAGAATTCATTCTTCTTCTAAAAAATAATAACTCAAGCTTTATGTTTTTTTTTTCTCAGCTGCCTACATAACATCTCAAGGTGTTTAAAGAGTAAATTATTAATCAGTAAATCATCAGATTTGTCTAATATATCTAAATTCCTTTGTTATCCTCTTTCAATATTTTCGAACATGGCACACCCTTTCGATGAGCTCTTCTCTAATCCTTCACTACACACTGCTCTTCAGCCCTATTCCATCGTGTTCCATTTGTTCTACAAGTGTTTGTTGGCTCACACAGATTTACAGTTGCAGTTGCAACTGCAACAACAGCAGCTGCAGCTTTTCGTATTTATGTGCCATAACTGTAAAACTGTTGACTGAAATTAAAGCTGGACTAAGCTAAGCAGCGGCAGCAGAGTGCGATTTCGAGAAGTGGCGCTATTTGGCAAGAGATGCGCGGACTGCCTCGACTTCACAGGCAGGCCTAGAAAAAGGCAGAAGAAGAAGCAGCAGCATCAGCAACAGCAGCGGCTCTTAGAGTAGCAATTGCTGAAGGAAGCCGCACACGGGATTGCTAAAAGTCGCACTTCTTGGAGCAACGGCCCTGGGGCGGGCAGCACAGCTCGAGCTGAGTTGAGCTGAGCTTGGGCTGAAGTTGAAGCTGACGGAGAGCTCAGCTTGTGCGTTAAGCTGTCTACTGTGTTTATCTGTGTGTGTGCTGTCTGCTGTGTGTGTGTGTCGGTATTGTCGGCTTTGGCTTCTCTTGCAGAGACATCGCACCTAACACCGCGCCTTAAATTTACCAATCACGACCGCAGACGGAGACTGAAACAGCCAAGCTACAGCAGCAGATTCGCTAGCAGTGCAGCAACAGCTTGCAGCAACTGTTGGCTAACTGTAAAATGCTCTACAGACTGTAGGGAGGAGCAGAAAAAGGGGGTAGGGAAAGGAAAGCTAGTGTTCCCGCTGCTGTTTGCTGTCGCTTAGCTTAGTTTCGGTTTTCAATTTGTTTGACAAATGTCAAGCTGCCAGAGCGCAGGGCATCTCGCCTGCTATCCGTGTGTGTGTGTGTGAGTGCTTTTGTGTGTGAGCCTGTGTGTGCGTCATGTAAGCACGGCGTTGTCGTGAGCGCGTCGGGCGCGTCAAAAATCGCTAATGAACAGTAGCCGCGCTGGGTGTATGTGTAAAAATTAGCACTTTGCTGGCAACGCTTTAAAAGCGACTGCACAACAACAACAACAGCGGCGCGACAACGAACTGGCATCGTCAGGGAATGTCGCTGCCATCATCTAAGAGCACAACAACAACAACAACGGGAACAACAACACTTTGAGGCGACTTTCGGCCTTATTTTATGAGCCTGAATTAGCTTGGCGCTGCACTCGTTCGGCCTTTTATGAGCCTCCTCTTTCGGGGATTGGCACCTGTTGCTGCAGCGGCAGTTGAGCAGCTCTCAGAAGTTGCCGAAAATATTTTAACAATTGCAGAGAGAGAGAGAGAGACAGAGAGAGAGTGAGGGAGAGTGAGGGAGAGCGGGAGACGCAGAACAATAAAAATCATTGATGCCACCTGCACATCAAAGTCGGCAGCGACACCAGGAAAAAACAAAATAAAAAAAACGATTTGCAATTCGCTTTCAATGGAAATTGCACGCCCACAACTAGCAGAGGTGGAGGAAGAAAGAGGAGTAGGGGGGTTGAGGAGGCTGTCACTGCGCATAATTAAATGAAAATCATGACGGCATCTTGGCGCGCAACGAAATGTGGCAGCAGCGTCGTCGTCGTAGAGAGTTCGCATCAACTGGCGATGAGTAAATGTTTGACTTGTAGCAGAGTTGAAAAATCAAAGATACACACGCACACACACACACACACACACACCAGGCGCACACACATACATACACCTGTGTGGAATCAATGCCAAAAGAGTTGAGCGGGTCTCACTAGAAGTCGCTTTGTTGTTGCTGCTGCTGCTGCCGTCTCTCACATCTCTCACAGAGGCAGCGCCTCGCACCAACATGTTAAAAATTCCAGACATACGTTGAACGTGTCGCTGAGGTCTGCGACTCAGCAGCAGCAGCAGCAGCAGCAGCAGCCGCTGTCTCTGCCCGCGTCGCTGTCGCTGTCGCTGCCGCAGCCTCCGCCCTCTGCACAGCCCCTATCCCTACCCCTAGCTACCTCGCTGTCTCCACCCCACACTGTGCTCTGTTTGTATTTGTCTATGATTCGTTTTTTTCTGTCTTCCTCTTCTCTTCTTCTTTTATACGTGATTTCGAACTACCGTGAGCAGGCCCAAAACACAACAACACAACAACACAACAACAACAACATGAAAACAAAGTTACGTAGTTGCAGACGAGCTGAAAAGGTAGAAATGAAATGAAAAAAAGGGGTTACGCCGTGCAGGCCTCTCCGACTGTAGCTGTATTTGTATCTCTGTGTCTCTGTATCTGTGTGTAAGTATCGCACCTCAGTTGCGATGCTGCTGCTACCTCTGCCTCTGCCGCCGTCGCTGCCTCTTAGCGTTTGTTACTGTTTTTGGCATCTTTTGAATGACAGGTTGTTGAAAAATTCAATTTATCCGATCGCCGCAGTTCGCTCTGAGCGATTCACCAAGTCGAAACTTGACGCGCACACAGCCGCTCGCAGGATTCGTGCCGAGACACACTCACTGAGTGAATGATTCACACTCATCGTGTGCGAGTGACAAATTGAAACCAATCTTGGGTCGAGCAATATAAAACGCGCAATAAGTCCCAAAAACAACAACAACAACAACAACAACAAGAAATCAATTGTATGCAATTTCAGCGGCATTTCTTGTGTGCGCAAATCATCGTGCGTTTTTCTCAGTGCATAAATAATTAATGCAAAATTCGGCAAATTGTTTTATTAACTAAATATTAAAGCAGTAAAATCAAATATATTATATATATATAATCTACAATACCTCAAAGCTCAGTGAATTCGTTGTGGGAAGTTTCAACAGCATAGCAAGGAGTTCCTATCAAGTAATGCCGTCAAAAGTTCATAATTCTATAATTTTTTTGCTTTTTTAAATATTCAAATATGAACAAGTAAGAAAGCTAGTGTCGAGTGTGCTGCCCAGCTGCTCCTTTATCAAAACTACACGTACGCACTATTTGGCCTTATGCACGCACTTACCCGGCATTGAATTGAATAACTTCTGTGTTTATTATCTGATCGTTACCAAATTTTCAGAGATTGTGCAAACCGAAAAAGAATATGACAGCAAATTTGCGCCTGTAATCAATTTGTTCCGATTTACGGAAGCAAAAGGGGGCGCGGTCAAAATCCAAATTAAACTTGATCAACGTGAAATAATAACACATATTTTGTTTACCAAATTTGGTAGTCCTAGCTCTTATAATAGCTGAGATGTTCAGTCGAACAGACAGACAGTAGAAGGACATGGCTATATCGACTCAGCTGTTGATCCTGAGCCAGAATACATATACTTTATGGGGTCGGACAAGTCTCCTTCTCTCTGTTACATTCATTTTCGGTTTGAACAAAGTTATAATACCCTTCTACTCTCTGAGTAGCGGGTAAAATTATTCTAATATTATATTAAGTGTATTAAGAGCTAAGATTTTCTATCAAAAAAATATTGAATAACAGAAAAATCCATTCAAGCATAAGAAACATGTGTATGCTTTGACATTGCAGCGCTTACAACAGTTTAACGGTGTTGGTTATAATCATTGCCTAAATTAACAACAAAGTTATCTTTGTATGATATGCAACGTTGAGAAACTACAATAATATATGATATATAATTATTCATACAGACATCATGCAAGTTCAAACACGCATTTGGCATGTTGTACTACTTAACATAGAAACATCTTTAGCAGATACAATAAATGTGTGATATACGTATTTATGTAAATAGATATTCACAAGAAACGAATATGCATATTAAAGAATGCATACCAAAATATATATAAATACCAAATCTTGATAAACCTTTCTACAAATTATTTTAATTACTTACAACATTACTTTCGCAAAGCTAACAAAATTATCTAACTTCTCTCTTCCCTTTACTCTCTCCTATATTTTTATCTTCCCTCTATCCTAATCCTCTACCCTCTTCCCGCTCTCACCCTTCGCAGGCCCCAAGGATTGTGACCTACCCAAGGCAGCAATAACAGCGCTGCACGCGGGCGTCAACAGCTTCGGTCAGTTGCCCGTCGGACCGAGCATTGCAGATCTAGGGGGCGGTGGTGCTGGACCCGGTGGTGTTGGTGGTGCAGCGAGTGTTGGGGGCGTGGCACGGCTGCATGTTAGCGGCGGATTGTGTGACAACAGTAATGTGTTGAACGGCGGCGGCGGCGGCGGAAGCAGCAGTCACGGCGGCAGCGGCAACAACAACAACAACAACAACAGCAGCAGCGGAGGCAACAACCCAGGCAGCGGCAACAACAGCAACAACATGCAACAACAGGATCAGGTGAGCATACGCTGAAAGAGAGAGGCGACACAGAGACACGCTCGCTCGCAGGCGCTCTTTCTTTCTCGCGCCTCTCTCTCTCTCTCTTGGCGGTCTCTCTTTCGCTCTCTCTCAGCAGCAAGTAAACGCTGAATTTTTAATAATCCATGTTCTTTTCGATGTTTTTTTCTCAATCAAAATACAAAAAAAAAAAAAACAATACACAAAAAATACGAAAAAAAACAACACAAAAACCAATTCGAAAAACGATCGAAAAACTGCAAAATTGAAAAAAAAAACAATTTAAACTTGACTGCAAAATGTGAATGTGTAACTTGTGTGTGTTAAATTGTGTATAAAATAAATTATGTGCAATGAAAAAAAAAAAAGTAAGTGTGATTTTATTTCCCCACGTATTTTATGTAAACAACAATGCAAAAAAAAAACCGTAGAAATAAAAAAAAAGAAATAGCTTTAGTTACGTTTTACGTTTTACTTTATGTTTTTGCAATTAACTGTCGTTTTGGTTAGTTCTCGTAATTGTCTCGTTCATGTATTCCATGTTGTTGTTATTGTTATTGTTGTTGTTGTACTTAACAATTAATTGCGCCAGCTGCTGTCACACTCAAATCATGTTTTTCTCTCTCTCTCTCTCTCTGTTCTTTTTCTTCCACTCTCTCTCTCTCTCGGCGTAGCACCTGGACAAAAACAAGCAGAAGCGACACCGCACACGCTTCACGCCGGCGCAGCTGAACGAGCTGGAGCGCTGCTTCAGCAAGACACACTATCCGGACATCTTTATGCGCGAGGAGATCGCCATGCGCATCGGTCTCACCGAGTCACGTGTGCAGGTGAGCCACAAATCGCATTATACCTATCCCTATTTGCCTCCCGCACACTCTTCCTCTCTCTCTCCCTGAATCTCTGTCTTTGTCTGTGTCCGCTGCCAAACTTTTCGCGGCTTTGTTGCGGTGGCTGCATCGCTGATTAGCATGCAACTTGCAACTTGCCACTTGCAACCTGCCACTGCCTTCAACTGTCGTTTAGTGCGGCAACATGACGTGTCGCATCGTGTTGCACAAACCGCAACGCGTTGCTGCAAGTCCGCTAAATACGCTCGCGTATTCTGCGGTTTCACTCATGCCACAAGTCGCAAAATCGCACTAGCTACGTAGTTTTTAATTGTTGAAAATACATTGAAGTGTTATGCTGAAAGCCAGCGAAGTCAGCTTGATTTTGAGCAACTCAAAAATAGCTACAATTTTCTATTTATTTATTTTTTCAATCTTTGCCCAAGTTTACATGCAATTAAAGCGTGTATTTGTATTTGAAATTGGCTCATTTAGCAAACAATTAGCGGGCAAACAATATCAAAAGAGAGCAAAGACAATAAACAGTTTAATTGATTGCGGCAACTTTGCTATTTTTAAAGATCTTAAGCAATTTTTAGAAGAAATTTTTAGAAAAAAAAATATAATATTTGATTGTTTACAGTAAAGAAAACAAATTTAATCAGTTATATACATGATAATCAAATAATAAAAAGTTGTTTATATGAATCGATTATTTAAAAAAATAAATTTATTTCAAATTTCAAAAAAATTTAATTTGTAATTAATATTTGCAGCTCTGAGTTGTATATTACTCAAAATATTTTCAAATTAATTTTTTATAGGGTAATATTATTATTTGAGTTTTCAAAACCACAAAATGAAATAATCGGATTTCTATATGATTTTTCTTCAAAATACTACTCACATTTGTTTTGTTTATAATGTTTTTTTATATTTTTATTTATTTTTTTGTTATTAATATTATTTTGTTTTTTTAATTTTATCTCGAGGATATTTCCTTATTACAAAATAATTTTATTTTCATTTTAAAAACCGTAAAGAAGTCGTTTAATTAACATTTTAAAAATTTTCCTACATTCTCCAACAGTTTTTACACTTCTTAAATTTTTGTTTTCCATTTTATTTGCATTCATTTTTAAAGAACTTTTATTTTGAAAATCGCCAACTGTTTTTTTCTTTTATTTTTTGTTTATGACTGCGTATGATTTTTTCCGTGGCTTTTCGGGGGCTATTCACTCGTGCTTTAACTCACAATTTTCAGCACTTTACGAGCAACGGGCTGCGCTTTTGGCTCGGCTCGACTCTCGCTTGGCTTGGCTTGGCGCGCTCTACGCCATTTAAGCGCCCCGAAATTATACTTTATTAAAGCACATAAAGTCACATTTAGACGTCGCTGCCTCCCTCCCCCAACACGGCCTGGCTGCCTGCTCGCTCTCGCTTCCTCATACTCTTCTGCGATCTTGCTCACTCCCGTGCGACTTATGACTGCGGCAGGCAGTCCAAAAAGTTTGGGCAAAACCAACAGAGCTGGCAAAACACACACACACATACACATTGACAGCTGTAGCTGAGCATTATCCTTTTGCGGCAAACTCCGGCAACGACTACGACTACGGCTTCTGTTGCTGCCTTTTGCCGCCGGCTCTGGTTGGGCTGCTGGGGCGATGCTGCCTGTGGCGTGCGCCTTGTCCTTTGCATGCGTTGGAGGGCGGAGGTTTTGTTTATGCGACAATCGAATTTACTGCTTCATTAAATTTGTGTTTAAGCTTCCGCTTCCTGCAGTGCCACATCAACTCGCCCCGGCAAACCTTCCCTTCTATTTCTCACTCTGTCTCTCTATCTTTCTCTCCTCCTCTTTCTCTTGTGCTGAGCCAAACTATGCGAGAATTGTTTTGCGGTTTCAATGAATGCCCAAAGTTGGCCCATCTTATTGGCCAATTTCGTGTGCGGTGCAGAGAGAGAGAGTGGAGTGAGAGAGCGTTGCGAGGGGTCTGCAAAAAAGTGTTGCATGCTTTTGGGCGCCTTTTTTGCCGCTGCTTCTAACGGATGTGCTACTTTGATAAATTGTTTTAATAATTGCGTATCAGTGTCTGTGCCTGTTAATGCATCCTGCTCATCCGGTTGTCAGCTTCGTTCCCCCCTCCCCTTCTCCCCGCTCTCTCTATCCCTTCGAGCCCGCTTGCCACCCTCGGCCTTTAGCATTTGCCCGCTGATTTCTTTGTTGTTGCTGCTGCTGCTATTAACACGCTATAATGTTTGATTTTTTGCTGTTGTCAGCTTTTGCGGCTTATGGAATGTCAGCCCATTGGATTAGCCAGGACTTACTGCCACGGCGGGCGGTGAGCGGGCAATGTGGCGAAGGGGGAGCGCGGGTGTGAGCTGGGTGACTGTTAATAAAATTAGCATATAAATTAAGTTTGCATGCTGTTTTGCTGCTCTCTCGCTCTCTCTCTCTCTCTCTCTCTCTCTCTCTCCCTCTCTCTCTCTATCACTGTCTATCTGTCTCTGTTTTTGTCTGTTGCTGTTCAACCTGTCCAGCTGCCTAACATATTTTTATGGCCTACAGCACAAGGTGCTCCCCCACTCTAACCTCCTTCTGCACTCGTTTCTTATGCACACACACGTCTGGTCCTAAATCAATCTAGCCGGATTTGCAGCTAATGACGGCATAAAGACAGCTAACCCATAAATGCTCCCCAAAAACGGTAGCGCATTAGCACCGAAATCAAATCGAGGCGACTAAAGGAGGGTGCGAGGGGTGAAGGGGTGTCAGGGGCGCCACACATGACTCCCTTAGCTGCATAAGTTATGAAGCGCACGTACGAGCACTACGTGGCCAAAGGAGCAGCGCCAGTGGGAGCAGCAGCAGTGGAGAGCAAGGGAGTGAGAAAGTGAGAAAGAGCGAGAGAGAGAGAGAGAGACAACTACAACAATAATTTAATAAGCTGAGCCAAACTGACCCCCAAAATTGACTGCCAAATCGTAGCAGAAACATTTACAAATGTAATCGCACAATAGGAGGAGATAGAAGGGGCTCTCACGGGCCAGAAAAGGGGGTGGGAATAGGTGGGGTGGGTTGCGCTAGGTCAACAGACAGCGGGCGGTGCAATTGTTAATTTGTATTTGCCACCGACAATTTGCGCGGCGGCATTAACGGTAAGGCGTCTTAGCTGCCACCCGTTGTGAGGCAATATGCCATACCACACGCTCAGCCAGGCAGCTAGAGTGTGGGAGAGAGAAGCAGGGGATGGGGAAGGGGTAGAGGAAATTGACTTATCATGATTTTACATTGTGGCCATTGTCAAAGCATTGTTCGGGCTGTTTGCTCTGAAATGTTTTGCATTTATTGCTTTGTTTATTAAATTGTTGCAATGCGACGACGCCGGCGACGTCGGTCAGCACGTGCCACAGTCTGTGGCACTTGCAACTAAATGAATTTCTCACATGATTAATTTGCCTGGCAACCAGCGTGATGATGCTGCCTGCGGCAAGAGGGGAGTGAAAAGGTAACCAAGCAATGAGCGCAAATAGTTTAAGCAGAGGGCAGAGGCTGCGAGCAAGGAAAGGGGGAGGGGAGGTAAAGTTGTACCTGGACTGGGCTAATAATATGTGAGAAATGATATGCTTGAAATATGCATAATTTGTTTGCTTAAGCAGAGAGAAAATTTACGGTTAATCAGATGCAAAGCAAAATGAGAAGGAGAAGAAGAAAAAGGAAACTGGAATTTCTAGCAGAATTTGGTTATTCGAAGAATAAAGTAAATTAATTTGGAAGTACAGTATAAAACAAGTAAGGAAAGCTACAGTCGAGCGCGCCCGACTGTAAGATATCATTCAACCAACTTCGTAGTTGCACTAACTAGTACTAACTCGCTCACACACACACATACAGACACACACACAAAGGCTTAAACGATGCATGATGATATGCTGTGTTCCAAAGAAATCCGTAACCTAAATACTTTCCTTAAGATTCAAAAATGATCGATTTGGGTGGGCGGTGGTCGTGGCACCTCAAATTTGAAATAATCATCATCTGCGCATGATTTATAGGAACCATCATGCCAAATTTGGTGTCTGTTACTGTAATACTTTCCTTAATTGTCGTAAATTATCGATTTGCGTGGGCGGTGGGCGTGGCACTCCAAATTTGAAATAAACTTGATCTGCGTATGGTGTCTCTAGCTTTTGTAATAGCTGAGATCTCGACGTTCATACAGACAGACGGACATGGCTCAATCGACTCGCCCAGTGATCCTAAACAATAATATATATAGTTTATGGGGTCTGCCACGCCTCCTTCTGCCTGTTACATACTTTAGCATTTGACCATTTTCAACTATTTCGAATGATATAAAATTCAGGCAAAAGCTTCCAGCCTTTATTAACGTGCTACGATACAGAAACATCTGTACAAATTTTTATGAAAATATCCCAAAAATTAGTAGATAGGTTTGAGTTGCAAATGACTGACAGACCAGCATGATTTAGTAGATTCTATAATATATACTGTTATGCGACTTATTGAGTCATTTCGTCAAAATTAACACAATTTATGTTTCTTTATGAGGATGTGGCAGTCATTCAAGTGACATCTCCGACAGCCAAAAAAAAAAAAAATTGAACCTGTTAATTTTACAGACGTCATTCAGCGCCAAGCTGAACTTAACTTAGTCACAAATTTCGTGTTGGTTTCGCAATAAATTCAGCAGTTATTGTTGTTATTAAACTGAAATTTTTCGCTTGCTCATATGATACATGCTTCTGCTACTTCCTTTGCCAACTTTTAGCTATAGAGTAGCTACTTTAAGGTCAAAAACTTAGCTCGAAGTGTAGCACATATCGATTGGCTCGACTCAAAGCCGGCCAATCCGACTGGGGCGAACTGTGATAAATTATGGCCTCGACTTCAGACAACTAATTTATTTGCTGAGCCGCTTAATACCAGCTCTAATAATAGCCCACTAAGCAGGGACAGAGAGATAGAGACAGAGAAAGAGAAAGAGAGATAGAGAGAGAGGGAGTGCCAGGTAGCTTGCAGGATAATTTAGGCAAGGCAAGGTAGGAAGCAAACACTTTGCTTATAAGCAATTTCCCACTCTCTCTTTTGGCCAAAAAGGCAACTGGCAAAAATGTAATCAAAATGGCGAAGTAGCGCGTAAAAGATAAAAACTAAACGCAGATGCTGCACAGAGAACTTTTGCCAGGGGGGCACAGCTTGAACTGGCCCCCAACTTACTGTTCGCGTTTTATAACCATGGCATCGCATTTTAATTAAAGTTTAATTGAAATACCAAAACGAAAATATGCAGCAGCAAAGGTGGGCCAAGAGAGAGAGAGAGAGAGAGAGAGAGAGAGAGAGAGAGAGGGAGAGGATGAAAGGGAGAAGGCAGCGCTGAAAATAGTTGCTGCTTTTTGCTTAGCTGAAAACTTTAAAACGAGATGCGAGCATAAAGATGCGTAGCCAGAGGGAGTGGGACAGAGGTGGGTAAGTAGGGAGAGTAAGGGGAGGGCAGGAGGGAGGAGTCCCTGCTGCCATCAAGCGCATAAAGAAAATCTGGCACGCATTCTGTTAATGGCATATGAAGCAATTTCGAAAGCAATTTCGTTGATACTTTTCATTGAAATGTTTGTGTGAAAATGGCGTGCCAAAGTGTCCACTGTCTGGGCTGCGTGTGTGTTAGAGTGTGCCTGGGTGTGCGTGGGTGTGCAAACGCCCATTGCGATAATCCCCATGGCTATTGATAAATGAAAAGGTTTAAACCCAAAGCGATTTGCAAAAAGAACGTTTCACTTTGCTAGCCCTTTTTCGACATTTTGTTTTTCCACACTTTTTCTACAAATAGAAAATCCCAGAAAGAAATGCGTTGCTATAGTAAAAAAAAGATTCGCTAGCTCCCGTTGGAGCTGGAACTGGAGCTGCGCATGCTCCGCCAGTGCACCAAAAATTTTCGGGGGTTGCATTGCGTGGCAGCAGCAGCAACAGCAGCCCCCATAACCCAAAGCAGCCCCTCCCCCATTGTCGCCTCGCACTGCACCCCAACTAACTGCTGCACAATTGCTGGCACAGTGCGCGCCAAAAGTAATGCAACTAATTCATAAATCAGAGCGGTAAGCCTAAGCTCAAGTCAGCAGCAATAGTTGGCCACGAAGACCCCAGGGAGAAGGGTGCGGGGTAGGGGGCAGGCGACAACAAGTGCGAGCTCCATGTCGATGTCCACGACGTCTGTGACAGCCCCCCCGCCTCTGCCTGCCTGCCTGCCTGCCTTGCGAGTGAGTGGGACGGACATAGTAACAGCAGCAGCATCGGGTTGGATGCTCGCCTGGCTGGCGCACGATATAAATCGCCCAGGGGGTGGCAGCAGAGCACGAGGTGGAGGAGGGGGAGTGGGAGGGGCTGTAGCTGGATTTAAGGGGAGTCAACGCAGCAAGTGTCGCTGGGCGCGCTCGTAAAGCAGGATTTAAAGGATAACATAAAATAAATCGACTCCATTTGTGGCAGAGAGAGCAAGTAGGGAGGAAACGAGGAGGGAGATGGGGAGCAGAGGGTCTGTGCTGAATGAAAAGATATTGGCCGAAAAACGATTTCCATAAAGCACTCAGGGCGGCGTACAGCAAACGGACCAATAATCATAATAAAAAGATGCTCGACTTGAGCTGAAGACGACAACAGACCCAACGACAACAACGACATCAAAGAGAGACTCAAGAGGAAGAAAGAATGGAAGGAGGGTAGGGGGGGTACAGAGCGGACAATCCAATCATAATGCCAGTTGGCAGTTTGTCAGTCGAGTGGACATTTCATTTGTTGTTGCCAGGTGAGTTGCTTCAAAGAAATGCAATAAAGCTGCCCAATTGATTTTTGATTATGCTGCAAGAACAGCAAGCGAAGAGTCAGCAGCAAGAGAAAACAACAACAAGGGCCAACAACAAGAAACAGCAGCACAAATTGTCAATAAAAAGAAGCCAAATATTATTGCTCTCTCTCTCTCTCTCTCGCTCGCTCTCCCGGCCCCGCTTTGCCAATCAAATGTTTATTGACAGAGTGGGCGGCAGTTGGGGGTAGCCACGCCCCCTGTTTGGCCTGTTTGGCCTGTTTGGCATTATTGCAGTTAGTGCCAAGCGCTATATATGCAACTGTCCTTTGCCGTCGAGCTTAATAAATAATATTTGCATTGCAGCTAATCGAATTTTGATTGCAATATACCTCGCTCTTTCCCCCTGCCCCACTCTCTCTCTCACACTCTTTGGCTGTGACTATTTTCTGGCGTTTTTGCAATTTGATGATTGATATTTTTGCGAAATTGAATTTTTCAAGTGGCGACGCGGCAAAGTGCATTTCTATGTAGAGTGAGGGGGACAGGGGGAGAGAAGAAGAGAGAGGGGGAAGGGGGCAGAGGAGATCGAACAGCATATTGCACTTGAGGCAGTTTTGGCATATGCAAATACCATGTGCAGTATTCGATTGTGACTCGTTGCCACTTGCCACTTGCCACTTGCCACTAAATGTGGCATAGTGCATGCAGCAATATTGGCATAGTGCGACAGCTGTTTATTGCGCATAATGTGCAATTAATGTTGCATAACGAGGCCATCCCATTGCCTCTCAATCTCCCTCTCCCTCTGTCTCTCTCTCTCTCCTTCTCACTTGCCTTATGACAGCGCATTATGATCATTAAACGTGGCAAACGGTGCACAAAAATGCCGTTGGGTCTTTGACACCGACCCGCAGTGGCAGCAGAACTTAGCCCTCGCTCCTCCCTCCCCTCCTACGCCTGCACCCCTTATGTACACCCGTTGGCAGTCATAAAATCAAAGCAAATCACTTGTTATCCCATTTGGGTCCGTTTCAGCTCTGATTCGGTTTCAGTTGCCCATTTCATCCCCCTGCAGCTGCAACTGTTGTTGTTGTTGTTGTTGTTCTTGTTGTTGCATGTCATTTGGCTGCTACTTAATTTCTGACTTCTGCTTTCATCCCCCTCGTTTTATGCAGGGTGCGCCCTGGTCTGTTTGCCCTGTTGTTGTTGTTGTTGCTGTTGCTGTTGTTGCTGGTGCTAATATTTTTGTGGCCTGCCGCAAGAAATTGCTTTTTCATGAACTTGACTCATTTATTATTTGCAACAGTTTTCGTTCGCCTTTTTTGTTGTTGTTGTTTATGTTGCTGTTGTTCTCACACCTTTTGTTATCATTGCCCTCCCTTTTGTGTTGTTGCTGCTGCTGCTACTGGTGGTGTCTTTCTGTCTTTCTGTCTTTCTCGTCTGCCTTGTCAGTGGCAAGTGAAAATTAAAAGTCCAAACATGAAAATGCTTTTGCTTGCTGCATATGGCTGAAATTTTTGGAAAACTCTCGTTTCTCTGTTGCTCTCTGTTTCGCTGTTTCTCTGCTTGCATTGCTTGTTTGCTTCATTTGCTACCTTTTGGATTTCGTTCTGCTCCATTTGCAGCGGAAATTGTGCAGGAATGAGAAAGTACTATGTCGAGGTAAGGGGGTTAATATGCCATTTGAATAGGTTTCTTTTGTGTTGGCAAAACTTGAAAATAACTTTAGTTCAGCTGAAAGCATTTTTGTACATTGAGAGAAAGTAGAAAATGTAGATAACTGCTTTTGTAATTGGATTTCAAATCATCGGAATTGAGATTAGTTTGAAGTTATTTGTATAGAGATTGTAGATTCAAATTCTACTAATATTTAATATATTTATTTACCTTTGAACAAGAGCCATGAAAACAATAAAACTGCATTTGTTTTGAAAAATATCTATTTAAACATGTTTAGAGATCTTTATAATTTTAAATTTGGTAATACACTAACATTTTTTGATGATTTTGAATTACTTTCTTTGTATAAATACTTAATTAGTTTTGGGTTAAAATAAATCATTAATTTATTGACAATTAATAAGGGGAGGAAATCAAACAAAATTTAAATTTAAAATTTAACAAACTAAATTATGACTTATTTTAATTCCCAATTTGATCAAATTTGTTTAAATAAACAGAAATACTTTAGTTCATATTCGGAATTTAGTAAATTTTTTAAAAATTTTTAATTTTTTTTTAAAAGAGAATTCAAGCTTCTTTATTTATTCTTTCTTGTTGTACTTTGAGTTCCTTATATTTTCTTCTTTTTCTCTTTCTCTCTCTCTCTCTCTCTTTTATAATACCCGGACTCTTTTTCTTCAATTTCCTTTCCGAAATTAAATTACCGCTGAATTTAAATTAACACACATTCCTTGAGAAATTCATTGACATCTATTTTTAACTCTGTCAAATCATAATTCCAATCCGTTTTTGTGGCATTGTTTAGACGTTTTATAGCTATGTTTTCGCTTGACAATCTAATAAATCAAATTTGATATTTATTGCAATTCAAGCCAAAGGCGTAGGCAGCACATACTCCCCTCTCTCTCTCTCTCTCTCTCTCTCGCTCTACCCCTAAACCACTCAGCCTGCTTGATAATTTATGCATAAGGGCGAAGCTTAAAAAATTACCGTCAAAACACAATTTAACGCGGCATAAGGAGCGTCAGTGGGTAGAGGGGAAAGGGGAAGGAGTGAGAGAGGGGAGAGGTATAGGAAGAGGAAGAAAGAAACAAAGCAGGGGAAAGCGCGCTAAAAGAACAACATGCACACACACACACACACACACACACAACAGGCTGTCTGGCTGTCTGGCACACACCCTCAACAGACAGACGTATGCGCGTGTATGCAAGTGTATGTGTGGATGCGTGTGTGTGTTCGTGTATGTGTGTGCGCGCTGGGAGAGGCGCATAAAAAATAAATGCTTTGTTTAACCGACATTTTAACGCCTATTTACGTGCCGGGCACGTCATGCACGTTATGCCAATTTAATGGTCTGCCGCGGCGTCTGCAAGTAGGCAATGACTTTGCGTTTGGCGAGCAAGAAACACAGAAAGAAGCAAGAGAAAGCAAAAGAAGAAGAAGAAGAAGAAGACAAAGAAGAAATGGGAGAAGAGGGAGCAGTTGCTGTATAAATAAATAAGCCAAGGCGAATGTGGCAAGCAAAATAAAAGAAGCACACAATATTTAATTGTAGTAAACAAAAGGCAAAGGCAGAAATCAAGAGGCAGAGAGAGAGAGAGAGAGAGAGACAGAGAGAGAAAGAGCGAGCGCAAGTGAGACAGACAGTCAGACATTGTCTTTAATTATTAAATTAAAAGTTAATGAATAGAGCGACGCATAAACACGTAAAAAGCATAAACAAGTCAAGGTCGACGCTGGCAGCGCACTCGGGGCGACGTCAACCCTCTCTCGCATACACCCCCCTAGCCCGTACACCCTGTGTACGCTGCCATGTGCACGTTAGCGTCCCTGGTGTAACATTGCGCGCATATTTTTAATAGGCGCTGTCGAAGCGACTAGCCTGTCCACCTGTCCGCTTGTCCACTAGTTTTGCTGTGTCTGCCGCTGATTGTCTTTCTCTCTCTCTCTCTCTCTTCTCTCTCTCTCTCTCTCTGTGTGCGTGTGTTGTGTCTGCCTGTTGGCCGACATATGACAAATTCGCTGGGGACCATCAGCGCTACAAGCAAAGTTACTTTGCGCTAAAGTTGCCATTTATCTTTTCTGTTTTGGGTTTTTCGATTTGGCTTTGTTTTTCTTGGTTTTTTTTTTTTGTTCTTTTGCCTGGCGCTGCCATTTTTGGCTTTATTTCTTGGCCATTAGTTTGCGGCCAGACAGCGCCGCCCGTTGACAGCTCAAGATTGCCGCGGCGCAAGCCAAGCCCGATATAAATGCGCTAAAGAGACAAAGGGCGAGGGAGGGAGGGAGTGAGGAGAGGGGGAGGAGCGACGGAGGGCAACGGTTAAGTTGTCAACCCGCCGCGCTGAGAGTGATGTGGATACCAGTCAGAGTGACGCTCGCGCCTTTGTTATGCACGGCGGAAAAATCGTTTTCATGTCACAAGTCATTCACAGGCGACGCTGGCGGAAAAACGGCTAAGAGTTTTCTTCTGCTTTTTTGCGCATTTTGTGTTGTCTCTTCATTTTTCTCTGGGATTGTCTCGAAATCTCTTTGGCTTTGGCAAAAGTAGCAGCAACAGAAAATGTTATGCAATTGGCTCCTAGAAGCAGGCAATACATTTGAGTAGAGTCTATAAGGGAGTGTATGTGTGGGAGTGTTGGTGTGCGTGAGATTGTGTTGCTTGTAAATGTCAAAACCTCAACATGTCTACACGTCGCCGTCGTCGACGTCGACGTCGCTTGGTTCTTATGCATATGGAAATGCCAATTTCAAAACACACACATCCGACATGGGCCTCGACCGCTGTCTCCTAGTTAGTCCCTCCCCCCCCCCACCACCCTTTCCACACCTCTTTGCTGCCTGACCAACCTGCCGATAAGACAAAAGCCAAAATGTTTGACCAGAAACCTGGCAAATTTCTGTCGACTTGTCTGCTGGGCCGACGATAGATAAAGAATTTACATATGGAATTTATGCGCAACTGTGTGTGTGTGTGTGTGTGTGTGTGTGAGTGTGAGTGTGTATGTCGAGACATGTTTTGACTGTCACGACGGTAATTGATCTCGATTAAGACCATGTACGAGAAGTCGCTTAACAAGCAGTCAAACACATTTACACACACACACACACGCGCAGAGAGAAAGAGAGAGAGAGAGAGAGAGAGAGAGTGACGGAGATAGGAAGGAAGTGTGCACTGGGGTAGGCAGGCAGTGGAAACTGCATTTATAGGGCCAATTTACGCGCACTCTTAAGACTTCAAACTTAAATTGGCTGTAGTTAAACTGGCTGATCAGGGGGGATCATAAAAATTTGTTCTCTATACGCTTTGATTGGCAGAAAAAGAGGTAGCTAGGTAGAGGTAGCATTATTCCATATACGATTGCTTTTCTGATAGTTTTTGGGCAACGGAAAACAATGAGTTTCAGTTAGCTTTATTCTTTTTAATGAGATATACGATTTGTCTTAGTACCGGTTTGAAAAAACTTAAAAAAAACTATCTATTTATAATTATTTTATCTGCTTCAACGAAGCTTTACGTAAAATATTTTAGGTCTGATAGATCAAAGACAAACTATTAAACAGCTCAATTTACTTGCAGCCAGAGCTCTAACCTTTAAAGTTTTGTGAACTTCAGACAGAATTGTTTGGCGACATAGACAATAAAAAATATTAAAAAGTTACAGTCAAGCGTAGTCGACTCTTATGTACCTAGCCTTAAACTATTTTGAGACTTAGATCTTAAAAAAATTTAAAAATTATTATTCAATCGACAATAAATTTTTGGAAATCCTTTTAATGCTGATAAATTTAACGCATGCTTTGGCTTTTGAATTACGCTTTCTGTTCGTTATTTTTATACCCGCTACTCATAGAGTAGAAGAGTATTATAACTTTGTTCAAACCGAAAATGTATGTAACAGGCAGAAGGAGAATTCTCCGATCCCATAAAGTAAATATATTCTGTATTCTATATGTCCGTCTGTCCCTCTGCCATCTGTCCGTCTGTCTGTCTGTATTAGAGCCCACCAAATTTGGTAACAGTATATGTCATTATTAAACGCTGATCGAGTTTATTTTGGATTTTGACCACGCCCTCTTTTGCTCCCGTGAATCAAAAATAAATTTATTACAAGCCAGCAGCACTGTGCCGAAGGTTTTTGACCCTATTCTCAGATTTTTCTTTACACATCCCTCATTAAATGTAAGCACCTTCTTTAACATATCAACAATATAATAACAATTGCGCTACTTTCTTTTCGCCCCCATTCAGGTCTGGTTCCAGAACCGTCGCGCCAAGTGGAAGAAGCGCAAGAAGACCACGAATGTGTTCCGCACACCGGGCGCACTGCTGCCCTCGCACGGCCTGCCACCGTTTGGGGCTAATATCACGAACATTGCCATGGGTGATGGACTCTGTGGCACCGGCATGTTTGGCGGCGATCGCTGGGGCGTCAATCCGATGACGGCAGGTGAGTGGGAGTGGGGCGTCCCCCCGCGCCCCAAGGTGGAAGTGCACTAACTGAACTGTACTCTTGTCTATGTATCTGTTTCTATCCTTGTCTTGCTCGCTGACTTGGCTAACTAATCCAAACAGGATTTGGCCAGCTGAATCAATCGTCACCGCTTTCGTCCACGCTGAATAGCGGCCTCAATTCGGGCATTAACATGGGCTCCGCCCTGGGTGCCGGTAGCTATCAGCATTATGGCCTGAATGCATTGGGTAGGTGTTGCGTCAGGCGAACCCCCTCCTACTCCCCATACCTTCTTCATTTACCACAATCACAATCACACACTCACCCCCTGCCTTCACAAAATAAGATCACATGTTGGCAAAAACTTTCCATTTGATTAAAAAAAAGCGTTGACACTTTTTGTATTTTTTTTCTTTTCGTATTTTGTTGTTGTCGTTTTTCAGTCTTTGTTTGTTTTGAATCCAGTTCTTGCCTGACAATTGCCCGAACACGACAGCGTTTTCATTTCTTTGAACTCATAACACTTTTTTTCGGTAGCCATGAAGAAGAAAAAAACAAGATAAATAAATAAATAAGCGTAGAAACGAATAATTTATAGCGCTCTGTGATTTTGGTTTTTCGTGTTTCGTAGCTCGAATTTTGTGTATTTCGATTTTGTGTATTTGCTCGCCCAATTAACAGGCATTCGTTTAATTTTCAGGAATACCCAAAGGTATTCGAAGATTCGTCTTCGTTTTACTCGTTGCTGTTGTTGTTGTTGTTGTTGTTGTTGGCCATTCAACACGTCTTGGTCGTCTTTATTTGATTTCGTATAGTTGTGTTAATTGACATTTTGGAGACAGGTTTTTTCTCTCTTCATTTCAAAGTTTTCATTGTTACAGTTTGTCTTTTTTCCCCTTTTTTTTATTTTTCTACCCCTCTAACATGGCCCACACCATCCGTCTATGTACATGTATATACGTCTTTATATCTTTGCGTACATTTGCTTCTATTACGCAGGCGACTCGATGATGTATCAGCACAGCGTGGGCGGGGGGGTAGGCTGCGGACCGGGCGGCTCCCCGAGCGCCACCACACCGCCCAACATGAACAGCTGCTCGTCGGTGACGCCGCCGCCGCTCTCAACGCAGCCCAACTCGACTCAGAACGAGCTAAGTGGTGAGCCCATGGTGAGTTTAGTCGTGACACAAACCACGCAGCGAAAATGCTTAACATTCTGTTACGCACTTATCACAGACACACCACCAGCAGCAGCAACAGCAGCAGCAGCAGGCACACCAACCACAGCAGCAGCAGCAACAGTCGCACCAGCAGCAAGTCACACACCAGCAGCAGCAGTCAGCAACACCAACACAACAGCAACAGCAGCAACAGCAACAGCAACAGCAGCAACAACAGCAGCAGCAACATCAACAGCAGCAGCAGCAACAGCAGCAGGACAGCAGCAATCTGCTGCCACATTGTCATCAGGCTATGCAGTCGCCAGATGGCGCCACCGACGAGGATGTCTGGCGAGGACATAGCATTGCAGCGCTGCGGCGGCGTGCCTCGGAATTAAACGCAACGGCAATTCCATCGTATTTGCATCACGCCGCCGCCGCCCACAACAATTACGAGCATCACAATTCGGTCTACTGAAATTTGTTGAAAAGCTTTGAAAGCTTTTCGGATTACGGTTTTTCCAATTGCGGTGCGCACGAGTTTTAGAGCCACTGCTGCTGCACAGTTTGACAGCCACCTTAGCGCTAAGATAACCAAATCAATTATGAGTTTAGACGTTAGTTTCCTCTTTTTGTTTTACTTATATACACATTTCTTTTGATTCGAACTTCCTGATTTGCCAACTTGTCCATGATAAAACGATCACAACGCGCATCGGCGCTACAGATTTTTCAACTTAAAAGACTATAATAGATGTAAACCAAGTATACGAGAAAATGAAGGAGGAGAGAAGGAAAGGAAGAGAACTTGAAAAAGATTTTACGCAGAAAAATGGAGAACTTTAATGAGCTATTTTAAGTGGCATTAGCAGAACTATGTACTAGAGCCCCTTCTTATACAAGACCCCATAAATGTACGAGTATTGCGATTATGAAACCTAAGCCTAAGAAAAAAACAATATTACAAAGCGAATGGTCCCGTTAGACCGCACGCAATTAATTACTTAGCTATTAAAATAAATATGAAAAAGGATTAAAGAAAAGGAAGAAAAGAAGAAACTGAAGAAAACATAACTGTATACGAAATGAAAAAAAGTTTTTAGAACAAAAAAAAAAGAAGAAAAATATAAAAGTCAAATGAAAAGAGTATAAAACGTGCCCCGCCGCAAAAAACGGGAACTCCACAATAATTTTTGAGAATATTTCCGCATGCTTCGACTTGATTTAGCAGCCAATGAATAACTATAAAACATATATACAGATACAGATATATAGTATATATATATATAACTTACGTAACTTTATAGTATACCATGTAAATCGTACTTAAGTGTTGTTGTTTTTGTGTATAGCCATTCTTGTTTAGTTCTTTTGCTGTTCTTAACCACACACCTACACATACATATAAAGATAGACCCCCCCCCCCACACACACACACACCCATACATAGTTTAATTATCAACAATCAATAAAACATAACCAAGAGAAAGAAATAGCAGAAGAGATTGGGAGAGAGAGAGAGAGAGATAACCATAGATAAAGTACAGTTCTGCATGCACTTGATTAACTAGATGACTTGAATTGGACTCGTTTATTGAAGGCAAATACCATATACTAAATAAAGTATCACATCGTATACATACAACTACGGCATACTTGTAATAGACTTTCTTGTAATGTTTAAGCCGAGCTAACTCGATATGTATGTATAATTATGCGTATTATTAAATAGTAAACTAAACTAAAACTACAACTAAATTAAATATGAATTGAACGTGATTTAAATAACAAAAAAATGCAGATAAACTATGAAAATAAAAACTGATTTCAGTGTAAATGTTATGCGATTTACGATTTGGATTTATCTTTTAATTATAACGGGTTGGCTACACCCCGGCAAGTTGCTAGCGGCAGGGTGTGCTCGAAGTGAAGTGGGGAAGAGAGTTGGGTGGGTAAGGGCGAGAAGAGAGGACATTTGAGAGTTTAAGAAGTAATAAAACCTGTACTAGGCATATGCCGTAACTCACTCGCCTTACAGGGTATCTGCTAGTCGTGCAAGTCAACTGCTTTAACTGCATTATAATCAATTACGTGTATTGCTGCAAATGCATTTAAAGCCAAGTCAATTAACTAACGCAGGGCAAAGTTCAGAGAGAAAGAGAGAGGGTGAGAGAGGGAGGGAATGGAAGAGTTGAGAGAAAGGGTAAGCGCGCTGCAAAAGCAATTACAATAATTGCATGTGAGCAGCTTTTGGCTGGCTAATAAAAACGCCAAAACGAATTTGCCACAAAAACAACTTTAAGCTCAAAATTGGCAAATTGATAAAAGTTTGACAGCGTACACACACACACAGCCGTACACACACAGCAGCACACACACGCACACGTACCGTGGGGGCAACTGGCCAAATAAGCGCTGCACTCGCATTGACTGCTTGCCTCTGATTGGGGTCAACTGTGTAACAACAGCAACACAGTAGCCACACAGTGCTCGCTGTATGTTTACGGCTGCAGCTGCAAGTGTTATACCCTGTGGGCTAAACAGTTCTGGGCATATGCAATGGATTGCTGTGGCAGTAAAAGGTATGCAGCTGTGGGGGAGGGGGGGGGGAAACCTTTTTTAACTTAACTAACAAATTAAATTAAATTACAATAAATAAAAACTAAAAAAATCATATAATAAAAATTCAGCTAAAATTTAAAATTAAATAATATAAATAAAGATGTTAGTTTTAATTGTTATATTTATTTCAGAATTTTTTGAAGCATTTCTTAGCGCATTTAAATTATAACTAAGCTGATTATCTCGTCTCCTCTGTAGCTGGTACTTTCTTACAGGGTATCCCGCATTCTTTACGCTATTCGCTTCCATCAAATGATCAGTTGTGTCACTGGCTTGCAACACAGGTTGAGACTATGCATGCGTGGCATCTGCATGCGAGTGGCATGCGGCAGGCTTATAAATATTATAACGCTCGATGCTGCCTCTGCCTCTGCCTTCGTCTCTACCTCTGCCCCCGCCTTCGGCTTCACGTGCTGCCTCTGCTCTCCGGTGACATTTGACATGCACATTGTCAGTACAATTGGCCAGACTTAATCACACTGATGGCATTTTTATGTGATGTGGCAGGCATACAGTTGCAGCTACAGTTGCAACGACAATTCAATAATAAAACTACACACTCACACACACAAACAGTCGCACATACTACCACACTTAAATATGCGGCATGTCGTTTATATTCTTATGTGAAATGTGGAGAGAAAATCGGGGGCACGGAGTATAACATGCTCGAACTCGAGAATTGATAGCTTGCCATCGCCATCGACGTCGGCCTCCTCGATTACCTTGTCGGCAATCTGCTGGTGCTCCTCGGGACTCAGCTCGTTTTTGGTCATTGTCGTCAGGCAGGACATGAGGTCAGCGTGCCCGATGAAGCCGTCCTGATCGAAATCTGCAAAGTCATGCCAGACATGCATAAGTACGGATGGTAACATATGTACGCACACACACACACACATAGCACTGTCTATGTGGCACACACAAACAAAGGGGGACACTCCCCACACACACGCTTGGCATTATCAAAGTTGACATTTTCATGCATAAAAGTCAACTGATGTGTGCAAAACTCACTTACCAAGCATATTCTTACAGAGCACCCCCTTTCCAGCCCCTCCCCCTTCCTTCCTCTGTGCATAATCGCATGTGCTCGTTGTCTGCGCTGCATGCTTCAATTTGTGTCAATCTAATAAAGCACATGGAGACACAGTGCCGAGCGTTGTCTACAGTTTTCAAAATATTATTATAGAATTGCCAATGCCAGTGCGATAGATAAAGATAAAGATAAAGATAAAGATAGAGCAATGTGTGCAAATACGTGAACTAACTCAACTCACAACATATGAATAACAATATGGCAAGCAAGTCAATGAAGAGAAGCGAGTGAGAGGTGGAGAGAGAAACCGATTTATTTGCCATATCTAAAACCGGAGGCGGCAGCTGCAACTATCGCACAATAAGTCAATGATTCCGTTTAAATAAACTGCATCGAATTCGATTTGGCATTGTTTGTCAATTGGCACTGCACCCTCTCCCTCTCTTTCACACCATTTAATTAACTCGTTTGCTTTGTGGCTAACAGATTTATGTAGTTCTATATAGTATAGAAAATAGTAGAGTATTTTTTGCAGTGCACGCCAAAGTGTTCAAATCAATTTGGCCAACATTTTCAGAGCGCGCACGCGACATTTTTGCGGATTCTAATTTAAATTTCAATTAAAATGCTTATTAGAATTTATGGCTGGCCTTGAGCTGCGACAAGGCAGTCCGGACTGCCGCTGCCGCTGCCTCTGCTGCCGCTGCCGCTGCCACTTGGAGCTGCGCCACAAATAACTGTGGCAGTAAAAGCGGCGGCAGTTAGCGGAAAAATGCATAAACAACAAACCCGGAAAAATGTTGGCCAAAAGCAAAGTACGACAAAGCAATAGCAACAACAACAAGTAACGAAGGCTTTGGTCGAGCGCTCACGACAGTGAAATACCCTTCGCCTAGTTTCGAAATACTGTTCACAACGTGTTATTAAGTTTAAATTCTTCTGTCCGATCGTACTGTAATCTCTGTGTTTGCCTACAGTATACAGAAAGCCTCATGTAAGCTGTGGTGTCTCTAGCTCTTGTAATAGCTGAGATATGTGCGGTCAAACGGACGGACAAACGGACAGACAGACATGGCTTAAACGACTCGGCTAGTGATCCTGAGTAAGAATATATATCCTTTGTAATGTCTGCCACGCCTTTTTATAACTTTTAAATACATACATATTTTCACACAACTGTGTTAGTATACCCTTCTTTGACCATTTGCAACAGCTAAAGGGTATAACATCAACAACAAAAACAACAACAACTACTTACCATAAATTTTAAATGCGTAGAAGACTTTAATATCTCTGGGCGCCTGCTCGCTGAACACAGAGAGTGCGTCCAAGAAGTCCTCAAAGGATAAATTTCCCAGGCCATCGCGTGAGAATGCCTCGCCTGGGTGGGCGTGGTCAGTCCATGGCAGGCAGAGAGCATAGGGCGATGTAGAAAATATATATATAAAGATGATATATGTATGTAGTGTTGTAAGTATATAGAAATCGTTTTGATTAAGAATATGGGCAGGCAGTCGCCATACTCTTTTTGTTGTTTTTGTTGTTGTTGGAGTACTCACAGATTCGCCGACGAAAGGGATTCTCACGCAACTCGGGCATCTTCTCAATGCATTCGCGTGGAACCTTGACACTTGAGGCCTGACCCTCGGTCATTTGGCGTGGCACCAAATCCGGACGCAGCTCACGAAAGCGTTTATGCACGCTGTGGAGAAGAGAACGTAATGTAAGGCTTTGTCTGCCAGTGTGTGTGTGTGTGTGTGTGTGTGTGTGTGTGTGTGTGTGTGTGTGTGTGTGTGTGTGTGTGTGTGTGTGTGTGTGCGAGTGTGTGTGTTTGCTGCTGAGTGCCCTAACAAAAGGATGCGCCAAACAATGGCGCCATTCAAATTGAAAAGAAAATAGTTTTGCTTATTATATTAACAACAGGCGGAATAAAACGAAGGGGCGAAAAATATGACGCATACGCCCCGTAATGCCGAATAAGCATAATGAACGCCAGCGTATACGTACCGCAGTATCTCTTTGCGTGTGAAGAACGTGCAATCCTATCGAGAGAAGAAGGAGAGAGAGAGAGAGAGAGGGAGAAAGCAATGTTAATCCGCCGGCACCACTCGAAGCGGCATAAGCTGCACTGTACCTGATAGTCATCCAATTGCTGCTCGGTAAATGTCACAACTTTGTTGCCCATCGCTTATTCAATTGTGTTTGTTTATGCCCCGCCAAGTTCCAGTTTTCAGTTTTCAGTTTCAGTTTCCCAGCTTCCAGGTTTCGCCAGGCAACTCAACTGCTCTCAGGTAACGGGCAACGGATCGACCTCGGCAACTGCTGCCGTCTGCAAACGCTGTGCGACTGGCAAAACATCCTCGTGACTTTGCATAGAGCCGAGCCCAGAGACAGAACACATCCCCAGCCCAGCCAAGCCCAGTCCAGCCCAATGCTATGGCACGGCGAACTCAACCCAACCCATTTCAGTGCGACTGACATATCCTGCGGCGCCTTTTGCAGCGGCGTGTGGCGGCTCCAGCTTGTCCTGGCCGCATTCGCATGGAAATTAATTAAGGAGTGTTCACGGTGTGCCAGTTTTTTCTCTGCTGCTGCTGGTGTTGCTACTTCTGTTATTTTTTGTTTTTGTTTTTGTTGTTTTTGTTTTGTTTGATTCGCCCTCGCCTAGCGTGGCCTGGCCTGGCCTGGCCTGTGGTTTGTTTGCCACTGCCCGACAGCAAAAAGGCAGCGGCAAAAATGCTTTTAGAGGTGCGGCATACGGCTAAAAAAAAAAACAACATACGCACAAACACATTGGAAACATAACAAGAACAAGGGCAACAACAACAGCAACAAGGCTAAAGCCGAAGTTAAAATACACTTAAATCAGATCAGAACAAGCAGTTCCGATTGAAGGCAACAGTTTGACTTAAATTTGAGATTTATTGAGATATCTATGGAGATTACAGTTGCAGTTTCTATGTGGCAACGATTTTGGTACCCTAATTTAAATTCTGTAGAGCAAATAGAAAACAGACAGAGGCCTAAAATAGTTAAACCCTAAATATACAATCACATATCTGGTAGTATATATTCCCATATAAACTAAACTATGAATTTTGCTATCTACAGTATTTTTATATTATTTTAAACTGCCTCCCACAGCTTGTAATAAATCAGCACACAAAACGTTGCTTCCCTTTCGCAGTGCAAAAAGGTGTAGCATACTTTTGCGCGCGTCGCTGCCGCTGCCGCCTCTGCTTTGCCGCTGCTCCTGCTCGCTCGTTCTTTATTAATTAATTTAATGCTCTGCAGCACTTTTCAATTTCCCGTGTCTGTTTTATAAATTTGTGAAAGTGACTATCGGGCTTGGGATCCAGATCCAGCACGCTCAGCTTGGTGAGAAACTGACGCCCCTGCAGCGTCACCAGCCAAGGTTGCAACGAGCTGCAAAACGAAAGCCATACACTGATTAGTTGTAGTTCGAGAGAGGGAAAAAGAGAGAGGTGTGTGTGTGTGTGTGTGTGTGTTTGGCCTACCTGTTGTACCGACTGTGCTGGCAGCGTATTTCCTGAAATGTCAGCATTATGGAGCAATCGAGTGCTGTGGCGCCCAACATGTATGCTTGCTCAGCGGGCAGCTGATCCACAATCTCCCACGTTGCTGGCAAGCGGCTTAGCAACGCCCTCAGGGTGACATAGCTGGGCGTGGCATTTTGAGAGTGTCCCGCTTGCCACATGTAATGAAAATGGCGCTGTAATTGCCAAAAGGAAAACAAACTCAAACAGAGAGGGAGAGGCAGATTGACAGAGAGAAAGAGAGAAAGAGAGAGTCATAAAAAGCGACTGCCACTTGGCTTGGCTGGCATCCAAGTGAGCGTCTCAGCGGCTCCAGCAGGACTTGCTGGCTGTCTGCTGGCCGTTTAGCTGCCCTTTCAATTTCTTGCTTTTAGCACGGGCCACTCACTTGAAGCATTGTTGAAACCTCAACCAGGTAGCCCAGCCAGAAGTAAAAAAGCGAAAAAACACACACAGAAAAAGCAATAGAAATAGAGCGAGATAGCGAGCAAAAAGGAGAGAGAACAAAACAAAGCAACAAAATCAACTGATGGCCATCAAATGCATTGGGCAGGTGCAGAGCTGCTGGGGACTGCTGAGGCGCGCGTGGCCCCCAAATAAAAATAAACAAAAACGATGATAGCCGACTGAGTTGAGCTGAGTTGAATTGAGTTTGCCCTCTTTGGGTTCTTTTCTCGCTTTCTCTTTTTTTTCGTATTTTTGTCGCTCACCTTTACCAACAATTGCAAATGCAAAATTTTTTGCAGCACACAATTTTTTGGTAAGTGAAATATTTCCGCTTTGCTGATCTCCGCTTGAGACTTGTCCGCTGTTTCCGTTTCCGTTCGAGTTGGAGCTGTAACTGCTGCTGCTGCCATTGCCACATTCGTTGACACGCTGGTTGGGGCAATTGTTGTTTGCCCTCCTTTTGTTGTTGTTGCTGCTGTTTCGATTGTTGTTGTTGTTGTTGTTGTTGTTGTTGCTGCTGCTGCCATTCGGCATCGCTTTGTGTACCTTTGCGTCGCTTTTTCAACAGCAGCTGCGCTTGTCGAGCGTCGCTGCGGCTGACCAGCAACAGCTTTGACACACTCAACCATGCCCGGCTTCAGCTCCTTCACCTGCCTCTGTTCCACCTGGCACGCAGCAGCAGCAGCAGCAGCAGCATTAGCTACGCCAATTTCTGTAGTAGTTTCTGTTGCCTTTGTCTTGCTGCCACAGCGTTTGCCGGCTGATTCCCCAAATGCAGCCACGTTCTTTTCCAGCTTAGGTTGCTCCTGCTCCACCGCTCCACCCTCTTCTGCTCTCTGGTATTCCCTGAGCAGGCAGGCGACCAGCAAATGTTTTATAAGCGCCATAATTTCACTGGAGAATTTCAGTGATTTTATGACCATCGCGCGCGTTGGCATTGCCAATTCGCCGCATGGGCAGCGCACACGGACGGAGATTGGGTAATGCCAATGCCAATAGCAACGGCAACGGCAACGGCATTGGGATTGGGATTGCGATGGTGTTTGGTGTTTGGCGAATAGCGAATAGCGATTGGCATTGGTGAGTTTTCCAAAATTTGTCGGTTTTGTTAGCATTTTCAATGCACATTCCAAATTGTTTGTGTGTGGGCAACGTTGTTGTTGTCCGTGTTGTTGTCAACGTTGTGCCAAGGTGTTGAAATGAGTGAAGAAAACATTAAGGAGCAAAGCCAGAGAGCGGTGCAGCCGAATAGAGAAATAGAGAAAAGAAAGAAAAAGGGAAACGGCAACGTTAGCGGTTTGGCAATGGACAATTTGTGTGTTTGGCTCCTCTGCTTGAATTCTTTATTGAATATTTGCGTGCAGTGTAGATTCCTGGCTTTCCTACTTCTCCCCATTCCTTCTCCTATTCTTCCTTCCTTGCCTCTCTCACTTTTATTAGTAGCTGCTGCTTGCAGGTATGTCATCAACTTATTGTGATGATTTACATTGAGTTATTACAATGAAATTTAAGAAATTTCTAGTTATTTAAAATATATGTATATTTTATTACTTTCCATAAGAGTTTAAGATATTTGCTATAAGTCCACACAAATCAGTTGCAATTAGCGAGGAAATGTTCGAGAAAAGAAGGAAGATAAGAACACGATTAAACAAATGGAAAAGCAACTACAATCTAGCGTATACACTGCTGTATACCCTGTATACAATACTATATTATAATTCTTTATGCATATTTATTTCATATTTCTGAAAATTCCTGTGATTTAGTCACATTCATAGGCACATAAGTCATCTAATTAATCGCAAAAAAATTCGTGGAATGATATAGTAAAATATTAAAGGAAACTAATCTCAAATAAGTAAGAAAAGCTACAATCGAGCGCGCCCGACAGTAAGATACCATTCGCCTAGTTATTCAAAAAATTATCACACTTTTTTATTTCCATTAAAAAACTCTGCTCAAGTTGATTTGCAACCTATTGTTTAATTTAGATCAAGCTTTGCACAGCAACAGCTTTACACACGCTACAGCTAAAACAAAGCATTGTGACGATGACGTCACGGTATGCTGCAAAGGAGCAAGCAGTGGAAATACGGAAAACGTAAACATACCAAAGCATAAAGTTGTTACTTCAATATTTTTACTAATAATCGTAAAAAATCTACCTATGGTATACAGGAACCTTCATGTGAAATTTGGTGTCTCTAGCTTTCGTAATAGCTGAGATCCAGACGTTCAAACGGTCAGACGGACAGACAGACGGACTTGGGTAGTGATTCTGAGTCAGAATATATATACTTTGTGAGGTCTGCCACGCATTCTTCTGCGTGTTACATACATGTGCAGAAATTTAGTATACCATTTCTTACCATTTTCAATGGTCGAATGGTATACAAAATGTTCTCAAAAACGTGTTTAAACTTTTTTTTAATAGCTAGACAAACAATAACTTAAAACGTATTTAAAATCTTTTGTCAATATTCCCGTATCGTTGAAAATTTGAACAGTAAAGTACGCTATTCTTTCGTTACAGATAACCTATAGAATATATCTATGTGTTTTATAAATATGGCCTAAAACATGTTTTTCCTGAATCTGTGATCTTTCACTTAAGTCAAATACTTATATTTTTTTTGACTCCTTTTGTAACCTTATTTTTGTTTTTATATGGCCTAAAACATGTTTTTCCTGAATCTGTGATCTTTCACTTAAGTCAAATACTTATATTTTATAATTTCATAATTAAGAACACTTTCCGAAACTTTATTTGCCTAGCTTCACATTAAACTCTGCCCAAGCGATCGTCTCATTCAGGCGTCGAATCTTCACTTTTGAAAAAATTGATAAAAAATATTGCAAATAATTTGCACTTACCCGGGAAAGAGTCGTGTGCGCAGCTCGTCGCCGGAAATCGAATTCGCGTGATCGCCGTAAATTAAATTGCCAGCCTGGAACACACGTAAATTATTTTGCGGACAGGCGAAAAGTGCATCCAGGGCGGCGAACATGCGACGCGGAGAGCTGCAGCCGAAACCGATGAAACAAAAATGATGGGAACACAAAATAACACTATTAAAACATAAATACATATACCATATATAGCCTATATGCAGGCTATAGAGATGGAAAGGGAGTGGGCCGCCTCTCTGTCTCTCTCTTTCTCTGCATGGGAAATACGAAAATGTCAGAATGAAAATAAAACAAGATGGCAGCAATTTCTTCTTTCTTTTTTTGTGCTTTACTTGTATTTTATTTTTGGACAAGGCCGTAAAAATCCCGCAACGAAAAAAGGAGAAAAGAAAACGAGACGAAACGAAACGAAAGTAGATGCGAAGCAGGCGGTAAACCGGAATGAAAGCACAAGCAAATTGAATTTCGTGCACGGATGCACGCATGACTTAAAACAGCGGGCCGCAAATAAACGAATGAGCCGGCAAAACGAACGGCAAAAAGTGAATCGCATATGCGAATATGGCCAGAGTCGGGTCGAGGCTGCAGGCTGAAGGCTTGGCCAGCAATGCCAATGCCAGCCAAGTGCGCCTCTGGCTACCTTTTGCGAGGCAGCAGCAGCCGCGAAACAGGCCAAAAGCGTTGGAATTATGAAGCACGACAGGACACGCAAATGGAGCAGATTAAAATTTATGACTTAAAGGCGTGCAGCACGTGGCAGCCCAACTTAAAGTTGCACCTCTTCTAGAGTGTGCTTCAAACTTACCCGGAAAAGAGCTCCAGTGGACAATAGTCGCTCAATTGTTTGATTTTGCCAGTTTGCAGCTGCAAAAGGAAAAGAGATGGGGAGAGTGAAAGTTCGAGTAAGAGGGCGATGTCAAGTGGCAAGAGAGAATGTTTTGTAATGTGGCACTCACTTTCAGTTGCTGCATGCTGCAATAGCGACACCTGCACTTGCCCTTCACCAACATCGGGGGGTCGCAGGTCAACTGCGCAGGGTCGATTGTTTCGCCGCCGCCTTCCCCCGCCGCTGGCATTAAATCAAATAAATCGCTGACATCACTTGGCAACTGCAGCCAACCCTGTTTCGGTTTTATTTCAATCGCATATGTATCGCCCACTCGACTGATACCCTCCGTCTCCTTCTCCGTCTCTTGTGTCGCGTAACTCGAACTCGAGCTGCAAACGGAGCCGTAGTTGGAGCTGGTGCTGGCGCTGGCGCTGGAGCCGCCGGTGCAGATGTCGACGTTCATGTCCGTGTTCATGTCCTTTGCCTACAAATTATTTCGTTTCGGCTTATTCTCTTTTTTTTCAGTGTTGTGAAAGGGGGGAGGGGATAGGGGGAAGAGAGAGAGAGAGAGAGGGGGACGTGGTGTGAAGCGGCAGCGTTGACGCCATTTTGACTTGAAAATGCCAACGACAAGCGAAGTAAAGTTGCAAAAAAGAGGAGAAATCAAAAGGAAAACACATAAAAAAAAGAAAGAAGATGGGCATACCGAAGAGTGGGTGCTCTATGAAACCGATAGGATAAAATAAAGATAGGTAGATGCAAGAGAAACTGAAATTAAACGCAGTATTAAAAGTGATCGTGTCAATTCAGCATGCAGATCATGAATATATAGCTAACTATATATACAAACCTAAATGGAAGCAGATTAAAACTGTTTTTCGTTTTTCTTTGCTGATTGTTAATAAAAAAAGACAGTTACTTTAAAGCTCTAAACACCTGAACTCAGTTTCCCACGCTGATCAAGAACCTATATAAACTGTTTTGGGGTCTCCCATGTTTTAAGCTGCTATCGCGGGGCTTATACATGAATCAATATATAAATACAACGAGACTAAACGAATCTGTTCGGTCTCTTAAGAATGATACTCATGTTTAAAGTAAATCCCTGATCAAGCTAGCTCATCTGAACTGATCAAGAACCTTTATACAGCATATACTGGCTCTGCCATGCTTTAAGCTCCATTTATAATACCCTCAGCGGCAGTTCATAAGAGCATCCCCTTAGCAGCTGCACGTCAGGGGCAGGCAGCAGTGCCCCGCGTCCAGGGCAGGACCTAGGGCCAGGACAGGACAGGACAAGCACAGGGCCAGGCCAGAAGCAAGAGCAGGTTATCGTCGCACATGAACTGTAACTGCCTCGGGCGCTGCCTCTGCCTCTCTGCTTCTGCTTCTGGCATTGTCCTGCTGCAGCGACATAAAACAAAAGTTGTTGTTTGCCGCGCTGATTGTATGATGAGTTATGAAGCTGGACAACAGCAACAACACCAACGGGACACACACACACACACACGTAGGGGGACACACTCGCAGGCAGGTAAGCGAATTGAGTTGTTTTTGCTGCCTGTGTCGCTTCGTTGTGCCAAGTTGAAATTGAAAATTAACATTTAAAGCTACAATTAAAAGAGGCACTTTTCCAACTCCCGTGCCTGCAGCAGGCACACTCTGTCTCTGTCTCTGTCTCTACATACTGCCCTTCTCCCCATTCTCCGCTGCTCTTGCACTGCGTCTGCTCATAGTCATATCCTGTCCGGCACACAATATGGCGTTAGTTATGGCGCCGTAACTATTGTTTTTTCCACTCATTTTTTTTTTTTTCGTTTGTTCCCGTTGTTGTTGTTGTTTTCTTACTTTACTTGCAATTTTATTTCGGTCAATGCTTTGGCACCAAAGCCATAAATTGAATATGGTATAAGCAACGCGACGAGGCCGACGTGGTACACGAGCAGAGTTTATGAACGTAAGGCATATCCTAAGCGGGAAGCTTAAAGCGCCATCTAGCGGGCAAGAAATGAACATTAAGATGTGTGTAAAGAAATTTAATTTAATTTAGAATTTTAAAACTTATGAGCCACGCTTTGGTAAAACATTTCTTTAGTTGTCCTCCCAATTTCTCCATCCAAACATCTCTACAACTCTCTGAACTGAGCTACCCCACTCATTGCCTGTGCTTCAGTGACAGGGTATGCTACTGGCTGCTGCTACTGGCGGCACTTTCAAAGCAATTTTGGCGTCTTTTATAACCACACAAACCGAAACGGCCAGCGGGTTCAGGCAAGGCTTTGGCCACGGCAACAGCAACAGCAACAACACAAATACGACACGTATATATAGCAATAGCAACAACCACAACAGCGATTTCAGCTAGTATATAGCCAATAACAACAATAGCAATCGTAACGCTAGCAATGCTGGCAACGGAAGCAACAACAATGTGTTTACACTGTAGCCCACTTTAATTCAAAACAAAGAACCGTTGATTTATGTTGCCTCAGCTTGCCCAGACCATGCCCACATATCCCATATGCCTCCCTACACACACACACACACACACACAATCCACACAGCCTCGCCTGGGTTATGTTAGGTATTTTGAGGTATAGCTAGTACGTTCACTTCTCTCTCTCTCTCTTTTTTTTTGTTGTTGTTTCTAGTGCACAAAGGCAAAGCTAAACCGTAAACCGCCGGATGAAGCGGGCAACAACAACAACAACAGCAACAACAACGAGGGGCAACAAGGCACAGCGCAGCGCGCATATGTCCAAAAAATGCCAATATTGTCCTTGTACAAAAATATACAATATATTTAAGCAAGCCCAAGTGCCACGCCCCCATCCCATTTTTCTCCTCCTGCTCCTCCTCCTGCTACGCTGCCAACTTCAGGCAAGGGAGAGCGACTCACCTGTAAATTGGCAACTAAAACATCGAATGTGGCAGGCAATTGGGTCACATCTGGCAGCATCAGACCGAATGGCCCCACAAATTCTTTATCCAGACGCGCAACTGCAAGCGAAGAGAGAGAGAGAGAGAGAGAGAGTGAGAGTGTAAGGGAGATAGCAACATGAATGTAAAGTGCAGCATGCCCCCGTTTATTGATATATTGAGATGCCGTTAGGTTAGCGCGCGCGGCTGGCAATGATAAATTGTGTAGCTCGTCGCCGGCGCGACACGGCACGGCACGGCATGGCATGGCAGCCTGTTGCTAGCCAACGTCAGCTGCCTCCTTCTCCCCTCCCTGCTACCACTTGCCTCAACTGGCTGCAACATAAACCGAATTTTGATATATGGCTGCGACTATTGGCCGGCAACTGCACCGGCACCGATGCCGCCGCTTCACGTTGCCACTAATCAGTCCCATGTGCCATGTGCCCAGGCCAGCGCAAGCCTCGTCACAATCCCCTTTGATGCACAATTTAGAAACTGGAACGAACTGCGACTCGGACTTGGACGAACGTAACTAAAAAGCTCGTTTATGATTGATTGCTGTGGCGGTTAAAAGGCTTTGGCGGATGGCCAAGCTGTACGATGGGAGACAGTGTATCGCAACGACCAAATACTACGTAAAAACGTTGGCATGACGATGGCACTTGCACTTGCACAACACACAAAGTCCGCATCCCTTTCGCAATGAACTCACCCGGCCTGTGGGCGCGTATGTGCTCGTTTATCCAGAATCTATCGCCTTCCTTTGGTATGGCAACAATATCCGCTTCGCAGACAAACTCATTTCCTAATAGACGGCGCATTATCTCGATATAAGCCATAAAATCCGGCATTGTCAGTGCGCCAGCTGGAGACGGAGACGGAGACAGCGATGGAGCTGAAGCAAGAAAAGAAAATAAGAAAGAAGATAAATGAAATAAACACATCTCGTTGCAATGGCCAAGAGATGCACACAGCAAAACATACACACACCATATACGTGTGTGTTTGTGTGTGTGTGTGTGTGTAAGCCCAGCACAAAGCAAGAGTAAAAGCCAGCCAAGCGAGCAATAAGCATGGCACAATACACAAATTGGCCGGCACCAGAGCAACTGACTCTTTGCTTGCTTCTGCCGGGCGTGGGAGTTGTAGCCATTGTTGCTGTTGTTGCTGCTGCTGCCTTTTGGTGTTTGAAGTTGCACGCAACCATTTCCGGTCGCAAAGTAGCAGCAGCAACAATAACAACACAACACAGATATAATATACATATAAATATAGCGACTGCTGGATATATATATATATATATACATATATCTGCATTTGGAGCATACAAATATCGCAGTAACCTTTCGCTGGATCGGAAACGTTGGCCTGTCCATCCGGTCTTGCTGTGCCGCCGCCTGTGGCGGCCGGCGGGCAATTGTCCTGGGACTGCAGCTGGGATGGGCGGCGGTGGCGGTGGCGGAGGCAGCGACTGCTGGATATCATTTTTGGCAAACGTAAAACTTTTTTAAATTGCGGCAACGCCAGCACCAAATTTGCATTACCCTCCGCCCGATAGATCAACTCAATTTGGCTCAGCTCCATCTGCGCGGGCATGTGCAGCAGCGCGTTTAGAGTCTTAGCCGTCGTCTCTGTCGCTGCTGCAGCTGGCCCGGGTGCTGCCATGACTTTTGCGCGGGTGTTTGCGGTTCGTTGGCGCTGTCAAAATGCAACTGACACAGACGAGTGTCCACATCCACATCCACATCCACATTTACAGACAGTCGACCCCGTAGTCGACGTCGCGTTGCCTGCGACGGCCTGCCCAGTGGCGCGCCAGTGTGTTGATGATTTTGCCGATTGTGGCTTGCTGCGGTTGGGCTTTGTGGTTTGTTTTTCTTTACAGTTGCCCCTTGGCTGCTGCTGCCGCTGCTCCCTGGCACGTTTGTTCAACTTTGTTTGTGTTATTGTTGCTGTTCTGCTCTTGTTTTGAGGCTGCGATAAGATAATCCTTTAGCGAAGTAGCGAAATAAATTGTATTTGCAGCTGCAACACAGACAGAGTAAGCTTTGTTGAAATGCTAAATATTTAAATGCCTTAGATGAATATTTACGGCAGCAAAGTAAGTCGAAGTAGCAATTTTATTTCACAGTAACCGCAATTTAATTCTTTGTTTACAAAAAGATCAAAGCCGAGTGCTGCGCGTCACAGGGTGACTATGATGCAAAATACGTACAGCTGTCGAATGTGGCGGTCGGCTGATAATCGATCAAGCCGATAAAAATACCAGCTGCTAGTATTTTTGGTGTGAATGCCCGCCAAAGTGAAATCAATTCAAAAAAAAAGGTTTGTTATTAACTTTTATATATTCTTTAGTGTGCTTTCTTTAGTTCTTGCGTATATATTGAGTGCGATCGGTTTGAATCAGTGTATGCCCGCCAGCATTCAACACTTGGGTGGCTGTAAAAAATAATTTATTATTATTAAATTTATTATTTTATATATTTATCTTTGCATTTTACCTGCATCTGCACTGACCAACGCTGCAATGAGCGCAAAAACAAAGCCGCAAATCTTCAGGCAGTTCATGTTAACCTCTTTTCGTTTAATTCTCTAATGACAACTCAGTTTTATAAGCAACGCTTTTATAGCCGTCTAAGCCCATCAATTGCGCGGGGAATTTTAGTCAGCTACAATTTGCACGCATCACAGAAAATACCCAGTTACATGACCGGATCACAGCGAGTGCTGATAACTGCAGCGCCCAGACATGAGTTGCATCTAGACTACTTGTACTTGATTTGAGTGGCGTACTATGTGTAAATATCTACTATATGTGCTAGGTTTGCATGTAGTTTGTACCATAGGATTACGGGTTAAACAGTGCATACCTAAGATGGTGTATTTACGTACCAATAGTTAAATATTTTAGGAAACATTAAAAAAGGACTAAATTAAGGTTATGTTCGAATGTTAGTTTGAGGTTAAGGTCGCCAGTTAGGTAGAGCTTATGTTTGCCCGGTCGGCAAAAATTTTTCAGAATCTCTTAGCACATCCCCAGATGGTGTATTTACATTTCAATTGGTAAGCAATTAAGAAAACATAACAGAAAGACTAAATTGAGGCTATGTTCGTCTGTCTGCCCATTTAATAATTTCTTTGCACTTTAAGCTTTACCGAAAAGATGTTATTTTCTTGTTACCTTATGTTCCTCAGAACTACTTAACATGCAAATTTTTACAGCGAATTCAAATGTAAATACAACTTCCAACAACCTCTAGTGATGCGTAAAAAACCCAACCGGTTTACAGTTCCCGCCAAAACGTAAACAACTCGTTGATTGTGGAGGGAGATTAATAAACGATCGATCTTTTAACCTATCTCAAGACCCGTCAGAATTTCCCACTATCACTTACTAATGCAACTACCTAAGGTGAGGCTGCTATATAAGATCGCAACGATCGCAACGAATCAATCAGTCTCAAGTCTCCAACTGCAATCACAATGAAATTTTTCCAAGCTGCTGCCGTCCTCCTGGCCATGCTCATCGCCTCGGTCAGCGCCGAGCCCTTGCCCAAGCGTAAGTAGAGCAGATTTAGCTATCTGTCTGATTAACATATTCGATTACTTATTGGATTGTTATTTCTTTATGATTTTCCAGCTGGCACTGTGCTGGTGCAGACCGACAACGTGCAGTACATTCGCACAGGTTAAACGAGTTGGAGATTAATTGCGGAAACGCTTTATAGAAAATAATATGAATAAATGAATTTGCTTAACTAAACAGAGACCTGCTTGTGTCTGTTTTGATTTACCTAAGGGTTTTCAGTGGAACAAATTTTAATTATTTCTAAAGAACTGAGAGGTTTCAGCGTGGTTTAATATTTGGCGCAATGACCCCAAGCAAGGGTTGTTGAAACTAAACAATCATTGTATTTGAGAAAGAGTAACGAATGCTGAAGTTAGCCACGCCTGACTATAAAGTACTCTTTAAAGTTAGATAAAAAAAAACGTTAAAGACTTTCAAAAATTTCAAATAACAATGCTTTCTTCCGCCAATTGCTTTCTCATTTACACTTAAAAATGTGGGCATCTAAGTGATAACTTAAGCATCGTAGAGCTCGCTACAAAATAGAAGAATCTTTTAAGAATGAATTAAAAAGTTTTTTAAGCATTTAATTTTTGTTTTTTATTTTGTTAATATGGTATACAAAAATGTTCATGGGCTATTGATGCTTCTATCTTTTCTTATAGCTGAGATCTGTTTGTTCACACAGACAGACATAACTCAATCATAGGTCATTGACTTGGCTAGTGTTTCTAAACAAGAGTTAATTCTCTCGCTTTTTTTATACAGTAACACATAATGAGTATACCCTCTTTTCCGAATTTTGTAGTGGTGAAATGTAGAATTATACTTTGTTTAGCTTTGATAGTATTTGTTTATAGTAAGAACTAATTTGCAATGCTAATTTTTCTGAGCATTCTTGACAGGTTGACTTGACTTGTTAAGATTGCATTGCTTAAAAGCTTAACTCAATCCATTAAGCTTGTTAAAAACCAGTTGCACTTCTTATAAACTGATTTGTGTATTTCCCAATTCCAATGCTTGAGTAGAATGAACTTGATAAGATGTTGTAGAATGATAGATGTTGTACATAGATATATTGTAGAACAATAGCTCAATTGCTTTTAATTATTTGGGAGCTTATTATACCTTGTTATATATATTAACTATACCCCATGAAAATATTTTACCTATATCTATAATAATATGTATATGAGTGCAGGTTCATAAGTCTGTGGGAAATATTAGTTCTATATACCATATAGTACTTTTAATCGGCCTTGTTTACTAAGCCTTAACCCCATACAACATCAATTCCTTATCTATGTGGGTTGTTATTACTATAATACCCTATACAATTAAAAGGTGGGTATGCAAGTTTTATTGAGAGGTAGACATAAGACGTTTAACCTGGAAACCTGAGTATCTTCAAGTCTAGTGTTCTCAACCAGTGCACTACAATGCATTTACAATGTAGCTAAGCTTCACTCGGAATACTACGTAGACTAAACCCCCCTTCGCCTAGAATGATCAGCTGCACCTCATCACTTGCATTGCCAATACGCAATTGAAACTGCAGTCGCTGCTAGCATCGAACTAGTTTTCCACACACACACACACACAGCTGATAGTAGCAGTCAATGACGCCGTTGTTGTTGTTGTTGTTGTTGTTGTTCTCTCACTATCGATAGCAGATCGGGAAATGCCCCCTGTCTGCGGCGACATATGCATAGAATAAAGTCTGCCCTGCTGTCCGGGAGTATATCTGCTTAATGGTTTATGAAAATAGTTTTAACATTCGCCCTGATGGACTCGGCGTCTGTGTGCCGCCGTCGGGCGATATTTCTATGTTATACATGCAGTTATATATACCATATATATAGTTATATATACACTCGACGGGCGAAACTTGAAACAATTTACCAAAGCGCAAACTATTTTGTTGTGCTGCAGGCGACTCGTTCGCCTCGTACTTGTTGTTGTTGTTGTTGTTGGTAGTGCTTGTGCTTTATGCCGGGCCATTGTTGTAGGCAAGTCTGTCGCTGGCTCTACCCCTCCTTCCCGCACCCTTGCGCCGTCAGCGTTGTATGGTTCGTTACATCAACAATTATTTTAAACTTTTACCGCAAATATTTCCTTGGCTGGTTTTACGCCTGAAATGAATTGCAATGGAGAAGTCGAAGTGGTTGGGCGCGGCATGTGGCTGGGCATGAAGTGAAGTGAAGGGCAGCTCGTATTGCTGACGGCGACTCTGCGGCATCCGCTTTGGCCACTGGCTGCCAATTTCTTGGGGCCTCCTCTTACTCTTCTTCTTCTGCCGCTTTACACCAACACCCCCCCACCATAGTGAGCCTCCTTTCGGGCTAATCCTTTTGATTTTCGACTGCACGAAATTCCAGCTAACAACAATTTATGTGCCAACTCCCCCCTCACCCCCGCCCATTGTTGATCCCGATGAGGCAACAGTATCCACGCCCACCACGCAGTCAATGGCGTCTGCCATTGTTCGGACTGCGGTTGCCACAAAGCGATGGTTCGAGGAATTTGCAACGTTTGCGCCGGAGCATTTGCGCCCAAAGGCAACGAGGCAGCGTCTCCGTTTCCAGCTTGCGTGCCCCCTACTTCGCCTACAGCTTCCTTTCCTTCTCCTACTCTCTTTCATGTCGTATCAAAGCGAATTTGCAGGCATATAGAAAATTATGATGCAAAAGGTCGTTAGCCAAATGTAATCAGGATTCATTGCTGTCCGCCCTACTCCCTGCTCCCTGACGTTTCCCCTCCTGCATTTATTGGAAATTAATTTAAGCGCTTTTCACCTCAAATATTTCAAATGCTTCTAGATTCTCTCCTCAAATTCTCCAGTGCATTGACGCCTAGGACGCATCGCGTCGCTTCCCTTTCCTTCTCCCCGCTCCGCCTTCTTCTACCTGCTTCGTCCTTGCTCTGTTTGCCCAACGTCTTTGACTATGTGCTTCAGTGCATTCATCTCCCAAGCGAGCAGTCGTCGCGTGCTGCATCTCAGCTTGATTGGAAAATTTACTGCAAGTACAGCAGCAACAGCAACAGCAACAGCAGCTGTGGCAGAACAGAATCTTAAAGATCTCAATCGCTTTGGGTTTTTACGCCGGCGGCGGGCAAAGCCCAGTTGCAACGATTGCCTCGTTGATTGCGGCTATAAAAGCAGCAACGCATTGCTGGTTCCACAAACAGTACGAGCGAGCACTGCCCACAGATTACAATATGCAATTCTTTAAAGTCTGCGGTTTTGTTTTGGCCATGATTGTTGCCATGGCGAGCGCGGAACCTGAACGTAAGTGGAAGAGAGAAATTAAAAATATACAAAAAAAAATTAATAAGTTGAAGAAAATGATGTTTATTTTCCTGGATCATCTAAAACTAATCTTGCCTCTCCCTCTCCCTTTGTCTTTCTATTTACCTCAGCTCAAGGCACACTTCTAATACAGACCAACAATGCTCAAGGCATTTTTACGGGCTAAGCAACACAGACCAACCTATAGATGTTAACAAAATGAACGCATAAATTACATTATCTACAATAAACATTTTTTTATAAATTTAAAACAATTTGCTTTGTATTTTAAGTGCAATTTTTAGCTGGCTGAAGCAACCATAAATTCAAACCCAGGGAATTTTGAAATCCATTCTAAAAGTAGGCAACACTTTTTTTAAAAATTCAAATTACAAAGCTACAATTACTAAAAATTATGTTAAAACGAGAAAGAAAGGCTTCCTCGACACTTTAAAGTATTTATACCATTGCAGTTACTCCACACATTAAATCGTCCGATAGGTTCTATGGCAACTTTACGGTATATCTGTCCGATTTTAATAAAACTTGCATAGCATTTAATCACGAAAGTTTCACATTGCTATATTGATAAATTATGAAAGTCGGCCGATAGGTTCTATGACAGCTATACGATATACCTGTCCAATTTCGAAAAAATATGTACTGCCTTTAAAGGGCATACTTAGACTTATGTAGGGAAAATTTCATGGCGATATTTTGAGAAATGACAAAAATCGCTCGATTTTTATGGCAGCTATACGATATATCGGCACGGTCTGGCTCGTTCCGACGTTCCTACAGCGTGCAGCAATGAGAAGCATGTTTACTAAGTTTAATCAAGATAGTTCTAAAACTGAGAGACAAGTTTGCGTTGCAACAGACACACGGACGGACGGACATGGCTAGTTCGACTCCCTTATTGATGCTGATAAAGAATATATATGCTTTATAAGGTCAGAAATGTCTCTTAAGATCTGTTGCAAACTTCCAAAATAAATATACCCTCTGCAAGGGTATAACAAAGAAATAAAATACATAAATAATACAAATATAAATAATTTAAGTTGAGTCTCCAAAATTTGGTTGAATTTTTTATTTGATCTCTGAGCCAGTTGGATTAAAATAAACAATAAGCTGATTGAATTTCGCAGGCCAGCGCGAACGTAAAAAACTACAAAAAACTAAAAATAGTAACTAAAAATAGAAAACAATCCTCTGGCTTTTTTTTTTTTTTTTGGTTTCTGTTTAGTGAATGAACTGAACACGTCGATTCTCCAACGGTTGCTCGCAGCGTGAATTCTGTATAAGTTTCTCCCCATCGGCGCCACACAATGTCTGAAACTGATGCAGTTGCTCTTTGGATGCAGCGTAAATACGCGCCGAAATGAACCATTGAGTGGGCAGCGAAATGGTGCCGTTCCAATAGCTGCCATGATAGCTGTAATAGCCGCGATCGAAGGGTTGCAGCAGCGAGGCAAGATCAAACGGTGGCAGCTCGATGATCGAGCCCTTCGATCGGATAGCGCTCAGACTATCCACCACCTGCTGCAGCTGCTTGTTTCGCTGGTGCGTCAACATGAACAGATACGCGACAGTAAGATACTCGAACGGAGCGTTCATCTGATTGGAGGCATGCAGCACTTGTATCTCCAGTGCATATTGCCGTGAATCAATGCGATGCTCCGATGTGCCCCACTTGAAGACGGCCTCAACGAAATAATAGTTGCCCCACAAATCGCCGCCACTGATATATGGCATGTAGTCGGGTGAGCAGGAGATGCGCAAAATCACCGCGTTGCCATTGTTCTCCATGAGCACAGCCGGCGGCAGTTGATCGTAACAGTTCCAGTGGAGTTGCCTCACCTGCTTCTCCATCAGCGTAAGGGGGCGCAATATGTTGATGGGCGACTTGGGCAGCAACTTGGCATCGGCAGTCATAGCATCGCATACCCCCGGATTGGGGTATGCCTCCACGACAGATGAGCCGCACAAGTCACTGATCAGTATGCTGGCTGCCTTCAGATGCACCATAGCCACAAGGGCCATGCTGCAGCTGAGGATAACCATAAACACGTTCGACTCGTAGGCATAGTTCAGCAGCGAGGCCATGCAGTAGTGCATGCCGTTCCACAGCAAATTTAGCACAATCCAAAGCATGGTCAGGAACTGCGAAGAGGAGAAGGAGGAGCGGTTATGAATAGAATGTATGAATGAAACGGTTGATGGTGTAATCAGATGCGGCTAATGACGAACGCACCCTAACGTCTTCTTGCTGCTAAGCTACCCAATTGCATTCATTGTCAGCGTAAGCTAATTAAAAGGGCTTACCTCACCTTGCCCAACGCCACTCCCTACCACACAAGCCAAACTAATCAATTGAGTTCATCTCACATATCACTCGGCTGATTTGCATTGCCAACTGCTACTAGGTGGGGGTAGGACCAGCTGCAGCTGAAGGTTCTTCCAGGATATCAATAAGGCCGCTTTGTGGGTCAGAGTTAGCGCTGCAATTGAGCCTGACTCTAGGTTTGCTTGTCGACTCGAATGTACTTTATGGGCGACTGGGCAATTGCGTGTCCTGCACAACGCAGGCTAACAAGAACAATGGAGTGGAGAGGAGGGGAAAGTGGGGACGTCCATTGACGTGCACATTGTTGTTGTTGTTGTTATTGTTGTAGTTACTGCTGCTAACTAAGTGAGCCATTTAGTTAGGTCATGAATTTCGAGACTTTTAGACCTGAAAGTGCGATGCCATAAACCAAATACGATAACAACAGACGAAGTTCACTAAGGACAGTACAAAGGCTCACGCACACACACACACACACACACACACGTAGGGGCTGGGAAACTTAAATAAATACTGGGACAAACAAGTGCAGGTCCTGCCAAAGTTTGCGACGCGTGCTTCATAAAATAGTCATATTGCATGTTGCTTTAAAATATGAAGGCGACTCCACGCCGACCCTTCCCGCCCCTCCTTGCTTAATATGGCCTATTCGGGCCGGAAAGCCAAAGGCAAAGCCGAAATGTAAATATTTTCCCATGTAATTATACGTGTCTGTGTTGGTGTCTGTGTGTGTGTGTCCCACTCTAAAGTGTATTACGTAGCCCATTAAAAGTTGGAAAGTCGCTGGGCGCAGCAAAACCAAAGCACAAACTGAAATTGCATTGGGGACTTAAACAGGCGGAGCGAGTCAGTCTATAAAATAATCAGCTGCCATATCTGGGCGAAGCTTTATAAATTCTGCATGAGAGACCAGCGCGCCACAAGCACAAGATTACGTATGCACGTATGTGTGTGTGTGTGTGAGTGTGTGTGTGTGTGTGTGTGTGTGTGTGTGTGTGTGTGTGTGTGTGTGTGTGTTTAGAACTCACCAAAGAGCCGGTAAAGTGCGGTATGCTTCAACGAACAATTATGATAAATAGATCCAAAAAACTATGAGCAGCTGGGAAAGAAAAAATTCGCCCGCCCGAAAGTATGCAATGGAAAATCTAAATAGAACGACAGATGACAGCCAGGGCGGGCAGAGCGGATAAGAGCCAAGGGGGAAAGGCTGCGCATTGCATTTTGATAGAGCATTAAGCGATTAGAATGCAAATAAGTAGAGCAAGCATAGATTTTGCGAGATAGTAAGAAGCTGCTGCGCTGCTAAGACGGTAAACTGATTGTAAAAAAGTGTTGAGCGCAAATTAAATTGCAAGCTGAACTTAGCTTTTGACGTAAACTGACTTGAGTCTTTATAGCTTTATACATTGATATGTCTGTCTATATATAATTCGATCAATTGGAACTAAATCGATAGAAACATTTTTCACGACTTTTAATTAAAGCGCGATTCAAACTCTTTTGTAATAAGCAGGAGAAGGAAGCACGTGGCTGCTTGCGATTGTTTTTCGGTTGACGTTAAGGCGCATTACACACACACAAAATACATACACACATACACACGCACATTTAAGTGAAAGCTGTGCAAAAAGCCGCAGTAGCAGACGCTTGCAATTGACAGGCTTAGGGTTACACCAGGTGTGGAACAGGTGGTTAATGGAGCTGCGTTCTGCGCTCCGGAGTAATTAAATTGAAACCACAGCATGTAACAAGGAGGAAAAAAGAAAATTCACCAAACACACACAAAGAGGCATCGCCTGCAGGGAAGGGGGAAGCAGAGGCAAGCGAAACGCGGGCGTCGGGCGGAAAATGATTACCTGCCAGTGTAATTTTATTTATGGCTGCCAAAGCAAGTCATAAACAGCAGCACACACAGCCAAGGGGGCAGCAGAGGGGGCAGCAGGGTGGGCGTGGCAGCGAGGGAGGGCTGGGCTGCTCTCTGTGCGTTGCACTTGCTCGATTTTGGGGCTGGGAGTTAGCAAGTTTTGCACGCTGTCCTGGCCAGGTCTGTTTGCCATGCGATAACTTTGTGTGAGTGTGTGTGTGCGTGTCTGTGTGCGTGTGGCACGCTGACATGGGCACAACTTAATATTGAATTTATTATATTTGTTGGCCCCTGCATTTTGTATATTATTTTGCATTTGCCGCTTTTATCGCATTGCCAACCGCCAAGTGCGGCCAACTGGTTTGGGCCAAGTTAACAGCTGCGTGCCGCAACTTGGCTAAGTAATGCGCAAAAGTTGCAGCATAATTCACAGCGTAAATAAACTCGACTACACTCACCGCAATTTCTGCTGATTCGCTCACTCAGAGTTACACCGATAAAGGCTTATCGACAGTTCGATTAACGATAGTAGTTCTTCTGGTCACGCAAACAGTTTAACTTCTGGCGTAGGATCAAATGTATTGCTTAAATTAAAGTCTGAATTGAAATTCACAGTAAATTTGAAAACATTTTCAGTGCCAACCGATATGATCATGGTGATCGATCAAAATAAAATCTGCCTGACAAAAAGTAACAACTATGTAAACGGGAAAAAGTTTTTAAAGAATTGCCCAGAAATGTATTTGATAATTTTAAAATTTAAATCAAAGTGTACTTGGGTTTCATATAATACCCGCTACTCATAGAGTAGAAGGGTATTAAAACTTTGCTCAAACCGAGAATGTATGTACCAGGCAGAAGGAGACACCCCCGACACCATAAAGTGTATATATTCTGGCTCAGGATCAACAGCCGAGTCGATATAGCCATTTCCGTCTGTCCGTTAGCCCGTCCGTCCGTCTGTCTGTCTGTCTGTCCGTATGAAAACCTAGATCTCAGCTATTATAAGAGCTAGGACTTCCAAATAAGGTGACAATATGTATTTTATATTGCACGCTGATCAAGTTTATTTTGGATTTTGACCACGCCCTCTTTTTCCCACGTAAATCGAAAAAAATTTATTACAGGCGCAATTTTGGTGTCATATTGTTCATTTTTGGTTTTTGAACAATCGGATAACAAATACAGAAGTTATTCAACTCAACGTTTTCCACAGCTGTAAGCAGCGTTGCCGGTAGCGCTGCCTGCAGCATTGTGCCAAATAGTGCGTACATATACGATGGTGAAATGGGTTAAGTGGCGGACTGCAAAACGAACGACACGAACTATTATGCATTTACGGGTTCGAGTTCCGCCCGCGTCATAAATTAAGTGTGTGCAAAAACTTTTTTTATTATCTAAGATTTTGACTTTACATCAATATTGAAAGTCCATGGCCTTTTACGGTCAAAATATGATTGTAGCCGTTCTTTATTGTTTCGCAAATAATGTTGATGTAAGAGCAGCTGGGTAGCGGGAATATTACAGTCGAGCACACTCGACCGTAGCTTTCTTACTTGTTTTGGTTACTTTTAAGATAGCATGCTAGTCTTAATGTTTGGCAATATAGTATATAAATATATGTTCTTTGTACAAACCAAATTTCATGTAAATCGGGTAAAGAATAAATCAGCTATGGAAGCGCAATTTACGCCTGCACAGTATACATTTTTAAATGAAAATATAATTGGAAAACTGAAGTGAAAAATTCTTGAAGATAAACTCGTTGTCACGTGTCACATGGAATACCTTTTTCGGCCAATTTCATAAAGAAATTCTGGTTTCATTTCATTTTGATTTCGATTTCGTTGCACTGTGCTGCTGCTCGTCGTTTCGTTTGTGAATACTTATCTATTGTGAATTGCATTTGAGAGCAGCAACTTGAAATTTATTTATTAGTTGTGCAAGACTTTTGTGCAATTGTGTCACAGCTTGTTTTCCATTTTCACATTTTAATCAAATTAGCCCGAGTTTCAGCACGCTGAACCTCTCACTTGCACTCCCACTCTCCCTCTCTCTCTCTCTCTCTCTCTCTGTCTCGCTTGTTGTTTGTGATATTATCAGCAGAAGCAGAGTCATCATGCCGAGCACAAGTTGACCAAGTTGTAGCGACCTTTTCGAGCTTGACAGTCGTCGAAATGGCTCGAAATGGGCTACAAATTGCTTGTTTACTCGGAATTATGCAAAATTTTCAGCTGCCAAGAAATTTTCGAAAAATGACGCCGGCCCTGAGTGATGAAATGAGTTACAGCTTGGCCCTCCCAAGACGTCAAGGACTTTATGCTATTTGTCCATTCCCCCCTTCCCCCCCCCCACTCACCATGGGTCTGTTTTCTAATCCGCCTGCACTTTGGTTGCATTTCAAATGGCATCTCATTCTGTCTCTTCTCCTCTCCCTCTCTCTTTGTCTGCCGGCTTGCTGCTTGCTTTGAGGAAATTGAAAAGAAATTATTATAACTTGTACTATTTGCAGTTGAGTTGTCCGAGTGAGCTGGCATGCCCCCCCCCCCATTCCAACCCCCGCCCGAGGTCGTGCAATGCAAAAGTTTGTGCAGCCTTTGGCCAGGAAGTCACTCGAGCTGCTGCCGCTGATGTTGTTTGTTTTGTTGTCGGCCAAGTGCAGAAATGTATGCAGACTACGTGCGCAAATGTTGAAATTTATTCCCAAAAATTTATAACTTGCTCGAGCTACTCGCTGTCTTTGCTCCCCACTCCCCCCGCTCCACCACGCCTACTAGCTCTTATTAAAAAACTTTCCAAAGTGCGTCGCATGTTTGCAGATCTCTTACTTACTCTCTATCCCTCTCCCTCTCCCACTCTCTCTTTCTTTCTCTCTATCTCTATCCCCCTTTCCCTTTCTTTTTGTCTGCCATCTATCCTTAAGCAAAAAACTTTCAAACTTAAAAGGATTAATGCGGCGCTACTTTGTATACGCAAATCGCAAATCGTAAGGTAAATTTTTCGATCTATCGCGAAAGTTTTTTTTTTAGTTTTGATTGAAAGTTTTTGATGAATTGCCGTAAATACTGCCAGATTGCATAGGGTTTGCATCAGCAGCAGATTGAGACCAGATAGATAAAGAAGCATGTTGAACAAACACTTGGCCACAGCTTTGGGGGCTAAAGTTAACAAACTGGAAATGTTATGCGCCAAAGAATTTGCTGCAACAGTTGGTACGCTGTAAAAACTGCTAAAGGAGGTGGCTGCCTTAGACTACGATTCAACTAAATTTCGTTTAGAATTCGCAACTAGCTTAAGCGCACAGCAAGGTAAGACATGGCTTATTAATAAGTTTAAAAATTATCAGCTCTTACTCTATAATCAAGTGAAGCTTTTATTATCGTTAACTGGACTCCAACTGCGATTTAACTGAATTTCCTTTAGAATTCGCAACTAGTTTAAACACAGAACAAGCTAAGACATGGCATATTAATAAAATTAAAAAGACTCTATTCGCGATTTAACTCAATTTCGATTAGAATTCCCAAATAGTTTAAGCGAAGGACAAGCTAAGACAGTGCTAACTAATAATTCTTTGGTTTTACTCTTCCCTCAACTGAAGCTTTTGTTATCTTTAAACAGATTCATTTAGAATTCTCAATCGGTTTAAGTGTAGATTGGCTTGAGTACTTCTACCAAATTCAACTTAGGTTTCGATTTCAAATTTTGTCAGTGTACACGGCTTACACCTTCCGCAGTCAAAGTTGACGACTTCAGCTGCAGCTACAAGCTGACTGACAATTGGCCCCCACACGCAGTTGCAACTTCAAAAGGAAGGGGGGCATTTGCCAAGCCAATATTGCTGATATGGTGTATGTGACACTGGGAAAATGGAAACTGCATTTGCATGGCAGCTTAGGGAGCAAGAAAGGGAGGGAAGAGAGATATAAAGAGAGAGAGAGAGAGAGAGAGAACCACCGATAACGCAATCTAATTCAATTTCTAATAATGCCGAGCATAACTTTGGGCTTTGTGCTAAACTTTTGCACGTTGATTTTTTGTGCGAGCCTTTTCAAGTGTGTGAGACGTAGAAGAAGTTCGAATTGAAAAGCAAAACTTGGCTATTTTGGCCAAGGACTTCGAGCGAGAGAGGAAGAGTGAGTGAGAGTGAGAAAGAGAAAGAGAGAGAGAGAGAGAGTGCTTCCAGTTTTAGTGCGAGTCGTTGAAAGTGCATTTGTATACAATACATTTGAGCTGTCCAAAAGTTTTAGCAGTCCAGTGTGTGAGTGAGAGAAAAAGAGACAAAGAGAGAAAGGTAGAGGGAGATTGTGTGTGTGTGTGTGTGTGTGTGTGTGTGTGTGTATATGCGTGTGTCTGTATGTTACATAGAACTGTCAACACTTCGCTTTGACTTCTGCTGCCCACCTTGCTGCCTGCTGTTATTACACTTAGTGCTCTCCTACTAGCTCTTTCCTTAACTCACACTCTCCCCATCTCTCTCTCTCTCTCTCTCTCTCTACCTTCAGCTCATTGCTGTTGTTGTTTATCTGAGCGCAAAAGTTTGTGGAAAAGTTGCTGAAGTTTCCTCTGCATCAGCAGAGCACGAAAACTATTAAAAGTGTATCGACTCATTTGCGATATTTTCTCCAGTTGTTGTCGTTGTTGTTGTTGTTGTTGTTAGTTTATTTTTGCCAAGCTTATCAAATTACGTCCAAAACGAGTAGAGCAAAACGACTGCGTCAAATGATATTCCACTTTAATATTCAGTTTTCATATCCTGCAATTGGCAGCGAGTGTGGCAAGGAGGCAAAGATGATGAGGAGATGAAACTTTTGTTTGCTCGTTTCCAGTTTGATAATAAAAGTAGAAACTTTATATTTGGCAGTGTGATTTATAATGAATTAGTGTTAATATGAGCCAAATTTTATACGAATCTAGTGATCTACAAAGTTGTTAGGCAAGCGCACAGTAAGGCAAGTGAATTGAGTCGACTCGACAGGCTTTGCTTGGTTGGGGTTACCCTAATGGAAGTAAGGCATTGCTTGCTACATAACACACTCACTTGTTGTGCACTATCTCTCTCTCTCTCTCTCTCTCTCTCCCACTCCCTCTCCTTCTCTCTTGCACTCTCTATTTGCACTGTCCCTCTACGCTGCCTTCTAATAACTTTAGTTTGCGCTGCCATCAGTCGATGCAAAGTGAAAGGCAAATCAATGGCGTGCTGCAAAAAATAGAAAAAAAATTATAGTGAACGCAAAGCTCAGCAAAGGAGATGAAGATGAAGCATTTTGCATACTAACCAAGTGACCGTTATGCCAGGACACGGACGAGAACGTGAACATGGACACGGAGCAGCAGGCACAGCTTCCACTGCTCCTGCTGCACTGCGAATGCACGCAAAGTGTCCTCTGGACGTGACTGACATTAAGTATTGGCATTGCTTCCTATTCTTATTGTTGCTGTTGCTGTTGTTGTTGTAGCTACTGTAACTGCTACTTTTGTTGTTGTTAGTGTTTGTTGTTGTAGCTGATGCTGCCTTTGCTTGGTTCGTTTATTACTCGTGAAAAAATCATGCAAATGTCCTCGCCAGGGCGGCGAGTAGCTCATGACTAGCGGCCTTTGGCAGCGGCCCTTACCACGCCCCTTCGACGTGGGGAAGGGGAGCTTTGCAGCACTGTCCTTGTCTAACGGTAATGGCCCCTAATACACCTTTGAAGGCTTTGGCATCGTCTGGCACAGTCGCTTTTTAAGTGGATTTTCGCAGTCATCGGGGAAGGGATGGGGGGAAGGGGAACGGGAACGGGCAGGGGAAGGGGCAATGTCGAGCGGCAACGATGTGTCAATTCGTAATGCAGCACTTAGCTGTGCCCCAAGGTCCCTCAATCAACAACATGCGCTAATCAATATGCAGCAAGTCTCGGATACATTTTCATAATGGACTTGAGATAAGTTAGACAAGGCTAATGAAATCAAAGGTGCCAGAGAAATTGGTAGAAAAAAAACTAATAGAACTATGATGTTTAGAGGGAGGTGTGTGCAAGGCATGTAGGCTCAGCTGTGAAAGGGGTTAGAAAGTGGGTGCTGAAAGAGCCTAAGCAAAATCCCTTTCTTTTAAAGTAAACTTGAATAGAAGCAGATCAAGCTTAGCAAGTGAAGTAGTACAATGTTATACCTAAAGTATAAAGGGGTGAAGCGACTAAGTTACCTCTCAAAGAATTAAAACAAATGCTCAGAATGAACTTAAGAAAAAACCTAAAAAAATAACTGAAAAATCGTCTTATGTCAATCTTCAAAGTGGCCCTATTAAATTGAAAGAAAGCTAAAACAAAGCTACAACTGACAACAAGTCACGAAAGCTATAGCCGAGCGCACCCGACAGTAAGATACCCTTCTCTCAACTCAAAACTCGTTACAAACATTCTAAGAATTCCCAACAATAACAGCAAGAGAGTTTTTTGCCACATATTACTCTCTCGTTCTCATACCCATTCAAACTAGAACGACGCCTCGCTGGCTCAGCCTGCGGGGCTAAAGGATGCATATGGTATCGTGTCTTTAGCTTTTAAAGCAGCTGAGATCTAGACGTTCATATGGACAGACGGACAGTCAGACGGACTTGGCTCCATCGACTCGGGTAGTAATCCTGAGCGAGAATAAATATACTTTGCAGAGCCTGTTACGCCTCATTCTGCTTTTTACATTTTAGATAAAGACAAACTCTGATTAAATTTACTAAAATCTGTGTAAAAAAAAAAAACATTTTTCCATTTTTATAAAATAAACATTGCTAATAAAATTCAGGTCTAGCTTAAAACTAGCTAGAAAGAAGCTTAACTCCCATGTGAATCGTAGTACAAATCAATTCGTAGATCTCAAATAGTTTACTTTAAAGATTATAATATATACCACATGATATTACATTAGACGCCCTGCCACTTACCCTCACGATAAGCTCGTCTCTCGCATTGCAACAATTACATAACCTCTCGCCTCCTGTTGTCCTTCGTTCTGTCTAACGTTCCGCAACGTTTTCTCAATTTTCCTGCGATTCATTTGCATTTTATTCAGCATTTGCTTTGATATTGCAATTTTGTGAAAAAATGCAGCAAGTTGTGGGAGAGAAGGGGCCACAGAAGGGCAGGTGATGGGGCAGGCTAGAAGGAAAGCAAAAAAGTTTTTCACTTCAGCTTTCCAGCGCAGGCAAACAAATAATTTTTTCCTTTTCATTTACAGCAGATCTGCGTGGCAAATTCTTTTGCTTCTTCTTTAGCTTCGTCTTGCTTGTGGACAAATGCTGCGCTTGACGCGCGTCCTTAGCGGTTGCACGTTGCATTTGTTGCTGTTGCAAGTTGCAGTTGGCCATTAATATGCAGAGTATGATTTGCAGCTGCAGTTGAGCTGCGATTTGTTGTTCAAGGCAAATATTGAGAGGCCAGCCACGTGCCATGTGCCACAAGTTGGAGCATGCCACACACAGATGCACACACACACACAAGCTCACAATGCAAATACCTATTTGCAGCTTATTAAGTTGTGTGCGTGCGGGTATCGTCAAATGTTGCAGCTAAACGCATTATGATTGAGTTGCAACAAGCAGCGGGTGCAGCTTGCAACTGGCTTGCGCTTGCCTTTCCACATGTGCTTGGGGCAACGTTGAAGGCATTTCAATTAGGCAAAACCTGCGGGCGACAAGTTGCCACCAATTACTATTGCCCCTATATCTGGCACGAACTGCAAGTTGCACCTGACATGCAGTGCGTCATGCCACGCGACGCAGGCGCTGACGAGTGTGCTACCTGTTGCCGCAGCTGTGCCAGCAGCAGCAACAGCGACGGCAACCTGAATGCGGCCTAATCCGTTGCGGGGTGCGAAAGGCGAAATATGCAAAACACTTTTCACATTTTTCGCATTGTCTGCGATGGCAGCTCAATAAAAATTCAATATGCTCAGACATATCTTTCACTCCCACTCCCCTGTCCCTTCTCCCTCTCCCCCTTTTTCCTCTCTCACTCTCTCACTCTTTCATGCTCAGCATTCTGCGCATAACTCGCATAAAGGATGCCGCATTGGGCCTCGACTGTCATGCAAATGCCTGAACAGGGGCAGAGGCAGGGGTAGAAAGAGTCGCTTGTACTTGCCGCTAAGCAGGCAACGCCTTTGTTTTGCTTGCAACACGCGCGCCGCACAAATTAGACGCAGGATTTAGCCGGACATTCTTTGGCCTAATATGTTGCCTGCGCGTGGTAATAGGATTGTCGGCGGACCAACTGCATCAATGGCGATCGTGGCAATCCCGAACAGGTCAGCTCTGTCTGCTGCTCTAAGCTGGCTTAGCCAACGCTTGCTCGAAGTCTCCTTCTATTTCCTCTGTTTCTTCTCCACTTCCTTTCTACTCCTTCTCCCTTACTCGCTTTGCATTTGCATTCGAATGCAATTTTAATTATACAACGCGTTCCGCTTCCGTCCTGACTGCGTGTCCTGCGGCAGAGCGTTTTGCGTTATCCTTATGTTTTATGCATGCACAACGGCAGCGTGTTGCATGTTACCTGCTCGATATTGTCCGCTCTCTGTCCCTGCCTCCCTCACTCCCTCTATCTTTCTCTCTCTCTCTCTCTCTCTCTCTCTCACTGTTGACCCGCTTCCGTTTGTCCTTTGGCTTGATTGCCTTGCAAATGCTATGCAAATTTCAACACTGATTTCTGGCCATTCAATTGACATACAATTTTCCACTCAATGCAGGTAAAAATATAGAAAGAGACAGAGGATAACCCCTTCACTTCCCACTCACCAACCACCACCCCCCCCCCCACCCACTGTTATTTATATCCCTCTGCAGGCTGAGCATGCATATTCATGAAGGCGCGTGCGAAAAGAAAACTCAAAGTGAAATTGGAAGCGTTAATCAAACGCTAATGAAAGTAAATTCACTAACGGTACTCCGTCTCTCACTCACTCGCCCACTCCCACGCCCACGCCCACTCTCTCCGTCTCCTTTTAGTTTTATTGCACGCCACTCTCGGCACATAAAAATAACAGTAAACTTCGCTAATTACATCGAGCAAAACCTTCGTCGCTCGCTCAAGCATCAAAGCGAGAAATAAATTGCACTGCCAGCATAGCCAGCTTACGAATATATATGCATTATATATATGTATATATGCGATATACCGCTCTCTATCCCTCTACCTCCCTCCCTCGCTTTCACTCACTCACGGTGCAGTACATTGTAAGCTGGCGCCGCAGTGAGTGCAAGTTATAATTCGTTTGCGGACAAGGACATCGCGCACACACACACACACCCAAAACGCACACACACACACACACCCAACACGCACACACACACACACACATATGCGCCAGCCTGAGCTCAGCGCAAGGACGCGTCCTGACGTGACCCTGCCACATGCGCGAGTTTGTTGCAAGCCTTCAGCGACAACAACTTGAACGAGCGCTTTAAAGCGAGACATGGAAATTTTTTCGCCATGGCAAAATTAGAAAGAAAGCGAAAGTGGATAAAGGAATTAAAGATTAAAGATTGAAGACTTTTAGATTATTTTTTGAATTAAAGGAAATTGGTTTAAAAGATAAAGAGAATGTTTATCTGATATCATGATGTACATGAATTAATCTAATCAATCTAACTTAACTTAATCTAATTAATCGAACTTTGAAATGATTTTTCGATTTACTCTTTTGGTGCAAACTTTCTCAAATAAACTATAAATAGCGCGAGTTATTAATTAAATAAAAATTATATTTCTATAAGCTTTTTTTATTTGCATTTTACGCTTTAGTTTGGCTCTAAAACTTTGATTTTTTCAAATTTCAGGTTCTAAAGGGGGCGTGGTCAAATTCTTAAAACAAACTTATGCCGCGTAGCAGACGGACAAACTGATAGACGGACTGGAACGCAGCTATTGATGTCTATTAGAAATATATATACACTTAGTTAGGTCGGAGAAGCGGCCTTCTGCATTTTAGCTAAATTTGCGGTTGGCACACAGTTATAATACCCTTCAACTCTATGAGTAGCGGGTATATCAATGTTCGAAACAGTTTAAAAACTGCTTTTTAAATTAACAGAACTTTAATGTCAAATTATTCTTAGCTTAATTCATTTTAAAAAAATTTAATTCTTAACAAAAGTTTTATGTGTTTTTAGGTTATTATTTATTTTAAGTTATATTAGTTGTTCTATTGTAAAAAATAAATCAATCAAACTTAAAGTTTTTAAAGTAAATAAGATCACAAGTAAAAATATTACCAATAGTAAAAATGCAAATGAAATGATATTCCACAAAAAATTAAACGTCTTTTAAGTACTTGAAGCCCAAAGAACAACTGCTTATGGTAAGACCTAACGTAAAGCAAGCAGATTCAAGAGTTCAAACATTGCATATACATTAAATGTCAGCTGACTTTAATGTAGTCAAAATATGCCATGTAAGAAGTAACTCGCCCACGGCTAGCAACGCAGACATGATGTCCTGCTCACAGCATATGCATTCGCATGAATGGGGAGCTTAATCCCACCCAAAGTAAGGTGAACATGTCTGAGCTTGATCTCACTTGCTTCGGGAAGAGGTAAAAATAACTTTGATAATAGAATGAAACACAACAGCAGCAGCACGAGAAGAAGCACGGAGATAAAAGTGCCGAAAAAGTCAGGTAAAATGCAATACGAGTTTTCACTTCTTTTTTTTCTGGTATCCAATTAAGCTGTCCGACAAATTTCTGATAAAAAAGAGTGGAAGTCAAGAATGGTATGAGTTGATAAAGACTGCAGTATACCCTGTAAAGGGACAGATATTTCGCATACTAAAGATTGTAGATTCTAGATTGTAGACGGTGTAGATTTTTATCTACAAAATAGGGATACAACTTTAGCTACATTTTCTTACTTATATTGCAGGGTAGCTAATACTTTAAGACTTTTATAATTAACTTTTCTTTATATCGCAGGGTTACCTTCAAAAGTGTAGTGGGAAAGGATTACGACAGGCCCTTCAATGTGTCTTCGAAAAAGAGAGCCAGACTGTAAGAATAGTGTAGTTTGAATGAAATTCGTAAATGCTTTTTAGCTATATTTATTCAGAAATATTTTACATACCCATTTCAGCTTTTAATACAGGGTATCATTAGAATCATTTAATATCTCCAAGCTTTATATACTCCTTCTTCCTATCCATTACAGAGTATTAGAAGGAACCTATAGCCTCTCTCTTTTTCTCCCCCTTGCATAACAGGGTATCAGTGTAAGTCTATACTCTCTCTTCTTCCCTTGAGTTATAGGGAATCACGTTTCTATTGCTTAGACAATTTCCTGCCATAAACCTTACAATTGATTATAAACTAGCAAACAGTTTCTGTCCACATACTCCCTCATCCACAAGCATTCCAGGGTATCTGCTACCAAAAACAATAAACAGTTATCCCCGACCCCCCTACTGCCCCACTAGCTGCATTATTATCAATGGCTGTAGCCAGTTTTCACCAGTTTTCACCAGTTGTTGCCCGCTCGTTTGCCTGCCGCATGAGGCATCATCATCATTGGCAGCTTTTAATGCGCTCCGCTGCGTTTCGCTGGCAAAGTTCGCAGTGTTGCAGTTCGCAACATTTGCATAATTGATAAAATTTTAGCTACTAATGAATTGAAATGACAGAAGCCAAGAAAGTTTGTGCCGCCACGTTGCAAGTTGCCAGTTGCCAGTTGCCAGCGAGTTGTGCGTTGCGCTATTTATTTATTTTTTACCGCGCAACTGATTAATGAACATTTCGTATTGAATGCTGAGTGGGAGTATGTGTGTATGTGTGTACAGGGTTGTGCGTGTGTGGGTGCACTTAACACGCTGACAGCGCGCGTAGAAAGTAAAAAGTTTTGCCGCTGCTGCCGCGCTCCAATTGCCGTCGCTGTTAAAAACTTTAAATGCGGTTTTTTTCGCAACGAGTTGAGTTTTGCTGCCTCTCTGTCTCTCTCCCTCTCTCTCTCTCTCTCTCTCTCTCTCTCTCTCTTACACTCTCTCTCTTTTTTGTGCTGCCTCTTGGCTGCTCTCTTTTTGTATTTTGTTTATATTGCGCTGCTTACGATTTGCGTTGGCGGCGCTAATGCTGCGCTGCGTGTTTTCATTACTTATACGCTGGAGGGGGCAAGGAGCGCAGCTTTTTGCATTGTGCCTGCCTGTGTTGAGGCTAATAAAAACGCAGCTGCGACGCCGGCAGCGCTGCCGTAGCCACATAAACAAACAAACAGCGCAGCAAACAGCAACAGCAACAGAAACCAAAACCGAAATAGCAACAGAGAAAGTGCAACAGAAAGAAAGAGACAGAAGAAGGGCAGGGAGAAGGGGAGCAGGAGCAAGTGCAACACAGAGTTGTGTTTTCTAGTTGAATTGAATAACTGTGGTTACACACACACTGCACCACTTCGCCAGCGCTTTAATGGCGCTCTCAAGAGAGGGAGGAAGAGAAAGAGAGACAGGGACGAGAGGACTCCAATATGTGGGTGTGAAAGCGGGTATGCTGAGCCTATAGCTGAGACGATGTTTTTAGCTTAATAATACTCCACTTCGTATTGTTGACTACAGGGTATTTTCTGGTCGAGACAGAGCTTCAACAATAAAGCGATCACACAGAGAAAGGGAAAGAGAGAAGAGAATCGGCTACCAGCTGCTACCTTGGTTACTCCCCCGCTTTCTTCTGATCAGTGCCAGCTACAGGGTATTTCTTAGTCTCTACACTTCATCTCTGCCTTGTCGTTAAAGCGTTTTTGTTACTCAGCTCGCACAATCTCTAAGAATTGCTCTGCTTGGTTTTTCTGCCAACTTTGCACAAAGTTTGTCTTTCTGGTCAACGCCGTTGACCGGGCCAAGTCGAGAGAGAGAGAGAGGGCCAGTGAATTGAATTGTTTTCAGTTTTTTTCATCTCTCTCTCTCTCTCTCTCTCTTTTCTTTGTTTCCCTGTGCTGCTGCCTCTGTTTTGCCTTTGCCTCGGCCTCTGCTTCTGCCTTTGCTGTGTGTTTATGCAGGCTGAGCATAAAGTTTGTAGAGAGCCCGAGCTAGTATAAAATTATTCTTTTTCCCCTTTGACTCTGCCTCTAATCCTGTCTATCCCTTCTCTCCTTTCCCCACTCTGTTCATATTCGCACTGCATCGAGAAATGCCATTTTGCCGATGTATCACCTGAACGAGAACAGTTGAGCTGGAAATATTCAAGCAAAATAAAGTGTAATTTCGAGTCAAAATTTATTCACTTGAAAATACGATACAAAATTTTTAAGAAATTTTCTAATTGTACAGAATTTTGCAGAGTGTTGACTTAGCTCTCCCCATCTCTCTCATCTCATCCTCATAACGAGTGCTTTCCCTGGCGATAAGCACTTCAAGTACGCCAATTGCCCGCGTTTGCTAACACTGGCTAGGCTTGCGACTTGCGCGCCGCAAAGTATGCAACGATTAATTGAATTTCAATTTGCCCTGCACTTTGACACTCCACAGGCGCTTTCCGCTTTCTCACATATGTTTTCGTCATATAATGAGCAATTATGTCAATAAAACACAAAGCCACCCAAGCGTAAATGCTCACACACACACACACACACACACACACACACACAGCGGGCTAATAAAAAATAAAAAGGCATGCACAGGCAGCGCACACTATGTTACGTCCATAGAGCACAACGTGCTATGCATATGCATATACATATGTATGTGTGGGTGTGTGCGTGCCTGTGGGAGTGCGAATGGAAGCTGGCGGTAAAACAAAGAAAATTCGCTAAATGAACATTTTAATTGTCAGTTAAGGGCGGGCGGGGGTAGGAAAGACGGAAACGACACGGCGCGACGACGACACTGTGAATTGCTTTCGCCTATTGGCTTTGTGTGTGGCGCACAGTGGGGGCAGAAGCTATTTAAGCAGTGCAAAAAGTGTAAGGTGTAAGCCTTTTACAGTTTTTTATGCAATTTTAATTTGATTAACAACATGCTTGGCCGATTAATTCAATCGACAGAGAAGAGCCACACAACCTCAATTAATCTGTCATGCAGAAGTCTAACCTCAAAAAGATGAACTTAATTATTGCCTTAGTATATCATTGTCCTAAAGAGTATCTGCATTAGCGCCATACATTAGAGGATTCGCTGTTTGAGCACAATATACAACATACCCTCAAAATGACTGCCTGATCGGCAGCTACACTACACTCTAACCTCGAGTTGGAGCTTTCAGGCGTCTAGCTGCAAAATAACATTATAGACAAACTGCTATCATATTATCTTAAAGTAACCTTTGCTGCATATCATGGCGTCCCACAAGTACAACAATTTCCTACAAAGCCTCCCCAATTCAAGTGCCGCACTACAACATAACCTCAAAATCGACATTGCTCAGGCGCCACGTAGAGTAAAAACTGTTGGAAAACGTTGATCTGCCTCAAACCTGACAACTTTCAACAGCTAAGCTGTTCCCCTGCCCCACTGTGCGTGCATTGAGCATATGTCTTCGCATGTGTGTATGTGTGTGTGTGTGTGTGTGTGTGTGTGTTTTAGTACGGTCTGCATATGAAGCGACTTAGGCAGTAGGCTGACTCCGGTCTGCGCTGGCCAGAGCAAGTTTTGCGTGTGCTGTGATTGTGATTTCTGCCAAGTGCGCAGTTTGGCGCTGAAAGTTCCAATTACCGTTGAAACGGCCATGGCACGGACTGTTTCCGGCCGCCAGTTAACTTGGCTGAGCATACACACACACACACACACATCCATACACACAGACGCACACCCATAACGGTCACATGTGCGAATTTTGTAATTAAAATTTGCGCCCATTGGCTTTTCCGGCAATGTCGACTTCGAGGCATATCAGGAACATTTAAATTAAATGCTTTTTATATGCCGCCAGGGACGGCCCAAGGGGGAGTCTGAGAGAGACCGCATGTGTCCGTGTATCCATGTGTGTGTATGTGTGCGGATAGTCCATTAAGGGCTTGGAGCGCACTGCGGGAAAATCTTGAAATCAAATATGTAATTGGTTTGCGGCTTCTCAGTTGCCTGCTGCAAAGCAGGGGCGAACTATGTCTTCGCTCAAGCATCAATTATACATGACCCCCTATGTATGGGTGTGTTTGTGTGTGCTTAATGGTGTGGTATGTGTGTGTAAGCGAGCGAGAGAGAGAGAGAGCCAGAGACAGAGAGAGTACTCGCTGAGGCGCTCTAATTAATTGTTAATTGCTCATTTGAACGGATTAATAGTGTTGTAGCGATTTGTAATCACGCCTAAAAGACATAATTGCAATGAATTATTAAATTCCCCCAGCATAATAACACTTCAATTGTTCTCGACAGTAATAACTGTTCAAGCACCCCCCGCTGTTGAGTGCTTATAATGTCGCATCGAACGGGTCTAGTTCAATCTCGGACATCCTGTTGAAGTGCACAATGTGCATAAATTGAGCAAAGCTCAGCTCGCCAGCTCGACTTAAACTAACGACATGTAACGGTTAATAAGTACCATTTACTTAGCCTTATTTCAAGCAGTATTTTCCATCAACTTTTCATCACATTTTCCTGTCTGATTTTCCTGAGATATTCCTCTGATTTTAATTACATTTCAAAAGTCTCTTCTCAGCCGCATTTCAAGTTCCAATTAGAGTGAAAGAGAGTGAAGCACTTAAGCGATTAAGAGCATTTAAATTAAACGCAACAACTTTGCCCTGTAAACCATAGCCAGCTGATGCGCTTACAAATACGACTACTAACTAGGAGGAGGAGGGTCTAAACCCTTTCTGTCCACGGTTTTACCCCCGTTTTGCGCAGCAAATTCAATTAAATCATAATTTCAATTTTCTACAGCAAAATTAACCACAGAAACCAACGGTCATTACACCGAAATGCCCAGCAGCCAGTTACTCCCCCCAACATGCCACACCCACTGCCATTGCAATTCATTAACACTCCAAAGTTGGTCTAGGCCTGTAGAGAGAAAGAAGAGAGAGAGAGAGAGCGAAAGCAAACCGCACAACAACACTTGAGGCGCTCGTTAATTTGTTAGATGAACAACAAGATGCCGACGACGTGGACGCCGACGTGGATTCCACGCCGGATATCTAAGCCCAGTTGTAGCCGGACATGGACCAAGGCGAGAGAGGCGTCTGTCCGGCGTCTGCAATCCTCCGCGCTTTTACCTACAAATTTCCTAGCCGGCGGCCAAAGACAAACAATAAATATGCCCGGGTGCCAAAGGGAGTGAAAATGTGAGAGAGACAGCGCTAGCGAATCGTGCGAACCGCAAACGGAACTAACGGAAAGAACTATTGTTACGGAAAAGTATGCCCAGCTAGTTACGAGTATCCGGTCAAGAAAAAGAGAGAGAGAAAAAAAGTAAAAATGATTTCGCACAAACTTTTCTGTTAGTCAATCATTTTAATTAAGTAATTTTTTCGCCTACTTGTCGTAAAACTTTTAATAGCAGCTGAGACAGACCAGGGGAAGGTAGAGGAGTCCCCTAGGGGGTATTCCCCTCTGCATGGACGGTGGCTTAGGGGGGTTAGTGTGGAGCATATTGCCCGGCGGCGGCCAAACGGGTCGCATTTCAGCGCCCGAAAAGGACTCGCGGCTCTAACTGCATTTGCGGTTAATTATAATGTTGAGCCTGATTTCGCAAGTAAGAGAGAGTGAAAGAGAGAGCAAGAGAGAGAGAGAGGGAGAGACTGCCCGCAACTTTTTGGCCCAGTGTCGCATTTTCTGCTCGTTTCTCTCAGTTGCGCGCGAATTTCTCGCACTTAATTGCTGAGATTTCAGCTGTGTGTGTGCCTGAGTGTGCGTGTAAGTGTGTTTGCGAGATGTTGTTGCTGTTCCTGCTGTTGTTACTTGACTGTTTAATGACCTCATCAAAAGCCAATATCAAAGTTGTTACAAAAGTTTTTATGGCTATCGCTGGCTGCAGCAGTCCATCAATTTTTCGGGGCACCTCTCAAGTTGCTCTTGTTGTTTTTTTTTGGATTGTTGTATGCACATTTGCCGAGGCGTGTTATTAATTAAGTTGTTCTTGTTGTTGTGGTTGTAGGACGGCAGCCAAGGGATGACGACGACGAAAAAGATGAAGACAGATGAGACAGAGAAGGCAGAGTCTCTTTCCCTTGCCTCACTCACCAGCTTTTGTCAATTTGGTCTCCCCTTTCCTACATCTGTACCTTGTACCTGTACAATCCCTGCCAGGCAACTGGGCTAGCTAACGACAAGCAACAAAAGCCGCACCTGAACAGCTTGCTTGCCCATTGAAGTTTGCCTTGAAAGGAGACAGGGAAAGATGCAAGAAGGTGCAAGAGGATGCAAGACGGTGCTAGAGAAGCTCCAGGCGGGGTTGAATGCAGCTTGCATGTTAAGTTGCCACTGTGAGCTCGCCGTCTCGACGGCAATGGCAACTGTAACTGTGGCTGTAACTGCGACTACGACTGTGCCATGTCCTGGAGCACACGCTTGATTTCCTAACTAAGCACGCAAATGAAGCGTGTACGCATCAAGGATGCGCCCCTGCTTCACCGCCTCTTCGGTCTTCTTCTTCCATTGTCGACAGGAAGATGCGAGACGCGTGCAGCAACCGCAAAGGCAGCAGCAGCTCCAGCAAAAAGACATTGGCGCCCGGCAACGTAGTCCCAGTCAGAGCCCTGAGATCAAACTGTATTTAATCGTTAAAATTATGCAATCGCTGGGGTTGCACAGTGGCACAAGGTATGAGGAAAAAGTGGTGAAAGGTCGAAAAATGCTGGAAGTGGAAATTTTAGGGAAAGTTTCCGAATGGTGAAGGGTTTCCAATATCAACTGTGGGGAAAACATAATAAATGGTGGCATACAAATCAAAATTGTCAATAAACAAGTAATTTGTGATAAATACTAGCTTTGATAACCCTAAGTTCCACATTACTTAAAGGTCGGTTCTGTTGAGATCTAATTAGTCCTCTTAATAACTTATTCATTATGTCAGTCCAAACCCTTTCCTACCTACTCCAAGACCTACCGAAAGTTCTATTAAAAATCAACCACAACACTTGACTTCAAACTCCACACTAAACTTGCTCTACCTCCTAATCAAAATCTCTTAATCACTGTGATCTTGACTTCTATACAATGCGCGACAAATCTTCTGTTTGTCATTTGTTAACTACGATTTGAATAGAAAATCTTAGACGACTTGCGAGCGAAACGTGTCGTCTCAATTAGCAACTTTGCCGTTGTCGGGCTAACTTCCAGTTAAAATCGATCGATAGGGTTGCCTATATATAGGGCACAAACAGGCAGAGTGCTGTTCAGTTGAGCAGAACTACTAGGTGAGTGAGAGCAAAAGAGAGCGGGCAAGAGATTCTTCTAGCATGGTAGAGACAACTTACGATAACGTTGAAAAGATCTGGTCGGGTCCTAATGACAAGGAATACTATGGACCCGACATGACACTGGGTGAGGTGGCTCTGCTCATACTCAAGCTGCATTCGGATAAAGTGATGCAGGTCTTCGATCCAACGGGGGAAACCCTCACAGGCGGGCAACTCTACGAGCAGAGTCGTCGCCTGGCACATGCTTTTCAGCTGTTGAAGTTACATCGCGGCGATGTGGTGGGTATATCCGCTACAAATACCACCTACCTCACTGAGGTGGTTATAGCGGCGCTACTAAATGGTACACCGATTCATCCACTGCATCCGGAGTTTGAACAAGGTGAGGAATGGTCCACTTAGTCTTAGTTTAATTGGGTCTAATCGGATCTAACCCTACCACAGAGACTGTGGCCTACATGTACGAGATCAGCAAGCCGAGGGTGATATTCTGTGACGTGGACAACTACCAGATACTGGCTGATGTCAAGCAGAGTCTCAAGTTCAAGACGGAGCTGATTCTGTTGAGCGGAAAATTGCCTGGCGTGCGTAACATACAAGACCTACTCGAGGCTGGCGCCGTCGGCTACGATCCGAAGACACTGTAGGTTGACCTATTCCGAAGAATAGTTTTTGTTTTTTAAATTACTTTAAACAACTCTTCCAGCTTTGCCTGCCCGCACCTGAGTGGCGACGATACGGCATTTATCATCAGCTCTTCGGGGGTAACCGGTTTACCGAAGGGTGTCACGCGCTCACATCGTAGTTTGCTCAACAACACAAAAATGTAGGTTCTAGTAGCTCAACCACACTATTTCTGCCTAACTAAGTCACCCTCTGTCTTTCTTATAGCCCGCAGCTATTCACTGCCAAGACGGTGCTGTTCTGCTTCAGTCCACTCTACTGGATCTCCTGCATTTTCACGCTGCTTGCCTCCCTGGTCAACGGCTGTAAACGTGTCATAACCAATCGTCCTTTTAGCGCCGAGTACTTTGCCGATCTCGTTGCCCGTCACGAGGTTAACTTTGTGCTAACCGTGCCACATCACATGGCACTGCTGAGCAAGTCGCAATGCCCCAATCTGGTGGAGAAACTTAAGTCGGTGCACTCCTTTGTCTGCAGTGGCTCTAAGCTGCCGCTGAATATTTGGCGCCAGCTCTACACGCTTCTTGGTAGCCAACGCTTCTCTGTGCTCTACGGTCTCTCAGAGATCGGAGGGGTCAGCAAGAACATGAATGGACCGCTGGGTAGCGAGGGAAAACTTCTGCGTAATGTACAGGTGCGCATCCTAGACGATCATGGCAATGCTTTGGGTCCCAATCAGACTGGACAATTTCTTGTACGTCTCAATCAACGTTGGGGCGGCTACTATCGTAATCCGCAGGATACGCAGACAACGCTCACCGAGGATGGCAAGTGGTTGCTCACTGGAGATCATGGTTACTTCGACGACGAGGGTTGGCTGCACTACCAGACACGCGACACGGACGTCTTCAAGTATAATCACTTTCCCATTTATCCCAAACAAATCGAGGATGTCATCCTTCATTTACCTGGCGTGAATGAGGTAGGTGTGTTTGGAGTACCCGATGATATTTCCACCAATCTCACAGCATGCGCTGTGGTACGTGATGAGGATGAGGCTGGACAACAGCTGACGGCAGAAAAGATTTGCTCAACTGTAGAAGAGCATCTAAGCGAAGCTTATCATCTGCGTGGCGGCGTTTACTTTGTGGATAAACTGCCTAAGACAACGAACAATAAGATACAAAGACGTAGGATCCTTACTGAACTGAAGGATCATTATGATAAGACACATTTGTAGGGTGGGAAAGAATAAATAAAATTTATTAATTGAAACAAGTGTAATGTTTTCTTAATTAAATAAAAAGCATGGGGTCAGATTAATCTACCTTGGAGAGCTAAAGATCGAGGATAGATCTCAAAGTCTATCTTGTATAGGAGTTAAGACTGAACTCAGTGAGTTAGTAAAGAAAATCCCATCTCCATAAACTATTCAAGTAGTTTCCTTATCTTGTTCATAAAATGATATTGATTTCCCTGGAAGCATTATCAAAAAAACCGTAAACTGAAGTCCACTACACCCCATTATCATTCGACAAATAACCTTTCCAACCGGTTCCGAAACGGGTTATCCTCTAACAGTTTTAACTGCGAAAATGGGATTACATCACACTTAACCCAGACCGGCCCTAATTGAATAGATTACCCAGTCATGAGCGCGCACTACTCAATGGAATAGTTTCTAATTGGAGTCGGGTACCAGCTGTTGTATTGATCTAGCCACTGCCGGTGCTCCAGTTTACGGTTCGAGAAAATAAGCATCTATTTAGAGTCAACTTTGGGTGACAATGACAATGGCAAAGACAAAGCACGACGACTTCGATGACGAAGACGCTATGTCTGGCAACGTGTCGCAGCAATTAACAGTTTCGACTTTGTTTCCTATTTACGGGTTGCCGCAAAGCGCTTGGACCGTCTATAAAACAGTTCTGAGGCGCAATAAAACACTTAGTACGAGTGTTAACTCCATTTAAGCAAGATGAGCGGCGGCCTTGGCGTCTCCTGCGTAGTACATTATGATGCTGCCACACGCACCTGGAGTGGCCCACGTGGCAAGGAGTTCTATGGTCCCGAAATGACCCTGGGCGAGGTGACGATGCGTGTGCTCAATCTAAATGCGGACAAGGTGCTGCAACATTGTGACATCACCGGAATGGAGCTAACAGGTGGACAGCTGGCGCATCAGGGTCTTATTATAGCACATGCCTTTCGCCGCTTGGGTTTGCAATGCGGTGACGTCATCGGTATATCCGCAAACAATACGAGCTACCTCACTGGCGTCACCATTGCCGCAATGCTCTCGGGCACGCCCATCAATCCGCTGCATCCGGACTTTGATCAGGGTAGGGCAGTGTGTTGCGCTCTTAGGTTAAATCTGGGTTTAATTTGGATTTATCTTTTACAGAGACTGTCAAGTACATGTACGATATAACAGAGCCAAAGCTGATCTTCTGCGATGTGGAGAACTATGCAATAATTCGCGCCGTCAATGGGCTGTTAAAGAAACCGGCGTTAATCTATTTGGTGAATGGAATGATCGAAGGAGTGCATGACGTGCAGGAACTTCTACAGGAGGACAAAGGCATAGCACCAGCTGAGTGAGTGAGAAACCATCGCAAGTAGTATCGGTAAAAATGGAAACACTCTGCCTTCCGGTTATACCGCTTTGATAGTTAAACCTCTTATCACCCCATAGCAACTATCATAGCTCTAATGCTTTCTAATACACGTTCTTTTCGTTTACCAGATACGTACCTTGTCCCAAGTTAAACGGTGACCACACAGCTTTTATAGTTTGCTCCTCGGGCACCACAGGCATGCCCAAAGGCGTTACCCGCTCCCATCGCAGCCTCATCTGCAACTGCAAGAAGTAAGTAGAAATTCTTATACCCCAATCGACCCACACTGACTCAGACTTTTTGGCAGCCCCAACGTATACACGCGTGATACCATCGTCTTCTCCTTCAGTCCACTCTACTGGATCTCTGGTACTTATATGCTACTTGCCTGCCTGCTCAACGGTTGCCGCAGAATCATCACACATCGCGCTTTCACAGTGGACTATCTGCTACAGGTTGTGGAACGTCACCAGGTGACGTTCCTGTTTTTAGCCTCACATCAGATTGCACTGCTTTCCAAGTCCCAGATTGATCCGGCTAAGATTAAAGCTCAGTTGGAATCGGTACGCGTGTTGATTGGAGCCGGATCGAAGGTCTGCAAGGCGGTATCCAGGCGAATGTACGAACTGATCGGCAACATGCGCTTTGTGGTTGGGTACGGCTTGTCCGAGGTGGGAGGAATAAGCAAGAACCTCGGTGGACCGCTGGGTAGCGAGGGCAAGGTTATGCGAAATGTAGAGCTGCGCGTGCTCGACAAACTTCGCATGCCGCTGGGAATTAACGAGGTGGGCATCATTTATGCCCATCTGCGTTACAAGTGGGCGGGTTACTACCACAATCCGGAGGCCACCAAGCGATCACTCAGTCCGGACGGTCAATGGCTACGCACAGGCGATATCGGATATCTCGACAGCGAGGGTTATCTCTACATTCAGACACGCGACACAGACGTCTTCAAGTACAACAACTTTCAGATTTACCCCGAGCAAATCGAAGAGTTTATCCTGCGTCTTAATGGCGTGAGTGAGGCCTGTGTCTTTGGGGTTCCCGATGTCGTTTCAAGTAATCTGACTGCATGCGCTGTTGTGCGCACCGAAGACGTAGAGGGTCAACAATTAACAGCGGAGCAAATTCGCAATATTGTGGAGCGGCATCTGAGCGGAGCCTATCATATTCGTGGAGGAGTCTACTTTCTCGAATCGCTGCCCAAGACATCCAATGATAAGCTACAGCGGCGCAAGGTGCATGACACTATCAAGGCTTTGGGTATTTCAGCGGAGTAGGCCCTTTGTCCTTAGGTTATGGTTTCTCTTATTTACTATCGACGATCAGTTGTATTTAATAAATAGTTCAGTTTTTATTACGATGATAGTATCAAATAATTGGGGACTTTAAGAGGTCAATCTAAAGATCAATCAATCAGATCAGTTAGAAGTCTTAGTAATTGGCTGATCAGTTTGAAAAGAAAGTATGATACTCTTTATAACACCTTACGAATCAAGATCAATAAGGATCAGTTCATTATAGGAAGATAAGTTTTCAACGACAATTCCACAAGCTTAGCAGCTTTCTTTTTAAGGAAATAACGTCTTAATTGTAAGGATCAATGCGAATTTTAACATTTTTCTTAACAGACAGATAACGCTATGAATCATCACTGATCAAAGTGTGAACAACTAATCTAATTAGGCTACTGAACTGTGAAATACAAGATCAGCTGCGATCAGCTTAGTAGTGACGTCAATTACCTTTGAAGGGAGCACTCACATTCCTTTGGCAAATGAAAATAAGGTCTTTCCACATCTCTCGATATTCTTATTTATTGATTTTCAATTTCACTTTAGCCACATACTTTCAATTTAGCTCGCACCACTGTGCGTTGGCCAAGACAGAGCTAATGCCGGGGATTCAATGAATTTTAATAGAGATTGAAATTCTAAATGCAATGTTCCCCAGCTGGGCAGGTTGTGTCGGGGACAAAAGAGCCGGTAAGGCAGGAGGGTCCTCGAAAGGGGCGAGAGGCGGTGGCCTGCGAATGGAAGTCTATGGGCCAATGACAAGCAATTTGTTATTTGTGGCACTCCTGTGGCTGCAACTGTTGTGCAAACAAACTATACTATACTCTACAGTATATATATGTATATAGGGGGGCTAGTGAAAGGCAAAAAAAACAAAAACAACTTCTCGTCCGTGTGCTACATAAAATGAATTGAGAAATTAAAATTGCAATATGCCATACATATTTTATTGCATTCTGCGTACTCGACTCTCCATTGAGGTTAACATTGGGACATTTGACAAATACGAAATACAGAATACGAAATACGAAATACAGAATACGAGACAGGAGGATACAGGATACACGGAGACACGACATATGAAATGCCAAACACGATTCAATTTGCGTTGCGTTGTCCACTCCTCGCCTATGTCCCTCGTTCCTTGTCTCGCACAAGTGCAGAGAACGGGGACGAGGCAAGGTATCTAACGGTAACACTAACTACCTTAACTGGCGTAACGACAACGAACTAACCCAATGCCAAACTAAGCCATCGGGCCATCTGCATTGTGCAACTAATGCGGATTATCCCCGGACTTTGCGAGCAACAACTACACCCAAGGTGTAAATTTCTCTAGCAAAGCGAGTGTGAGTGTGTATGTGTCTGCTTGGGATTTGCATTGGCTGAGAGTGAATGAATGAATGCATGAATGAGACCGGGGGGGTGAGCGAGTGAATGAGTTGAGCCAAAGCGAGCCAAACGAGCTGAATGAACTAACCCAAGCAGACACTTTTATCCCTTGCAAGTTTCTTAAGTCTGTCAGATTTCTCTTTTTCAGAAAAGAAAAACTATGCAAAATGCATTCTCGCCTCTTCCGTAGAATGTCTTTGTGGCTGCATAGCAGGACTTGAAAGGGGTCGATAGAAAGAAAAAGAGAGAGAGAGAGTTAGTTGAGAGAGATTCGTCAGATACTCCAATTGATTTGCCTTGTTTGACGCTGTTCTAAGGCGATTTGCATGATAAAAAAATATTGAACAAAAATAATAACAAGTAAGGAAAGCCACAGTCGAGCGCGCCCGACAGTAAGATACCATTCGCCCAGTTTTAAAAAAAATTATCACACTTTTATTTCCATCAAAAAACTAGCGCCATCTATATATGAAAATGTCGTAGCAGTCAGCTTTACATACGCTACGGCTGAAACAAAGCATTAGGACGATGACATCACGATATGCTGCAAAAGCCCAAGCAGTGGAACTACGGAAAACGTAAGCACGGATAACTTCTGTCTTTATTGTCCGATCGGATTGTATTTGAGGAATAGATTTATATTGCAATTATCAATGTTCGTATCAAAGCAGAAAGCTGTAACTTCAATACCTCTCCTGATAATCGTAAATATCGATTTACGTGGGCGGTGGGCGAGACATCGAAAATGGAAAATAAACTCGATCTACCTATAGTGTTCATGTGAAATTTGATGTCTCTAGCTTTTATAATAGCTTAGATCGAGAAGTTCAAACGGACAGACGGACATGGCTCAATCGACTCGGCTAGAGATCCTGAGCAAGAATATATATACTTTGTGGGGTGCGCCACACCTCCTTCTGCCTGTTTGCACAAACTTAGTATACCATTTTTGACCATTTTCAATGGTCGAATGGTATAAAAACGTATTTCTTTTTATACCCTTCGGCCATTAAAAATGCTTAAAAGCGGGTATACTATCTTTGTGGAAATGTGTGTAACAGGCATAAGGAGGCGTGGCAGCCCACAGAAAGTATCCCATTATGGCTCAGGATTACTACCCGAGTTGATTGAGCCATGTTCTTCTGTCTGGCCATCTTACAGTCTGTTTGTTTGTGTGAACGCACAGATCTCAGCTATAAGAAAGGCTAGAGATACCAAGTTTGACATAAATATATTTGTTTATTTCAAATTTTAGCTGCCACTCCCATCGCTTTCGCAAATTGGTAAATCAAGTTTTCGAATTTAATTTGTTAGCAAGATATTTAAGCTACAACTTTCTGCTTTGACAATATATATACTTAGAAATAATTATATACTATAACCAACTATATTCCAAGTTACAAACCGATTGGACCATTAACAGAAGGGTTATTTAGGTAAACAAATTTTGTATGATTGCTTTTTAAACTTGGGCGTAGGATACTACTTGTTTCTTGTGTTATATAAACAAATTTCGAACAAAAGAATAAAATCAGCTGGGGTCACTCAACATGCTGTAAAAGGAAAAGCTTTTTGAGTTGCAAAAAATATTAAATTTCCAATTTTGTTTTCTTCATGCAAGTTTTTCCATCTTTTTTCTCACATTGTTGTGCAACACAACGCACTGAGCAACGGTAAAGTCAATATTTTTGTTGTGCACATACAGCAAACACACACGCATAGAGAGAGAGGAAGAGAGAGAGAGAGAGAGAGAGAGAGAGAGACTCATCAAATATTTCGAACAACCTGGCAAAAGGAAACTCGAACAACAAAAACATGAAAAATTGCCAAACTGGAAAACAAAAAGCAAATTTATGCAAACACTTTAAAGTTGCATCAAGGATTTCCGTAGCATATGAAATATGTAAACAACAGGAACTGTACCAGAAACAGGCTGGCAGGAAGGGCGAGAGAGAGACAGAGGGGGAGAGGGAGAGGCCACTCGAAAATGATTACAATTCGAATTCAGTTGGGCGATATAATTAAACTACAAGCATAATTTGCGCTAGGGTTGATCCTGACAGCAGACAGGGAGAGGGTGGGGGTAGGTGGTTGAATGCGTCCCGCATGTAGCATAAACACATGTCCTGCTGCTCCTGCTGCTCCTGCTGCCGTTGCTGCTCCTGCGCCGCCGAGCGTGTCCCGTGCGCCGTCGCAACGTGCCACACTGGACGTGCCGCACATCTGCCGTGCGTTGATTTCTACGCGAGGGTTGAAAATTCAACCGTGTGTGTGAGTTAGTTGGCAACTCTGGCTCGAGCTGACTGCGTAATGAAGCCAAAAAAGGGAAAAAACCGTTAGACGTTCTTATCAATAGCTGCTGTACCTTTGCTCCTACTACATTCTATTCTCTTACCTCGCTCTTTCTATCCTTTCCTTTCTCTGCGTAAGCCAAACGGACTTTATGCTGTCCATGACATGCTCCACAACAGCCTGGGAATACGAGCATGTGGTTGCACGCCCAGGTGATACATTTTTCAACGTGCCCCGGCACCTACCTCCCTCCAATCCCTCTCGCCCCTTGCACACGCATAAGCCTGTATGCCTACTGTGACCCACTTTGCAACTGGACTCGCTCGCCACATTCAAATCAACTTCAAGTTCATGCAATTTTAATGCACGACAGGCGAGTGTCAGAGCAGCAACTGCACGGCTAGCAGTTACCCTGTGTAATGGAAGTAACATGCAGCATGTATTTTGCAGCATTTCAAGCTATAAAATGTAGCTTAAAACTTTCTTTATGGCCAAAAGATACTTTTAACTACCTACAGATTCTTTGGGGAGAATTAATCCTTTCTCTCGCTCTCTTCCTCTTCCCTTCCTTTACAGGGTATTCCTTCACGCTGCAGCTGACTTGCGGCCAAGTGACTCCCCAAGCGCCTCCCTCAACTGCCACGCCCACTCGTCATAGGCAACGTGCGTGGTTAACAGGCGAAACAATTGTAACGTTCTCTGCGAGTATCTTTGCCTGGCTACGCTTATATCTGCATTTGTATCTGAATCTGCAGCTGTAGCTGTATCTATGACTGTGCGCTACGTTTGTCGCTTAATAAAATGTATATTTTTGTTGCCCTGCGGTTGGTCACAGTAAGCTACCTACATGAAGATGTATATATATAGATATATATAGTGCGATATATCTAGCTTTTATGTGGCCATTTGAGGGCCATTTTCGTTTTGACCGCAAACTCGAGTTGCCAGTTGTATCTGCGCCGGACGCGCCCGTCTTTTATCTAAGCCACAGTTCCACCTACTGGCAAACCCCCCTCCCCATTCCCCTCGGGCGTTGCCTTTTTGCGTACGCATTGAAGCGTGCCCCAACTGCCAATGAGGCAAGAATTTTTGATTTTTGATGAAAAGCGCCGAAAACGGAATATCTTTTTTCGGGGCCTATGCGGGCAACTTAAAAAGCGATAAGCAAATGGCCAACAATGGGCGCAAGTGTGGAGGGCCAGGGGACGGGAGAGGGGTGTGGCACACTCACTGATAAGTGGCACATTTGCATCTCTCTGTCAGTGCATCTGTCAGAGCGAAAGCATTTTCATTTCCGCTTAGATAAGCCTAAGCAAAGCGAGGAAGAAGCAAAGGATGAATACATATGAAGAATGAGAAGAAGCAGATAAAGAAAAAGAAAAGGCATAGAGTCACAATTGAATAGTTTTCGGACCCAGCTGTTCTCCTCACTCTCACTTTAATTTGCCTTCAACTTTAAGCCAAGTCACAGGCCGAAAGCAACCACAAAAGGAGGCGCGTGCCTCGCCTTACCCCCTGGTCGGTACAGGCCACGCGCGTCTTGCCACGCTTGGCGGCGCCCACACACAAAGGAATTTGCCTAGATGTGGCAGATACATATTGTAGCACATATATGGTATATACGATATGTAGTATATGTTTTGTTTAGGCCAAGCCGAACGTACTGCAGCCTGTCGCCTGTCGCCTGCTGCCTGCCACACGTCGCAGTTGAGCGCCTTCGCCTTCGTCTCCCTCCCCTTCCTCATCCCCTTTCCGGCTAATAGTTCACTTTTCATCGCTGATAAGACGCAACCCTGGCGGGGAAAATTGTCTCGCTCGGCGTGACAATTTCTTTTTCGGAGCTTGAGAAAAATTTTGGAAAAATGAGGCACGAAAATTTAAATAAAAACGACAAGTAAGGAAAGCTACAATCTAGCGCGCCCGACTGTAAGATACCGTTCAACCAACTTCGTAGTTGCACTAAATAGTACTAACTCGCTTTCACACACACATACAGACACACACACAAAGGCTATAACGATGCATGATGATATGTTGCAATGGCGCGGGCAACGGAACTATGAAAAACGTTTTCTTTAATAACTTCTGTATTTATTGTCCGATCGGATTGTAATTTTGGGATTAGGTGCATATTATCAGCATCTTTACGCAGATCTGAATCAGAATCTGTAACCTATATACTTTCCTTAATATTCAAAAATGATCGATTTGCGTTGGCGGTGAGCGTGTCATCAAAAATTAAAAATAAACTGGATCTACCTTTGGTATACAGGAACCTTCATGTGAAATATGGTGTCTCTAGCTTTTGTAATAGCTGAGATCTAGACGTCCAGACGGACAGACAGACGGACATGGCTCAATCGACTCAGCTAGTGAACCTGAGTCAGAATATATATACTTTGTGGGGTCTGCCACGCCTTCTTCTGCCTGTTACATACATTTGCAAAAACTTAGTATACCATTTTTGACCATTTTCAATGGTCGAATGAAGAATGAAGACTTTAAACTTTAAGTGAAAAAGGGGTTTCAGTGAGTGTTTTAGGGAATAGAGAATACACTCATGGTATTCATTTTGACATAATGCTTTAAAATTCATTTCAATGTTGCCTTAGCTTTGAGAATTATTGAATATTGAGTGCACTCACTTCGCAGATACTTCCCATTACAGAAAACAGTTTAGTTCAAATTGAGTGAATAATGAATACACTCATTTCATTCATTAATTACTTTTAGCTAGCAAATGAGCTTGTAAAGCAATACACAATTCATTAAACTTGGCTAGTTTTGAGTGAATTTATGTGTGTATTTGTGAATAGTGAATACACTCAATATATTCATTGGTTACATTTCACTGGAAATCAAGCATACAACTATCTCAAAAGCAGCCAAGCTCAGCCTATTCACCCGCTTTTCAAGTGTATTCAACAGTATATTCACCTTATTCATACTATGGAAAAATCTGCGTCAACTTTGAAACGCAAAGAAATGTTGCAAAAAATATTTACAAAAGCTATGTTTTTTAAGCTTTGTGAGTGTATTCGTAAGTATACTCATTGTATTCATTCATTCATCTAATTCTTTTCAGCTGATTCACTTTCCCGTCAAGTTATCTACCCTTTAAGTGTCTTCCTTAAGTGCCTTCCACACACTTTATTTACCTGATTTACTCCCCGCACTCACTTCACACAGTTCTTTCTCTAATTAAGTGCGTAGGTGGCGACACCCACGCAGGACAAGCTAATCATGGCTGCAGTGCGTGGGCAGCGAGACGCAGCTGCTGCTGCCGCTACAAGGTCGTCGTCGCTTATGCAATCCACTACGCAGTACGCTCTACCCTTACCCCCACACACTCCCACTCCCATCTCCCATTTCCCTACCCCGCCCCCTGCCTGATTCATTTTCCGAGTAAAATATGCTTGCCTTGCTGGATGCGAACAAATATTTGCGAAACATTATTAAACCGAGCAACAACTCGTACTTCATATTTCATATTTGCGACTTGCCAAGAGTGGACCATTAGTTGTGGCTGTGGGAAGGGGGACAGCGGAAAACTTTTGAGTCAGTCGAGCAAATAACAAACAGTATCTACGCTTATCGCTGCGAGCTGTTTTAAAGAGTAAAAGAGTTAAAGCATAAACAAATATTAAGTAGAGGCAGAAAGAGAAAGAGATAAAGAGGAAAAACTGCCGGTACCCCATTTTCCTTATAGTAAATCATATGAATCACCTGTAGATAAGATAAGCTCCATGTGAAGTTGAAGTTATACGAAGTTAAAGCTAAGCCGAGGAGGGAAGGTGAGGGAAAAGAAACGCAAACAAAAACGCATTCCAGGCATATCTGTTGCACTTATCAGATTGACAGATAGTCCATATATTTATTATACAAATATACTTCATAATTATCCGCTCTGTCTGTCTCTCTCTCTCTCTCTCTCGTCACTCCCTCACTCACCCCAACATTTGAATTGCAATTAAATGCGTATTTATTCATTGTTTCCTGATGTTGACAAAAATTCTTATAATTTTTGTTTGCACTCCAAAAGTTTTAACTGCCAGTTAAAATTAATGTTTACACTGTGAGAAATTACTCGCTGCGTTCTTAAATTTTATTTGCACTGCGCAGGGTTAGTTTGAAGTAAAGCTAAAGTTTAATTAGGCAAGTTTGAGATATATTTAGATTGCGGTTAAAAAGTACAGGGTATATTATGATTATAGGAACGCGTAACAGGGAAGAGAAGGTATCAGCGACCCCATAAACTATATATAGTCTGAGTCAGTATTAATAGCCAATTTTGAATAGCCATGTCTGTCGGTCCGTCTGACAGTGTGTCTATCTGTATGAGCGCCTAGGAAATTATTAGAGCATTTTCTATTCTAAAATGTTCCTTATATTGGACCACGCCCCTTTCTATGTTCGCAAATTGATCTAACTTAAACAACAAACGTCATTATAGCATTCGACCATTGATCATGGCAGAAGGCGTGGCAGACCCCACAAAGTATATACATTCTGACTCAGAATCACTAGCCGAGTCGATAGAGCCATGTGTGTCTGTCTGTCCGTTTGAACATCTAGATCACAACTATAACAAAAGATAGAGTCACTAAACGTGAAGGTTCCTGTACACAATAGGTAGATCGTCACGATGCTTTAATTCAGCCGTAGTGTGTCTAAAGCTGATTGCTATGTAGCAGAGGAACTTGAGCAGAGGTTTTTGATGGAAATTAAAAAAGTGTGATAATTTTTTTCAAAAGTAGACGAATGATATTTTACTGTCGGGTGCGTTTGACTGTAGCTTTCCCTATATGTTTTAAAGCTACAATATTCTGGTTTTTACCTATAAAGCTACATAGAAAACTACCAAAGTGCTGAATTAATCTGAAAGAAGCTTTTGAACTGCAAAAAGAGATCAAAACTTTTTCTTTTTAGCTTTAGTGCTTCTCAAGCAGCTTTTAAAAAGCCTAATTATAAGCAGTTTATAAGCCAATTCAAGCTAACTCCTACTAATCCCCTCGTAAAGCTTAGCTCTAAAACGGAGAACGTAATCACAGCTTGACCTAAAGCTAAATTCGTGTGTAGCTATAAACACCTCACCCTCTCTCTCTCTCTCTCTCTCTCTCTCTCTCTCTCTCACGTTCTCCCTCTTTCTCTTGACCTCTCCTGTAGTGCAATATTTTTTTAACGATTCGTAACTCTAAAAGTTTAGTTTAATAAAAATCGGCAAAAAGCACTTGCCGCGCAGTTTTACTAAGCTCTTAGGGGGCGGGAGAGAGAGAGAGAGAGAGAGAGAAAGACAGAGAGAGGCAGTTACGCTTAAGTAGCTGCCAACATGGCGAGCTGCTAAATTATAAACCTGACGCCCCTACCCTGGCCCTCTACCTTCTACCCCCTACTTCCCTTCTCTGTGTGCTGGCCAAAGCATCTGCTCAGCAGGCAGCCGCATTCAATTAATTTTACACGATGTAGCGAAATCCGGCAAACAGTTGGGGCAAAAACAAAACTAACGATAATTTTCCAACACACATAGAGAAATTGAGAGAGAGAGAGGGGGATAGAGGGGGATAAAGTGCAGCGAAATTTAAGGCAAAAACTACGTTGTAATAACATTTTAACGATATTAGCACGAAAATTGTGGCCGGCGCACACAAAAGCGGAAAGTGGAAAGCTTAACGATGCTAAACGACGGCAGCAGAAGCGAGACGAGGAGACAGGGATAGCGAGGGATAGAGAGGGAGGGAAAGCGAGCGAGACTGGCAACTGCTGAAAACTGAGCCAGATTCTGCCATATGCAGACGCGACACACACACTCAAGGAAGAGCAAGAAACTGCGCAAGCAAGACTGCAAGACAACGTGTGTGCGTGCGAATGGGACAGCGCTAGCTAGCGTAACCGCCGTAAAGCAAAGGCCGTTAGCGCACGCTTTGCGGCTGCCGCTGCCGCTGTCGCTGCCAAAAGGAAATCTGCAGCGCAAATTGTTCAAATATTTTGGCTTTTGCAGCCACTTGAAAAAGGAAAGAGAGCAGCACAGCAGCAGCGGAAGAGCGCAAAAGGCAGAGCGGGTGAAATTTGTGTGACAACACACACAGGACAACGAGGACAACAAAGCGGGCCGCATTGTTCAAATGCAGCGAGTTGTTACATAATCCACGCACAGACGGACGCAGTAGCAGCGGTAGAGCAGCAGCGCAGCCATACATATCCTACATATGTTATTGCACGCAGAGAGGAGAGCGGTGAGCGAAGAGAGCGCACAGAGCAGAGACATGCCGATAAGCAGCCATAATGGCAAAGCGAAAAGAGTTTTACGCTGCGTTCCTTAAAGCTTCGCGTCGCGACTCTACAGAACGCGCGGCAGAACGCGCAGCGCTGCCAGCGGGCATTATTTTCCACAGCATAAATTTCAACGCACACACAGACAAACAAGCAGTGAGAGAAGGAAGTGAGAGAAAGAGCGGGCGAGGGAGGTGAGAGCATGTTCGCGCTTGTTTTGCGTCATTGTCAACAGTATTATTTTTCGCCTTTTTCGCCTCGTTCGCCGCGGCGTCGAGCGCGCGCCTTGTTAATATATAAAAGCCGTTGCATTGTTAACTTGTTGCCCTTGTTGTTGTTGCTGCTGCTGCTGCTGCTGCTGCTGTCGTTGTTCGTGTTGTGGCAGATAGGCCACAGTGTGCAGCTTGCGGTTGTTGTTGCTCAACACTTGTAAATTGTGTGATTTTTCCAGCGCAAGTTTAAGCAACAATGCGCCTCAAGTGAAGCGTGCGCTCACACTCACACTCCCACTCCCACTCCCTCTCTCTCACTCTCTCTCCCACTCAGTCTTTTTGGAACAATAGCTTGTGTGTGTGTGTGTGCGTGCGTGTCAGCTACTAAAATAGTAAATTACTACAGTGCACACAAGGCTGCCGCAGCCGCAGCAGATCCCTCGGCTCTCTCTTCCCCCTCCCCCTCCCCCTCCCTCTCTTGCTCGCTGTCTCTACCACTCTCTTATCCCACTCCATGCATACATAAACGTGTTGCATACTTGTGCGGGCGTCAAGTGTTTGCGAACTTTGCTTTGGCTTTGGCTATGACTTAATAAGCGCCACTTGAGCAAGAGCTCGCGCACTCTCTAGGAGAGCGCGTGCACACGGCCAAGCACTGCTTGGAGTGTTTTGAAGAGAATACGAAACGGGCAATTCGATTATGCTAAGCCCGGCTTGTGTAGCAATCAGCTTAGCACACGCTGCTCAACTGCGCACTTAAAGCTAGCAGCTACGCACACTTTGCGTTAAAGCTTAACAATGTCAATGTACCGCTAGAGTGAGCAGGCAAACAGAGTGGGGAGAGAGTGCAGAGCAAAGAGCAGCAGCAGCAGAACACTTGCTGATAAGAGTAAAAAGTCTGTGCAACTTTAGACGTCAGTTTCACGCCGCATTGACAACTGACACAAGGTAAACAGCAAGCGACAAGCGTCGCCGACGTCGCTGCTGGTGACTTGTTGCCGCTGCCTGACGACGCAGTCGACGCGACGCGACGCAGCCGCTCGCTCGCTCGCTCGCTCGCTCGCTATCTCTGCCGTGTGGTTTGCTGCGCTGCGCTTGTTTTTGATTTCATTGGCGCGCTGCGTCGCCGTCGCCCCCGCCGCCGTCGCTGCTGCGCATTGTTAAATTATTTTTCTTTACTTTATGATGACACAGAGACGCGCAAGGGCCACGGCGACAGCGACAGCGACAGCGATAAGCAGCAGCGACGCCAGTTGTGGGCAAAAAGCGCTGAAGCAGCGCTAAAAATATTATTATTATTATAATAATATGCAATCTGAGGCGCCTTGCGAGGAGTCGAATTGCACCCCCAGTGATATATGTATATTGATACTCCACGCCGATTATGAGCAATATTTCTTGCTTTGCTTTGCTTTTCTGCCAACCTTGCACGTTGAAGGTGTGAATGCTCAATGAATTGGCACGGGAAAAGGGACAGAGACTGGAAAGGAGAGTGAGGTGGAGTGAGGAAGCTAATAATCGATTTCTTTGCTTTGTTTGGACAGCTGCTTCTCTCGCTGACACATAAGAAATTCGCATTAACTTCAAATGAGTCATCAAGCATCGTTTATCTCATTTTAAAGTTTTAAAGTTGCAATAAAACGTAAACAAGTGGAGCTAGAACTAAAGTTGGGGAACAAGAGCAAAAGGTTATAGTAAACTGATCTGCCAAATTTCAGCTGTATACGATGAGGGACTCCTGAGTTATGCAATAAATTTGTAATATGAATGGAAAAAACTTCAGATATGACTGCGAAATTCGCTTGAACTCTACATTAGGTTGTAGTTCGCTGACCTGACGAATTTCAACGGAATATGTTAAGGCATAATTGAGTTATAGATAGGACTAGTTTTTGGTATTTATTTCATTTTATAATTTATAAATTGCAATCAAATGTGAAGTAATTGAGCAAAAGCTTTAAAAGTTAGCAGACTTAAACATAAGGTAATAGTATACTTACGTGCCAAATCCAGCTGTCTATACTAAAAACCTCCTGAGTTATGCAATGAATTTGTAATATGAGTGAAAAAACTAAAGCTTTGACTGAAAAACTGCTGTGAACTCTGCAATAGGTTAAAGTGTGCTGACCTGATAAATTTCAGCTAAATATGTTAAGCGATTCCCAAACTAACAAGTAACAAAGCTACAGTCGAGTGTGCTCGACTGTAATGTACCCGCTACCCAGCTGCTTGTACATAATTTATTTGCGGAACAAAAAAACGGCTACAATCATATTTTGACCGTAAAAGGCTATGGACTTATAATATTTATGCAAAGTCAAAATATAAAAAAAAAAAAAAACATTTTTGCACACATTTAATTTTTGATGCGGGCGGGACTCGAACCCGTAAATGCATAATAGTACTGTTCGTTTTGCAGTCAATAACTTAACCCATTTCACCACCGTACACGCACACACGATTCGGTACAATGCTGCCGGCAGCGCTGCTTACAGCTATGGAAACGTTAAGCTGAATAACTTCTGTGTTTATTATCCGATTGTTACCAAATTTTTAAAGATCATCTGGCTAGCTATAGTTATCATGTAAACCGAAAATGAACAATATGGCATTAAAATTGCACTTGTTATCAATGTTTTTTCGATTTGCGGGGGCGGAAGGGGGCGTGGCCAAAATCCAAAATAAACTTGATCAGCGTGCAATAATAACACATATTGTCACCAAATTTGGTTGTCCTAGCTCTTATAATAGCTGAGATCTAGATTTTCACACGGACAGACAGACGGACAGACAGACAGACGGACATACGGACATGGCTATATCGACTCGGCTGTTGATCCTGAGCCAGAATATATACACTTTATGGGGTCGGAGGTGTCTCCTTCTGCCTGTTACATACATTTTCGGTTTGAACAAAGTTATAATACCCTTCTACTCTATGGGTAGCGTGTTTTCCAATTTGTTATAATCACAGATAACACAAAGTTAAAAATCTCATTTAAAGTGCGACAAATTAAACTAAAACTACAAATTGAAATTCCATTGCACTAATCGCATTTATCGTTATCGATTGTACAATTGATGTGCACTCGATTTTTAGTGTCGTTGCACAATTTGACTGGCTCTATAAATAAAAGCTAGACGAATGCGCTGCGCTGCGCTGCTCGTAAATTAACCAAAGCATATCGCAATAAGACAAGAAGTAGAAGACGCAGAAAGAGGGTAGGGAGAGGGGAAGCGGTAGCCTGCATTAGGGGTGCAGACAGCTGGCAGACGCTGGTGGCGGCGCATAATGCACTTAAGTTTTCTTTGCGAGGGGTGAGTGCGAGCACGCAAGTCGTGGCATAAGGCACACATCACTGACGACAGCAGCAGAGAGGGAGAGAGGGAGAGTGGGAGAGAGGGTAGCGCATATGTAGCTAGCATGCAATTGAGCAATTGAATTGCAAGTGAGAGAGAGGGAGAGACTGAGAGTGAGACTGAGACTGAGAGAAGTGAGCGAGCTCGCGCCAAACGCAGCTGCGACAACTCTAGCCGAGACCGAGGCATAATTACAGCCAGCGAGGTGACATTTTAAAGGGAGAGAGAGAGAGAAAGAGTGAGTGAGTACGCTGTGTGTGTGTGTGTGTGTATGCTCTGTATCCTTTGTGCCTCGGATTTCCAGTGCAAATTCGGCATCAGCGTACACAATTTATGTTTATTTCAGTCAACAACAACTGAGACAGCAACTGCGACGGCAACTGCAACGGCGACTGCGACGTCAACTGCAACTGCAACGGTAGAGGCAACGGCAGCTGCACCTAGGCAGAGGCAGAGCGTGCTCGCGTTTCCGAGTCTAAATTTCTTTAACGTGACAAAAATACATTGATTACATTTTTTAACATTGTGCGCGCGGGGGCAGAGCGCGCTCGCTCACGTCGGCACACTTGCCACATTTGTCTGCGGGCTCCCCTTTTCCTCTCTCTCCCTCTCGCTCTGCCACTCTCACTGTGTAAACAGCATAGGGAGAAATATGCACGTAGATCCTAGCATCCTCTTCCTGTTGTTGATGTGCGCTGCTGCAGGCGCCGCCGTCGCTGTTTCTCTTCGCCTCGCTTGTTGTTGTTGTTGCTCTGCTGCTGCTGCTTCTTTCTCTTCGCCTTGTTATTGTTGTTGTTACTGGGCTTACGTGCAGAGGTCTTTGAACTGACAAATTACATTGCTCGCTCAACGAAATTCCTTTCAACGTGTGCACTCTGAACTTTCTTTATGCCCCTCGCTGTGTCTCACACACACACACACACACACACACACACGAGCTGTATGTGTGCCTACTCCAGTGCATGTGTGTGTGCAAGCTTGGCACGATTTTCTTCTCAGCAAATAGTTCGGCATTCTTGTCGCAAGTTTATTTCCCTTGCAACTACGATTCTTATACCCTACATCGGGGCTGTGTAAAGGGTCATTTGGCTGTGTTGACTTACTAAAATAAAAAATTGATTTAAACATATAAAATAACATTTATTTAATTTTAAAACTAATTAAAACTAATACTTTGGCCTTCTTATATTCTTAAATTATAAAACAAATTATTTTAAATGCTCACAGCCTTTTTCTTTTTTACAGGGTATTCCCACGTCGTTCACGTCGCCTCTCAGCCTGTACTGTCATTTGTTTTCAATTTTAATTTGCTTACTTATGCGCTTCTCCTTTGTTGTGTTCGCTCCCAGTGCAGCCTCTGCCGCTATCCCGCTCTACCGCCCCACCACACGTGCGATCTCCCTCTTGCATATTGCTTTTTAACTACTTTCACGCACTTGAGAACTTTGCGCGTTGGCTTTGGGTTTGCGCTCTGCTCTGCCTGAGCGGCGCTGCGGCTGCGGCTTTGCCAGCTGTAAATTGTTATAAAATTGGCAAATTTACTTCGCGTGGGTCGCTCCAGTTATTGTAGTGAGCTGTGGGCGGCACCTAAATTGTTTATTGAGACTTTTCAATTGTTTAATTACTTAGTGAGATTATTTGTAACGCAATTGAAGAGCATCGAGTGACGAAAGTAAATCGATTTCTTGAACTTATCGAACTAAGCGATCGATTGCACAATTCCTTTCGGACTACACTACAAACTACCCTACATCTTATCAACGTAGGTTAAAAAATCGTTATCAATGAGCAAGGATTTCGTAACGGAAATACGTCGCGTTGGGCAACAACTTAACGAGCACACCTCGCGCCCAAGGCAGTCAAGCAGGCAAACCGGCGACAACTCGCTCAATTAACGTGTTCGTCCGCTATGCAAATGACACAAACCCGAGTTAAAGCGCCAAAAATGTGCGTAATTACGCAAGAAGGAGAAGTAGAAGAAGCAGCAGCAGAACCCAAGACAATATCAATAAGCAAGGCAATCACAGCAGCTGCCGCGCATGCCCGGTATGAATGAAAGAAAGGGAGAGAGAGAGCGAGAGAGCGCAGCAGCAGCAGCGGTAGATCACACCTCAGCCTCACTGAAATACATGCGCTCTGGCTCTCGCCTGCTACTGGTTTTCGAACAGCTGTGAGAGCTGATAAGCAAGAGAAACAATGCAGCGTCGGCAGCAACAGCGACGGCAGCGGGAGCAGCAGAACCAGAAACCACCACGAACAACTACAACACGCAATGAAGCGCACAATGCAGCGCATTATGCGAAACTTGTGTACAATATGATTAAGCAAACAACAGCAGAAGAAAAAGAAGGAGAAGGAGAGAGCAACAACAACAACAACGACACCAAGGGGAGTTTAAGCCGAGCCAGGCGAAACGTAAACTGGGCGCAGCTGCTCGGCTGATAGCGCGTGTGCTCTCGGCTCACCTACCACTCGTGCAGGCGCGCTCTCTCGTGCTCGCTCTCATAGTCTCTCTAGATTTCTTACTGGCAGCTGTTGGGCTGATAGCGTAGGTTCTCTCTCTCAGCACTCAGGTAATGCACCGCAGCTTACGCACAGTTGCTCACTCTCTCTCTCTCTCTCGGGCTCTCTCTGGCACTGCCGACGCCAGCAGTCTCCGTCGTGGCTTTGGCAGCATTTGCCATTCTGTTACGAACAGTCACCGCACGCAGACGCAGACGCAGACGTCGCGATCGTCGCGTTTACAAATTCAACCGGCATTTTACGTATTTTTCTCGTGTTAAGTTTTCAACGTTTACCGTTGTGCGTGCGCACTGTATAACTATTTACAAGCGAATTCCGCTTTAGACCATCAACACCCCCAACTGTTGTTCAACGTGTGTGTTGTGTTTGTGTTTATTGTGTGTTGCTATGTTGTCTCTCCCTGACCATAAACAAATGACACGTGCTTGAAATACGCATTATTACTAAACAACATTAAATCCGTATAGGGATTACCTTGGCTTTGTTTATCGATAACCGCAACGTACAACGGTAAGTCTGCCCAGCCATAAAATACTGAATATATTTCTTCATTCCATATATTCCATATCTATGTTTGTGCCGTTTATGTTCGTTTATGTTTGACCCCAATAGGCCGCCACAGACAGCTTAAAATTGAATTCGATAAGCAGCAAAAACAATCTCGGGGTTTGCTTATCAATAAAAAGGCAAACATAAAAAAAATTTAGTATATTTTTAGTAGACGCCCCCCTTGACACTTGCCTTAATTACCCGCCCCCCAAGTATGTGAGGGTACTTTATGGGTGGGGGACTCCACACTATATGTTCGCTCGCCAGAGTTGCCAAGCTCCGTTTATGACTCAGGGATTTGTACAGTGCCCTCTTTGTTTGTGCTTTTCGCGTATTAATGTTCTCATCGCGTTTTTATATCGTGTCGCATTGTAGTAGATCCCATGACTCACCTACGAGGGACAACCTGGGTAACTTTGTATGTGTGGTTGTTGGCTCCCCTCCCTCCACTTCGTTAAGATCTCACGAGGCTGGCTGACTAAGCTGCCCGCAGTGTGACCCGAATCGGGCATTATAAATGAAACAAGGAAATAATTGAAACGTTTTTCCAAATTTGGTAAGGAAAATAAAAAACAATGGGGAAATATTGTCGGACAGTTCTTATCTATGGCACAGTTCTGTCAGGGAATTCGATAAGAATGGAAGGGGGAAAAATGTTCACTTGTTAATAAATTTTAAATGAGTGCAAGATAAGATACTATAATATTAAAACTCATTAGGATTAATCGAAATAAAATTAGCAGAAATCGCATTTCAAAACAAACCTTTGATTACCTGTAGACGATCTATGGGAAACCCAAAACCATTACTGACTGAAATACTTACGATGATAGTGTAGGATTCTTAGAAAAACCATTCTTACCTATATCTTTGCTATTCAAATTCACTTTTATTAGATACTAATAAAATATTGCTTGTTGTAAACGATCTTTGGGAAACCTTAAGCCTTAGCGAATTGTCTTGACTGAATGAAGCTAGTAAGATGATCGTCTAGGATTCTTATATATACAAATATATATATTCTGGTTTACACTTTTCAATATCAATATGATTAGATACGTTACTATAATATTACAATTTATGAGATCAATCGAAATATATTAAGCAGAATGATTGATTTTAAACAAACCATTGATTACCTGTAGACGATATTTAGGAATCCCAGAGCCTCTACTGAATGAAGTAAGTAAGATGATCGTATAGAACTCTGTATACATATATATACTCAAAGAGTAGAAGGGTATTATAACTTTGTTCATACCGAAAATGTATGTACCAGGCAGAAGGAGACACCTCCGACCCCATAAAGTATATATATTCTGGCTCAGGATCAACAGCCGAGTCGATATAGACATGTCCGTCTGTCCGTCTGTCTGTCTGTCCGTCTGTTTGTCCGTGGGAAAATCTAGATCTCAGCTATTATAAGAGCTAGGACTACCAAATTTGGTGACAATATGTGTTATTATTGCACGCTGATCAAGTTTATTTTGGATTTTGGCCACGCCCCCTTCCGCCCCTGTAAATCGAAAAAACATTGATTACAAGCGCAATTTTGATGCCATATTGTTCATTTCCGGTTTGCATGATAACTATAGCTAGCCAGATGATCTCTGAAAATTTGGTAACAATCGGATAATAAATACAGAAGTTATTCAGCTTAACGTTTTCCATATCTGTAAGCAGCGCTGCCGGCAACCGATAGTGCGTCTCCTGTGGTGAAATGGGTTAAGTTGTGGACTGCAAAACGAACAGTACTATTATGCATTTACGGGTTCGAGTCCCGCCCGCATCAAAAATTAAATGTGTGCAAAAATGTTTTTTTTTTTATTTTAGTTTTTGACTTTGCATAAATATTGTAAGTCCATGGCCGTTTACGGTCAAAATATGATTGTAGCCGTTCTTTATTGTTCCGCAGCGGGTATAGTACAGTCGAGCACACTCGAATGTAGCTTTCTTACTTGTTTAATTTGAAATCAATCAAAATCAAACAAATACACGATACATAATGAAAACTTGTGGTTGTTGTTGTTGGAGAATGGAATGAATGAGTGAGTCACGGGGGAAGTGGTGGCAGCTATGGGGTATTCGTCACAAAGAATTTGCGTTAAGATGAAACTGCAAAATGATGAATACCTTACGAGATTAAACAGAAAATTACTTTAAAAGAAATACTGAGGCTGATATTATGCGATTTCTCGTTAATTAGATGTAATTTCGAAAGGTTTCCAAGCGAAGCTTGTTTAATCGATTGGCAATAATTATCGAGAGGGATGAAAAAGAGAGAGAGCGAGAGAGAGGAAGAGAGAGAGAGAGAGGGAGAGAAAGATAAATTAATCTTATTGCCTTTGGCTAATTTGGGGCACGTGTTGCGTTGCAATCGCGATATGCGTGGCGCGTTAAAATTGTCAATCGTTCAACAATCAATCAATTTGGCAAATCGAAACCGAATTTGTTAACGCCGAAAGTGATACACGATGACTTGCCACATTTCTTGCTGTCAGCATATGCCGTGTGCGTGTGTGTGGCAGCTGTTGCACGTTGCACGTTAATGTTGCCTGTTGCAAATTGCCGCTTTGATTGCTCCGCGGCGTGTTAAAGAGTTGCGATTAAAATGATGTGGCTAGTTAGCGAGCAGCTTTAGATGAGCGTGTCAGAGCGCACTACAAGTTGATTACAAGTCGGTGGCATGCCACAGTGGCATGCCACAAGTTTCCTTTCAGCCCGCCGGCTTACCACACCAGACGTTGAAGCCGGCAAACTAGTTGGTCGCGAAGAATTTTCAGCTCCAGTTTTAAAAGCGACGTGCACGTTCACATTCTACGACCGATGTTTATCAATCACAATGGTGTCGATAGCATTAGGTACCGTTAGCTAGTACCGATAGCCGATTGGCTAATTAAGCGGAATAAATCAACGCAGCGCAGAGCGCACAGCGCGATTTCATGAAAAATGCCACTGCAGGCCAAATATGGCAGGAAGTTTAGCCACAATAACAACAAAAAGAACAACAACAACAACAGTAGCAACAATAGCTGACATTTGCTGCATGCAACCATGCATCTCTCTTTCTCACAATTTATCGATAAATTTCAATTTCGCCATTCCATTTTGTGGCTTAGTTTACTATTTGTTATTGCCAATTACAAAATGCAATTTTATTTCTTGCCATGAGTAACTCAAAGCGACCGCTAGAGTAAGAGAAGGCGGAGGGCGTGGCCGAAACATAAGGCAAGCAGAGTGTGTTCTTCGGTTCGTTGCACATAATTGTACAATTATTGAAAAACTGATTTATTATTTAATTGTTTGTCACTTGAATGACAACAATTAATTATGCCATTTGCAGTGTGAGATATACAGAGCGTAGGGTATAAAGAAAAGGGATATATGGTACCCAAAATGCCCTGTAAAGTTGTAGTTGAGAGCACAAAACTTTACATATCGAATAATTTAATTAACTTAATAACTTAAACATATTTTTTATATACCACGTGCAGTCACCCTTTCTACAGGGTATCACAAAACATATTCAACATTTGCAGCGCATTAAATAAATAACTTGCACCATAAACGACACAACAGCTACCAAGCGACAAAAGCAACGCCCCTTAATAATATTAATTATAATAATAATAATAATAAGCATTGTGAATTGGCGAGCGAAGCGCATACAATGTTTATTGGGTGAAATGAATGGGAAATGGAAAATCGGAAAACAGGAAAAATGAGGAAGTCGGGAAAAAAGTGCGCATTGCGATTGAAATTGATTGCGCTTATTTGGCATTATTCAATTCGATTTATTATTTGCCACTTAAATGTCAAAACTATTAAAACCTGCTGCCCGATTAATAATTAAATAATTAAAGTGCCGGTTAATTAAGTAAATCCGCAAGCTCAACTCGAACCGCCAAAACCGCAGAGCTTAAACAGCAGAAAAGGGTTGAAAACCCCTAAATGAAATGCAACATGGAAAACAGGAAACAGTTGCAGAGGTTTTATTTCATATGGAGTAATTATGGCATTAAAGAATTTCTAGAAAAAAAAAACGAATCGAAATTGTTGCAGTAATTTTGCATATTAATGATTGATTTAATTAGGGTACATAAACTTTTTTTTTAATTAGCGAAAATTAATTGAAAAGTTATTATTTCCTATAATATGAAACCTTTAATTACATTAAATGAATTGAAACCCTTGCGGCTACTCAAATTATAAAACACTTTTAGATTGTTTAAATTGAAAAATAATTCATAGCGATATCTTGAATAATAAGAGAAAACGAGCGATAGGTTCTATGGCAGCTACATATAAGATATTTCGATCCGATTTTGATCAAATTCACAAAGTCTTTCAAGAACATGTTTTCCCATAGATGGGATGAGTTTCATAGTGATATAGTTATTGACAAATAACAGTTATCGACAGATAGGTTAAACTGCAGCTATACGATATATCGGATCCGCTTCGTTTCGGCTTATTTACACCGTGCAGCTATAAGAAACAAGTATACCAAGTTTTAGTTTATAAGAATCTTTTTTATTTCAGTTCAAGCTCTTTAAATTGTTTTCATTAATTTTTTCATTATATAATATCGTTATATATTTTACTCTTCTGCAAAAACTCCAACTGCAATTCCTATTATCGTTTCTTGCATTCTCAATCAACTACTCAACTACTTTGAACTTGCAACCGAGTCAAGCCAATCGGGATCGCTTGGATCACGCATTATTAATGCCCGGCATTTTTAACATAATTATTTGTATTATTTCATTCAGTTTTTTTGTATTCACATTCATTTGCGCTCGTAAATTAATCGAATATGTCAGCTGCGCTTCACGCGAAATCAAACATATAAATACTATATGTATCGGGCAAATATATATATCGACGATATATGTATGTTGCTGCAGCAAAGATATACATAATTCTAAAGGGGAAATTTAAATAATTTTTATCACATTTTCAATCGGCAATCGCTTTTGTTATCGAGTTTGTGGTGTGGGGGGAGGGGTGGCCCTGCAAATTGACTGAATTATGTTTGGGGGGCTTTGTGTGTGCTTAAAAGGAGGAAGAGAGGGGAATTTTAGGAAAAAGTACCGTTAACTGTGGCCGTTTTTTCTGCCGCTTCGGCTGCGTCGCGTGTTGCATAAATTATGAGGTGAACTCTTTTTCTTTCAAGTGATACCCTCTAGATGGGGTATGCCCCCATGGAAGAAGGTAAAACTGATTTGCCTATGAAAAAGGTAAAGTCAGTTGTCTAAATAGAACTTAATTTGTTAGGGACAACCCGTTAATATGCCTTTACAGGGTATGCTTGAGTCGTTGTTTGCTTGTTTTCTTTGTGCGTTGCCTTTCTGGGCATTCCGATAAAGCGCAATTAATAAGCTGTCCCTCCTGCTCTTACTTCTTATTCCACTTGTCACATATCGAATATGCTGCCATAACCTCAAACCTGTTAGCCCCTATTCCCCACTCTACTGTCGTATCTACTTTTTTTTAGAGACGACTTTATTTTCATTTAAAATTTGCATTTGAATTCGATTTGTCGACTGTTTTGCTCATCGATCTGCTAATTAGACAAAAGAGAAGAAGCCACAGAGTTGCTTAAGTAATTACGTAGGCCCCGTCCCTTTCTCCCTGTTCCCCTCTCTTTCTAATTGCCAGCTCAGGCTAAAATTAAAATGTGCATACAATTTTTACACTATTTAACACGAGCAGCTCGCGGCGCAGTCAATTGTTAAATGTAATTTTGTTGTACAAAATGATTATATGGCAATGGAATGCCAACTTGTTGTTGTTCTCGTCGTGCTATTGTTGTTGTTGTTGTTGTTGTTGTTGTTGACAGGCTGCTGGGCATTTGTAATGAACGCGTTTTTGGCTCGTTTTATAATGGAGGCAGCATCTATTAGAATTACTCATCGCCAGCAATAAATATCGATTTGCGCCCCTCCCACTTTCCCCTCTTTCGCTCTCTTTATCTTCTACAATCGCTATGCCCTTATCCATTTTCTATTCCTGTTTCGTTTATTCTTTTAATCAATTGAAAATTACAGCTTTGCCTCAGTCGCTGTCGCTGTCGTTGTCGCTGCCGCTGCCGCTGCTAATGAGGCGTATTAAATTGTTGCTGCAAATTAACAGACCACAAATAACAACGGGACTTCACAGGGCGGGCGTTGCTTAGCTGGCTTCGGGGCACACTTTGTGGCGGCCGTTGTGCATAATCTAATTAGACTAAGCCGCAGCCGGCAGGCAGGCAGGCGAAAAAACTCCCCCTGTATTTGTTCAACTTCTAATTAGATTTTCGTTGACCATTCAAAGTTTAACGCGCTCAAACGATATATCGATTACAGCGTGCGCGGCTGATCGTTTGGCCAAGTGCTACACGCAGTTGCTGCTAGATGGCGCCAGCAGTCGCTCGCTCTCTGCAGCTACTTTACAGCACTGCTAGCGCACACTACCTGTTGACTCGTTCTGGCACACAGTGCGCGCAGCTAGCTGCACTGCTCTGACACACAACTGGGCAGCCTCGCGCAGAGTTGTGTTCCCATCGCACTCTCATTCTAAAAAGTTGACTCACACTGCGCGTATGACTTGGCCCCAGCTGTGCTGCGCGCTTCAACACATACGCACACACACTCACTCACATACACAGTATATTGTGAAAAGGAAGGAAGGAAAAAAAAAGAAGCGAACGCGAAGAGATTTCACTTTGTTTCAAATATTGTTAAACAATTGTTGAGATTTTACTTCGTTTACGCTGTGCGGTTGTTGTTCTTGTCAACGAGAGAGGGAGAGCGAGCGCAAGAGAGAGAGTGAGTTATTTATCTGTTGCAAGAAATTCGGGTTCGTCATGCGGCTAAGCGAAACATAAAAGAAAATTTTGCTGTTTGCCGCTGCGGCGCTGCGACGGCAACGACGCCGACGTCATCGCACACCAAAACGTACATAACAACAATACTCACACACACACACACGCAGCCAGATCGACAAGCAGACAGTCATTGAAATTGTTGTTGGATTTGTAAATTATGAAAGCAATTTATCAACTGGAAATCGAAAAGAAGAAAAAAAGCGAAGTAAGAACAAACTGCGCAAAGTGTAGGCAGCAAGAACAACAAAACGACGGATAAAATCACTCATTGATCGTCAGCCACAACAACAACAGCAACAGCAACAAAGTCAGCCGCAGCAAAGTGGTAAAGTGGTAAAGCGGAGGCAGCGCAACAGGAGGAGGAATAGTGCGAGAGCTAGAGGGAAAGAAGAAGCAGCACACAATAATAAAGATTTGCACGGCTGGAGAAGCCACCACCAACAACAATAGCAGCAGCCGCAGTCGAGAACGACTTGTTGCACATACACACATACACGGAGCACACATAAACAGGCGGTGTGTGTGCGTGTGACCTTTGGTGGCGGAGGCAGCGGCGGCGTTTCTCTGTGTGTAAGTACGCTAATAAATTTATTCAAATGGCAGCAAATGGCCGCAACAAAAGGCAACGCGTTTAATTGCAAGCTCATAAATGTGCAAATACCTCAATGGCAACAACAGCAACCTTTGTAGTTACAAAATGTTAACTTAGCTGAGATTTGATCTTGAGTTTGAACGTCTGTTAAACGGGCTGTTAAATGTCAAATTAAATGTTAACTCACCTAAGCTTATCGCATTTACCAAGTTACCTCAGAAAATTTGCCTTAATGTTTAACAGCGCGATAATTGGGAACTGTTAGGCGCACTGTTAACTGCGCTGTTAACTATTGCCTAATAACAGTGTTGCCAACTTTACTGAGCAAAAAGGCTGATTTTGACGAAAAACTATGCAAAAACAGCAAATAAAAAAAAATTGTTAACTTATAAAAATGCGTAAAATTTCTAAAACTAAATCAATTTAGCGATATCGTTAAAAAGTTAATTCATTTCTCTTATAGTTAACCCTCAAGAAAAGCCAGATTTAACGGGAATAAGGCGGAGCGGAGCGGCAGCACTGCCAAATAACCTATGTCTGAATTGCTTTCGACAATAATCAATTAGCGCACATTTCATAAGCTGCGAATACATGTTTTTTTCTATGACGTTCCCATTGATAAGATAAAATACCAAGTGGAACGCCCACAGTTTGGCATTCGCTGTTCTCAAAATACATACTATATACATATGTATATGTATATGTACTTAACACACGCGATTTTTCATTCAACGAAAGAGCAATGAAAATTTTCCGTTAACCAATTCATGCAGATAGCATATTAATATATATGTACAACTTTATATATACATATATATTTTATTTCTGTTTGCTTCGAATAATTCCGTATCCAAGAGAGCGTGTGACAAGCACAAAAATAAACACACAAACAGGTGTGTGTGTGTGTGTGTGTGTGTGTTTTTGTTGTGGCTCTGCTTTCCATTTCAAAATCGAAAACCCGACAAAAATAATAAATAATTTTGCCTATATCATTTTGCCCTGGCCGAGGCTCTTTAATTTAATTATTTTGACTGCCGGGCCAAAAGCAAACACAGTTGTCCCTCTCTCTCTTTCTTTCTATCTCTTTCCTTTTCTCTCTTTATTGCCTTCAATTATTTTGCTTTACTAAAATATTTTCAAAACAAAATTCCATGGCATAGTTCACTTACGTTAACAGCGCACTGTTAGGCCGCTGTTAAGTGTCTGCAATAGTTTGAGAAGCACTGGCAGTGCGTGCGATAATTTTGTTTGCAATTTGCGTTTTGTTTGTTTTTCGCGTCACGTTGTTGTTGCCGTTTTTGTTGCTGCTCATTGTATAAACAAAGATAAGTAGCGTATTTAATATCGAGTATTGTGTGTCTGTGTGTGTGCTCGTCCAGCTGCTTGACAGACTGACTGACTAATCTCGGTGTAAGGGAAATACCAAGAAAGCAAAAACATAGGAAATAAAACAATTTGAAATCAAATGCGAACAATTCAATCAGCCTTGTGGGTGCAGCACAGTGTGCTCTGCCTATGATGCACGGCAGCAGACCAAAGGCTATGCTGCCTGCGCTTTGACGTGTGCCCACTGTACTTCACGCCAATTGTGCAATTTGCAAACGTGACAATTTTTTTGTCAAGACAGTCGCTTAGTCATCCACTTACACACACACACACACACACACACACACACACACACACACGCACATACACCTCCACATACAATGAAATTGAGCTGCAATTGAGCGTGCGTTGCTTTTTACAGTTTGTGGGTCACTGTTGCCCCTTCCAATTCTATTGCCTTCTCTCTCTGACAAGTGTTTTCTCCCAGCGCAAGAATGGATCAGCATGTGGAGCTGGAGCTGCACGCTCTGGACACGGAGCAGCTGCGCAAAAGGGAGCCTGTGCTGGATGAAGCAATGGAGTTGCCCAACAACAACAACAACACAGAACAACAACAACAACAACAACTGGGCAGCAGCTCAAGCATTTCGATCAACGAGGCACAACAGCAACAATTGCTGCCTGCAAGCAGCAACGCGACGCCTCGCACACCAACCACGCCCACGCCCACAACACCAGCATCAGCTACGCCCACACTTACACCCATTGCGCCCGCATCGGGTACATCGCGTCAACTCTTCCGCGATGCAGCGAGTGCACATGGAGGCCTCGAGTCAACGGCGTTGCTGCAGCAGGAAATGCAGAACATAGCGCAAACCCAATTGCCACGTGCTCAGATAGAAGGTGGCTCCACCTTGGATGCAACAGTGTCACGTAATCCTTCGACCACCGGTGGACGGCACGAGAAGAAGATCGGACATCGTCGTGTCGCGGAGGGAGGTGAAGTCACATACAAGAAGATACAATCGAAACAGATTATGGGTTCCATACAGCTGGGCATACAGCATACGGTGGGCAGCCTGGCGAGTAAACCCAAGCGAGATCTGTTGATGAACGATTTTTGGGAGATGGAAACCATTGCATTTCCCCCCGATGGTTCCTCACTCACGCCGGCGCATCATTATAGCGATTTCCGTTTCAAGGTCTATGCACCCATTGCGTTTCGCTACTTTCGAGATTTGTTTAACATTGAACCAGAGGATTTCCTAATGTCCATGTGCGGATCACCTATGCGAGAGTTATCGAATCCTGGTGCTTCCGGCTCTATCTTTTATCTGACCAACGATGATGAGTTCATCATAAAGACGGTGCAGAAAAAGGAATGTGAATTTCTACAGAAACTTCTACCGGGTTACTACATGAATCTCTCGCAGAATCCACGCACGTTGCTGCCCAAGTTCTTTGGACTCTATTGCTTCCACTACAACTCGAAAAATGTGCGCCTGGTGGCAATGAATAATCTGCTGCCATCGGACATTAAGATGCATGCCAAGTACGATCTGAAGGGATCGACATTTCGACGCAAAGCCTCCAAGGCGGAGCGACAGAAGGCAAGTCCCACATTCAAGGATTTGGATTTTGCAGAGCATCATCCAAATGGTATATTCCTGGAGGCGGACACGTACACGGCACTAATGAACACAATACGTAGGGATTGCATGGTGCTCGAGAGTTTTCAGATTATGGACTATTCCCTGCTGGTGGGTATACATAATCTGGATATAGCGGCCAAGGAGAAGAGGGAGGAACGCATACGTAATGCGCGTGCCAAGTTGCAACGCAAAGAGGGAGGAGGAGGCGGTGGGGGTGGGGGTGTGGTTGTTGCTCCCGCTGCCGATGATGATGCACCCGAGGCAGATCAATTGAATCAGCTGCAAACCGTTGCCTCCTACTCATCCATTCCGGGCACCTCAGCGTCGGGTTTGAATCGTACACGCAGCATGAATCGGCAACGACTTGTGGCACACTCCACGGCCATGGAATCAATTACAGCAGATCTGGATGCCACACTCGAGGAGGGTGTGGATGAGCCACAGGGTGGAATACCGGCACGCTCGGAGAACGATGAGCGTTTAATGCTCTACATTGGCATCATTGATATCTTGCAATCATATCGACTGGAGAAGAAGTTGGAGCACACATTCAAGAGCATCCTGTACAACGGGGACACCGTGTCCGTTTGCCGTCCCTCGTTTTATGCGAAACGCTTCCAGGATGCCATGGGCAAGCAGGTGTTCAAGAAGACGCCCACATTTCCGCTCAAACATTCCCCCTCCAAGCGGAAGACATCCGCCACGCAGCTGCGCATCCCGCTCACACGCACCCCGACAAATGCCTCAGTGGTAGGTACAGGACAGGTTACTGGCACGCGGCCTGTGGCACTCGGCATGCCATCGGGCATGTCCACACCGCCGCCGGCATTCGATGATATCTCCGAGGAGGATATCACAGCGGCGGCATCGACCACGACGCTGCAGCAGCATCAGTTCCAGCAGCCGCAGTTGCAGAGTCGCACGAACGGCAGCAGCAGCAACCACCAGCACCTGGCAGCGAGGCGTCTGCAATCTCCGTACTCCTATGACAGTTCCATGCGTAGCAGCAGCGCCCTGACCAGCGACTATAGCGATGAGGATGACGATGATCTGGAGTCGCGAACAAGTCGATCGGCAGGACATAGTCGCACTGTGGTACCTACGGGGGCGGCGGCCAATGGAGATGTGATGGGCATGCGACATGGTTCAAGTATGCCACGTACGCTGCATCTGACCAAGACGAGTGTGCAGGTGACCACAGTGGGCTATGTGGAGGAAACGCCCTCGCATATTGTCAGCCAGGCGGAGGTGAATGGCAAACCGGCTGTGTTGCATGCAACCACCAAGACGGCGCACATACAGGTGCCAAGCTACACGTCGACACTGCTGGTGCAGAACGATGTGCCGCGATGAGGCAGGCAGGAGCAGGAACTGCCAGAGGAGAAGCTGCAAGAGGAAGAGAAGGAGCAGGAGCAGCTGCTAGAGGAGGAGCATGAGAAGCTGCTGCCGTGTAATAAATATCCTGTATACCAACAGATTGGTGCTGGCTTTCACTTTACCCCATCCCCCTACAACAACAACCTCTATAGGGTGTGTGTGTGTGTGTGTGTGTGCATGCGTGTTGCTGCCACTCGCTGTGGCAGCTTGGGGCACGGCTCGTTTATCTTGATTAAACAAATACCAAAAAACGAATACGTATTCGATATTAAAATTTATGTGGCGCGTTTGTTAATTGACTGCCCCACACACACCCGCGCACACACACTCGCACACACATGCCACATACCCCTACCACCCTACCCGCTTCCCGCGTTACTATTAGCAAAAAGAACTTCACCTAGCAAAATTTACTTCACCTGCTACGTCGTGTGGTGCGTTTCTCTATTTTTTTTTTGCCACGCCCCCTACTTCCCGTAACCCCCCCCAGACGCTCACACACAATCCGCATTAAAAATGTATAATTATTTTCCTATTTTAATTTTCTTGTTTTTTGTTTCGTTTTCTGTTTTTGAAATTGAAATTGAGTTTTGTCGTTGCGCCCGCTCTGCAATTCTTTATGATATTATCTATTTATATACATACATATATTTATCAATATGTCCTTATCCAATTATCCAACTATCAATGTATTATGGCAATGCGAGAGTTGCTCAACTGCAAGTTCGACCTTTGACATTGTTTAACTGTGTGTATTTGTATTATAAAATGCGTTTATCTGTATGCTAGGCTGGTTAATCGAAAGATATTGAGATATAGTGTATATACTTAAAAAGGAGAAATAAAACTAAATAAATAACAAATTAATAGTTGGAAACTTTTTGATGTGGAAACTATAGAAATTTCTTGGGTTGATTCAAGAAATTCTATGAATATTTTATAAGTTATTCTAATCAAATTTATCGCACTGTTTGCATCAAAGTTTGTGGTTTCCCCATGGACCACAAAGAACTATGCAAGTATTTAAGGGGGCTGTTATGTAAACATGTAAAATAATATAGGAAATTTATGGGAAAGCTTATCACAAACATGTCACCAATGGGTTAAGCAATTCCTTTTGCGTTAAAAGAGTTTTCTACTTCTGAAGCAAACTTATTTCTTGCTGATCTCTGGATCTGATGCAGCTAGGTTGACAAAATTTGGCATGCGCACAGCTAGATTTTTCTAATTACAGGGTATCTAACAGTCGCGCTCTCTGCACTTTTGCCTGAGTTATAGATAAAGTTCTCGACAGCTAGACTGATTAAATTTGGCAAACGAACTCTCCAAGCCCCTATCCAACTATTTACAGGGTGTCTTACAGTCACGCACTTAATTCGCTACTTGTCGCTTTTTGTAAAGTGCTTTAAGAGCGACAAGAGTGACAAACATTAATCGCCTCGTATATATTGCTTCTGCTCTCGCACATTTGCATTCCAGACAGCGCGAGCGCTGCATCCCCCTTTCCCCTCCGTTTCTCTCTGTCTCCCTCTCTTGCACTCCTTGCCTGCTTCCTTGTGCTCTTGTTGCTGCTGTGTTGCACCATAAATCACTTAATGATTTTCCATATTGGTATTAAGTACCGTTAATTTTTATCGCCTTGCAGCAAACGTTGCGGCAGGTCTGATACCCCCACGGCGGCAGCGACGTCAACAGCGACGCAGGCATTGCGCAATATTTATTGTGCAAGCGGAGGCGAAGCGCATTTACCAAAGCAAAATCCCATCAAAATCCTCAGTCGAGCCGCGGCAAGTCGAGCCGTGCTGCGCTGCGCTGCGCTGCGTTGCTCTGCCCCCATCGCTCGTAAAGCTCTTCATTAATTAGCCGCCAACGCGCTGCTCTGCTGCCGACACGGACGCGAATGCGAACGCTAACGTCGCTGTCGACGACTTTTTTACGTCGCGTCGTTAAATGAAAATTTGCATTGCATACTTTTAAGCGCTGCGCGAAAATCAAAATGAATTTGTTTACGTGAAATCTGAGCGAATTTAAGTCAAAATGCCAAATGGAAAAATGGCAAAGCGACTGGCAACTTGAATTGTTTATTTTTTTTCATAATTGCCATTAATTTAAATAAATAAAAAAATTAATAAACAACAAATATACCTATAAAAAACTGCATAGCCAATAAAAACAGAGCTGAAACTTGTGTGGGTTTTTTTAATGGGCGATTATTAACAATAAAATGGGCTAAATGGGGTGTATATGTTCGAGATTAATTTACAGTGAAAACTTATATAAAAAAGTAAATCATATGTGTTATATTTCTTCACTTATTTTTATATAAAGTATTCTCATTCGATTCCACAAGAAGTAATTATCTATAACGAATAACGAATTATAAACTGCTTCAACTTTCACTTAAATATATTTAATATAACTAATATACAGCTATTTGAGCCATTCTGCAGGGTGTACAACAATCTAGCGCAGCACTTTCTCTCCTCTTTGTTGATCTTAATTTTTAATAATAATTATAGCAATTACAATTTGACTCTGTTTACAGTTAAATGAAACATCTCTCGGATTCGCGCGATAAATATCGCAGAAATAATGAGAGAGAAAGAGAGAGAGAGAGAGGGCTATACATTTAACATTATGTTAAATACAAAAACTAATGATTTAATGAATTGAATAAATATATTTTATGCATAGTGTGAATACAAAGTGAGCAAAAACTCGGACAATTCAAAGTTTTTATACGCATTCAAATTTGTAACAAAAGCAAGGAACAGCAAAAAAGAGAAACAAAGTTTGAAGAAAAAACGAACCGTACGCTTTGTCAATTTTCTTTTGTATTCACATTTGGATTCAGCTTTTAGCAAGGCGGTTTTTTCGTCGAGTGTAAAATTGACTTTTATTCATAAATATTTACATATGTTTAATTGCACTTTGTGTGAATTTTTATTGAAATCTCATAGTGTGATTTTTTATGGCATTATTATAGCGTGTTATTAATATATGTATAGAATGCACGGCTATGAAACGTACTCAGTAAATATTTGTGCAATTGTTGCATAACTCTGTAGTTGTGCTGCAAAAACAAGCAGAAACTTGCAAACATTTGCATACTTTTGCGGCGCCAAATGCATTTCCCCAGCAATTACGCCACGGTTAGCTGACTTTGGTCGCAGTGAGAGCGAAAATCGTGTGGAAATTCCAAGAAAAACAAACGCCGCGAAAACATTGAGGCAAGCGGGAAAGAAAATGGGAACGAGTGGTGGGTAAAATGTTCTAAAACAGTTCACCATTAAGGCTTAAATTAAGTTAACGTTTTAGCACCGAAATAGTAACTGGGAACAGCCCTGGCACTACCATAATTATGCCAAAAACAAAACAAAGGCAGTAATAAATTTGACGCTACAAGTGAAAGCCGCAAAATGAAGCAAAATATATATTTGCTGTCGCAGTCGAAATATACGATGTACACACACACACATATACACATATTTAAGAGTCGTATAACCCCCCAAAAAAACAGAGCGAGACAGCAATAGAAACAGAAGCAAAACTGAAACTGAACTGAAACAGAAACAGAAACAGAAACAGAAATGTGCGGCATAATTACTTTATTTCATTTGCATAATATAGCGTAAATGCTTTTGCCCAACATTTGCATTTGCTAACCAAACCAGGCTGGCTCTAAATCGACTCCCCCCCTTCCCCTCTCGCCTCAGCGCACCCCACTTGGAACTCCCCTAACTGAAGAGAACTGTGCCCCAACTGACAAACAGGTGCGCAGATTTCTATGGCCGAGTAAAATCTGCATAAATACCTGGCCACAAATTTGGCATCACATCAATTACTTTGAAATTATAACACAATTATATATGTAAGTGCAGAGAAAGATAGTCAGTGGGAGCGAGAGGGAGATAGCAGAACATTAAGCAGTGGCCGAACAGCTGCAGGTACACTCTGTCCCTACTGTCGTAGTCTAATTATGTCTGCCATATGTCAAATGTCATTTTGATAACAGCAACTTTGCATTAAGCTCGAACTCGAAAATCAAAATGTGCTGTCTCTCTCTCTCTCTCTCTCTCTCTAGCTATCTCTGCTTGTGACATCTCGTTGGGGTCAGTTAGTTGTAGCTAAGGACAAGCAGAGACAGGCAGCACAAGCTAAGCTGCTTCCCCTGGAGTGAAGGACACTCCCTGCTCGACATGTTGTAACTCAAGTATTTTTGCTGAGATTTGCATGAAATTTTGTGCAATGATAGCTAAGCTTATTAGCTAGTACAGAGTTTAAGCTGTGTAGATTATATAGTATAGGAATTAGGGAAATAATAACAGGGTTTTCAAGATATTCATTTTTACAAAGCATTTAGGAAAATGTTTAAAAAAGTATAATATGCATATTAGATACAGGTATATATACTATACCAAATTTGTTGGCTCTAAGTCAAGTACATTCAGAGATCTAGCCTAGTGTAGTCTAAAGCTTTCACTATGTACTGCAAACACTTCCCTGGCTGGCTGGCAAAAAGAACCCCCAACCCGCACAAATATATCTATAACATATAAGTTGATATATACTTGTATGGTATTTATTTATATTGATTAAAATAATGATTTGTGTCGTTGGGCGGAAATTTAATTTTTTGTGTAACGGATATTAAATACATTTGTGTGTGTGTGTGTGTGTGTGTGTGTGTGTACGTGTGTGTGTGTCGCGTGTCTTCGTCCTGGTTTGTTTGTTTATTCACCTCTCGTTTTCTCCTCGCTTTCTCCCTCTCCCCTCTCTCTGTCTCTGTCTCTGCCTCCCTGTCTGTGTTTGGGAAAATTCTTTAAACTTGCCGGGGCCAAAAGTTGTTGACATTCCAAAAGGGAATGGAGGAGAGGTCAGGATGGGGCAGGGGTGAGGGGGTTGGCCTCGAGGGCGTGTTGGAAATAAATTAAGCAGGCGGCAATTGCATTAAATTTAATGAATTTTAAGCGGTCGAACAAATGAGGCAATTTATTAAATGATTGACACAACTGATTTGCATCTCGCCAGTAATAATACCATGCTCATTCCTCCCTCTCTCTCTCTCTCTCTCTCTCTCTCTCTCTCTTTCTGTGACAGACATGTCCTTTCAGCGCAGCTACAGCAAAGTCTGGTGGGCCTCCGATAGCCAAGAGACAGGCAGCAGCTTCACCAGCGGCGGTTTCTACTCCCAGTACAATTTGGGTTACCAGCAACAGCCTCAACAGCAGCAGCACCAGCAGCAGCAGCAACCCGCATCTCTGGCACAGCATCACGCAGTGAATTTGTCCAGCATTCAGGAGGTGGACGACGAGCAGAATAGCTCCAAGCTGTCCTGGCACAAGCACGACAGTCCGGGCAGTTTGCGCAGTCAGGTGCGTTATCTGAATATATTTTAAAAGGAATCATTCTCAAATTCAATCAATTGACTTTTGTTTCAAGTGGAACAATTGCAAATGGAACGAAAATCTGCAGTAGAGTGGGAGACATGATGGATTCATTGCATTCATATTATGTGTTGTCTGCTCTTTTCTTATTAGTTCTTCTAGTTTTGTTTCATTGTCACATTGTTTTAAGCTGCTTATTTTGTTTCATTCCACTTGTCGCTAGAAATTTTGGGTTTCATATTAAGTTGTTGGCTTTAAACTGTTTTAAATGTCTTTTAATATAACATTAGTGACATTAGTGACATTTTGTATTTCAATTCCATTTGTTCCTATATCATTGTTTGCAATCGTTGTACTGAAATATTTAGAACTTCATAAGTTTTTGTTTTAATTTAAGAACTTACATCTTCTTAATGTGTTTCATTTCCGTTCGTTCCATGGCTGAAATCAATTTTATAATTTATTTTTCTTTCTTTAATGTTACATTCTGATTCAGTCCGCTTCTACTTTGCTTATTCCAAGCTAAAGACATATTTAATTAAATTTATGTTCCATTTCCACACATTCCCGAACACAAATTACAACTCAGCTGTTTTTGCTTTCTCTTTGCCTTTCTCAATTCTCTTACATTCCACTTTATTTCACACTTTATTTATGCCTCTCATTGAACTCATATTAAATTTTTTCTTTCTCTCACTCTTTCTCCCTCCCTCTGCAGGATTCTGGCTTCTCTGATAACGAGGAGCAGCACAGCAGCCAGACGGCAACAGTTGCTGGCAATGTCGCCGCCATAGCCACGCCCACAGCATCGCCCACTTCATTACATTCGGTTGCCACGCCCCCCACAGTCATAAGGCGTGTGGGCAAATCGTCGTTTTACTCGCCGCTGGTCAGCGTGACGCGTCGCATTTCCTTCAATGGCAGCATCAGCCACAGTCCCAGCCCCAAGGATGAGAAGGAGCCGCAGCAGCAGGAAAACGAGGAGGAGGAGGAGGATACCGAACTGACAGCCAGTCGCAGTCGGCTCTTTGAGCAATTGGATATACTGCAGCTGGACGATGATGAGAAGGATGCCAAGGATCTTATGCTCAGTCCGGCTACACCGCCACGTCCTGCGGTGCGACGACGCCGGAGACACACCAAGCAGGAACAGGCAGATCAGCAGTCAGCCAGCGACAGTGAGGAGCAATCGATGCGCTCGTCCACGTTGCTGACTCCACCTCCGCCATACAATAATGAAACAGTTTACTTGGGTGAGGCACCGCCGCCCTATAACAATGAGACGGTGACCTTTGGTGGCCAGGACATGCATGGCGCCGAGGAGGATGAGATGCTCAAGCTGCAAGCCCTGTCCCCATGTCGCAGTCGCTTCACTGCCAGCACCAGCACGCCAAAGGCACGCACGAGGCCAGGCAAAAAGTCGGCGGCAGCGAAGCATTCCAAGCCCGTGCAGCACTGGCTGGACACGGAGCTGCGTTGGAACTGTGAACCAGAAGTGATGTGCATGCTGCAACACAAATCCATTGCCCAGGAGGCATACAAGAACTATACCATCACCACCAGCGCCGTGTCCAAGCTGATGCGGCAGCTGCAGCAACAGGCTTTGGATCTGCAGACGCACTTCGAGCGTTGCGAGCGTGTGCTCAGCGGGCTGCAGGCCACCACGTTGCCTGAGGCACTGGCGGGTGCGACACGCCTGCTGGTGCACCTGGCTGAGTTCACCTGTGTGCTGGAGCGACGTGGAATCTTCTTCAATGATGCACGTGTGGAGCGTAGGCGTTACGAGCAGCATCTGGAGCAGATACGCACAGTGAGTCGGGATACACGCTACTCCCTAGAGCGACAGCATTATATCAATCTGGAGTCCCTGCTGGAAGATGTGCAGCTGCTGAAGCGGCACACACTGATCACACTGAGGCTGATCTTCGAGCGCCTGGCGCGCATCCTGGTGCAGAGCATCGAGCAGAGTCGCTGCGATCTGTTGCTGCGTGCGAATATCAACATGTTGGCCACATTGATGAACATCGACTACGAGGGATTTGGCTCCCTCGCCGATGCCTTTGTGCAGAATGAGGCAGTGCGTGCGTTGCTGGTGATTGTGTTGGATCACAAGCTTAGCTCGGTGCGTGCCCTGGCGTTGCGTGCCCTGGCCACGCTCTGTTGTGCCCCGCAAGCCATTGCCCAGTTGGGTTCGTGTGGTGGCATTGAGATTGTGCGTGATATACTGCAAGTTGGAGGCGGAGCAAATCAAGACCGTGGCGCCATCGAGCGGCGTGAGGCGGTGTCGTTGCTGGCGCAGATTACGGCCAGTTGGCATGGAGCACAGCATCGTGTGGCGGGACTGCGCGATTGCGCTGAGACTCTCGTTGCCGGCTTGGCTGCGCTGCTGCAGCCCGATTGCTGCGCTCAAACGCTGCTGCTTTGCGCCGCCGCCCTGAATAATCTCAGTCGCATGGAGATCACCTCGCACTACTCCATCATGTCCAACGAGGCCATCTTCAAGCTGATCGCAACGCTGGAGCATCAGAGCGATGTCATCAGCGTCTTTCTCTATGTAAGTAGAGGGCGGGAAATGCTAAAGTAGACTTACTCAAGTTACTGAGGCAATGTGTGGAACTTGTGTGTGCGGAGCATGTGGAACGTTGGGTAGAAGGTATGGAACAAGTGAAACAAGCAGAACTTTGGAAACAAGTGAAACTTATTTAACAAGTTTTTTAACAACACGAACTGCATGTGTTTTAAAAGTTTTAACTAAAACCAAAGCTTGAAAATGGCTAAAAAAAAAGTTGCTTAAGGATTAGAGTATTTTTAAAGATTTTTATTAATTTTATTAGGTAACAGAATTCACTAATATCAATAACCTAATCAATGAAAAAGCTTGTAAAAATATTAATATATTCTGCAAATTATTTAAATCTTCAAAAATGTTCTCAAAAATGATATAGAATATTATATAATTAACAATTTGGAAACGTTTCACTTAGTTAATAAAGTAAAGTTTTCAAAGCACAAATTCAAAAAAGAAATTTAATGAAATTTGTATTATAAGCTCGTTGAATCTTTTTATGTTTATGTGCTACTTACTTACTTATAGGTAGCTAAAATTTGATCAATATGCAGATTATCAAATCTTAAAAAATATTATAGGTATTTAGCGATTTTTTGTTTTACATAACTAGCTATTTAAAATTCATTCTTAACTTGCAGTTACTTAAATTCATTTGAATACCTGATTTAAAAAAGCGTTACTTCTTTTATCTCTTAGAGATATATTAATTTCCCCTCAAAACACATTTAAATTCCTATTGAAAATGGCCATACTTTAAAGTTTTATAAATTGCATAAAACAGTAAAATTTCAATATTTTATGGCATTTTTTGCCGCTAACCTTGCCCTTTAACGAGCAGAGCACTTAAAATGCTTTAAATTCCTGCGTGCTTTAACTTTCTCTGCGACTCACTGTTCGAACTTTCGCTTCAACCTAATTTGTTTCGTTTCCCTCACTCTCTGTCAGCTGTGCAGCCCTGGTCGACTGGCGACTGGGCAATTTTATTGAAAGCTTTGCATCGAAGCAGCTCGTAAAATTTATTTGTGCATTTGCAAAGCAATTTTTTCACAATCTTGGCCACGATTTTTCATTTGCCCGGCACACACACACCACACCACACACACACACACCTACCACACACAGACACACTCACACTCGCACTCTCCCCCTGCCCCTGCCCCTATTGACTGCCCGCTGCTTGCAAGTATTTTTTTGCTCATCAACATTTTCGTTTGGGTTTTTTTTTATATCATCGCAGGAGCAAATCGTTGGGATGCTGCACAACATGTCGCTGAACAAGAAGTGCCACAGCCACTTGGCCAATGGCATCATCATAAATTTCATCACGTCCGTTTACCAAACGGAATTCTACAGAACCTACGACTCACGTGCCGAATGCGATGCCCAGCGGCGCAGCGTGAAGGCGATTCTGCACACGTTGACGCGTCTCGTGCAGGATTCGCCTGCGCTGGGAGCGCAGCTGCTGGAGCAGTGGCAACTGCCCGATCTGTTGCGTTCATCGCTGGCATCAACGGCGGGACGTCCCGCTGCCGCGCAGCAGTTAGATCACAGCGGCGGCGGCGACGGCGACGGCAGCGCCTACTGCGGCGACATTTCGCAACTGGCGCGACAATTGCTGCAAGCGCATCAGCAGGAGCAGCAGCTGCTGGGAGCAGGAACAGGAACAGGAACAGGAGCTGGAGCGGATGCGGCTACTTCCTTTCGCTGTGGATACCAAACGCCCGAGGCGCAGGCGAGTCGTCGCAGTCGGGCGTCGCAGCCGGCGTCGGGACTGAAATTCAATTTGACACGTCAGGAGAGTTTCGTCTAAAGTTTTCGGACTTCACCCGGTGAACACCTGAGCACGTTCCGAGACGTGCGTCAAGTGTTATTGCTTGTCTCTGGTCACTGCGTGACCCATTCGAGTAACAACCTCCCCTTCCCCAACCCTCCACCGTTCCTGCCCCTTCCCCGCTGGTAAATATAAACGAAGCAATTTTTATATTTCCTGCCAAGCGCAAAAATGGGAACTGAAGCAACAACAACAAATTTGTTGTTCTTTTGCAACTTTTGCATTCATTTTTGATCACACTGCAAAAATATGCTAGCAAAGTGCATTGTTTCCCCTCCCCTCCCCTCCCCTTCCCTTCCCTTGCTCACTGTAAATATTTTCATACGGCTGAACCAAAATTTGTATTTATAGTCAAATTTGTGCCAAAAAAAGAAAGAAGAAGAAAAAGAAAGGAATCAAAGTTGATTTTGTTTTTGTAAATTATTCCCACATATATTGTGTACCGTTAAGTCCCTCTTCCGTATGGGTATTCTACATATACGTTTGTACTATATCATATATGTATATACATAATAAAGCTGTAAGCGTATCTATGGCTAGGCGAGCAAACTAGCATTTTGAAACAAAAAACTTTGCGATTATTTTGTACGTTTTTTTTCGTTTCAATTGAGAAATAAAAAAATCTATGAAAATCATTTCAAAAATCTGCGTAAAGCTTTTTATTATTTGTGGTCGGTCTACTTGCAAAATAGAAAATTGCACGGAATTTAAATAGAAGTAAAGGTATTGCCAGAGACTTTTTAAGTGTCTTTTGGCTTTGCGGAGAAAGAGTTGCGAGCTGGGAAATTTAAAACCAAAGAGAAACTACAAAAAAAAAAATAAATAAAAATAATAATAAAAAAAATATATATCGGTAAAAAATAAATATATCGGTATTAAAGAATGAAAACATCAAATGATTATCGATATTTTAAGTCGATAATATTAAATAACAATTATGAAACATTTATATCATGATTAAAAACAAATGTCGATATTTAAATATAAAAAGTTTCTAGTGAAATTAAAAAAATATAAAAATTAACAACAAAAATTAGTCATATTTTTTTTTATAGTCATGCCAATTTTTGCTTTCATTAATCAATAAAGTTGTAAATATTCAAGATTTTGCAATATTTTATACTATCGAATTATCGATATAAATTACATATGTGCTACATGCATATGTTATCGATAACTTTTTGAAATGAAAACACGCTTAAAGGCAACAAATTGATTCAAATGAAATCTCTTTTAATCTTTCGAAACTGTTTCCATTATAAAATTCCAACCAATCTCATCGCGAGGGCAGGTCATAAAATTGCCTTTGTGTGCACAATTCGATAGCTCAATGTGAGAGTGCACACGATACGCTTTCAATTCGCATTGCTTTGTGCAGAATCTAAAAGCCATCGGCAGTGCCAACACTGCTCCTATCTTTCGCACACACACATTGCACACATACCACTCACACACATCGCACACACACATTGCACACATACCACTCACACACACACACACACACACATACACACCCTCACCCATACATGCGCTATAATCAATATTGATTTGGTCAAATTATTTCAACATGCGGAAAAGTGACAGGCAAAGGCTCTGGTCAGCACTCAATGCCATTTGCAGAGTTATCCAACAACGGGAGGCTAAGAGATTGCACTGATCGCATCTTGCAGAAAGTGGCAGTTGGTTGGTGTGCGTGTGAGTGTGTGTGTATGTGTGATGTCTTAGTATTTGTGTATGCTATGCAAATCGCAGAGTCAGTGCGCAGTATCGGACAATGAAAATCTCGGCTTATAAATGCAAAAGCTTAAGCAGAGAGAGACCAGCAAGATGAGACAGAGAGAGAGAGAGAGAGAGAGAGAGAGAGACAGGGAGCAAAAAATGGCAGCGGAGAAGCTTAAGTATTGTGGAAGCTTAAATATAGTACACTCGATGTTTTTAGCACTTCCTCTTTATTTGACACACTCAACAAGAATGTCCCTTAATGTTATTTTTACATAGGTTTAACATAAGCTTAACAAACTTAACATAGTCATCGTGTTATATAAGTATCGATATATCAGTGTGACCCTCTACCAGCCTACTACAGTATTGACAAGCAGCAACTGCTTAAAGACAGCTACAAACTAAGCAACTGAAGCAACTGAAGCAGCTGAAAAGTATGCTATGTTTAATGGTCACACGCAACAGGGACAGAGCGAGAGAGAATGAGAGATTGCGACTGAGACTGACACACACATACGCACAGATATGGCCACACTTCATACACACTCACACACACTCGCTAGCAACGCAGATTCTCGAATAAATTCCCAGCTAGCAGAGATGTCAAAAAGCGTGCTGCAGGCAGCCTATCCATATCAGGCAGGGGCAGAAGGGGTGGGGGCAGGTAGGGAAAATAAGGAGAGCATAGAAGAGGGAAAAAGAGGGGGTAAGCTGTGGAGTGAGAGCAAGCATAAACAAGTTCTTTAGAGTAGATTGAAGTTATTTAATGTCGGCATATTTTGCATGCCTGAACCAGTCTCTGTGTGTGTGTGTGTGTGTGTGTGTGTGAGAGAGAGAGAGAGTGGGTGGTAGCGTCTTTTAGAAATATGACACACACACATGCAAACACACATACAGTTGCACACGCATGCTCGTCTTAAGCTTGTGCGGTTTGTTTGCGTCATTTGAAATGCCAGACGTGAGAGACAGAGCGGGAGAGAGAGAGAGAGAGAGAGAAAGAGAGAGAGGAGAGCCAAAGTGTTGCGGCATTTCACGGCTTAGCATGTGTGCGTGTGCGTGTGTGTGTGAGAGGATGTTATGACAAGTATGGCTGACATTTGCTATAGCTGCTTCCCCCTTACTCCTTGCTCCCGCCTCCCCTTCTCCGTCCGAACAGGTTTAAAGCGTCGACCCATTGACCTCGGCTCAGTCAGTGAGAACGTTTATCGTGCGGGCTTATCTATTGCTATATAGGTGTACAACAGCAGCAAAAACGCCATCAACAACAACAACAACACAATGCGTTAGCTTGCGTGTTGCTTTCATGATTTTAACAGCATTCGCGTCGGGCAGGGACAGAACAGGATGGCACAGGAAATGCCTTTAGTGATTTCCGCCGCTGGCCCCGTTAACACACACACACACACACACACACACACACACACGCATAGCGAGCATATTGTAGCTGACACATTGCGAGTGAGTGTAACAGTATATGTGTGTGTGTGTGTTTCTTTTTCGCATTTTGCTTTTTTAAAGTGGCAACGCTTGAGCCGCAGCGCACATAAAAAATGTATGTGGCAGAAAGCGCTTTGGGGACGGCGATTTGCGCGTCTAATGCCAGTTTCATTTGCCAGTCTGTGTTTGTGTGTTTGGGTGTGTGTGTGTGCGTGTGTAACCGTGCCTCATAATTAGACTGACTGCCACAAGAAGCTGCTTGGCGATAACTGCTAAAGCAGCGGCAACTTTTCGCGACTATCAACAAGCTAAGAAGCGTTAAAAAAGTTGCAAGTTTCCCTCAAGTTGCAACGTGCGCCATCCGCAGGTGCAACACTGACAGCGAGGGGAGGGGGCGGGAGAAACAAGAGAGTTAAGGTGCACAACAAAATCACCTTAGGGAAGGGGGAAGAAGTGTAAACTGTTTGAGAATGCCACGAACCGACTTTACACTTGTCGTTGTCGGAGTCTTGCTGCATGTGGCACGTTGCAAGCCCTAGCACTTGCAACGACAATATTTACATTTATTGCGGAAATCGTTAAACTAGTCAACAAGCAAATAACATGCGGTATTTTTATTAATTTTTCCAATTTTATTTATTGCCTCATCAAATTTAGAGTCCGCAAAAGGGGAAGCTGTAAAATGTTTATGTTTGCGCGGAGAATGATTTTTAAATGTGCAGCAAATAGTTTAATATATGTAAAAGATACAAATCTGAAGAATATTAATGAAATTGTAAAAGATTTTAAACCTAAAACCTAACCCTTAAGAAAATGTAAAAAATGGTAAGGGGTATGCCGAGATCAAACTGTTCTGCTGACGAACAAATAAAGCAAATGAATATAAAACAAGTAAGAAAAGCTACATTCGAGCGCGCCCGACAGTAAGATACCATTCGCCCAGTTTTAAAAAAAATTATCACACTTTTATTTCCATCAAAAAACTCAGCACAAGTTCATATGCCACCTATTATTTAAGTTGGATCTGTCTTTGAATACCGCCATCTACATATGAAAACGTCGTAGCAGTCACTTTTCACACGCTACGGCTGAAACGCAGCATCGGATATGCAAAGCCGCAAGCAGTGGAACTACGTAAAACGTTAACATGGATAACTTCTGTGCTTATTGTCCGATCAGATGTTATTTAAGGAATAGATTTATATTGCAATCATACCAAAGCGGAAAGCTGTAACTTTAATACTCCTCCTGATAATCGTAAATTATCGATTTGCGTAGGCGGCATGTATGCAGGACCTTCATGTGAAATTTGGTGTCTCTAGCGGACAGACGGACAGACAGACGGACATGGCTCAATCAACTCGGCTGGTGATCCTGAGTTAAAATGTATATACTTTGTGGGGTTTGCCACGCCTCCTTTTACATACATTTGTTACATACATTTGCACAAACTTAGTATACCATTTTTGACCTTTTTTAATGGTCGAATGGTATAATTAAGACTTTTAAAAAAAAGAAGAAAAATGAAAAAACTTATTTTATGTAAATTTGATAAGGAAATCTCTAAAAATTTATTTTTTTATTTACTTATTTATTTATTGATAAATGAATTATTTAATTAATTAATTTAATTTTTATTTCTTGATTTATTAATTTATAAATAAATTAATTAATATATTTTTTTATTTCTTTATTTATTGAATTATCTATTTATTTGTTTATTTATTTATTAATGTATTAATTAATTAATTAATTTATTTTTTGTTTATTTAAATATATATTAATCTATTTTTTTAATTATTTATTTAACATTTTTTATTTAACTACGTATTTTATTAATTTTATGTTAAATTAAACCAGTCGAATTTTAAAATGCAAAATATAAAAGCAAATTTTAAAATAATGTGTAAAAAATTAAATATATATTGTAAAACTCAATAATTAAAAATTTTAAAACAATGAAGTAAGAAATTTAATTTTAAATTATATTCAATTATATTAAATATTGAAATAATTGATAGGAAAATTAAAATTCAATATAAGAAATTGATAATATTTATGTACTTTAAATTGATATATTTAAATTTATCAATCAAATATATTTCTATCTTGAATTGAAATGACATTTTATAGTTTGCCAGATAAACTGTTCTATTTTATTTAATAAAAACCCGATACAATAAAGGCAACATAATAAGTTCGTTAAAGTTCTTTCAACGTTCTTGAATTTCTCCTTAAGCTCAGCTTTTGTCATACAACACTGTATTATACCCCATACCCTATCGCCCTTACCACTTAGCCTATTTGCCGCAACAAGCTCGTGAAGCAAAGACACCCAATAATCTGCTTACCTTTGGCAAAACCGAAACTGCATTAAAAAGCTGCACGAATTGCTGCCGCAGTTGCTCAGTGGCTCAGCTGCTGTTGCTGTTGCTGCTGTGGCAAGGCGCAAGACAAAGTCTCTGAGTGTCTCCGTCTCTTTTGCTCTTCAGCGCACTTGCACTTTTTTTCCAACTCTCTCTCTCTCTCTCTCTCTTTCTTGCTTGTAGTGGCATATAATAATAGAGGGATAACTTTTACGGTCGCTCAACGTGCAACAACTTAACCATAGGCACTTGCCACCGAATGCTACACATGCTGCACAAGGGGGTAGGGGAGGGGGAGAGTGGAAACTACACTTAAACGCGACTCCGCTGTGCAGTTTGGCGTCGCTTAAACTGAGAGACAGACAGCGGCAGCAACAGCGAAGGCAGCAGCTTATCAGCTGCCACAAGGGTAGCGTTTTATTTTATACACACTTGCTGCATGTGGCAGCAACAGCAACAGCAACAGCAACAACAACAGCAATTAGGATAAGCAGCACCGACGAGGAGCAGCTTAAGCTGCTGGCGCAGTAAGTCAGACATTGAGCTACATTTGATGCCGGGCAGTAAACGAGTTGTCATTATTAATGCTGCGCATACCTCCTGCTTCTCCCCCGTCTACCACTCTCCTCCCCCCTCAGCCACGCCTCTACACTTAGCAAATAAACCAGCGCATTATTAACTGCCACAAAGTAGCGCGCCAAAACGGTTTCGCAGTGCGTAGCAGGAAGATTGCGTATACGCAGCGTGGTGGGTAGTCAAACACACACGCACACACCCACAACAATACGCCCTCACCCCCCTCTACCCTCACAGTAGGCTGTCCCCAGAGCATACCACATAACGCTGCATGGCCCCTTGGCCCCTTGGCCAAATGTGAATCCTTTCGGTATTATTATGCGATTATTAGCCAATATTTTATTTGAACCCACCCCACCATGTGCCACAGTTTGCCCATTCTCTCTCCCCCCATCTCCTCCTCTCTCTTTTCCCCGTTCTTACGTCTCGTGTGACGTTTGCCGGCGGGGTAATAAATTTTTATTTGCTGCAGCAAAGGGTTGTAAGCAGCGCCATTATGCTTGCTTTTAGCTTTTATTTGGCCATGTCGCAGACGTGCACAAGATGCGCCACGGGGCGACTCAAACAGACTGACAAGGGAGCGGGCACAAGGGGTGCAAGGGGGGTGCAAAGGGGGCAAAGAGTGCGCCCATGGAATTTATGGGCGCAAATTGATTGCAAGTGCATAAAATGTATGCCAGTTGGAGCTGGATAGGGAGTCGAGTAGGGAAGTAGGCTTCCCATTCTAGCTGGGAGTCACAAATCGATGCTGAAGTCGGGAGTCGTGAGCCAAAGTTGGAAGTTCAAAGTTTTTTTTCGCCACGCATAAACATAAAAATCTGCCAAAAGGCTTTTAACGGCTAACTGCAGAATGTCCTTGGGGAGGTATAATACATTCATCATGCCATTTGCGACAATGAGCTGCGGAGAGAGGGAGAGCGGGAGAGAGAGAGAGAGAGAGCTTAGCGTCTAGATGGGATTTGCTCGACATAAGCTTATCAAACATCAATGCAGACAGACAGATGTTTCGTAGTGCTGTGATAAAGTTATGATACTCAATAAAATTGAAAGTTTCTCTTGCTGAAATTTATAGCAATCAAATTTAAAATATTTTACAAAAGTTATTTGAAATAAATTTAAGCTATTTTGTGCTAGCAAGAAAATATTGAATCAATTTTGTAGCTATTTTACAGTTTACTACTTACTCAACCATGTTGAGACTATTTCAAGTTTATTTTTTAAAAAGATTTTGTGTTTATTTAATAATTGCAACCTACCTATTTTGTAATGAATACAATATTTTTTGTTATTAAAGAAAATTCACGAAATATAATATTTAGAATTATTACAATAGGTACTGTTTTATTTGTAAAGCTTCTTGCTCAGTTTATTTTATGTAATTGATAATGATTGAAAGTAGAACTTGCTGTGAGCTGTTTGAAAATGACTTTCTAACTAAGCTTGTGGGATAGATTTAAATTCAATAAAGCATAAGCTATTTAGCGAAAACTACACTCGAAAATTGCTTATTTTATTTTAAAGCTAAGACTTACCTGAATGAATTCAGCATTGTTTGTTGCTGTTGCTGTAAATTTAGATATTCAATTAGAAACAATGCAGTAAATGTAGCAAACTTGCAGTAATATGTAGAAAGTGTCGTGTTGAGTATAATTTGAAGAAATATCTAAAACAATTTGATGCTGATATGATATGAGCAAGTTTAAAGCCAATGTTAATTTCTCTTCTGCCACAAAATAAGCATCAATTTGAGTACGAGATTTGTATCGAAACAAATTTATTTAAATTATACTAAATCATTTTAAACTAGATCCAATATCAATTCAAAATTCTTCCTTACCTCAGTCCAACTGTAGGCACTCTTTCACACACAAAGCTGCAGCTGCAGCTGCAGCTGCAGAGCATTTGCCACTTTCCATTGTCTCTGTCATATTTTCACCGTTTTTTTTTTTTTTTTTTGTGTTATCAGTCGGCATTTTTCGTGGCTGCCTTCAGTACCAAATTGTGTGTTGCCAAGGCTTAGTGCAGATTGTTCGGAAGGAGGTTGCTCTCTTCCATCGTTTATGCTTGGTTACCGTTGATTGGCGTGCCCACAGACAATCAACAAACCGAACTGTGGCAACTGTGGCAAGTGTGGCAACTAGGCCTGGGACTTTGCACCCGCCCCGCCACGCCCCGCCACGCCACGCCACGCCTCGGCCGCAGCTTGATATTGGCAAGCTAACTTTAACTTGGCCACAAAACAATCAAAATTGTTGACCGCAATGCGCTGCGATTGGCTCACCCCAATTCGGCATTCGCTTCAGCTACAGTTACACAGCTTGGGCTGCGGTTGGCTCAAGGGTGGCAGAGTTGGGTGGGGTTTGTAGTGTGGGGGTAGGTGCCAGTCCATATGCAGCTTGTTAGTGCGGTTGTCTTTGTGTTGCTGTTGCTGTTGCTGTTACTTGGTTGCAAATGCTGCTGTGCCACAGTTGAGTTATGTATAAAACAAGACAGTTTCGCAGCAGCAGAACAACAGAATCAACTACAGAAGTTGTAAAGTATTGAGAATTCAACACACACAATACAATCACACCACATACACATAGAAAGATACACAGTTGCAACTGTAGCTGTAGCTGTAGCTGCAGCTACATGTAAATTGTCGAGTCGAGCTTGTCTGCTTTCAGTGCGCTCTCTATCACTTGTCATTGGCAATGTGGCTGCTGAGTACAGCAATGGAAAACTTGTTGTGGCTGCTGTTGATGTTGCAGCTTCTTTTGTTTGCCACAGCTGGCAACAGGCAGGCAGACCGGCGGACCGGCAGACCGGCAGGCGGACGGTCAGTCGTTCCATGCCCGGAATTGACACATTGAGCGATAAGCTCTGGTTAATGTGGCTGCTGCAGCGAGCTGCACAAAGAGCAAACTTACATAATTGCACTGAAGTGCATTAGAATATTGCAGTGAGAGCATTCCGAGAATCTCCACAAAATCTCTTACAATGGAAAACTGTATTTTCGTCGGCTGGGGAACATTTTGCAATTGATTTTGGTCAGAATGAAGGAACTTATTTTGGCTGCCGCTCAAAAGTATCTAAGTTTTTAAATTCTACAAAAGAGAACATTTCTAACTTGCCGCACAGGTTGTTCCCTGCTTTCAACTATTATTTCTAGCTTTAAAATGTCCTTTTATTTACTGCCTGAAAGCATGCTACACTTTCTGCATTTCCAGTGTTTTCCTACGCCGGAACACTTTGAAATCGCAACGAAATGCACATCAAATTGTATTCTATCTCAATTAGCCAAAGCCAAAGTCATTAGCCAAGGCTCTTCAGCTGCTGCTCAAGCATTTGCACATCGAATCGTTCAGCTCTTTTTTGGCTTAAGTGCTGCACAAATATTTGCGCGCAGCTTGCTTTGGTTGAATCTCATTTAATTTGAATCGATAAAGTGCAAAATTAATTACATAATTGGCAGCGTAATCAAAGAGTGAGAAGCAGGAAGAGAGGAGAGAGAGAGAGGAGAGAAAGAGAGAGGAGAGCGTCCCAACTGGCTACGTGGCTAGTTTCATTTGTCCGAGGCAAACAATTTTCGGCCGCTTGATGGCAATTTGAGTGAGCGGAGCCCCAAACAAAAGTGAACATGTAATGAAAACTAACAAACATTTGGTTGCCATACCTCCCCTAAACCCCTCCCCCTCTGGCACCCACTCACACATTTTTGGGGAAATCCACCACACAGCACGTAGTCGGCTTCCGAGTCTGACAGCTGATGCTGATGACGGACGTGACAGCTGCACAATGGAAGCGACCCGAAAACGATGCCGCCGCCGCTGCCGCCGCCGCCCACTGTCCCCCTCGGCCCACAGCCAAAAAGTAGGCAAAAAAAATTAATTCCGTATTTTGAAATAAATGAATTCGTTTCGTTGTGCCCGACAAAAAAAAAGAGCAAAAGTGTAGACGAAAGAAGCGTTCGGACGAATAAAAAACAAATTCCCCACCAAAAGTTCAAATTATTCTTAGTTTCTTGGTCAAATAATGAAAAAAAAACGTGTGTGTGTTTGCATAGAGTAAGCTTTATACGATTGAGAAATAGCCTATAATTTGTGAGTGTAATGTTTTATGAACCCTGGCATGGAAAAGAGAAATGAACTGCTTAAATAATAAAGTATTAATAAGAAATGTAAAGAAATAAGAAATAATATAATAACAATAAAATAAAAAAAAATTATTAATGACAAATTATAAACAAACTCAAAAGGAACAAATTTTAAGTAAATGAACATATAATGTTCTGTGCATAGTATTTTTATATTTAATAATTTAAGTATGCATATAAATAAAAAAAATTAGTAAATAATCCAAAAATAAAAGACATTTTCTAAGAATTTAATACTTAAATACAACTAATTATGTCAGCAAAGTTTACAATACGCAATAGATTTTTACGGATTATTTTTACCTAATCATCTGTCTTCTACAGGGTATTATTAATCCCTCAGCTTATAGTTTTTCATGGAATTTTTTTTACCTTTTCTTTTCTGTGTTTTTTCGTAGGTAAAAGATTACTGGCCCCAGGGTGTTAGGCTGTCTACGTGCATACACACACTCACTCACACACACAAAGCCTTGGTGGCTTTGAGACTGTGCGTGTGTGTGTGGAGGATGGCCCGAGCACAGGTGGCCGTTGGTCAGCGGCGATGGCGGCAAGCAAATGATGTCAGCCATTACAATGCACGAGTCAAAAGTTGAATTTTAATCAAAAAAAAAAAGCGCAAAGAAAACTGACCCCATACAATCAGCATGTGTGTGCGAGAGAGAGAGAGGGCAAGAGAGAGGTGGGGCGAAAGAGAGACAGAGGCTGGCATGATTAATGAGACAGTGTTCAACATTTGCTTGACATGACCTGGCCTGGGTACCATACACACAAGAACAGACCCAACCTCAGACACAGCTGTCGCCCCAAAAAGTATACTAACTTTTTAAATTTCATTGTCGCAGGACATTTCGTAATTTGTGCGTTTAGCCTTGAAGCGAAAGCGAATAAGAGAGAGAGAGAGAGAGAGACCAGAGTGTGGGGAAAGACGACGGAGGTGGCATGTCAATTGTTCAATAATTGAAATTTATGAAATATGCGCTTAGCTCTGACCTTGCTGACCACTGTGCCGTACTGTGTTCGACAACTCGGAAATTCGATGCGCTGACAAATATTTTACTAACCCCGATGTTTGAAAAGGCGAACAAGCAAACAAGCAAGCAAATTGCAAAACAAGGCCTCATCTCGAATTACCCCACATCAACACATCAGACACAGACACACACACACACACACACACACAGTCAAAAAGTCTGACAGAGGCATTAAACTTTAATTTGTGTGTAATTTAAGTTAAATCTAGTTGAAAATAACAGAGCACGCACACACACACACACACACACACGGGCGCTGGGCGAACACTGATGTGCCTGGTCAACATTTGCCTCTGCATACTATCAATTTTATAACCTTAGACGCCCCACAAAATGGGGGTGGGCACCAAAAAAAGAAACGTGGAAAATCATAAAATAGAAAACGAAACCGGAGCTCGGGTAGTTTGGACTGTGAAATCGAAGCTTGATAATTTATTTTCCTGCCATTCCAAGCGATTTCTCTCATGCGGCGTAGTACATTTATTACTTATGCTAAGGAGCAGCCAGTCGCAAACACACACACACACATAGCATGTCTGCCTTGGCTGTATGTGCGGGTGTGTGTAAAAATTCCCATGCATGCGGCTGGCAGCTGCGGGTGTTTTGGGATCCGAAAGTTGCATGCCTCCGATTATATATGAGTTCGATTATTTCAAGTTACGTTGCTTAAATGGCAGCCAGCGCACGAGTTTCGACAGTCAGCACACACACAAACACACACATACACACACCCACACACTGGCACATGCACATGGACATGTACACCCCCGCTGCTCTTTGCCTGCTGTGCTGCTGCTGTGCTGCTGCTGTGCTGCTGCTGTGCTGTGCCTTGCGTCGCGTCAATAGCATAAACCATCAGGCAGCGTCGACCTTGTTGGCGTTTTATATATATTGAAAAATCGTTACATATGCCTTAATTTGTTTGCCAGTGCATGCTCAAGTGGAAAACGCAGCCCGAGTAGTCGTAGCAGCAATAGTAAAAGTGTAGTGTAGTAGTGGTAGTAAAATGCTTGAATGAAACTGATAACGGGAATTGTTCGCATTTCGAGTTCATTTCACAAAAAATTTATTAAAGCATTTCAATGCGCCGCGATGTGGGCTATTATAATTTGCAGTTTAGCGCAAAAGTATGCAACGGCTTAGCGAATTCACCACGAAGTTAATTCATCGAAAGAGATCTGAAAGTTACCCTTCTTGGGGATCAGATTCAACTTTCACAGCATTATATTAAGCCGACAAGGCTTGTGGTCCAAACGAACCGACTGGCAAACATGCTAGTAAACCCCATCTCCCTCAGAAGGCTGAAGAGGGTACACCAGCGATCTCCCTACCCGGAAGATAATATAACACACCTTGTAATTAATAACTAGATTAATCTTTCCTTTCTGTACTTAGTAATTAAGAAACCACTTGGTCTCATATACCCTTTATATACTCAATAGGTTAAGTTCAAAGAGAAAATTGACTGAACGATTCCTTTTGGAACCCAAATAAATGAAGATATAAAACCACAAAGTTAATGCTTTAAAAATTTCATAGCATGCTTTTGTGCTCAGCTAATTCAATTGCCGCTAGGGGAAGTCATAGGCAACGCTGTCAAGTTGTACGCAGCTGAACAACGTGAAAAAGTGAAATTAGTTTTCGCCGCAAAAACCCATGGACTAGTCCAGAATACTGGCACATACAGAAAATAGTGACCTCCCAAGTCACTATCAGTCAAATCATAGTGAAACCTAAACAATTTCATTAAAAGACAGTGTAAATTTATTCGAGGTGAGGCTCCGCTGCCCAGCTGCCACGTGTTGGCACAAACAGCTGTTGTTGAGCTTAAAGCTTTAACTATCCTTTAATTTGTAAAAATCGGGTTGCTAAACATTTAATCAGTTCAACGGAAAATGGGAAATAATGGTCCACCGCAAAAATCATTGGACTTTACGTTGATGAAGCGAATTGCTGGCGTGGGCCCAAGAGAGATGCGTGAGCAATTGCTGAAGAACTTGCCGAATAAAGACTCTGCCTCATCATTAAGTTCAACCATCTCGTCCCCGTACATCTCCACTTTCTCGCTAAGTGGCAATGTATGTTCTACCTCTGCCAGCACGAGTCACAGCAGCTCTCTTGTCAGCTCAGTAGCGGATCCTCAACCTTCTGCAGGATGGCAAGATGTCTCTTTTACACCAGGTAAAGGAAGAAACAACAAGAGAGCAGGCACAGCCCTCCTCTCAGAGAAGACAAAGAAGGCAACATCTAATCAGCCTTCAATCAACTCCACAAATCGCTTCCAACCCCTAAGCAATGAGGAAGACTTTCGATATGGCCGTCGTATCCTGGAGTGACGATGATGAGCCTTGTTCATTGAAAGACGCCCTTATTCGTGCCTCAAGGAAAACAATCCGTAACAAACAGCCGGATGGTTGACTTCAATTCAATTTAACGGACGACACCAATCGTGAAGCCATCGCAAATTTTTTGGATACTCCAACTGCTCCGACACACCCCATGAGACATACCTCACCGCAGGAAGTAATGATGCAATTAAAGGCTTTCCAACCAAAAAAAAAAAACCCCTGGTTACGATGGCATAGACAACCGAACTGCCAAATTTCTACCACGCAAAGGAGTGCTTGCTCTTGTGAAAATTTTTAATGCTATGCTGTGATTAGGTAATTTCCCCAGGCAATGGAAGCGTGCGCGCATTGTAATGATCCCCAAAGCTGGAAAAGTCACCAACACAGCTTGACTCATACCGCCCGATAAGCCTGCCACTAACTTTCTCCAAAGTTTTTGAGAGAATTTTGCTTACCCGCTTGATGGAACTGCCGCAGGTAACAGAACACATCCCACAACACCAATATGGCTTCAGGAAGTCTCATGGTTGCCCCGAACAAATCCATCGCCTCGTAAAGCACATCACGCATGGCTTTGAACACAAGCTTTACACCGTCGGCGTATTTTTGAACGTGAAACAAGCGTTTGATAAGGTGTGGCACGAAGGTCTGCTATATAAAATGAAAGATCTCCATTCAGTAGCCCATTATGCCATCCTCAGCTCCTTTATCGCTGATCGGACCATCGATGTTGCAGTACGAGACTCTCGGTCTAGCCTGGAACACATTTATGCAGAGGTTCCACTGGGAAGTGTGCTTGGACCCTTTTTGTATACCCTGTACACTGCTGACATGCCAACTGCCGTCAACAACACCTATGAGGCCTCCCCCGCTTAGCTACTCCTGGCTACTTACGCTGATGACACCGCCATGCTTGCGTCGCACTCATCCTTGCAAATCGCTTCTAATGCAGTTCAGGAATGGCTGCATGCAATCGAGCGATGGACTGCCAAATGGAACATAGCCATTAACTGCACTAAGTCGGCCTGTGTCACATTTACCCTTCGACCTCAAACCTGCATAGGTCTTTTCTTCGACGGAAATATCATCGACCACGCCTCATCCCACTGCTACCTCGAAGTTCACCTTAATTGGACGCTGAGTTGGAAAGCCCATATCACGGCAGTTAGAGCCAAGTCCTCATGGAAACTTAAAAAGCTGGACTGGCTTTTCCACTCAAGCAAACTCCATATGGCAACTAAGGCTCTCTTAATAAAAGCCATATTAGGTCCAACACTGACCTACGCCATCCAAGTGTGGGGAACTGCCTCTAAGTGGGAAAATGTGGGAAAAAAATTATTTTAGATCTAATACAACTATAAAACGTAACACATACGCTTCGCATTGCTAAGTATGACTCAGTTTAAGCCAATGCATCGTATAACTGTCATAGAACTATCGAAAAAATTTTCGTAATTTTTTTTAGATTTTACAGTCAAATTAGAAACTTGTTAATTTTGTAACTATAAATTATGCATTCCAAATTTAATTGAAATCAGCAAAAAGCTGTCATATTCCAATAATGTTTTTGCAAAAAAAACCATAGTTGTCTTTTTGAATATATAAAAAACTGAGTTATTACAATTGTAAATTTTAATTGCTCTTTAACATTTTAATTGATACAGCTAGCAGACACCAAACGCTTTCCTGGAGAAATTCGTTGCAAATCTTAGACTGGAAGGATATGAAATCTGCGCCATGTCGAAGGTAACCATTTTCTTTCTTTTTTCGCTTCATATGAAGCTGCACAGACAGATGTTTACGCTTGTGCGCGTTTCGTTTGCTTATTGTTTATTGCAGAGTAATGCAAATTTGCAAAGAATGCGATATTGAGCGTGTGACTGCTTGTCGCTTGCTTTGAAGACTCTGCCAGTTTGTGTTTGAGTTTGAATTAAAGCTCAGTTTGTGTTTGAGTTTGCAGTGAAGCTGCCTGTGATGGGGGCCGTTCCTTTATCGATGTCGTAATGAATAAACTAAATTAGGACACTTTGTGTGTGTGAAACTGCAGCAGCAGCAGCAGCAGCAGAAGCAGCAGCAGGTGGAGCGACTTAAACGAGACGCTTTGCGCTCTGCAACTGTGTGCAACCTGTGTGCCACGTGTGCAACGTGCAACAATGTAGTTAAACAGACACATCAATTAGCATATACGAAGCAGTGGGAGGCAGCTACAACTGCAGCAATGAAATGTCGAGCTGGTTCTAATTTAATTAGCTGCCACTCCAGTTTGCCCAAGTCGGACTGCTGCATCCAGGTATGCCACTGCATTCAGTCCTTTCAACCCCCCCGCATTCCCCTGTGCAACATTCGTACAGTAGATCCATCAGTTGTTGCAAACTAATTAAAATTACGGGCGCTAATAAGCGTGCACAAGTGCTTGAATATTTGTTAGTCTGTCTGCCAAAACGGCCCACGCGGCGTATGCGCAATTTTGCGATGCAAATTTTCGATTAAGCTGGCAAGCTTCATAAAATGGCAGCCGAGAATGCGAAAAGCCATTCCATTCTATGCCATTTCGTCTGAGCTGACTGCAAAACTGTACGCATGAGTTTGCAGCCAGTTCGCTGCGTCCCTCCGTCCTTCCGTCTGTCCGTCTGTCCGTCTGTCCGTCTGACTGCTTGTTGGCAAATCAATCAAATGCTTTGTGAGTAAATCAATCAGACAGTCAATTGTGCAGTGTGTGTGTGTGTGTGTGTGGAAGGCCAGTGAAATTGGCAGGCTGAGTAGCGTATAAATCACGTATACGCACGAGTGTGCCGTGCACAAGGTCAGCACGAAACAGGAACAATCATGTTTGCTGCACGCACACACACACACACTCAACGCAACGCAACGCAACGCAACGGTACTCTCAATTGAAACGAGACCAAAAAGGCAGCACAGACAGCCAAGCCAGACAGGCAAGGGGAGAAAGAGAAGAAGAAACTATGCAACAAAAGGCAGTCGAAAATATTTGCAATTTGCCAAAGCTTGCGCTCTAACGTTTTAAACTTCTTGCCAATTAGCTAACGATCTTATGCCAAACACGTGCGAACACGTTCGCCTTTAACTGCCCTCTTAAATTATCGCACACACACACACACACATTTTGCATAGAAATTCAATTATTATGCGCAGTGCGAGGCGAAGTGGACCTGGCCATGACTCAAATTGCCGCACAATTTTTAATAACCATCATAAAAATTCCAGTCTCGCGAGTGATGACAACAGGCAGCCTCATCGACATCGTCGTCCACCTTTGACGCAATCGATCAGAGCGGAGTATTTTGATAACGTTATTAAGCTTTTAGCGCGCATTAAATTTACATTACACTAAATGCTTAATGACCAAAAAGTATGCAATGCCATTGAAACCGCACACCCCTCTTCCCGCTGCGAAGACAAAACATAACTTTTTTCGGAACCATGAAATTTATGCGCTTGTTAGCGTTAGCTTGTGTGCCAGCCCAAATAGCTGCAGCGTGTCCATTAAAATGCGCAGAAACTTGAAAATTGATGCACCTTCGTGTTGGCGGAGCGAGCTCGCTGAAAAGTGCGATATGCTATTAAAATTATACCTGGCTAAAAGCGAAATTACAAGCAAAGCCATGAACAGCAAATAGACCCTCGAGGGGGGGGGGGGGTAGGCAGCGCAGGGCAAAGCCCTAAAACGTTGCGGGTGCGGGGGAGTGGCACCCTCTGGTACTGGCGCTGCCACGACCAGCGGGCATGCTCATAAAAGTTTCCCATATTAATGAGTTTTCATATTGACGTGGGGGCGGGCTAGGCATGGGTCCTGCGAAAAGAACATTAGACGAACTTAAATTGCATAGCCGACAAGCACGGCCACCTGACAAAGAGACGCAGCGATAAAGTGCGAAGAGGAGAAAGAGAGGGAGAGAAAGAAAGTGCAGAGCGGAAAGACGCAAGTTGCCTGCTTGAGAACGTGTGCATAAAACGCTTAAGTTAGTCAAGGAAACTTAATATTTATAATGGAAATTATAATTCACAAAGTGTAAAAATTATGGGAAAATATTTCAAACTGACTTTAATAAAGATTTTTAATTTTTTTTTAAATATTTTACATACAAATGTGGAAATTATAAATATTTAAAATAATTTTAAAGATTGAAAGAAGAAAGAAATATTTACCAATTTAAAATATAGTATTTCTAAATATTTAAAAATAAATTTGAAATAATTGCTGATGATATTTAATATTTAAAATTGGGTTTTAAAATAAGTTAGAATTATTTATGTTGATTTTCAAGACATTTGTTTACTGTCAAAATTTTATAAAATATTTTATTTTTGTGAAAAACATGTTATAAGTTTATTGTAATAATTTTTTTTAAAATGTTTAAGCTATCGAAATAAAGCTATGCTATATTAGAAAATGCTATGGCCCTGATAAATATTTAAAATAAAATTAAAAATATTTTTAACTTCACCTAATAAATTTAAATAATTTTAAAAAATATTGGTACACCCGAACTTAAACATTTACTCAGTCAAAGTTTAACGTGAACTTAAACTAACAAGGCAATTGCACTGCAATAATTCTTGGGACTTTGTGCGGCTACTCGGCTAAGTTGTTAAGGAAACAGCGCCAGAAGCTTGCATAGCAGCTGGGCAGGAGAAAGGGAGTGCGGTGTGGGAAATGGAAGGGGGAGGGGGAGGAGGCTGTAGTTGGCTGCATAGATTTGCGCATACATAAAGGCAAAATAAATGATTTTGCCATAATTAATTACGCAGCGCACTGCTCCGCCTGCTGCCTGTGCAAAAAGTTGCTTTAGCGGCTTAAGTGAGCATCAGAGCAGCAGCAGAGAGAGTGGGTAAGTGAGAAGTGGCAGGGGGCAGTGGAAACAAATCATATCAGCGAGTGGAAATACAAGTGAAAATGCCGCACAAATGTTTGTGCTGTCGTGCAGAAAATGGGCAAATGACAAAGGCAACTGCTGTGAACATTGTAAACATTGGGCAGCAGCGGCAGCAGCAGCGACAGCGACAGCGACAGAGGCAGCGGCAGCGGCAGCTAAAGCAGCCAGCAAACAATTGGCCAACAAATTAATGATGCCCCAACTACAACAGCAACAACAGCAGCTGAAACAGAAACTAACAACAACAACAACAAGAATAGCAACAAGCGTAGCACAATGAACCGACTTGATTAATTGCCTTGTGCAGGTTGTGCTTATGGCGCGGTGGGCGGGCGACTGAGGAGAAGGTGAGTGCAGAGCCGGGGGGCGTGGCATATACAGATGCAGGCAACGCATGTCAAAGTGAGAGGGAGACGGAGACGGAGAGGACTTAACCCAACTCACGAGCCACTCACGATTACACTCACATTCGCAGTCACAGAGAGAGCGCAGAAACCACAAGTGGATTTTCCGCTGGAATTTTCTTCTGCACTTTGTGCTTTGTCTTTTGAGCGTCGTCCCCCTCTGCCCCCTAAGCAATGCACGCCCCCACACGCTGAAAATTGTGCTAAAATAACTTGCATATCAAAGAGACGTCACGCCTATTCACCGTTTGCAGCACCAGCCCCCGCCACCGCCCATGGACATTTCTATTATTTCCATGCTTGAGTATTTTCTTCTTCTCTTTTTTTTTCATCGTGCCTTCTCCTTTTGCCTTTCGCCTTGCAACACACAATAAAATTGAAGATGAACTGCAAAAGACGCCAGATATGTACGAATAAAATGCAAAAAGAAGCTGGCGAAAAAGTTATGGCACAAAATAAAGAAAATGCCGCGCTAAAAAACGCAAAAATATTGCCAAGCATTTTCCAATAAATTTGCATATCTTGCATTACCGCAAACGTCGTCGTTGTCCGTGTCCGTGTCCGTGTCCGCGTCGCTGCCTTCGTCGCCTGCAGCCTCCATTTTCTATTTTATGCCGCGTTTTTTTCGCTCTGCTTACTACTTTCTTTTTTTCTTCTACCTCTTATTTGCTGTGTGCTGCATAGTTGTGGGCGCACCAGGTAACTTGGCTCACGGCATCGTCTCGGATGCGAACTTTGTCCTGGCACAAGGCATTGTCGATCGTGTTTTGCCTGACTGTAGGTTGTAGTTGCAGTGGTAGTTGTAGTTGTAGTTGTAGTTGCTGCTGCCATTGTTGTAGTTGTTACTTGCTTCCTACTTAGTTGCGCCCTGACACAGTGCTGGCTTACATTGCCTGGCTTATATTGAGCATTATCATCGAAAAAGCGACACACAAGACAAACTGCCAGGTGAACTGAAGGCCAGCAGCAGCTTGTGTATTTATTTGCGCTGAGCGCATTAAATATTTCAGTAGAAATTGAATACGATAAGGTACAATACTTACTTTTTTCAAAGTACGTAAATAATTTTAAACAAACATTGCAACAATTTTTGAAAGTCAATTAAAGCTTAATAAAATTCAATGAATTCTTTTTGGCTAATTTCAGAACCATTTCCGGCATTCGCTTAACTATTTACCGCTGCGCTCAAAAGTATCCTACAAAAATTCCATCATGCAAGCTTCCGAATTCATTCAGCTTGTCGTTTTACAACGACCGCATTAAATCAGTGAAAAGAATTTTTTGATTTTTGCCCTACTAGGCCTTAATTACCTCTAACACTTTCTCACTGTAGGTCGAACTATGCCTTGCATAAACCTTTTAGGGTATTATGTTCGAACTATAACAACTTATATTTCATCATAGCTAACTCAAATTCTGTGGACTTAACATCTTTAATTCTTTCTCATCTGTGTTGAAATTAGTCCTTATTATTATTATTCCTCACTTTCTTTCTTGCATCAATAACCTATATATCTTTTACTCATTATCTTAAGTCGGATTTTCATTTACGCTTCCTCCGGTACTAACAACTAACACCTAACTAACTTTGCTAATCGGATTGGGGTTTTTTTTGGGTTTCCTCAATCCTTTAGCAACAAATGTTGGATCTCTTTAAATAAAGCAAATTTTAATTATTCCTTTTATTCCCAGACTAGTCGTTAAATTTTTGTTATTAAATTTTAATATTAACTTAATTTAATTTTTTTTTTTTAAATTTTGTGTCGACTGCCATTAGTTGACGTTAAATAAATAAAATAAAACAAAAAAAAAATAAATACACGACCAGCCTGCCCGCGTTGCCTTCCTGCCTGATTAATACAATCTCTGCCCGACTTAATCACAAAATAAATGTTAGAAAATGAAGAAGTCAACATTGCTGCGACTTCACCTGCCTTGGCTGTGCGCATTCTCAGGGTGTTCGAGTGAAAAATAAATAAAAAAGAGACAATTGCCAGGGGACACATCGAGGCGGCACACGAACACACGGCGACAACAAGTAAGGGTCCCCAGCAGCGCCAGTCGAAGCGGAAGCGCGCACAAAGCACTAAGCCATAAACCAAAATGGCAAACTCAGCACCTGCACACACACACACACACACACATGCGTGCGGAGGCTGGCAATCAGGGTCAGCGCGTTGCGGCATGGTGAATTATAAATTTTCAATGAATTGACACTTGAGGTCATATCGGGCTAAGCTTTTAATTTTACCCACGTAGCCAACAAAAGGGCACAGGTAGGAGGGGGCGGCTGGTGGGCGTGGCGCTAAGTTTGACAGCGTCGGCGTTGGCCTTGAGGCAGCAACGATACCCAATGGCGTAGCACATTTTATGCCACGGTTATTATTGGAAACTGTCGTCGTTGTCGTCGTCGTCGTCGTCGTCGTCGCCGGAGGCCACTTGCCACATGTGAAAAGTTGATGGGCTGCGGTGAAAGTTTTTCCGCATAACTTTGTGCGCCTCGTTTCTAACCTTTCATCTTTTTCATTTTTTTTTCCTGCTTCATTTCCCTTTTTTTTTAAGGACTTCAAGGACATCGCACGGAACAGAACGACACGCTGGAGATTTCTAATTACCCCGAGGGCCGGTAATAAATGTGCATTGAAATTAGTCGAAAAATTCACTTAGGTTGTCTGCAAACTTGGGCTAAGAGTACGAGCGAAGTTGCTGCGCAGTCGCCGGTGCGGAGAGTGGCCTGAGATTTAAGAGCAAAGCGATTGGGATATTTTCTCTTCAGAGCGCTAGGCGCACCATCTACCTCTGTCGCTGCCATCAGCGAGACGCAATTGCCAAGCGACATTTGCTCAACTGTTACATGAGGCATGCAACAAAAGGCGACGACAATTAATGTGCACACATTTATTCGTTAGATTGAAATATAACAAAACCATAAATTGTTAATTGCCACACACCCATACACCCATACACCCACACACAACCACACAAACACCCGCACACAATCTGTGCAACAATTCCTGACAATCGGCAGACAAATGACAAAAGATTCCCATTTGTTATTAGATTTTGCAATAATGCGAACAATCATTGAGGAAATGTGCAAGGCAACTTGTGGGGCAAGTTGAATTCACTCCTGCTTGACAAGGACATTTGTGGGAAAATTGTCAACCTCAGGAGGATTAGACTGGGGGCAATTTATGTTAGCCTGTAAATTAAACCACAACCTTTGAGTTGCGATTAAATAATTATTACAGCATAAATATTCATGTGCTCTCTGTGCATTTACAGTTTGCATTGGGTTGTAATTTGTGCTGATTAAAATGCATAGCATACTTTCGGGCTGTAATATTGTGCATTTTAGTCAATTTGGCTTAAGTGCCGAAATCATCATGACGAGCTTTAAATGCTTATAAGTAGGCAGTGCACTGCAAATCATATTGCCTGAAAGTATGCAATGAAATTGGAAGAGCTAAATTGCAACTGCAGCTCGAAAGTATGCTATAGTTTTGGGCTACAACTGAATAATCAAGCAAAATGAAATGAATTTGCAGCACCATTTGGCATTGGTTTTTCTCCTTCTCTCTCTCTGAGGTACACAGGTATTTAGCTCCAGGTGCGACCCATTAACTGCTGGCTTTGGGCTGAATTTGACTGAACGAGCAGAAGTCAAACATAATTGGCTCGAGCAATTAACGGAATGTGCATAAAAACCAAAGGCAAACAAAAAACGGTGGGGCAAAAAAACCTCGTTAAAAATTCCCGCAGTAGCTTTATAAATAAACCATTAAGCCGGCAACGCAGAGTGCACAGTTTTCTCGACCGGACGAGTGAATTCCGGCAATATGTTGCTTCGCCGGAAAAACACGCTGATTGTTGCCGGTGCTGGCTGCTGGCAGTCGTGCTTCAAGTAACAATATGTTGCTACTGAATAAATTCCAAAGTTGCTGCCTGCCTTCGCTAAGGGCCAAAGCAATTTCTATTTTCATTTAATAGCTAAAGTTGGCGTCTTGTTTTCTTAAATTTTTGTGCCAAATATTTTGTTATGCAACAAACTTTTTAGCTTTTGTTTTTTTTTTTGTTTTTCTCTCGCATCTTTCGCTTTTCCGATAAAAAGCCAAACGTTTTGGGCTCAAGTCCGCGAAAAGGTGTGTGCGTCAAGAGGGCGTAAAATGGCCGCCATAAAGAACACGAGCACAGCACAAACACACACACACGCACACACACACACACGCACACTCACACGCTTTCGATTTGAATGCGGGAATTGCTTTCGACGTTCCTAGAGGTTAAATTTCAAGAATGAAATATAAATTTCTTTCGCGAGATTTCGTCAATTTAATAACCTGCACAAATTGTGCCAAGAAATCTCAAATATTTATGAAATTAAATTTTCCCTGACATTAATTCGTTGGCTCACCAAGGGGCTAAGGATGGGGAGAGGGAGAGGCAAGAAGAGGCAAGGGGCGCTCGCGACAGCAGCGCGCGCTGAATTTGCAATTTCAATTTGAAAACAATAAACTAAGTACATCGATTAAATCCTACGCACGTAAGGCCGGCTACGGCTTAGTTGCCACGCTGTCTCGCTCGCTATCTCTCGCTCTGTCTCTGTCTCGCTGTCCTTTCTTTTTTTGGACGACAACGGGCGGCGTTTACAGTTACTTGATTTATGCACGACATGACCAGGCTAGCCTAGTGGGAACAGCGTCGGCTATGCCATCGGCATCGGCATCGGCATCGGCTTCATTATGCCAAGGCAATCGCTTCAAAAAAGGCCAAAGCAATGGTCAGCCTAATGCGCTGCGAAGGATAATATTGAGGCGTCTCCCTGGGCGAGTCACCCAGCACTTCCCCCGCTGCCTTTCACGCCGCTTTATTGCTGTAAATATTTATGCTGGCAACAAGGAATTACGGCCGGGCCGGGCCGGGCCGGGCCGAGCCGGGCCGGACTGGAGGGGGGAGAATAGCCACAGTTTCCTTATTTCCTCATTTGTTAGTCCTTGTGCGTTTGCTCATATTTTATTTGCTTTTTGCTTGGGCGCAAAAATAAATTTAGCGCATAATCAGGCTTTAATGCCACTGTGCAGCGCCAGTTGTTGTTGTTGCTGTTGTTGCTGTTGTTGTTGTTGTTGCTGAAATCCACATAACAGCTGTCAATTAAAAAGGATAATTTGCCTGATATTCATCACAATGCAAATGAAAATGAAAATGAAAGCGGCACAAGCTAAGCGAAAGCTGTCCGACTCCTGTATACCCTATAAAGATAAGCAAGGCTTAGTTGTGGCATTTAGCACGCTGCGTGCGCTCTTCTTTCTTCAACACTCTCTTATTCCCCCTCCAAAAAATACTCTATAAAACGCTTTGTGCAGCGTATTACAAGGTCTGAGCTAAGCGCAGCCAACTCGAAACAGCTTAGGCCGCAGTGAATTATGGCCAGCAAATTAGTGTGGATTAACACGGCTGTGTGTGAATGGGAAAAAGGGAGAAGGCAAGGCGAAAAACGATGCGAAGGACGAAAGACGAAGGCAAAACAAACCAAACTGCGGTTATCCTGCTTCAATTTGCTTTCGCTTAGATTGGCAGCTCCCTTTGCTCTATCACTTACTGGCGCGCACATGTGTGTGTGTGTGTGTGTGGGTAGCCAGCAGTATGTGTGTGTGTGTGTGGAAAAACCTTTTAAAGCCAAAGTCAGCGTGCCTCGTTTGTCAGCGCATTGTGCGCACGAGCGAGATTTTCATACATTTTGATAGATGGCCCAAACAAAATGCCCAATTATTTTTTACTTTAAGGCCACGGCCAAATAAATGGCCGACACACACACACACACACACACACACACACACACACACACATACACACAGAGAGAGAAAGCAACTTCTCTTCCTCTCCGCACACTGTGCAAAACAATTAGAGTTTGAGGCACAGTGTGTGAAGTTACTTATCAGACAGAATGACTTGACGGCGCTCAAATGGAACTCGACGGCAGTCGAAGGCTACCACGGCTCTGTTGGCTGTCAAACTCAATGGCCAGCACAATGACAGCCCAACACACACAAAGAATAAGAGAGAGACATGCATACACTAATCCAGTGAACCAATTTGCCGGACAAGCCGGCATACTGTACGTATGAGCAGCGCCACAATGGTTATTGACAGGCGACAGGCGCAGGCAGAAGGGAAGCCGTAAAAAAAGGAAGGCCAGAAAAATATCATATTGAAGAGCATCGTAACAGTGTCGGCTATTAGTTGATGTACACATAAATTATGCATATCACCAAGAGCGAGCGAAATTTGTCAGCTAATATAGAGACGTGCGCTATATAATTAAAGTGCGCTGTCAAAATAATAAATATACAAAGCTGCAGTACAGTAGTACTCGACTATCATATACCCTGTATCCAAATATTCACAGAAATCTTCACAAATCTTTTTATTAACTATTGGAATGATAATTGTTATGGCACACACCAAATGTGAACACTCTTGCTAAAAAACTACGATTTTCATATGATTGGTATTTGGGTGCGCAAAGTGGCGTGGCCAAAAGTTAAGACAATCTCCATATGCGTGCCATAAAAAGATATTTTCTTACCAAATTTGACAACGCTCAACTCAACTCGTACAGTCTTCAAGAATTAGGTGATCATACAGACAGATTGGGGATCATTTGACTTCACTTGGCACACACTTATATGATACCCTACTATCCCATTCAAAGAGGGGTATAACCAACCAAACATGCCAAGTGCTAGATGAATTTTTAAAGCTGATGGCAATAAAAGAAGCCAAAGTTAGCCTTAAAGTGAGTAGGGCTTCGACAGAGAAGAGACACAGAAAGAAAGTGAAAGAGAAAGTAGAGAGAGAGAGACAGAAAGGGAATGGGAAAGAAAACAGAGAATGAGATTCGGAGAGAAAGCAAGACAGACAGCGCATTTATTTTTTTTTTTTTTTTGCTGCTGCTTTCCAGCTTTGCCACGTGCTGTCTACTGCAGGTATTACTGCCCATGTCCGTATGTTTGTGTGAGTATGTGTGTGTCTAGTCACCATACACCCACACACAGAAAGGGAGAGAAGGAAGGGAAGAAAGCGAGTCAAAGTCAAGCGGCACTATTAAAGCACAATCACATTTTAACATTTATTGTGGCAATTTGGCCAAACGATTTCGCATCTAATGGCTTCTTCTTCTTCTACTTCCTCTACTGCCTCTTTGATATGCTTCTCCTACGATCTGCTCCAGCTATGACCCAAATGGCCATTGTTATGTGTATCAGTTACTAAATTCAAATATTGAATACGCTGTACGGCCTGCTCGGGCCATCGCCTGGCCAAGACGCAGGTCAGGTTTGTCCCTTTTTACGCAATCTCAATCTCGATGCCAATCGCCAAGCAGATGTCAGCCTATGCATGTGCGTGTGTGTGTGCGTGTGTGTGTGCGTGTGTGTGTGCGTGTGTGTGTGCGTGCTGCTTATGCTCTAATAACCATAGTAATAATAATAAGCAGACGTCAACGACATCGATAACTTTGGATATGCCACTTACATGTGAGTTTTGTGCATGGTGCGCGTTGCTAATTGATTTCGGGCATCGAAAGCGGGACACGGGGGCGTATGAGTGTTATGCAAATGCCTGGGCGACTGCCTGGCTGCGTGCCGGCGGCTAATGCATGTGGCATGTGTGGCAGTTGGCAAGTGGCAACTGGCAACTGGCAACGGAACCGACCAGGGGGACAGGCTATACGCCGGGTATTTCATCAATTATGCGTGCGCTTAATTCAATTTATTGTTAACCAAACTTAATTGAAATTCAACAACAGCAAAGGGGGGGGGGAGAGAGAGAGGGGAGGGTGAAGCAATTTAACAACTGCCGCACGCAGCGATTACAACGAAATGCGCCGCTCGCTGCCCTATTTATCACGCAATTATAATGAAAATGTAAATACCAACAAAACAATGGCGACAAAACGGCTAAAGCTCGCCGATTTTGCGGCCATTTTTCTCCATTGCATTTCCCGGCGACTGTTGCGGATGCAGATGCGAATACGAATACGCGTGTGGTTGTCGAGGCCGTTGCCATTGGCATTGGCTATGGTAGCAGGCGGCAGGCGGCAGGCGACGTCATGTCAAAGTCGCCGCTGGTTCATTATGCGCCAAACAACTGAGCACGCAGTTAGTACTACCCTTTCCAGTCCTTCTCCATGCCACGCCCCTTTCCCTAGTCGGACGAAAATAAGAATAGACGAGTGGCATTTGACATTAGCGCGCGATAATGAACAGTGCCATGCGGCGCATTAAGCAAATAAAGCGCTGAATTTGCAACGTAATTACACGGCTCGATTCGGGGGAATATTGTCATGGAATAAACATGGAACTGAACCTGATAGGCAGTGTTCCGAAACAACTATGCAGACCCTTTCTATGGAGCCCCCTAGCCTTTCAACTGGGTAGGCGGCTTGTCTAGTTACATAAAATGGAACATTGAGAAGGGCAGAGAGACAGTGAGAGAGACTAGAAGGGGGAACACATAGGAAGATGAAGAGAGTTATCTAGAAATGAGAGAAAGATAGACAGAACTCGGTAGACAGTCCCATAGTAAAGAGATAAGTTAAGATAGATTTCAGAGTTCAGATTGAAAAGGTCTACAAAGATGACAAAATTGAACTTGATATAGTTTTAGTACTTGCAGTTACTCCAAATTTTGAATCGGCCAATAAGTTCTATGGCTGCTTAACGATATATTTATCCAATTTTAAGAACTTTTTTACAGAAAAATGATAAAAATCGGACGATAGATTATATGACAGCTATATGATATATTGGTCCGATAAACATGTATACCAGGTTTCATCAGGATAACTCTAAAACTTAGGGTCTAGATTCCGTTACTACAGACGAACGGACAGACGGACAGACGGACAGACGGACATGGCTAGTTCGACTCCCCTATTAATGCTGATTAAGAATTAATATACTTTATATGGTCGGAGACATAAGGTGCGTTGAAAACTTCTGGCCGAATTGAATATGCCCTCTGCAAGGCTATAAAGATAATGAAAACAGAGAAGTGTAGGGAGATAGACAATCATAAAAGTTGGAGAGAAAGAAAGAGACAGAGAGAAAACTTGATATTTAAATAGACAGATCAAGATAAATAGATCGAGACATTAATTGAAAGAGAGAGAGGAAGAGACTGCTGACACGAAGAAGACTAAGTTTTGTTATAGCTTAGCTTGCTAAGTGCAAACCGTATAAACGAACTCGTTCGATTCCCTGAAACAGATTAATAGATTTAATTTCAGTATAGCGAGGCTTCAAAACGCAGCTTGAAAAACAGTTTAATATAACCATAGACGATTCCAAGTTAGGTTCAACGAACTGCTTCATTTTATACACCATTTCCATATTCAATTTCCTTCTCCTCCTCCCCTTACGTAGCACACCGCCGCACACATTGTTGAGCACCCAAACCATAGTCTATTCGCTGGCTTAACACGTAATTAATGAGTTTGCAACTGTTGCAATTCAACGCGTGGCACGTAAACTTTCGCCGTGCACTGTTATGGCGGGGAAAACATTGAATTAAATGGTCACATATGGAATTACGAGTCGCTCGTGAATGATGCTAAATTTGCATGTTCCTAAACTGCCGACGTGGAAAGTTTTGCGTGGGCAGAGAAAAGAAGGGGGCGAGGGCAGTGCAAGTGCAAATGTTGCTGTTGCATGTTGTTTCCACCGCTTTGCTTGTGTTGCAAATTGAACGCAAGTGTTGTTTGACTAACAGACGACAAAGATTGAAGCGGCTTGGCTGGCGGCTCTAATGGCCTAGCCACCCCTCCTTCACCCCCTCCTCTCCCCCTTTTTCTCTATGCCTGAACACGCTAACACATGCTACGCCAAAAAGGGGTAGAGAGTAGGGGAGCAGCGGAGCAGCGGAGCAGGAGTCTAGACAATCTTGGAGAAGAGTATTTGTTATTGCTCGGCATGTTTACAGTTCTGCAAGCTTGTCGCCAACAGCTTCTCTACTAGAGTCGCTGCGCGCTGCTTGCCTTGCTTGTTACTGGCTTGTTTACAATGTCAATGAGGACGGGGGGAGGGGATGAGTGGGGGTGAGGGTGAGGGTGAGGGTGAGGGTGTCTTTGGCATGTGTAGCTACAAGCTAACAATGTAATTATCGCAAAAAGCAAGCAGCGCTTAAGTGATTGCGGAACGAACGGAACACAACGAAACGGAACGAAACGAAACGGAACAAACTGCAAATGATGTTGTCAATTAGGCCAAATCGAATGAAAAACCTGATATGAGAGCATATAGTGCTGCAGTGCCTGGAAAGAGAGGAAGAGGGCGGCCTGCTTGAATTTCAGCTGCCGCCTGAAAGTAGGCAACACTTTTTGTGTTTCTCCCTTAGCCACTCTGCGCTTTGTATTTCGTCTGTTTTTCCACAAAAAAAAAAAACTTGAATACCCCCATATAGTTTTCGCCAATTTTTCAGCAATTATAAAGCTTGCCGCTCGCATTTCGCAAATCGACTCGAAGCTGCATAAAAAAAAAACTTCCTCAACTATTTTCCTTTTAGTTGAAGTTTTTGCCAAAGTTTGCGATTTCGAGAACAGTTTTGCTCTCTCCCGTTACACTGTGATTTACACACACACCCACCCGCACACACGGACAACCGACACTCAACGGTGAGACTCATTTGCGGTCTTGCAGCTCGCTGCCTGAAATCGCCTTCATTCGATTCGTTTATTGCCATCAATTATTAATACATACAATTATTCTTTCTCCTCCTCCGTTCGCGTTTGCGCTGCGCCGTTTGCTCTTCTTTTGGCTGCCCCTCGCCTCCTGCCCCATTCGGTGCCAGCAATGATCCTTAATCGGGTTCGAGTGGAGTGCAATTGCTTGTTGTTGCCAGGTGAACGAAGCGAAGCCAAACAAATGTGCTCCTGGCCGGGCCAATTATGTGTGCCTGGCTGTGAGCCAAATTGTTGCCGCCGCTTTGTGGCCAGCTGCGAGAAGCAGAGAGAATGAAGGAGAGAACGAGAGAGAGCGAGCGTAGCTTCAACGGGCTACCTGCACTTTACAACTTCACAATAAATCAAACTTGATAAATTGGGGTCAAAGTGCACGGACGGCGATTGGCGGGCAAGCATGGTCAGAAGTCGCATATTAATTATGAAATTGTTGACTGTTGCTTGTTAGTTTGTTTAATGGAATTGTAATAGTCGCAATTTCAGTTCGAGTACGTGCTTGTTACGTCTCTCCTTCTCCCTTTCTCGTTTTTTCTCTGCCTTTCTTCGCTAGCAGCAATTAAACGACAGCTTCTGGCATAGCGCATATGCCACGTGGTCTGTCCCCATTGTATGACAGTTCGTGGAAAATCTGCACCATATCATGCATCCTTCTTTCCCGCTAACTGTGTTATTTTGCTTTACCCCGAAATTGCTTTGTTTTTCTTTTGCCTTTCGCATTCCATATTAAATTTTAATCAGCTGAAGCATCAAATCAACCACAATATGAATAGAAAGTTGGGACTCGCACCATGACTCGGCGGCTACGTTGTGATTTTTTGTGTGTGTGCGGCGCCGACTTTCGCGAGTTTCCACTTTCATGCACAGCAATTTTGCCACCTTTTCGTGCGTGGCACGCGAAGTCTTTTCAAGGCTCTTTGACAAAAAACGCCAAAAAAAAAAAAAAAAAAAAATTGTTTTCGTAGCTTACGTTTTTCACGCGTTTCCTGTGTTGCTATTGTGTAAGACAGAGAGAGGGAGAGAAAAAGAGATAGGGTATCTCGGGGCAGGCTCTCTAGAGTCTTCGCCTGCGTTTGGCTGTGTTTCATATGAGATTTCAACTCTCTCGAGAGTTGAGTTGCAATCACTTCAGTTTGTTTTGAGTATTTTTTATGTGATACTCTATCAATCATATTTTTTTAAAGGCAAACCACTTTATAGGGGTTTTGGCTAGTTATGCTCTAAGTTTCATAACTAATTTATATGTCTATTTACAGCCAATTTACAGAGTATCTTGGGGCTAGGCACTTGCTCGTCGTGCCTTCATGTTCGCCTTGTTATGGCTGCATATGTGTTAACGTAAGCATCTGAAATAATTGAAAATTAACTTCAGTGGAGCGCAGGACACAAAGGAAGGAAAGTCAAGAGGCAGGGGTTGGGGGCTTTGCTTCAATATAACTTGGCCAACGAGGCAAATCAATGGCAACATTCGTTTTGGAGGTAAACAAAAATGTTGCCTGCTTTTGTTTTGCTGCCTTACAAGGACAGCTGGCACAAGGTTTTCCATTTGAGAAGCTCAGGGCGCCCGGAAGTTGATGTAGGTGATGGTGGGGGGAGGGAGGCGTGGCAATGCTTACATTATTGAATATCGCAATCAAACAATCTAGCGATGCCGGGACGACTTTTTGTTTAGCATATAATTTGCTTTTCATTTCGCTCTGCTTTGCCATCTAATGATATGGAAATAATTATTGATTTCAATTTATACATATTTGAGTTGCCAACACCCCCGCCCCGCCCCCTTCTCATACACTTGCCGGCACAGATTGCTATAAATACATATGCGAAAGTTATACACACACACACACACACACACTGGCATACGCACATCGCATTGTATTATCCATTGAAGCTTAATAGATGTTGGCGCCTTCGTGCGTACATTTCAGTTATCCTTAAACTTTTCCAACCCCCTCCCCCCCTCCTACCCCATCTTCCTGCTCGGCGCGCTGTAATTTTCCATACATGAGACTGTGTGTGTGTGTGTGTGTGTGTGAGTTGAGAAAAATAAACGGAAAACAAGGCAAAAGCTGTTCCAAATATATGGCAGGCCATTTGCAAATAAATTGAACGCTCAATTTCAATAATTTTGCATACTTTCTCTCGCAGCGCCGCAGCGCGCAGCAGACAAAGTTGCTTCTAATCCATTTGGACTAGTCGTCTAGCAACAACAACAACAACAGCAGCTGGATACAAAAACAACGGTAAAGATAACCACAAAGTTTTGACGGTGTGCGGCAAGGGAGTTTGCTTTTCGCACCCACAGCAAATACCCTGTAAATGCAGGAGTCATAAAAAGTAATTAAGGAAAAAAAGGAATTTTACATATTTTTATATATTTTTATTTACATAAATATTTTCATTGTTATTGATTGTATTACTTTACGTACTGTCAGTATCTATGTGTTATATTATAAATTATTTATTTATTTTATTTCATCTTAATTTTAAAATGACGATTTAATATAAATTATTAATTTTTTGTTTTCTATTACTTGATGTATTAAAATTTTATTAATAAGAAATGTACAATAAAATAATTTATTATTATTATAAATCTTTTTTTTATAATAATTATTTTTACATTTTTTTATTAATATTATTAGTACGTTCTATCTTTATTATAACATTTTTTTAATATACATAAATATTTTAACTAATTCTCCTCTTTATAAGAAATTTATATTTTGTAGTAATATGTAGTACGTGTAGTTATAATTAGTATGTACGACTCTGTGTAATTGTATGTATCGTTTAGTTTGTCGATCATGGCTCAACGCCATCTATTGTAATTATTGTAGGTTAAACAGTTGTAGTTCACTAAGCGGCCTCTAGCGAGAACAAAAGGAGTAGAGAGAGAAGAGAAGCGAGGCACTTCATTTTTTTCCAAGCAACGCAGAATTGTACGGACGCGCATTGTGAAATTAAAATAATCGAGCCTAAAATAAAAACTCTAATTGACTACTAAATAAAAAAGGCTATCCGATATCTACTAAAATTTATTAAATTTGTTCCAACTATTATTTTTATTTAAATTTATTAAAGTTGTTAAGTCTTTGTGTTTCAATTACTTCAATTGCCTATACCATAAATATTTAAAAAGTTGCTGAATATTTGTGTTCTTACACTTAAGGGAAAACTTTAAATAATATTATATTTTATTTTTGCTTACCTTCCTTAACAGGGTATTTTATAGTCATGCATTTGTCACTATTTCCGCGCTTGTTTTGAATTTAGTTGAGTGTGAAAACGCGTAGCTTAAAGCAAATTGTGTGTAGATTTTTATGTGCCGGTATGCGTGGGTTAAACTGGATGTGTATTAGTATATATGTGTATAAAGTCGACCAGCTGTTAAATGCGCACATTCATGATTAAAAAAGTTTGGCGCTCAAGGCGCTTGAAGCAATTAAAGTTTTTACATTCGCAGCGCCCACACAAACAGTTCGAACAGCGCACAAACACACACAGACACACACACACACATACAGAGATACACACCATAGCCGTCCATAAATAGATACCTTTTCGATAGCACGATTGTAATGTACTTGTGTACTCGTATAAGTGCGCTGTGTGCCATTATGCGCCAAGGTCGCCACGTCTAGACAGACCCACAAAATGCTAGAAGTCATTGCGATCCCTTCGCAGCCCTCTCGGGAGTCGCAATTTATGCTCCGACTTATGAAGACCTTCGACACACACACACACACACACGTGCACACGCGCACTCATTGCAATGCAAACAAACAGAAAGAGAGAGCGCGACAAACTGACAAAGCAATTCTCAAGCTTCCAAAGCAAAGTTGAGCCCAAGCGCAACGCAACGCAATGAACTTAAATGAAATGAAATGAATGGAAGAGTGAGCGAATGAATGACTGAATGGCCGCATGAGTGACGAACTGTGTGTGTGCTGCCTGCCTGCCTGCCTGTATGGCTTGCACAAGAAATTGTAAAATTTATTTGTTTTTTTATTTGCATAAATTTCCCAGGGGAAATTGCAAACACATCCTTATGCACAATGCAATGTGGAGCAGCGACAATTGCGAAGCGAAAGAGGATAGAGCAGGGGAGTGTGTGCAGCATGACCAACACAAGTACACACACAGAGGCACACAAGCCGCTTATGGTGCACTTGCGGATACACAAGCTGCATGACATAACTCTGCCTCGTGATGGGAGATCTGCTCGTTTACCCTGTATTATTGCTATGTTTGGCAAAGAGGGTCAGGAATTTATACAATGCTGTCAACGAATCTCACACTGCTTCTCTCCCTGTCTCTCTCTCTCTCTGTCTGTCTGTCACCCGTTTTATGCAATATTAAATGCATTGTGCGAAATTGAATTCGGCGCTGCAAAGTATGCTACATTTTTTTCGCTTGTCAAAACTGCAGCAAAAATACGCATTCACTGCGTATGTATTCATCATAACTAAGACTAAGCAGACACTTCATAGACTACATATATTATTTTTATGAATTTAAGTTCAACTGGATTCACAGATACCCAAAAGAACTCCCATGGCTTAGCTTTCAAGCTCTCCCTCAACTTATCAGCTCAAATTCACCTACAAAATCCCTACGAAATATCATCACTTAATGGCCAAGCTTCATAGAGTAGTTCTGCTGCATGGCAACAACAAAAACAACAACTATGCCGCAAGCAAACACAAGTTGCAGGATTCATTTAACAATTTGCAGTTATGTTTGCTGGCACTTTTCACTGTTATTTGGCTGTGGAAGTTGCACTTGGCTAAATAAAAGAAGAAAAAAACAAAAAACCAGAAGGAAATTTCCGTATTTTGTGCAAATAATTGCTTGGCAGAAAGCAGAAAAAAAGCAAAGCAGAAAAGCTAAAGCAGAAAAACAGAAGCAGAGGCCGAGGAAGAGCTGAAGATGTATGACATGAAATATTCCTTTTAGTTAGCACGCTGTGGCCAAAAAGTTGCCCAAAGGAATTTGATGCAATTAATGCGATTTAAGCGTATGCAAACTGTACTTTCGTACGTACGTACGTGTGCGTACACTGCTCTGGCCCACTGTCTTCCGTCAAGGTCTGCAAATCGTCCCCGCATGGTAAGGCCACTCGAGCAGCGCATTGCGGCCATTCGTGAGCTTGATGCGTCTCCGACTGTAGTTGCCGTTTTTCTCTGCGCCATCGTCGTGGCAAGTGCGACGGCAAGTGCCACTTGCACTTTGACTGATGTGCCACGCTGCGCTGCCTCAGCCCACCCCACCCCCTCCCACCCCGCTGCGTACCTGGCAAACATCTTAGGCAGCTAAAAAGTGCGCAAAATGAAGTGGCAGCTGCTGTCTGAAAGGTGCTTGAGGCGCCTGCTTGAAGCTGCTGCACACTACACACGCTTCATATAAAGACCCACTGAGGCGCTATTCACACACCTCCCCCTCCTTCGCATTCCCTGCCCCTCTGACAGCTCTTTCAGCTCAGTGAATGGCTCTCCAGTTGGCTGGCAGTTAACCTGTTTACCTGGCGAAATTCAATTCACCTGCCTCTCATTTTTGTTGTCATAACCATCGGCGCGTCTTTCCCTCTCTTTCTTCGTACTCAGTGATTAATTGCATGCAGCAGCTGCTATCAGGGTCATTTAGAAGGTGTAGAAGAGGGGCAGAGGGGTAGAGGGAATGCTCATTCGCTGACCAACTTCACACGCTCTGACAACGACAAACTGAAAAATGTTTTGGCTGCACGTACGAATAAATTTTTGTGAATTTTGCAAGAGCTTGCCGCAGATTTATATGAAAATGGAACAGCAACAACAGCAGAGTGCAACAACAAAAAGTACAACAACAACAATGTGCAACAAAAAAGACGGCCATTGGCAATCAAATTGTATAAAATAAATCTAAATTTGCTTTTGTGCTGCGCTTCGGCTTTGGCATATTGCGAGTGTGTATTGGTTTCTATTGGTTTTTATGCGTTGTCAAAGCGATTTTGACAGCATTTTGTATGGAACGAATACATGAAAGTCGCAATTAGATGTCCGGTTTGCACGACGCAGGACATGCCCTATGGAGGTACGGAAGAAGTAACATTTTATAAGGTCAATGCAAGCTGTGAAGATTGTTGAAAGAAAGCTAAAATAAGTTAAGAGAATAAGTTGAGTAGATTTTGTTAAATTTGTTGAAAGAAAGCTAAAATACGTTAAGAGAATAAGTTGAGTAGAGAATGAAGTAAGGAGTAGTGTGTAGAGTAGAGTATAGAGGAGAGTAAAGAGTAGAGTATAGAGGAGGGTAAAGAGTAGAGTATAGAGTAGAGTATAGAGTAGAGTATAGAGTAGAGTATAGAGTAGAGTATAGAGTAGAGTATAGAGTAGAGTATAGAGTAGAGTATAGAGTAGAGTATAGAGTAGAGTATAGAGTAGAGTATAGAGTAGAGTATAGAGTAGAGTATAGAGTGGAGTATAGAGTAGAGTATAGGGTAGAGTATAGAGTAGAGTATAGAGTAGAATATAGAGTAGGGTATAAATTAGGGTATAGAGTAGAGTCTAGGGTTAAGAAAAGATTCTATTCTTAAAACTAAACTTTAGTATAGAGTTAAAATTCGGGGTAAAGTAAGCTTTGTCCTGACCATCCTCAGAGTATTGCGGCGTAAATTAGGGTGTAAACTGAAAACATAATATAGAAATATCACTATCAGATGCCTGATAAAGTTGCATAATTAACACTTAAACTTTAGCTTAGTTAGAACTTTCTTCTATCAACCTTCATCGAAGTTTTTTCAGCAAAATTGTAGTTAATTTCTGTCTCTCATTTTCTTTTCCTACGCAACTGACAACCTGCCACTGCGCATATACCGCACTCGCTGTAGGGTGCAACAATTATAAAAGCATTTTCAAATGAATTGTTAGCCCAGGCGAGCACTTGTTGTCGCCGCTTCGTTTCCGGCAATCAAAACGGGCATTGCCAATGTGCTTGTGCCACCTGTGTCCAAGGCGGACGGGAGGAAAGGAGGAGAGCGTGTGTCAGTTAGGCGTTTAAAGCAGCATTTTTGGTATTTTTGATTTATTGTCAATTCGACTTAAATTATGCATGTGCCAGATAAGGCAGCGCGGGCGGCCATGGGAAGCATGCTGAGCTTAGCAGCAAAGCGGGCAGGGGCAGCAGGGCGAGCCTGCATCTTGGCATATTTTTAGGCATTTGTCATATTTTATCACGGCCTAAATGCGTACCATAAATAATTCTTGCATTTTTTTCCAGCCTCTGATTTAATAGACTCAGCAGCAGCCACGGCGGATGAGGTACGTTCGGCTCGATGTTCGCCTCGTTTTACCTGTAACGGAATCGACGCATAAATTTAAGCCAAAAACCACGAGCCGCAGAAATGGCAGCGCAGCTATGCCAACTCGATAATAATTTGTCAAATGGGGAGGGGGAGGATGGGGGAGGGGGACAACTAGACATGCCTTGTAGCTGGCTCTCTGGCCCCACCCTAATCCGACCACATGGCGACGATTTGCAGTGCATGCAATTTATAGAGGCGCTTATGCCTTTGAAACATTTTGTCTCATTTTGTTGGCTTTCGGCCCTGCAGGCTCCACCTGTCCCCTGCCGCTTGCCGCCTGCATCCCTCTTGCCAGCTGCCTCGGGGCGGGGCAGTTGCAACGTCCACATAAATGGTTGTGGCAACCGTGCGCTCAATTAAACAGCAATTGCATTGGCTGGCAACTTCACGTGCTGTGTGTGTGTGTGTGTGTGTGTGTGTGTGTGTGTGTGCGAGTGTGTATGTGTTGGTGCTGCCTTAATGGGCCCAGCTTATGCGACCGTTAATTGGTTGCGGCGCTTTCGTTAAGTACGCGCCTTAAAATGTTGCTGCAACTGCAACAATTTATACAACGATTGAACGCATCAAAAACGAATCAATTCATGCGATTCATGAATGCCAGCGATGAGTCTCTTGCGTCTATGTGTCTCGCACAAACCTAATTAGCCTAAGCGCATTTCACAGTTCTCTGGGCACTGGCAGAACTCATCTTTTGAATTCAATTATCGCATTGCTTTTCATTGGGCACAAATTAAGTGACGGAATGTGGTTCGTGGTTCTGGTTCTGGTTCACCGACTGGTTCACTCTGTGGTTCAGCTTCATTTGCTGCATGCGCAGAATATGCGCTAATTACAACTTTTTTTATTGCGTCCCTGGCCAAGGCCAAGATAATAACTAAATACCCAAATTGCTTTGGCTTTTGTGGGCTGTCGCTGAATGTGGAATGCTCTTTCCCTACTCAGAGAGACGTCAACCTTAACCATAGCTATGGTAACCTATGCATAGGTTGTCTATGAAAATGCAGAGGAAAAAAGTGTAGCATACTTTTGAGCGGCAATTGAAATTAAGCGAGGCGTTATTAAACAGAAGATTATTGTGATTAATAGATTAATTCATTTATTTTTGGTATTTTACCTTTTCTACAAAACTTTTAAAAATATTTTGTGAAGGTGTCAGATTGCTGGATATTAATATATTTAAATAGTAAAATTTCATTTAAATTTCCTAATAAATTGTTAATGAAATTTTGGTATTTTACTAATTATTAAAATCTTATAAAAAAAAATATTTTTTGAAGACATGGAAATATTAAGGTATTTTTATAATATTTTTAATATTTTAAATAATTTAATTTATTTCAAAACACTAATTAAACCCCGTTGGTGCTATCTTAAAAATAATTTTATGTTAGTTAAGCCTATTTTAAAGTATGGATACTTAAAAAATACTTAAGAGTAGTATATACCTTCAACTCTCTTTCTTAGTAAACCTTTGCCTCATAAAAGGCCACAAATATTCTTCACAAAAGATTTCTCTATGAACTCTCAAAAACATTTCTGCTTCAGACCTTTTCCACTTCTTTATATATAATATTTTCCATATTCAAATGCCATTGATTGCGCATAGTTTTTGCCAATCTACTTGGGCAGTTTTCCATTCGCTCCTTGCTGGGACTGCAGCAGACGTTCACAAAAAAAAATCAATTTGTTGCAGGGCACATTGTGGAATTGTAAAAAAAGTCGCCACAAACATTTCCACACTCTTTTAGCGAGTGGAAAGAAATGAGGGCATCATCGATGCGAAGGCATTTTGGGAGCATGTTCCGAATTCCTTTGGCCAGGGATTCTCACCCGCTTTGCAATGTGCTGGAAATCAAGCGGTCGAGTCGTAAACATTTTTTAATTCATTTTCCACCGCACCACGGAAAATACACTTCACACACACACACACTTGCACAGCAGCTGTGCACACACACACACACACACACACACACACGTACACGTGCTAGGCCATTAAACAGCTGCAGCTGTACTTGGGCGTCGCCATTTTCTTTGACCCCTCTCTCTGCCCGCTGCCCGCTGCCCACGACGCGTCGCTTTGGCTTCGGCTTCGGCTGCGGCTGCGGCTGGATGTTTGCGTTTTTCAAATTCTGTTAATTTATTTTGTTTTGTTTTTATTTTTATGGCGCCTGAAATTATGCTTTTTTCGCCATTTTCTGTTCAGCTCTTAAAGAAATTAAAAAAAAAAAACGAAACCCAGCCGAACCTAAGGCAAAGGCAAAGCCGATGGCAAAGCAACTGCGACGGGGCGTGTCTGCGCCTTTCGCCTTGGCGCCTTTCCATAGACCGCTTTGTTGTTCTTGCCATCGAGTTGTTGGTCCCGCTGTTGTTGTTGTTGTTGTTGCTGGACTGTGGGAAAACAGCCCGTGGCGTGTGTTCTAAATGCAAAGCGAAAACATTGCCTTGTTTTCGTTTAAACGCTTTCACACGCTTCTCCGCCGCTCCGCTTCTTCGCCTTTTGTGGCCATTGTCAATGGCGAAATTTAAACACAATAAAGAAACATACGGTTTGCATGTACAGTTATAATACCGCGATACGGTATAAGCCTTGAATTTGCAATTTAAATGCAGACGATGCTTATATTTGTATTATATTTATATACATATGTATATATATATAGACTCACTTACAAATATCATCTGTCTTTTTCCACTGGCACTTGAGGTATTTTGATTATTTCAACATCGGTTCGTACAACTGTCCTTGGCAGATACTGTGTCAGGCTACGGTGACATTGTGACAGGCTTTCTGCACACACACATACACACACACAATCACGCACACACACAAAACATTTCGATATTGACAGTTGAACTGGCCACCAGAGGCGACGCTGCAGCATCTTGTCCGGCCTGTCCATTGGTGGCAGATATCAAAAACTCATTACAGTCACTTCTGACGTAACTGAAAGAAAGACAGAAAGATACACACAAAGAGAAAAAGGCAGAAATATAGAGAAGCGCTATGAATGCGAACGTCTAATGACCATTACCGAAATGAAAAGCACATAAAATATTGAAATATTGAGTAGTGAAAAATATAATAGAATCTTTCGCGAGAAAGTCATAAGAAGTTGGGGTTGGTCTAAGCGAAGAATGAATACTCTACGTGGGGTATTTAGAGGGGTAGGGGAATGTTCTTTATTGGAAAACATTTCTGCAATTTCTCAATATTTATTCCAATTTTGTTTGCTCTAAAGTAGAAGATCAAACTCGAATTTAAAACTTACTGTTAGATCACAAAAGCAGAAAATCAGCATACTTCTTTTTACTTTTATCATTCAATTTTTCAAACATTTTAAGCAGATTATATGGCACAACTTTATAAAGAAGATTGCAGGCTCATCCCTCTTTTCAAGTTACTTCATAATTTCACCATCCAAATCCAGAGAACTTTCCGCTCAGTGTATTATGTGGACCACATTGCCATGTCACAGTTCTGTTTTATTGTATCATTCTAAAGTATCTAGACTTTTTTCACTTTTTTTTTCTTTTCTTCCTCTCTCTCTCTCTCTCTGTCTCTCTCTCTCTCTCTCTACTCTGCTACATTCATCGTTAATTACTGTTTGCCGCGCTTTGCCATCGCGACTTTTTCTAATTAAAAGTTCAAGTACACTTTCGGCTCTCGATACGTTCTACTACGATTCGTTGTCTATTTGGCTTATTAAAAATTCAATTTTTTATTTAACTAATGAGGCCGCCACTTCAACATAAAACGCATCAATAGGAGAAAGGGTGGGGGCGGGAGGCGTAATGGCGCCTACAATTCTGCTGACTCAATTTCGCAGTTGTCGCGCTCGTTCACAGAAAATAATGCAACAATAAAACAAGTTCAAAATGACAGTGGAAAAAAGTTAACAAAATAATATTGTCACTCCATCCGTTTGAATGTGTCCAAATATTTTGTTGGAGTGCAGTTTATGAAATATTTAAATAAGACAAATTTATTATTAAGTTCTGCACAAATTCATGACAATTTGTGGAAATTTAAAACACTTAAAGTCGAGCAATATAAAATAAAGAGTGACTCTTTAAATAGTGAAGTTTTGTTTCAGAAATTTAAATTGTCAGCGTAGGGGGTTGGACAAGAAAAAGACAGTCAAAATGTCGATTCTAATTAAGATTGATACTTCTAATAATACCCTGCTAGAGAATTTAATTTGATTGCCTAAAAAAATAAAGTCAACTTAATCAAAGACGATTCTTAAGTGGTTTAAGTGACAAATAAAAATTAATGAAAAAATAAAAAATAATTTTAATGAAAATAAATAAAAAGTATATATATAAATAAATAAATAAATAACTATTTTATAAAAGAAACGTATAAGTCCAAACGTAAACAACATTTTTTCGTTTAGAAATCTGATGATTCTTGAACAGTTTATATGTATTATATACTGGGTATCTGCTAGTTGCCTTCCTGCCCGACTGCAGCCTTTGCCACTTGTTAATTTTCTCGTTGTTGCTCAACAATTGCCGTCATAAAGTATTATAAAGTTTGACATAAAAGGAAAAAATTTTGGTAGACTGCAAAGTCGGTCATAATTTCGCTCGTATATTGCAGGCCATAAAAATGCTCGCTAAGTAACTGAACTGATATGCTAACTTCATTTTGTATTTCCGGTGCCTTCAAGTACTTCCGTCGTCGTCGTCGTCGCTGCTACGTCGGTTGCCGGGCTCAGGAGCTGCTGCCGTCTGCTGCTTCTGTAGGTACAAAGGAAAAGAAGCTCGTGCCGAAAAAGAAGCGCGCTGTGTCTGCACTGCCGGGTAAAATGGACCACTGCCAGCCCAGTTGGCCCCAATTGGGCAGCAGCAGATGGAAGGAGGAACCCGGAGCTCCATCCGGCATATTTACATTGGAAAATCAGAGGGAACACGCTGTGGCAGCCTGCTTAGACTTGCAAAATGTATAGTTTATGGTTAGCTATGTTAAGCTCTCTGGCATATTTATGGCATGCATCATGTTTTATAGCGCTTTCGCTGTGCACCATAGAATGCTATACTATATTATGTATATAGACAGATACTTGTATGTAGCGTTAAGTGTTTTACACTCGTGCACGGCGTGTGCCATAAATTCTAGGACAATCTGCATGGCGTAATTGCTCTCAGCCATTTGGCCTTGTCGGGTAATTATGTCTTTTGTTTAAACAATAAGCCTGATAGCACTCGATATTTCTTCGATTTATCTGATGGATGAGCCGAGGGGCAACGCTTGACTCAAGGCACGAGGTCCGGGTTCGTTTCATTAGCTGCGGGTTATGCTAGAGTAAACACAGATAATTGTAGTGCCTGCCTCTAGCCGTGGAGCTGCCACTCCAAAGTGTGCCCAGGCATGGCCTGTGCCTCCCTGTACACACACACATACACACACTCGCACGCATACAGTCACAACTAGGCAAAGTGGCAGCATAAAGTAAACAAATTACGCTGTTGACCTTCGTTCGGTGGCAGCAAAAGTTTTCCCTTTTAATGGGGACCTGCTGCCTGCGCCTCAATTGAAGCACAAAGGCCATGCATACATATACACACACACAAACACACATGCGCGCCAGGAACAAACAATATCTTTAGCATATTTATAGGCATTATTTTTCAATGATTTCAAGCATCGTCTTTGGCTCGTTAGCGGCCAGAATTGTACTCCATTCAGTTTGTTCCCTTTGTTGTTGTTTTGCCGGCAGATTTATGCTTTTCCTAAAGTTTTTTAACAATATCTGGAATTTACGAGCCCTCACACACACATACATAAACACACTTCGAACTTGCTTGGTTAACTAACTGGCTGCTGGTGTTGTTCGGGCATCTACGGCTTGTTGTTTTGATTTAGCGAGGCCGGGTGGACATTTAATTAGTGTCGCCAGAAAGTCGGCGCCCAACTCGATAAATAAGTCGGCCATTAGTTAGACAGCCAGACAGTGGGACAGACAGCCAGTCGAACTTGGCCTTGCCTAACTTGTGACAAGCCTTCAAAGTGCTCGCACTGCAGAAAGATTCCAATCCCAAGCACTCTCTCTGTCTCACTCAGAGTCAACGAACCTTATGCGATTTGCGTTTCTCGTATTTCGTTTATCAAATGCTCATTTAAATATTTATTTTTTATTCTCCCTATAAATTGCTAAATGCCTGTCAAATATAAGTCACATTTAGTTTGGGGCGGGCCCAAAGAATGGACAAGTTTTTTATCGAACACACAAAGAGTATCTTTGGCAATTATCGTGGATATTGCGAAGTCTCTGCAACTGACAAATGTGTTAATGAGCTCGTAAACGTCAATTTTCACCTGAAACTTGGCGAGCTCTTTCCCACCACCCGCTGCGCTCTGTAGAAAGCTAACTGTCAAAAGGGGGCGTGTCTAAAAAACTTTGTTGAGCTTGGCATGCTCCAATCGCAGCTCGTTTACCTTCCGAAGGCTGAAGGTTTTCAAACTACTTTCGATATATCTTAAGAAATCAAGTTTTCAGTTTTCTAATTGAATAAAAAAGAGTTTGTGTTTGTTTTTTATAAATATTTGTTTCGTTTTATTTTATCTTTTTCCTATGTCATTCCTACTCGAAAATCAAGCAGTCCAGTTGCCTTCGCTGCATAAGAAAAGTCCGCCAATGAATTTCTTACAGTTCTGTTGTCTTTCGGGCTTTGGCGTAGGTTTTGGAGTTGGTTTCGGAGGCCTAGGGTACCATGGGTAGGGATAGCCTGGATAAGGATAGCCGGGTGGGTAAGGGTATCCTGGGTGGTGGGGGTATCCAGGGTGGTGCGGGTATCCTGGGTGATGGTGATGCGGTGGTGGTGGCGGCGGTGGTGGTGGCGGCGGTGGTGGTGGTGGTGGTGGTGGTGGTGGTGGTGGCGGTGGTGGCGGTGGTGGTGGTGGTGGCGGCGGTGGTGGCGGTGGTGGAGGATGATGTCCGTTATGGGGTGGCCCAGGGTGATGATGATGTGGCGGAGGATTGTGATGGTGTGGCGGAGGATTGTGATGATGTGGCGGAGTTCCAGGATGTGGGTAAGGATAACCAGGATAGCCTGGGTAGCCCGGATAGCCTGGATAGTAGTATGGATCGTATGGATAAGGATCATACTCCTCGTCGTTGTCGTCATCGTCATCGTCGGAATCCACAGTCTCGGTAACTTGCACCTCCTTAATGAAACGGGCATCGTCGAAGAGATCATTGACATGTCCTAAGCTCCGCGACTCAATCCTGTAGAGAGCCACATCATTTTTGGGCCATGCCACGGCCAGGCCACACGTCAGTGCCAGCACCAGGCACAATATTAACCTGAAGCTCATTGTGAGAGCGTTTGTTTCGAACTGATTAATGTCACTTGATGCCTTTGTATTTATACTCTGGCAAAAAGCCCCACAAAACGGGATAACTACCTAGATAACTTAATTTTATAACTATCTTATAAATATGTTATAGACATGGCCCAATTCTAGCAATCATGTCTCGCTAAGGCAACACCTTAAATTGATCTCATAAAATCAAACTCGATTTGAATGCGAATTTACGCACAAAGCGCATGCAAATTAGTTGACATAGACGAAATCAGTTAGAAACCATCAAAATACCGTTGCGGTAACTACCGTGTAGAAGACATCAACTTCTTAATGGGATTAACGTGAACTAAACTAAGCTTTGAGGTGCAGAATATTTTGCATTGCCTTCTTTGAGCATATTCACCTTTCACTACAAACTTTGGTCAGGCGTTTCTAGAAGTGATCTGATAAAATGGTAAATTATTGCAATATCAAAGCCATATTTACTTTATATTTATTGCTTAGCTTTAAAACGAAATTTGATTAAATCTTAAGCTACTCAAAATGAACAAGTAACTAAATTTAGAGTCAAGCGCGGCCAAAGTTAAGATGCCCTTTACCCAACTTTGCGAAATTGAATAACTGATCCCAGCCAAAAGTCTCTTAAATTAAAAAATTTTGGTTTTTAATTATTTTAGTCATTTTATTTGAAATGGATAAATGAAAATGTATTTGTCTGTCTGTTTCAACGCAAACTAATCTCTCAGTTTAGAGCTATGTTTATAAAACTTGGTATACATTCGTTTTAGTGCGACACGCTGTTAGAGCCGATATTTTGTATAGTTGCAATAGAACCTATCGGTCGAAGTTTGATATTTTCTTATATCTCGTTATGACAATTTTGCTATCTTTAGCAATCAAAAACTGTTTTATATTTAAAGTAACTGCAAGTGTGTGAAAGACTTTCTTTTTTCTTATTTTAATTTATGCACATAACTATAGTGATTTCATAAATCCAAATTAATAGATACAATTAACTAATAAATACTATAATTTGAATTCTTCTAAAGGCAAGCTGTGAAATATAAACATTATAAACATTTCCACATAAAAGAAACTCGTAAATTTATTATGCACTCGTATAAGTTGCCCTAAAATAATCTTTTGCTTTTCAGTTTTTCGAACATATCAAACCAAATATGTTTTGAAGAAATATAATAAATATTGCTTTATTTTTGCGTTTTTTATAATAAATAGATTTTAAACTATTTCGTTAGCTCGAATCGAACTAATTAAGGCACATCCAACCGACGTGGGGGAACTTCTTGCAGAGCTTCGCGTTCTCATTGAAGGATGGCCGAGGCGTTGGCTTTGGTGTGGGCTTCGGCTTGGGCTTGTGAGTCGGTTTTGGATGTGGTGGCGGAGGATATGGGTAAGGGGGATAGTGGGGGTAGGATGGATAGTGTGGGTAGCCTGGGTAAGGCCATCCGGGGTACCATCCGGGTGGTGGCGGTGGTGGTGGCGGTGGTGGTGGTGGTGGTGGACGAGGTGGCTTTGGTTTTGGGGGATTGGTATTAGAGCCAGAGCCAGGCGTAGCAGAATCATCCGTGTTAGTTGCAGATTCAGCCCTTAGATATGGATAATAGTCGGACTGATAGTATGGCGATAATGATGGATAGTAGTAGGAGGATGCATCGAACTGGCGTCCCGCTGTTCCTAATCCTTGCTCAGAACTGTCATCGTCCTTGGCGGCAAACGGCGCGCTGAAGTAGACCTCAGTGTCGTACTGAGGCTGATCCTCTGCTGCGCTGTCGTCTGCGAGCTTAAAGACCTCAACTTCGTTGGCATCCTCGGCGATGGCCAGGCCGCACCAGAGTGCCAGCAATAGGTAGAGCACAAATTTGAGGCTCATGGTTTGAGCTTTCATGTCGAACTGATTGATGGACAAATTGGACTTTCTTTTTATAGGCAAATCGTCAAATAAGTCTGCTGTATCTAACCCAGATTTGAATAGTTTCACCTTCAATAATTTCAAAATGAAATAAATGCGAAGCTCTGTTGAACAAAGAGCAGACATGCAAATTAGTTGAACCATTAAATTCATTGGAGAGAATCAAGCGAGATGATCTTCCGCTATTATTCGTATGCTTTTGGCTTTATCATTAGATTGATATAAACAGATTTTCTTTGCGAAATTCGAAGTTTGGATGCAAATAGCATAGACAAATGGGAATGTCCTGTTAACCAGAGTATTTGCTCAATGAAAGCGGGAGAAAAGACCAGTTTTTGGCAGTCTCAATATGGGTATATAAACTTAAGATCAACTGCAAAGTTTTCTATACTCAAAGAATTAAACAACAATTTTTCGCTTCGAATCAAGTTTTTAATCATAAAATTTGCAGTTAAATTTGTAAAGGTTTTTAAATGCAAAATTTGCTCAATGGGTGGATACGACGGCACTTCGTGCTTGTCTTTATTTTGCGAGGCGGCTTAGAGTGAGTATAATCGGAATAGTCCGGGTAATCAGGATAATAGTCATACTTAGGATATGTTGGATACTTGGGATATGATGGATATGGATCATAAGTATATTCTGGATAGTAATACGGGTATCCTGGATAGGCATATGGAAAATATGCAAATGGTGGATACGAAGGATAGAAAGGATAGGGAGGATAATATGATCCAGGTTTGGGATGATGGTGTGGGTGATACGGATCTGGTTTCGGTTTCGGCTTCGTATTTGTATCTGTATCCGTGCCAGTATCCGTATTCGTGTCCGTATCTGTATCCGTGCCGGTATCCGTATTCGTATCAGAGCCATCTGAAGGTGTGTCCGCATCCGCTTTCATTGCGGGAAAGCCAGCCATGGACGTCATCGTCATTGAGTTCATTGGAAAGGGAATATTCCAGTAGTATGAATTCTTATCTTGGCGCGCTGATTCCGTGCTACCTTCAACTGCAGCGCTTCTTGGGATGCCAAAGAAGTCCGCAAGTGGAAACTGGAACTCTTGATTCGTGTTCTCGCCTTCGACCAGGTCATCCTGAGCCACTGCCAGTCCACACCATAGTGCCAGAAATATGCAAAATTGAAATTTCCAGTTCATTTTGCCAGATGCCACTTGAAACTGATTTTGAGTTTATATACTCTTATTGGACTAGCTTTAATTGCGATAAATCTTTCGTAGTTATAATGATATTCTGTTCTATAAAAAAGACCGATCTAAAGCGATCTAATACCCCCAGTCATTTGTCAAACTGCAAACTATTAAGATGTAAATCAGTTGAGGTATTTAGGTAGCTTTAGCCCCTGTGCGAGACGGTCTTAAACCTTTCTTTGATCTCTACATGGCGTGAGCTCATTAGTCAAATTAATAATCCCAGAGATGGAATGTTAAACTACCTTTAAAAGAGAATTACCATATGTCAAGTTTGTTTGACTTTTTAGACTAAATATTTTCAATAGGTTTAGAGCCTATAAAGTGGAATTTCAATAAGATCGACCTTTCGTTGTTATTCTATAACCTTAGATTAAATAATACTCAATGACTTTCGCTTTACATTTTATTTATTTCATATCTGTTCGATTGTTTATTCAAGTTGTCGTTGTCCACGTTGTGTCGCGCAAAAGTTGGCCAAGCCCAAAACATTCTTGCAGAGTCTGTAATTCTCCGGCTCTTTGCGGTAGGGGAATCCGGGATAGCCTGGATAACCTGGATAGCCTGGATAACCCGGATAGCCCGGATAGCTTGGGAAACCAGGATAACCTGGATAGCCAGGGTAGCCTGGATAGCCTGGGTAGCCTGGCTTGCCTGGATAACCAGGGTAACTTGGGTAGGAGTATGGATAAGGGTACAGTATATAATAATATCCGGGATAGGCTTGTGGCCACTTGTGTTCATGATGATGATGTTCATGTTCATGTCCATGTCCCCCATGCCCGTGTCCAGGTCCATGTCCATGTCCATGTCCTGGTCGAGGTCCATGTCCATGTCCAGGTCTAGGTCCATGTCCAGGTCCATGTCCGTGTCCAGGCCTGTCTCCTTCAGCTTCAACATCCACAATCCAATATGGCTCAATATCAGGATCGTCTATAAGATCTTCCGAAATATCGTAGATTTCATCGCCATCCTCTTCAATTATGAGATCTTCGTAGCGTCCCAGTTTTGTATTCACATTTCTGGCAAACGCGATGCCACTGCAGAGCGCCAAGCTCAGGCACAAAGCCAATTTTAAGCTCATATTGTGAGCGCTTCTTACAAAATGCTTAAGTCTCCTTTCACACCAAGGCTTTTATAGACTTCAAGTGGGAATACAAAATGCATATATGCATAAAATAGACTTATAAGTCGCCCGCGCCAATTTATACATACAAATTTGCCTCATACTCGACCTAATTTCATTTGCCTTTTTTGTAGCAAGAGCCCGGTTCCAAAGAGCAAGTTCTCTTCGATTCGTATGCAAATGAGTAGAACTAATATAATCAGATCATATCACATTCTTTATTCCGCGCCCATTTTTGGGAAATGTTAAACATCTGAACATTATAATTAATATGCGTAAGAGACGAAAGAGGTACAAAAAGAATAAAGAAAGAAACAATTAAAGATCGCAAGCAAAACATTAGTTTGTTTAACCTGTTGTAATAACTTAAAATATATGAGATTACATCAATTAATTTCAACTAAACATAAGCTCAGTTCTTACCGCATCATATCTAGTTTACAAATAGAGAAGAGCAATTAATCATTGTGCTCTGCAGTCAAGCGAATCGAGCACTATAAAAGCTAAGACTTATGTTCTATCTTTCGTACTTGTTCACTTCCAAAGCAAGGCAACAATATGTTGATCGTCTTCTTGACTCTGGCTCTGTTCTCCATGGCAGATGCTCGAATTTTCGGCTTGTATAGAACCTCGTGGAGTGAACCCTCCGTTCAAATTTTAGGCGATGGACAGCTACTTGTGAGCCCAAATCAATTAGATGGTGCCCCCACTTGGATCGTAAATCTTATGAATAATACTGTGACTGGAGGAACTGGCGGGGGAAGCACCGACCCTGGGACAACTCCGGTGCGCACATTTTGGCACAACTTTGTCAAGAGATTTTTTCAGAATGAGCCTGAAGTAATCACCCTGACGGGTTATAGTCGTGCCTCGACCGATGACAGCGTGGAACTAGTTGATGCCTCCGATTTGGTACTACTCGAACCCGAGATGGAGCCAGTCTATCTGAAACCTAAGCTAGAGCCCGTCTTTCTAGAATTGCCTCTGCCGCGATCGCAGTTACATTTCTTAAAGAGACAGCAAAGAGAAAATTATCGCATGTTCACATAAAAAATTAATAAATGCATTCATTTCTTTTGTCTTGACGATCCTCACGTGTACGAAATAAAACTAAATTAGTTAAATTACTGGAACTTTCACTCAAACGTACAATGACGCAAAAGGTTCATCATTATGCAGAACTTTTATTGGCAATCCAGGCCTCTAATTGAAATGCAAAAGTCAAACATATTTATAAGGAATGCAAGTAACGAAAGCTATAATTGAACGCGCCCGACTGTAAGATACCGTTCGCCAAATTTTGGAGCCGCGTTAGAAACATGTTACCAAACTTGTATATCTATCAACAAATTCTGCTGCCCATTAACATCAGATATCAATTAGCAAAGTGGCGTAACAGAAATTTACCCCCCCCCCGCGCCATGGTGCGCCCCTACAAAGATAAAAAAATTCTGCAGCGACGCGTCAACGTCATGATATTCAGCAAATACGTGGGCGGTGGAACCATGTAAAACGTTTTCTTTAATAACTTTTGTGTTTACTATTTGATTTTGGTAGGCGTGGCACCTAAAATTTGAAAGAAGTTCCCAGAGCAAAGCCCTCTCTCAGGCAGGCAAGAATTAATCAACTCGATTATATTTGTGTGGTATGCCACACCTCGTTATGCCTGCTTTGCAAAAAGTTAGTATACCCGTTAATTTTCAAGGTTATAAAAAGTGTTCACTCCTTTTGTTTAGATGATCCTCAGGTGTTCAAAATAAACTCTAATTAGTTAATATATTGAAACTTTCATTCACACATTCAGTGACGCAAAAGGCGATTATTATGCAGATATTTTAATGGCGAACCAGCCTACTTATTTAATTGAAATGCAGAATTCAAATTTACTAATAAGAAATATCAACTTTGACATAGTGGAGACCTCAGATCTACGACATGTGACGCCAGCTTTGGGGGTAAAACGTCGTAAAAATATGCACATATATTCGAATTAATATGTCGCATTAATATACATACATTTCTCAACTAGCCGACATCGTTCGATAACTATTCTGGCACATACATTTACATAACTAATAGGTTAACTTTAATGAGCCGAATGAACCCGAGAAGAGAGAGAGAGAGAGAGAGATGGAGAGAGAAAAGAGCAACACGCGCAGCACTCAAAAACAGAAACAAAACCAAACTAAATGTCAAAAGAGCGAAACGACGCCATATTCTGTCGATCTATAATCTATATAAAAAGACACTTTGGCATTTTTCGGCATCAGTTCTTTTTGTTGCCACAATAGGTCAGAGAAGAATGTTACGGTACGGTTGTCTTCTTATCCTGGTTTGTGCTCTACTGCAAACGCAGGCCGTTAAGATCTATGCGCGTTCTGCCGAGTTGCCCGCTTCAGATGAGATTGAAGATGAGGTCGAAGATGATCCTGAACCCGAGGGACGCATCATTTCGTTCTTTCGCGAGCAGGAGCCAGCCAGATATCAATTTGATGCGAAACCAATTGTGATTACTGCACCTGCACCAACATATAGTCAGCCCATCTATACGCAGCCGGCGCCAGCACCACCGCCACCACCAGTGGTTTATCCAGCACCACAGCCATATCCGCAACCATTCCCGCATCCCGTTCCATTTCCAGTGCCCGTGCAGGTACCGTTTCCCCCACCGCCGCCACCTACGACCATTATCAAGCCCATAATCACACGGCCTCATGATCATCATGATCACCATGATCACCATGATCATCACCATCATCACCGTCCAAGACCCCCATACCCTTGGTTCGGTTTCCCTGGCCTAGGCTCCGCCTTCGCTGGTGCGCAGCCGTTCTTCAACTTCACCTACTCACCAGTTTTGGGCTCCACGACGACTACAACACGCGATGGCAACGATCTGGCGCAATTATTCTCGCGGTTCCAGCAGCCGCAGCAGCCTCAACGCATCGAGCCGGCCCTGTACAACTCCCAGGCACAACTGGCGCAACTGCAGCAACTTTCGCAACTCCAACAACTGCTGCAGCAGCAGTCGCAGCTCGCCAATCAGTTTCAACAATCCCAAAGTGTGACTGTACCCAGCCAACTACTTCTGCAGGCGCAAGCGGGCACCCAACAGCAATTGCCAATAGATCAGCTATCTAACTTCGATTTGGAGGCACTGCAGCAACAGTTGGCAGCAGCTGGCGCTGGCCCAGGCAAGTTTAGGCCACAGGACAGTGATGACTTTGTGTCGCGTCGTTCCAAGCCCAAGAAGAAGTCCAAGAAATCCAAGAAGAACAAGGGTCAAGCCAAGCAGGTCATCTTCCTGGCCCTCGACTCGGCGGAAGCTGCGGCTCAAGCCGACGCCCAAGCTCAAATTTTGCAGTAACTAAAAAAACGTGCGATTAGAACATAAATTAAATGCAAAAAGAGACTTAAATTAAAATAGATATTTACAAAAACAAAACAACAAATTTTTTCATATTAATGTGTGGCTTTTCCTCTTTGTGGGCAAGTCTCATTCATTTCGTATAAATGCGCCCATGGGAAATCAAGGGTCCGGGTGGGCATTTTACGTAATGTGGGCCAAAAAAAGTGAACCAATAAAATAATTAAATGCTACAGTTACAGTTTCCATTTAATTACAATTTTATTTAACACTTGCATCGAAATAAAAGCGATTAAATTCTTTAGAGACTATATCAAAATGCCGTTTTTATTATCATTTTTTTTAGTTACTATTAGAATTTAAGATTTATGCGCCGATTGGGTTTTGTTCAATTGAATTGCTTAGAAATAGTCATGTAAATTGTTCTCCATTTGAAAAAGGACTTTTTTATGCGGTTTTACAAAAGGACGAAATTAATTTCGATTTTATATAAAAATTTTGTGTCTAATAAAAGGCTCCCAAAATATCCTTTTATTATTTTCACCAACTTTTCGTTGTAGTTTAGTCCTATAAAAAGGATTATTACTTTCTAAGCAAATATAGCAAAATTTCTTTATGGCAAACACGTGTCAATATGCAAATTATGGTGACATGACATGACCTGAAAATGATATGATATACTTTAAATGGAGCTATATAGATACTTTCATTTGTAGAAAGGAAACGCCTACGACGTCAGCAAATTAATTTGAGTATTAAGCTAGTTCGATGTCAATTATTTATGCAAACATGTGTATCACCATTAGTTATAGAAACTCGATTCGAATTTAATATTCGAGGAAAAGACAACAAAAACAAAAGCGAGGGGAAGAAAATAGGGTTAATTGGAAGCTGCAAAATATTATAAAAGCCAAGCCCTTCTCTCACCTCGGGTCAGTCAGTCAGCAGACATAACGGAACGAAGATGCTAACAAGCCAGCGTCTAGAGTTGACGATCCTCGTGGTGATCTTTGCCCAATGTTTGGGTGCAGAGAATATATTGGTACAGCAAGAGCTGCGTGACGCAGGCAATAATAATCGCGTGGTACTTGAACTTCCGACAATCAACTTTACGCGACTCTACAATGAAGTGAACCTAAGTCGACTATACAGCAGACTCTTCAACTCAACCAAGGAGAAGCCAATGGAAGAAATTCCTCTTGAGCCCCAGCCGGAGCCCATGCCACAGAGACAACAGAAATATGTTTTTAACCGAAATCCAAGCCCATATCCGTATTTGCAAGCAGCTCAGCCCATCAGTGGATATTACACTAATCCTCCTATTCTGACGGCTTTTGGCACGCAACAACGCACACCTAGCGCCAAAGACGGTACCAGCAAGGCGGTTGTAAATGTGGATGTTCCGAAAACTATAACACCCCAGGAGTTGATCAACTTTGCCTTTTCAAATGGCCAGAGACTGCTGCAGGCTGCATACAGCCCAGGCTTTCCCTATGGTCCGGGTTATGCCCCAGGCTATGGGCTGGGCTATGGACCAGGCTATGGACCCGGCTTTGCCTCAGGCCTTGGATATCGACCAGGGGGTCCCGATGGACTAGGTGGCTTTTACGTTCCGGGATCCCTAGTTCCCCTGTCGGCGGAGTTCATTCAGAGTTTGGATAGGGATCTGCCCGGCATAAAAGTGCAAACAACTACGGGAAACGAGCAAATCAATTGGCCACCAAGTTACATCAACTATCGCAGAAATCAAGCTCAGTTCTATCCTGGTGGCAACTTCGGCTCTCCTTATAACTCTCCTTTTGGCGTTCAGCAGTTGTTGCAGTCGCAGCTTGCCCAACAGGCTTTCGCAGGATCTCAGGCATACGACGATGAAGCAGGTCTTGACTATGCCGAAGGGGAGGATGAATTTTTCGATGATGACTATGGCTACGACAACGAAGGCGACTTCGCTGAAGGCCAACAATTGTGGCGCAAGGCAGAGACAGATTCCAAGTCCAAGTCAAAGGCGAATCGAAATAAATCCGACAAAAGAATGAAAAACAACCAAAACAAGAAGCGACAACATAAGCAGCAGACAAATCAGCGTTCGAAACGAATTAGTTATTAATTAGATTACCATATAAATAAATAAATAAATAAATAAATGACTGACACGACAGACAGACCGCGTTTTGTTGTTGATGCCATTGTTCAGCTTTCGGGAGAAATTCATAAACAAACTAGAAATTTCACCTTTTCTCGCACATCATCGTTACGAACTGCTAAATATGCAAAATCTCTGCCAGCGGCATTTAGTTGGTCAGCGAACTCGCACCGTAATGAAGCAAAGAGCGGCGCTTGCTTGCCTCGCCTTGATGGGGCTTTTGCCACTGGGTATTCACAGTCGTCCAACCAAAATGGCTCAAGAGCTGCAGGAGCGCACAGCAGCTCTACCGCTTCTCCTGCTGCTCGCCTATCCAAGTGCAGTGCAACAGGTAGGCGGTGCTGCCCTCTTGCCGGGCATACCAATCAGAAGACCACAAGATGAAGTATCAACCCAGGCCGATGAAGCATCTTCGTCCATTAAGGTGCAAAGCGATGACTCTGCTACAGATGCAAGTTCTGTAATACGTGAGCAGTTCATACAGGGTATACTGCAGGGTCTGCAATCGATGGCAGCCCAAGGAGGTCCCACAGTTCAGCCGGCTGTGCTAGCCGATTTTATAGCACAGGTGAATGCAGCGCATACAACAGTGGCACCCAGAATTACACCACCACCCCGCACTGTTGAGAAGGATGCGCAGCTTGTGGGCAATGATCACGATGCTGATTACGATTATATTGACTTCAAGAACGGTTCACGCATTAAATACGATCTGGATAACAATGAGCAGACAAACGACTCACAATACCCTAACAAAATTTTGCAGCCCCAAGCTGCTGCTGCTGCTGCTCCACATGTGCTCTCACCTTATCTTATCTAGATAGGGAATGGACAGATGAAAGGAAGGCGAGTAACTTCAGTGCTTGACCGACAGCTCATTAGGCGACGTTTTATTCAAATGATTTTTCTTCTTATTTGCCTAGAACAATAAAGATGAAATGTTTTCGACTTTTATTGCATTAGTTTGGGTCGAAGACCCATAAACTAAGGCCATTCAAACGGTGCTTAGCCAAATCTGATTATATATAAGCATTTGTACGCAGCTGAAAGCAGTTCAGTTCTGGACGAGTTTCTACGACGCGCGGTCGTCGATTAGATTCTATTTTGACAAAGTAAAATGTTAATTAGTCGAGTGTGGCTGCTCCTGGTGTTGGTCTTACCAGTATGGGCTGCTAGGCGTACTGTTGTAACCGTGGGACCTTTTAGGTTTCCAGTAAATAACGTTGGGGGCCTTTTTAGCCCAATCTCAGGCGGAACTTCTGGTCAATCGACAGCCGCGAGTCGACCATCGCAACAGAGTCAGGGGGCCAAACGCAACCAAGCTCTGCAAGCGTACTTTGCCAACCTTGCAAGCCAATACTACAACCAAGAGTACTTTAATCAGGAGCTTTACAACTGGCATTTGCAAAATTACTACAACGAACTATATGAGTATGAGTATCAGCTGTATTTAGAAGAGTTAAGCGCATTTGAAAACTCTCAAACCACGACACCAGCACCTTCTACCTCCGAACCACCCACGACTTCAACAACAGAGTCGACTCCAACTTCCACCACAACAGAAGATCCATCTACATCTACCGCATTGCCAACAGAATCGACTCCTATTACCACCTCAACAGCCATTCCCACTTCAACAGCTGATCCTTCAACGTCAACTGCTATCCCAACTTCAACAGAAAATCCTACCACTTCAACAGCATTACCAACGTCGTCGACTTCCACAACAGAATCAACATCAACATCTTCAACAACTGATCCATCCACCTCAACAGCTATTCCAACTTCGACAGAAAACCCTACCACTTCAACAGCATTACCTACTTCGTCTACTTCTACAACAGAATCAACATCAACATCTACAACAGCTAATCCATCCACCTCAACAGCTATTCCAACTTCAACAGAAAATCCTACCACTTCCACAGCCGTACCAACTTCGTCTAGTTCCACAACAGAGTCATCTTCAACATCTACAACAACGACAGATCCATCAACATCAACAGCCATCCCAACTACGTCAACATTCACAACAGAATCAACATCAACATCTACGACAACAGCTGATCCATTAACTTCAACAGCCATTCCAACTTCAACAGAAAACCCAACAACTTCAACAGCAGTACCTACTTCGTCGACTTCCACAATAGAAACCACATCAACATCTACAACAACGGCGGATCCATCCACTTCAACAGCTATCCCAACATCAACGTATACTACGACAACCATAGCCCCAACCACCACAACTCAGTCAACATCGACTTCTACAACAACAGGCCCAACAACAACGACATCATCGACTACCACAACAGAAGCCATAACTTCATCAACTTCAACAACAACAGCTGATCCTAGCACTTCAACAGCCTTACCTACTTCAGAAACTACAACCACCACGGAAGCCACAACAACCACAACATCAATAACCACCACAACAGAAGCCCCATCCTCTACAACCCAATCAACATCTACTACATCAACAGAAGCCCCTACAACAACAACATCGACCACTACAACAACGGAGTCAACATCTTCCACTACAACGGATCAATCAACCTCAACACCCATACCAACTTCATCGACTTCTACCACAACAGCTGATCCAGGCACTTCAACAGCCATACCAACTTCAACAACTACCACAACAACGGAAGCCCCAGCAACCACAACATCGACAACCACCACAACAGAAGCCCCATCCTCTACAACCCAATCAACATCTACTACATCAACAGAAGCCCCTACAACAACAACATCGACCACTACAACAACCGAGACAACATCTACCACTACAACGGATCCATCAACCTCAACAGCCATACCAACTTCATCGACTTCTCCAACAACAGCTGATCCAATCACTTCAACAGCCATACCAACTTCAACAACTTCCACAACAACGGAAGCCCCAACAACCACAACATCGACAACTACCACAACAGAAGCCCCATCCTCTACAACCCAATCAACATCTACTACATCAACAGAAGCCCCTACAACAACATCGACCACCACAACAACCTGGGAGCCAATATCTACCACTATAACGGATCCATCAACTTCAACAGCCATACCAACTTCCTCGACTTCTACCACAACAATTGATCCTAGCACGTCAACAGCCATACCAACTTCAACAACTACCACAACAACGGAAGCCCCAGCAACCACAACATCGACAACCACCACAACAGAAGCCCCATCCTCTACAACCCAATCAACATCTACTACATCAACAGAAGCCCCTACAACAACAACATCGACCACTACAACAACCGAGACAACATCTACCACTACAACGGATCCATCAACCTCAACAGCCATACCAACTTCATCGACTTCTCCAACAACAGCTGATCCAATCACTTCAACAGCCATACCAACTTCAACAACTTCCACAACAACGGAAGCCCCAACAACCACAACATCGACAACTACCACAACAGAAGCCCCATCCTCTACAACCCAATCAACATCTACTACATCAACAGAAGCCCCTACAACAACATCGACCACCACAACAACCTGGGAGCCAATATCTACCACTATAACGGATCCATCAACTTCAACAGCCATACCAACTTCCTCGACTTCTACCACAACAATTGATCCTAGCACGTCAACAGCCATACCAACTTCAACAACTACCACAACCACGGAAGCCACAACAACCACAACACAAGACCCATCCTCTACAGCTCAATCTACAACAACAGAGTCAACATCTACCACTACAACTGAAACAGTACCTGTAAGATTTAACAAACTGGGAAAGTTTGGGCTTCGCACTGCTGCATTCAACATCAAAGACGAATTGATCTCAGCCCATGACAATGACAAGCAGCTTCTTGAAACTCGACCATTTAATTCACAGCTAGTTAGACTAACCGACAAGAATGGACGTCCTTTGATATTGCTTTCGCCTCGAAACAGGTGGAAACTAGCAGCAAAGGGGACCAAACAGACCCCGATTCGGCCTCTACCAGTTGTCGCCCGTCCGACTTTTGCATATCTCCCTGCCAACCCGAGTTTACTGTTTTGAGCGTGACTCCCTTTGGGTTTCCCCAAGCCAAACAGACTAGGAGCAGTTCATGCGATAATTGTAGCTTAATTCTGATTTGAAAAGACAATTAAACAATGATGTAATACAAAAAACAGAACCATGTCGAATTAAACTTAAGAGGGTCTTCTTCACATTTTTCAGCGTAGACTTTACTTAAAACCAATCAACCAATCGAGCAATTGATCAATCGCAAGATGCTGTGATTAAGATCAAGGCTTACTCTACATTACATAGAAATCAGTTCACATACATACAACGTTACTTTATAAAGTAAGACAATAGTGCATCAACCAAAAGAAAACACAATCAAAGCCGGGTCGAAATAGGCACTTCATTTGTTTGTTGATTTGGAACAACTTTTCAAAGGTAGCCTAATAAAGTGTTGATCGTCTCGCTTTGTTTTACTGTCTGCTTCCCAAAGGCTTTTACTTTATAAACTAGGTAACGCTTCGGGCGACTATCAATCACTAATCATAATCGTAATCAACACCTTTAGAATGAACAGATTAGTCACTTCTTGGGAAGATTAGCTATCTACCGATCATATAAAAGACTTAAGGCCGAGTGGCGCTTGGCTAAGTTCTGTCTAAAGTGCCTATCTGCAGTATTCCAATCGAATTTCATCAACATGTTTATCGGTCGCGCGTGTCTCTGGTTGATCCTCGCCGTGCCAACTTGGAGCCAATCACAGGACGTCGGCGCCCAGATGAGGCTGCACATTCCAGTCTGGGATCTAACCGGTATATACTCACGCATATCCGAAGCATTTCACGGGAAAACCAAAAAAAAGAAAGTTGCGAACAACAAGGTGAATGTCGCTGCCTTGGACGAGTACTACGACAATTACTGGGAGAACTATTACTACAATAATCCACCCATTGTGGAATATGTTCCTGTTCCGCCGCAACGGCCAAGGCCATCCCGTAAACCTCGACCGACAAGAACGACAAGGAGACCCCGCAGAACTACTACCACCACATCAACTACTTCTACAACAAAGACAACAACAACAACAGCTGCGCCTACAACAAATACCACACAAGCAAGTCCTTCCGCAACAGATTCATCCACCACAGCAACCCCAGATACTACTACTGAGAGTCCGACTAACTCCACATCTAGCCCAAGCTCTAGCGACAGTCCCAGCACTAGCGACAGTCCCAGCACAACCGACAGCTCAACAATTATATCCGTATCCTCCGATTTTCTATCAGATTCCCCTCCTCTACAAAAATACGTTCTAAACAAATACCACAACGATCTGAAAATGCCACAATTGATACTAAGGCCTAAGCAACAATTATCAATCAAATCGTATCCACAATCTGTGAACTCACTGTGCCACAACTATCCGAGACTCTGCATGGAACCCGATGAGGCACAGTATATGGAGCTGGCCGATGGAAATGGCAACCCACTGATATTAATATCGCCCAAATCAGCCTTCAAACAAACGCAACCACCCAAGTATATACCAACACGAAGACCTTTCAATCAACGTATACGCAAGCTTCAGAATGTCCCAAGGAATCAGGTCAGAGCCAGTGGAAAGCGATATAAGTATTACTAAAAATCGACCAAACAAAATAATAAAAAAATATAAAAAAATATGTTTATTCATAAGATAATAAAAGCTTTGGGTTTTAAGAAACTATCAACATAATAGAAAATGCTCGAATAGCTTTGATGAAATGATTAGCCTGGTCATTAGTAAGGTAATGAGTTTGTTTACCCCGCAAAAGAGTCTAAAAGAGTCTAAAGGTTACCCTAGAAAAAAGCTAATCGACAGAGTAAATCATTCTCAGAATTGCTGTTCTCTTTGGAGACTTTTGTTTTCAAGATGAATATCAATGAAGTATCGCAAGAAGTACTCAATTACTTGATAGAGCAACGCTACTGGGTGCGAGCTATGGACAAAGATATGCGGGTGACACAATAAATTGAGATTTTGACATGTCATCGCAAACGGGTTTGCGCTGGGTTTGCGCGAAACCGCGTTGCCAGTCGCAAATGAATCGTTAAGGTAGTTGGTAATGCGTGTCGCAGGTGTCACTTACGGAATGTGGTTGATATTGTTGTTGCTCACAAGCTGCCTGTTGACAGAGGCATCTCACATCGAGCGACTTCAGCAAATACCTCAATTGAGTAACGCTCAATTGGCACTTATTGCCGGTAATGCCACAGCTCGATGCAGTCTAACGCCACAGCTCTGCGATTGGCAGCTGCACCTCTACGAGGGGCACGTATTCAGTGTAGACTTACCACAGAATGTGGCAAGCAGTACAGTCGGTATGACTACCACAACCAAGGCACCCAAAGTGAAACCACAATTGGCTACGTTGATCTTTTCTGTACCAGGTTTGGAAAACCCACAGGAGTTATTCATCTATGCGCAGGTAGAGAACGAGCCACGGCGACCAAAGCGGGGCAATTTGCGTAGGCGGAGACCGGAAAAGAAAGTGTTAGCTGTGGCGCAGCTTAAAAAGCTTACGTAAACTTTGGCAAGACGACAGTTCAAAAGTTGCGTCTCGAGCGAGAGACAGAGAGGTACAAGCCAAGATTCATGATAGCTTCCCATTGATCAGTTCAACATAAATACGCCTCATTAGCTCATTAATGTGCGAAACACGACAAAGCGAACCGAGACCAACTTGGAAGCCGTTCGACCACTTTCAACTTTAACCTGTGACCGGCGCCACGGCGCGCCATGTCGCGTTGTGTCACAGCTGCTGACCTCAGCCGCGGCTTGGCTCGCTTTGGTTCGGGCCATAAACCTGTCTCTGTGTATCCGACTTGGCGTGAACTAAGCCATTCATTTAGCTCGTTTTCGTCTATTTGTTTATTTAAATATTAATAAATAGTTTTTTAAATGCCAGAACGTGTTTAATTAAGTCATCAACTTGTCAATGAATTCGACGACGGGGAGGCAATTCGAGCTGTCAGCGAAGTGTCTACAGAATTGATTATTATTAATGAAAAGTGAAAATTCAACACTGACTTCAAGCTGAAATGAATTATCATTCAAACTGCATGATTGGGCAACAAAAAATCGTGAATTCATCTTCAACTACTTGGCTGCCCATCAAAATGCGATACAAAATGCGCAATGGGTTTCAAAGAACTCGAACAGACGCTGCCGGATTCAGTGTAGTTTTTTACGATTATATTTTATTGCAGCTCATAAAAGTTCCACATAGTTACGACGAACTACCAAACCAAGTTACTCGCTAACCTAAACTCGAACCCAATCCAAGTCAATCCAAGCGGGTCTACCCACTGAATGACTTAGTACTTGCTGCGTAATCAACACTAAAACTTATCCCTCGAGCGGAAATTCAATTCAACGCTCACCGGACCTAGGGTCTAACCCTATTACCCACCCAACCCCCTCTCCCACTTTTTCACACACACCGACACAAACACACTCATATTCGCTGTGCTCGCTCGTCGTCATCTTCGTCGGTGATGCCTTCGTAAATCGTATTCAAAAATTTTCTAATTTCCGCATAGGGTAGTATGTGCCACCAATTTGTCGTAGTTTCGATTTCCTGCTCCTCCCCCGGCCGTCGTTGTGCCTCCTTGCGTTTACTCTGCCCCTGGCCCTGCCCCTTCTTCTTACCCTTCCCCTTACCTTTCCCCTTATTCGTAGTGCCAATCATATCCATGCCATTGCCTTTGACCTTTTGCACTGGCCTGCGTATGTCCTGTTGACTGATTTCCGGTGATTCCTTTGCCGGCGCCTTGACATTTGTTGTCGTTGCGGCATGGGCGGCAGCAGACATACCCTGTACGCGTTGCCCAACTCGGCTCGCACTTGTCGGCTTTGTATCAATTTCATTTGCTGGCCTAGTCTTCGTCTTTGTTTTCTCTTTTGCCTGTGTTTGTGTTTGTCGCTGTGTTTGCTTTCGCTTCGACTTTGCTGGCAACGGCGACGGCGACGGCGACAGCGACAGCGGCTTATCTGATGCTGCTCCGAATGGTGTTCCAACTGATTCTCCGAGTGCTTTTGTTGGCGCAACATTCATGCCATTTACTTGTCCATCATTGTCAGGCCGACTGTCGCTCTGTTTGGCATCATCATCATCATCATCAGCTGCAGTAGCAGCAGCAGGAGACGAAGCAGCAGGAGAGACCTGATGTGATGGCTTCTGCTGCTTCTCCTTCGCCTTGCCTGCTGCATAAGCTGCATTAGGTGCCTCAATTGTTGCCATATTTTGCGCATCCTTGACTCCTCCCCCCGGCCTGCTGTCAGCATTTATAACCTGCTGCTGCTGCTGCTGCTTCTTATCACTTGCCTCACTTGTCAATTTGGCCTCCATTTGCTGCATTGTACTAATTGCCTCCGTGTAGTTTGCTTCGCTTGTGCTCGCATTTTTCTGCACTTTCAACTGCTCCGTCTGCTCTGGCTTCACCTGTCCGTCCTTCTCCTCCTCCTCCTCTTGGTCCTGCAATTCCGGCAATTCCAGTTTCACATTCAACGGCTGCGTCTGCGTTTCGGCCATAACTTCTGGCGCCTCTGGTTTATGTGCATCGCCTGCTTCGGCCCGTCGTAGCGTGTTCAGCTGCACGAACTTTTTCTTGCCCTTTGTCTGCACAAGGAACTCGTGCGAGTATAGATTTTCACGAGCTAGCTCAGCTAATCGCTTGTTTATAGCCATGCCGGATGCACTGACTCTATCCTCCTCTTCATCTTCGGCTTCCACAAGCTCATCATTAAGATTCCTATACTGCGCCTTTGCTCTGGCCTCAGCCAGTTCACTGCGACTGCTTTGTGAGAGCTGCTCCAGCAGTTTTCCCATGGGCAACGCTGGCGTTAACTGCTCCTGGCCGAGCAGCTTGCCCACAGGCTTGTTGTACGCATAGGCATCCACATCGAAGGCGCCACGCACAGGCGCACGTCTCCAATGTTTGCCATGCACTGCACCTAAAATTGGAGAAGCGAGACGAGATTAGCCGCTGATTCTAGTGCAGTTACGTGTGCTTTACATGCTGCCATAATGACCACGAGCAGGAGACGAGGCACTACGAATAACGGCAGCTGCCACATGATTTAAGCATAATTTTGAAGGCGTTCCGTCTGTCTGCGACTAAACCGATTTCGGAACAGTCGCGCAATTTTATTGCTTTTGGATTTGGGTCAGCTTGGCTCAATCGAGGCGTCGCGACGCCTCATTTGCATCTGGTTCTCGAAGAATGTGAAAATACAGACATATCTCGAAATGACTAAAACAAGTTCCACCAAAATACCAACAATGGCCAAATGGCTCAGGCAACGGCGTTCTTTTGTCTCTGCTAATAATGCTGGCTTGTCTATCCGTCCGTCCGTTGGTCCGTTTGACCCTCTCTCCGCCTGTCCGCTTGTGCTTGTTAATGCCGTGAGCATAAAACTCGATTGTTATGACCCGAAACAGATGCCCCAACGATGTCATTCATGCAGCTTTGACACGCTGACCTGTCAGGGCGGGCCTTGACCAATTTGATTTTTATGCGTGGCAAAAGCAGAGCCCCAAAGATGCCCCAGCGAAAGGTGAAAGTTGAGATTAGCATATCAATGTGAGATAATTAATTTAAGATTCGCATTCGCATTTGCCAAAAGGAAAGTAAAATTCCGCCAAGATAAAGACTGCCTCTCTCTCTCTCTCTCTTGGAATGAGAGTTAGATGTCCAGAAAGCGAGAGAATGGGAGAAAGGCAAGGCAAGGCAAGAGCAATTCAATTTTCTGCATTTGGGGAATTTATTTATCTTTGCGAGCATGTCAAAAGCAGTTGAGCGAACGGCAACGAACAAAGCAAAACGAGAGACGAGAGAAATGGAGATGGAGAGAGGGGAGAGAGAGAGAGAGAGAGAGAGAGAGATGAGAAACCAAAACTAAATGGAGAACTGACAGTTTGCACTTAGAGCAGCACTTAGAAAGATAACTGTGTGAGTCTTGAGACAAGTGCACCAGAGGCACAAGGGAAGCAGGAACAGCCATCCCTGATGATGATGTCCACTGTGCAAGATTTATGAAAACTGTTGACAGTTAGGGCTTCGAACCGTAAACAGTGGGCCAAGGCAGCGAAATTTACATGCGGACAATGGCCGCGCGCCATGGACTTTGAGAAAATTGCGACTCCGTACCGAATGCAGAGACATAATGCAAAAGAAGCAGAAGAAATTGCTGGAAAAAAAGGCAGAATAAAAAGTGCAGAAGAAATGACAGACGGACAGAAAGACAGACGGACACACAGACGGACAGACAGGCACACAAAAGGCAATTGCTGCATGTGAAAGAAGAGTAAAAGAAAGTGAAAGAGAGTGCAGCAAGGGAAGCGAAAACAAAAGGCATAAATGAAACAGTTTTAAAAATATTCCCTTATCTTTGAGCGAAGTATTTGGCTTTTGGAGTGCATTTAAATCGGTCGCAAAATGCAAATTGCTGTCAACAAATCATATAAATATTTTCGTTAGAAATCACTAGAATCTGAGGCGATATATAAATATTTATATGCTGCCTTTGCGACACTGGATTTGATTACTATCGATTAGAAGTCAGGACATTGAATTAATTTTCAATACTTTGGGAGTAATTGAACTGGTTAAAAAATCAAATTGCTGTCAAGAATTGACAAAAAATCAAATAAACATTTCACTTACAAATCAAAATTATTTAAAAGATAAATAAATATTTTGCTTGCAGCCTTTTCTACACAGATTTTGATTTCTTGAAGCCAATTAAATCAATTAATTATAAACTTTTGATTAGTTGATCTGGTAAAGAAATCAAATTACATATTAAAATTGCCATCAAATTGCTAATAAATTTAATTTATATTTTTTTACCTTTGCGACACTTGTTTTGATTACTATCGATGGCGTCAGATCATTTAGTTTACTATCTATATTTAAGTTCTTAGAGTACTTGAACTGTTTAAAAATTGAACTTGCAGTCAGTAAGAATACAAAACAATAAATTTATCAAATTTTTCTGCCAAGTCCAACATTAGATTTGTTTACTATCGATTTATGGCCCAAGCATTTAATCAGTTATCGATGTTTGTGCCAATGTCATCGCTTAGACTGAATGCGCTTTTGTTGCGTTAAATGTTTTCAACTATTTGTCGCAATTTTCCATCGTTTATTGGCATCTTGAAAGGGTATTTCAAAACTTTACTGCATTGTGGCAATAAAAGCTTTACCCCTACAGTGGCAACATTTCGTCCACTTGACCAAGGGGGGATGCAATAAGAGGGAGCTGTCTGCTGCTGCTGCTCCTGCTGCTGACGTTGTCAGTTGCCAATGACTGGGCTGGGCGGGAGGAGGATCCTTCCGGGCAGCGCGCAACCAAGGTGCCTATGCAAATAAAAATAAGTCATGGGCCAGTGAACACGCTGGCAAAAGTTAAGCGGATAAACGGGAAAATGACGAAGCGGGGACTACGGGAGGTTGTGTGGCAATTAAGCACATTGTCATCAGCGTCTTTATTAACAACAGCAACAACAACTCAAATGGAAGTTGACTTAACTCGGACTTAACCTGGACAGAGAGACGGACGGACGGACGGATGGATAGAAGGATGGAGCAGAAGGATATGCACTTGTGGTTGCGGTTCAGCCTCAGGCCAAGGCTTATTTCATTATTTATTCAATTGGCAATTTTAAACTTCCATGCGTAGGCGGAGGATTAGGCTTGCCTGTGATTGTTATTGCTGTTTTCGTTGAAGTGCAAATGCAAACAATTTACATTGTCGTTAGAGTAACACTTTGAGCAGCCCCCGCTGCCCGTCTTCCTTGTCCCTTGCCCCTGTAGTCCATGCCTTTGTTATCCTTTGTCAATTGCTTGTCCTGCTGCTCATTTGAGCTCGCAAAATACCGAGTACTTTGTGCCATTTTTTATTTGGACATTCAATTGTAGCAGAGCTAAACTAGAGAGGGTATTATGTGGCACGACTAGCTGATACCCTGTAAGCAGCGTGCATAGCCTGCGCTCACACACAGGGTATACGTAGTCGTTGCAAGCACACGCTCAACTGCAAAACTATTCACAGCAGTTTGAACATTTTTCGCTTAATTTGAATTTTTTTTCTTTTATTTTTACGCCTTCACAAGTTTTTCTCGTCTGTGCCAAATTGTTATTGCAATTTTCTTTGTGTCTCTCCTGCATTTTGCATTTTTGCAGCTTGCAACGCGTTCGCAACTAGCGGTTCATTGCGCCTGCTGTTCAAATACCCTGTCCGTCCTCCTGTCTGTCCTCTTCTGTCCTGTCCTTTCGGTGTGAATCCTGGGGCAAAGCAGCATTTGATGATTTGGCCATAAAGCTTGCCACATGCTGTGGCACAGTGGCAAATTGAAAAGAAATCGAGCGAATATTTGCAAAGTATCCATCAATGTTTGCGCAAAGGAAGGAAACCCCAAAACCAAAAAAGGAAATGACAATAAGGGGATAAGAGCAAAAGGGGTTAGTATTACGATGGGATACTATCGTTCTGTATATATTTCCTGATCTCTATCTATTCAAAGTGAATTATACAATTTATTTCAGATAGACTAACAAGAAGGAATGAAGCGCGTCAAAGCGCGTTTGATGATGCCTGGAGCAGGGGAAGGGTTGCTAATACGATAGTATCGGTTTCATTGCTTGTTGTTTTTTGATCTACTTATAAAATGTTGTTTCAGTTTAGTTTCAAACAAGTAACGAAAGCTACAGTCGAGCATGCACGACAGTAAGATAGCCTTCGTCCAACTTTTGAGCAACAAATTCTTCCACTTCTACTGCTATCTTACTCTTATACAGTTACGCCGGCGGTGGGCGTGGCATCTGAAATTTTAAAAAACTTTGAAGCAGATAAAATATAAAAATCATGCCAAATTATTTGTCTCTAGTTTTAATTACTGGTGATATCTGTATTATCACACTGGCGGACAGACGGACATAGCTCAATCGACTCGTCTGTAAAGCCTAAGCAAGCAGATATATAATTTGTGAAGCCAGCTACTCCTCTTAATGGCAGTTATAGCCCATTGCACCAAGTTAGTATACACTTTTTTATCATTTTCAATGGCCGAAGGGTATGAAAAGGTATTTAACGAAGGGGTATATGTAAATACAAATTAAATTTCAGATTAATAAAGGCGTTCCTAAAAAAAGCCTTAATTCTAAATAGAGAAATTCTTTTACGCAGGCTGATTTAAAGTGCTTAAAGTGCGTGAACTTTTCAGATAAAATAACCCCAAGTCTCTATAAAATGCACAGAAATTGTCTACGCCTTCCACCCTCACTTCACGCTCTTCAATTTTTAGCAAAGTCTAGGTTGACTGCATGGCAGGCACTGCAAAACGGGGTGGATAACTTAATGCGCGGTCGCTAATCAAATTCGCCTGGCTAAACAATTAATATGCAAAACCGAAACGAGGCCATAATAATCAATGCCTATAAACTTGGCCGCCTTTGGCCAGCCTCGCTGGCCGTTTGCATTGGACACACAGCGGGGCAGCGTAAACGACACTTTGATTTAGTGCAACAACAAGGATAATAACAGCAGGCAAATACGCAGTAGACAACGACGACGACGCGCACAACGGGCCAAAGCCAAGTAAGAGCATAATAAAATAAAACAAAGGCTAATACCAACAGCAACAGCAGCAACGAACGGCAGCAACAGTGCCAATCCAAATGCAGGCGGCGGCAACTTTATGGCCAACATAAAAATCCGATTCTTTGTCACGCTGCCGTTTTATCCCCGCATTCTGTGGCACGCAGGCGGAATGTCAATGCGGAGGCAGCAAAAGGGAGACTAAAGACAAAAGCCAAGGGCAAAGAGCAAAACTTCTGCGGCCACACACACACACGCGCGCACACAGTGCGTATGCGCAACGCAATTTATGAGTGCGCCACAAATTTGATAGTTGTAGATGACGATTACCGGGGACTAACTTGTTGCCGCGTGGGAGCCAAGCGTAACTTGGCAAACTTTTGCACCTAATGCCGCATCAATATGCAAAGCCAAGCAATTTTGGCATAAAAAGAAGCAGAAGCTGGCAAAACGCTACGCTAAGCTGCTTTAAAACTTAAAGTTCATTTAACTTTTGCAATCAGCCAACACGACAGGCAGACGCAGCAGACAGCGAGACTGACAGAGCTGCCAAACACGACAGCAGGGCAGGGCAGGGCAGGAGTAACTGTATCTCCGGCTACAGCAATTTATGATTAATTTACAACAAGTTTGCTAAAAAGTTAAGTTCAAAATGTTCGATGCGCAGATGCTCTGTAATTGGCCAAAAAAAAAAAAAACAACCCGAAGTTTTGCATCTCAAAGATAGTTTTAATTTTGATGCTAAGCGACACTTCAACTGCTCGAATCAATCAGTCTCTGCTGGGAATTAGTTTCAAGTAGTTTTTTAATCAACAGATAAGTTTGAAACTTTCGATTAAGCTGCAGTTCATGAGAAGTATCTAAGAGATACTAGTAGAGTATCTTTCGAGTAGTTTTAGCCGTTTTATCTGCAGTAAGTTATGTAAAGCATAATTTTGTTTACGTCTTATAATTTTTTTTTTAAACTGTATCTTTAAGATACTTTATCTTTTGCAAAAGTTTAGTGAGTTTTTAAGTTTCACTGCAGATGCTTAAATGTATCTAAGCAAACACTATTTCAGTATATTTTGAACTTATTTGAAAATGTATCTTCAAGCTACTTATGTATCCTTTGTCTGCTATTAGTTAGTTCGCATCATCTGCAGTTGTTAAAATGTATTTTAATGATACATTTGTTGTATCTTTTGTAGCTATCATGAAGTTTTGTAGTTATCATGCTTTATCTGCGGTTACCTAACTGTATCTGCCAGATAAATTTGTTTTATATTTTGGCATTTTTTTGGAAATAGTTAACATTATTCATCTGCAGCTGCAGTAGTATGTATCTTAAAGACACTTTAGCTATTTTTCATATGCAATATTAGTTAGTTCTCACTTTCTAAAGCTGTTAAAATGTATCTAATATTCGCCTTTAGTTGACATTTTAAAATACAATATGAAGCATTACCACTTCTGTCTTATGGCATTTACAGGGTATATCACTTAAGCCCTTGGGCGGCTTCAACTAATTCCAAATAAATATGAAATGGACTTTAATGAATTCATGTTGATTTTAATTAAATATTTTTTCGTTTTACAGCCAACTGGACAATCGGACTGGACTGCTATGGAGCCTCCGGCGCAGTCTGCTCGCTTCCCCAACTAAGCTAAATCGCCGACACGCACCAACGAGCTGCACCTCTTTCCAGACACCCCCACACACCCCCGCCCACACAAACACACAGGAAAGCCAATTATCTAGGCAAGTGAGCGTGTAATGGGTCGAAGCCGACATCGTTTGGTTTGTCTTTTTCTCGTGCGCGTTGAAGAGGTTTTTCGTTGCCTGCTTTCGTTTTCCTCTTCTTCATTTTTCCCTTTCTTCGCTTTCTTTGTCCATTTTCGCTTCGTTTCGCTGTCTTGTTCTCCATTAAAATTGACCAAATGATTTATGATTTGGGGGCGATGCCACTGCTTCAGCTGCTGCTCCACCAGGCACCTCCTGCTGCTGCTCCTTTTCAATAATGCGCGGTACAGCATTAAATTTTAATATTCTTTTTGGCAAGCTGAAGTGAGGCATGCCGGGGCGCCCGCCCCCTTCGATGCAAAATATGTTGTATATTTATGAAGTGGCTTTAATTGTGAGACAAATGCTGGCCATAAATCTAGCGGTATTCCCCTCCGATCCGCTCCGGTTCGTTATGAATTTATGCACTTGTCTTGTCAGTAGTTTTCGGCGTGGTGTGTCTAATGCGTATTTATGGGGCGTGCGGCTCAAATTCAATGATGGAACAATAAGTGTAGAGAGTAGGGAGGCGGGGGGAGTAAGGGCAAAGGCGTCGCATCAATCAATCAATCATAATTTGTAACTGTCGCCAACTGACTGCGGCGTCGGCATTGACTGATGAAGTTGTTGGCAAAGCAAACAGACGACGCGTCCAGTTTGCAGTACGGCAGAGATGCAGATGCGGAGCGTTGGACATGTCTCTGCATGTCTGTGGCACCTGTGCGCGCACACACACACACACACACAGAGGGCTATCAAATTTGCTTTTCTCACTGATTTATCGTAAACGACAACAACAAAAGCGAATACGAAATCGAAAGAGAAAGAGAGCGCGATAAACAAAGCACGGCACGAGAACAGTGGATGGAGTAGCCTGCTCCTGGGTCTGTTCCTCCTGCTGCTGCTGCTGCTGCTGTGCCGTGTCTGATATGCTCGAATTTGACAAATGTCTGACAAATCCTGTCGGCTTTCCAGTGCGGCTAATGAAAGCCAATTGCCGCGTTCCAAATACAAAAAAAAAATGATCCTTCGTTGTCCGGGCAAAATCTTTGCCACGTGCTTCCGCTTGCGTTTCATCACATTTCTTGTTATTTATGATTATTATTATATGTTGTTGTTGCCGTTGCTGCTGTCGTTGCTGTTCATTTTCAGTTTTCACATCATAATTTCTTCGTACACGCATGACCAAGCAATGGCCGTGGTAACATCTTGTTATTCCCAACAAGTAAACGATACCTGAACTAACCCGAGCTGCACTAAGTGAGAAACACACGACGAAAAAAAACTAGAGTTTTAAGTGAAGTAATAGACTACGAAATTACATATAGATGTTGTTATATAAAAACCAGAAAGCCGGATGAATTTTCTAAATAAATTAAAGAAGTTGAGAAGAGATTGAGTTATAGAACGTGTCTTAGAAGGATAGTCTTATAAAGCATATCTCGACATTTGAAATACAGGGTTTTCCAATAAGCGGTGTTATTTTGAATAGCCCGCTATTCCGGTAGATGTCACTGTTGAAGCTGCAATTTTCTGACATTTGACAATTAGAAACTACGCCATTAATAAAAATGGTACGATACACGCTTCAACAACGCATTGAAATTATCAAAATTCACTATAAATATAGTGAAAATTTGGCGGAGTCGGTTCGTAAAACGAAAAGATTTTTCGGTCGTCGTGAAGCACCTTCTCGGACCGCAATACAGAAATTGGTGGGAAAATTCGAGAACAATTGAGAATATTGCTGTTGTTGCCGCAAGTGTTGAAGAAAACCCAGGTTTGTCCATTCCTCGTCGTTCTTTGAAATGAATGATTTTTTATGGCCGGAATTGGATGGTATTGATCTGGACAACGTTTACTTTCAACAAGACGGCGCTACGTGCCACACAAGCAATGAAACCATCGCTCTTTCACGGGAAAAGTTTCCGGACAGTGTTATCTCTCGAAGAGGTGATCACAATTGGCCACCGAGATCTTGTGATTTAACACCTTGCGACTTCTTCCTTTGGGGCCACGATTCAAGACCTCGAAGATTGAATTTGTGACGCTATCGCGGACATAGGGCAGCCACTTTGCGATTTGGTTATGGAAAATTTCGTGAAAAGGATATGGATTTGTAAGCGTGATCGTGGTGGCCATTCGGCTGATGTTGTGCTCCATTATTAATGGCATACCTTCCTCTTCATAATGAAATAAACATCCTATCATTTATCTCAAAAAATGCTATTTTTATTTGAATATCAAAATAACACCTCTTATTGGAAAACCCTTTAGTTGACCTAATAACACCTAGATAAAGTAAGGAATTGAGGCACCAGGAGAAGCTGTAATAGAAATGCAGTCAAGTCTTGCAAGTTAGTTCCAAAAATAGAATAGTTTGATAAGAAATATAGAATAGTTTGTAGTAGCTGTCCAGAACCGTTCTTTAAGTAACAGCTCAATTTCCTTGAGAAACTGACTGTATAAAATCCAGAAACATACATTGTATAATTTACAGATCACTTTTCTATAGGAATTCTAAAAGAAAGTAACCTAAATCCGACCAAATCAACTGGAATTTCAATTAGTTTTAATTCCTGTGATACTTATCAAAAACTTTACACATATTCAAATTAGTATATAATATAGACAACTTAAGTGTAAGTTCCAAAATTTATTTTAAGAAATGAAAAATGAAAACTTCGCCAACCCTTGTTCCCTTTTTGGGGGACTACTCCCCAAATCTTTCTATGCTACTCTTCAGGGACCTAAAAACACTTTCTCAACTGCAAATAAAAATCTCAATTCGTATAAATTCGATAGCCCCGTTTCAAATCCCCAATCGGAGCTCTTTATTGTGCCCTTTGGCCATTTGAATATAAACAAGTAGAAGGTTCTCCCTTGCTTGATTTCCCCAGTTGTGGTGGGTAGCATAGTGCAGTGTGAGGCTCGTAACTTGGACTTTGAAACGGAGACAGGAGGCAGCACCTTAAAGAGGGGATACAAATTTCAATAGGCTTGGGTCATTTAAAGTGCCCAGGACTGTCGGCCTGGTCAGCTGTGATTTGTGTCAAAATGTCGAAACCGGGCACAGTCAAGTAAATCAAAGTGGCTGCAACAAAGGAGTGAGAAGAAGAGAGAGAAAGAGTGAGGAAGAGAGAGAAAGAGTGAGGAAGAGAGAGAAAGAGAGAGAAGGGAAGTGGAAGCGCAGAAAAAAACACAGTTACAAATACACAAATACGTGTGCAGGGGACCTAAAGCCCCGCATACCTGGCCGTAAGCGAGAGCAGCGAGAACTCAGCTCCATTTTGGCTGCCATCGGTCATTTTTCATGTTACCAGCCACGGTCAGAGGAGGCAAAGAGAAAGAGGAGAGGCAGGACTAACAGAAGGAGGAGGAGGTGGCACAGGACGAATGTGATTATTGATTGGTGTTCACCTAAATTCATGGATGACTTGAACGCTGACGAATCATCTATCTAACCATGACCAAAAGTCAAGAGTTTGTTGCTGTCTCCCTCTCTCCCCCTCTCCCCCTTTCTCTCTCTCCTGTCTCTCTCTCTCTCTCTCTCTCTCTCTCTCTCATTCTCATTCTCTTTCTCTCTCTCTCTGTCTGTGTGCGTGTTGCAAATCGATATGCGATGTCTCCCCGCATGTGTAAGCGCATTGTGGCCATTATTATCAGCAGTATGGAGACAACAGCAGCAGCTGCAGCTGCAGCAAGCAACGTGCAACGTGCCACACGCTGCCAAACGAGAGTATCCCCATCTAGCGCAAGTTTGACGTTTATGTGACATTTGAAATCAATTTGCACGACAATTGAATTTTCCCCATTTTTGAATGTCATTTGTTATATCGAGTGTTGTTGTTGTTGTTGCAGCGATATGACACAGACATCTTAACTGACAGCCAGATGAACGGACGGAGTCGGACAGTGGGGACGGACGGTGGCGTTTACATGTCAATTAGCAATTTATGCGTGCAATTTTGCGCGCTTTTCCCCGTGCCATTCGCAAAAAGTGAATATTTAATTGGCCCGCCGCCATGTATTCACTGCATTCACTGCTTATTCATTGCCAGTCAGCCAACTAACTGACAGCCCAAATCGATAACCGCAAACTGCACCACAAACGACAACACACATATACACACACGCATTCACTCCCGTCTAAATAGATAATCGAATACGCTGATTGAATCAAAATATAATATTCGCAAACATTTGCCACTTATGCCATCACAGTTCAATGCATTCGATATTTGCCAATCGCCATTCGTTATTCATTGTGCGTGATTCGCAAATGAATATAATATAGCCAGATGAGGCAAAATAATTAAAGCCATTCGTACAGTAGTTTGCAATTGATTAGAGCTCAGCGCGTAATTGAAATCCGTTGCATGGACAGTGAAGGGTTTATATTTCCTGCGCAGGCTGCAAAGCGGCAACGATTGAAGTTGACGGAATACGCACATTAAATTGTACATTGTACATTGGTTTTGTAATTCTCATTTCGGCTTAATTATCACTTTACAGATGCTGCTTTAAATCTAAGGAAATCGCAATTAAGCTTTTTATACCATTCGGCCATTGAAAATGCCCAAAAGTGGTATAGTAAGTTTGTGCAAAAGTATGTAACAAATGAGTTAAGGCCCAACATGTCACAGCTCTGTAATAAGAGCATAAGAGCGCCACACGCGAAAGTAGCAGAGAACAATAAAAAGAGAACAACAAAAAGAGCAATATTATCACACGCGCAAATGCCGAAACAACAACAATATTACAACCTGGAATTCGCCAGTCTATAACCGTGTGATCGGAAAAGCGCAACTTGTGCAGACAGCCACGTGAGCTGAGTCTGCACATGCCAACCAGGTCACCGTGGGATCGACAACGCACCATAGCCGGGCATGTGACACCAAGGCGTCAACGACCCGTGGGAAGTTATGCTGACAGGCCACCAAAGCACGAGCACTTGCCATGCACTTTCCAGTAAGCTACCGTGGGACCGATAAGCGCAAGACGAAACCCCGTCAACAACCAATGCAGCCGGCACCGGCTGAGACCACGGAAAACACCAATAGCAGAGCGCCACATAGAATCTTCACAGCGAAGGATCATATTGGACCAACCGGCAACCAATGCCGGCCAACGTAGATCAGCTACAGCGACAGCGACAGCGAACGCGACCAATGGCATCGAGGGAACACCAAGAACCAGCAGAGCAGCAGCAGCGTCAGAACGACGCCTTAGGTTTGATGTAGTTTAGTTTTGCAATTGTAAATCAGTCTAAAACTCAACTTGTTAATGAAAACATTATTTTTTTTAAATAAAAAATAATCTAAACTTTTAACTAATGTATATAACATATATTCTGACTCAGGATCACTAGCCGAGTCGATTGAGTCATGTCCGCCTGTTCATCACGCGTCTGTGTGAACACACAGATCTCAGCTATTATAAAAGTTAGAGTGTAATATTTGGTTTGATATTATCGTTGGTCCGCCGTTGGAAGATACATCTCATTGTACAGTAAGACGATTTATTTTGTTTTTGATTTAACTTTATTTTAGTTTTATTATTTGGTTTGTTGCGTACTGAATGAATATAAATCGGACATAGGTTCGTTGAGCACTTGAACTCTTATGAATATTTAGTTCTACTTACAAAGGGTTTATATACCCAAGGCGAAGGCGTCATCTGCCGGCAGCATCGCAGTCGTAATGACAATGTTGCACACTTAAACTGTGTATCATATATATGTGAACGCCACAAGAGATACCAAGGTGCAACGCCCACCGCCTTTAAAAATTGATTAATAAATGTTTGAGTTTGATTTGTGACGAAAGTATTAAGGCTTAAACTTCTTGCTTTAACACACACATAGATATATACTATATCCATATATATTCCAAATTTCAAGCCGTCGGATCATAAACACAAAAGTTATTCAATTAAACATTTTACATAGTTCCACTGCTTGCGTCTTTGCAACATATCGTAACGTCATCGTCGCGATGTTTTGATTCAGCCGTAGCGTGTGTAAAGCTGATTGATATGATATTTTCATATGCACATAGATGGTGCTTTTCAAAGATAGATCTTATTTAAACAATAGGTGACAGATGAACTTGTGCAGAGGATATAACGGTTCAATAATTTTTTTGAAACTGGGCGAATGGTATCTTACTGTCGGGTGTGTACGACTGTAGCTTTCCTTACTTCTTTAATCTTATGTTTTATTAGAATTTTACTATAAATTTAACCTCAGGTATTCTATAAAAATTTTTGCATTAGAAACCTAAAACCATTACAAGCTGTATGTGAAAACAATATTTTTAAGGAAGAGAAAAAAAGACTATGAATACACAAATCTAAGTTCAAATAAAAGCTAAAGACTTTAAATTTGACATGAAGACTTATGTATATCACACGCAGATAAAGCTTATATCAAATCTTGGATGCCACTCCCAGCTCGTCTGCAAATCGGTGATAAGCGATTAGTTAAGACAGATCTGTAGTTCCAAAAATAGGTTGCCAAATTTTGTGGTTGAAAATTCTTTGAAATTTGTAGAATTTGTTTAAAATTTCTTTGGAAATGTGTAATAATTTTTTGACAGTTGGCGAAGGGTGTCTTAGGATATCATTCATGAACTATTCAAGTAAAATATTGAAAACCACATTGCTATTCCAATAAATGAATTAAATAATTTTAACATAGATCCGAGATTCGATAAATTGAGCCTTACGTCAGTTCCACAACAGCATTTCAACAATTTCAAATTTATTGTTTAAAAGCTAAAAAAAAAAACGCACAATTCATTTAGGCCAAACAATGATGAGAGGAAAGTTGAGTATGCTTCTGAATGGATATCGGAAAATAAAAAGTATGCGAAAAGTGCGGCTAATTTTGTTGGAATCAATATGGAAAGCGTTGGTGAAAATGCAAACGAAATCACATCATCAATTCAAAGACGGTCGAACTTTAAAGTCCTTAAAGCAATGTAGAGAATGGCTGTGCGATTGTCTAAATTTCATACAAGACGGACGTAAAATTGAAGTTCTAAATAAATGGAAAAATTTCTATTTTGAAGAGAAAGTGTTACACGCATACGTAAAGAGTGTAACGAGAATGTTCCGTATTTATATAGAGGATCAAAATGCTGCTCGAATTAAGGGACACAGAAGAGTTTACAAAAGTAATTTGGAAAAACTGCTTAAAGAAAACGTTAAAATTATTGATTTAGCTATTCAAATGTTGCAACTCTTGTTGGAAGCCGCTGAGAAACGCCCTAAAAAAATGAAGGGCCAAAACCGGGTTTCAAGAAGAGGGCAAGATTTGAAAAGTTCAGTGCCGAAAGAAAAGCAAATAAGCTTATCCACTTTTTCGAAATTACCAAAGAAAAAAAAGAAACACCTGCGAAAGCAAGAAATACACTCGGAATTAGAATGGGTGAGAATTGTATAAATTTAATAAAAAATTATAGCTTCTTAGTTTCAATTGTTCAGACGAGTGACATATCTGAAGCGTCTACTGTTACCTTATTTAGAAAAAAACCGCATAAGGTAAGAATCATAATTATGCATATAATATATATATTCAGTAATCTTCTCAAACTGTTTAGAAGGCTGACAAATTAGAGAAAAACATTGATGCTGCAGCAGAAATGGCAAATAAAGTGAGCACATACCATGTATTTAGATATTACCTAGATCTACATATGTCTTAATTTGTTTAGCAACCTGACAAGATGGATGGATCTTTCTCTACCCTACCAAAAATACACTTATATGCGGTAAGCATCATACTAACGTACAAAATCATTCACTTATCTTGAAATTTGTTTTTAACTGTTTGAAAGAGTGACAAAGTGGAAGCAAAACGTGCTAGTGCGGAACCAAGAAAATCTAAAAAAGTAAGCACATTAAAAATGTTATTCAAGCATGCCTAGATATTTGTACTACATCTTTTAGGAGCCTACGTCTGAGGACTCCTCGGTTTCCCTGACGAAATTACACAGGGGGTCTCAGAACGTAGAACCCAGTTTAGTATCGTCCATTAGTCAATATTCAAATTTAGAGGTATGAATCAAAATCATCTATTTTAACTCTCTCTAAGATTTGACTTCCAAATTCTGTAGTTCTCTGGAACACAATATTTAAAATCTGCCCAAAAAACGGCAGACGACTTGCAGAAAATGATTAATATAAATTCAATAGGACAAACCAAAACTAAAGAAAAAAACAATAAATTTATTCGTTCACGTCCGCAAACTGTATCATATGTAAATTATTTAAGAGCCGACAAAGTGAAGAAACCAATTGAGCAGGCAATAGAACCTGATAAATCCAGCATAGCTGGAAAGAATGAGATGAGAAGGCAATCAACGCAATCTATGGATAGCACAAAAAGTGCAAAAGGAATTTCTGCTTCAAAATCTAACTCGCAACGTAAAACACAGTCAAATCGCTTAAAAAGAGCTGCCAATTCTGTGGTCGAAATGCTGTTCTCCTCGAAAAGTACCCCAAGAAACTTATTGGAAAAGTCGCAAAAAGATGAATTTGAGAAGGGTGAAGAATTAATGGCCAACGTTTGGCATTCTGTAATCGATTTTCATAACACTTTGATACAAACTGAAGAGGCAAAAAAGATCGAAAATGTCAAACGTGATCTAGTTGACCATTATTTGCATGAAATGCAGCTAAAGCTTTCGACTGCAATCAATACACCCGGTTACGAGTCGAAAAAGACTTCAGCACGCAGCGGAGTTGGAACCTCTACACAAAGGCCAGCGGAAAGGCATAAAACCATTTTTCGATTGGAGTTAAGCAAGCTGAGAACGGGCCCCAAGGCTGTCAACCTCAAGCGAATGTACAATGTCATTATGTCTAATACGTTGCCCAAAACCCAAAGCGATACGAATTTACTCAAGCTATATTTGGGCAATACGACGTTCTATAACTCTCTCATGTTGGCCCAGAACGATGACAAAGATCACCATCACAGTTTGCTGACCACAATCGAAATGAACGTTGATGAAATCTTAAATCTTTTAGCTCGTCAAAGACGCCAACAGAAAATGAAATCTATGGGCATGCAGAGACCTAGAGTCAAGGACACAATGTCCGCTGGGATGGGATTATCAAATATCAGTTCAGGTACCTTTAAACCACTTTGTCTCAGTGAAACCTTCTTTAAAACAAAGCGAGCCAAGTGGGCTGAGTATTTTGCCACACAAAAAAAGAATCCTTTACAGCTGAAACTAGATAAGGAAAAAAGGGAGAGGGAAAGGCAAGGGGCAGAGAAAAAACTTAACAAACGCAAAAAGAGACAAGAGCGAAGGCGCATACGCCTAGAAGCCATGCAACGCATCACTTCCCTATATACAGCTCCACGTACTACAAATCGAATGCGTGAGGCCCTCAGTCGGCTGGCCGAGGAGGCACTCTATACGGAGTCCGATGCCAAACTTGATACTCCCGTCTTCAATGATACTGCTGCAGATGTCGCAGATTCCCCAATAAAGGAGAATGGCCTTCATTTGGCTGATGTCTTTGATGATTCTGTATCCTGGATAAGTTGTTGCAGTAAGTGCAGGAGTTTACAGGACGAAATGCAATCCGATACTGCTCTACAGAAATTCCATCGCACGCAGGAACAGATCCTTGCCACAACAGAATGTTACTATCATGAATGAATGTTTCTTCTAAACTAAGTAAAACTGCAGTCTTTGAACTTGACTGCTTAACTATTGATTTTGTTTCCTGTTCCTAAGGAATTTTCTAATTATGGTTTTATATATTTTTGTAAGTGTCTAGGCTTCAAGCGCGGAATGTAGCAAGGACTGCTGGATAGAATAAAATCACAACACTTATTCCCTGCAATATGATAAATTCCAACTTTTAATATTTGTTTTATACCCTTCAACCATTGTAAATGTTCAATATGGGGTATACCAGCTTTGTGCATTGACATGCAACATACATAAGGAGGCGTGGCACACCCCCCAAAGTGTAATTATGCTTGCTCTGCATGACTAGCCGAATCGATTGTCTGTCCGTCCGTCTGTCCGTTTGTGTGAACGCACAGATCTAAGCTATTATTAAAGCTAGATACCCTAAATTTTGATCTAATATTTCTAAATTTTTTGAGCTTCACAAGTTTGTTTGCCTCTTTATCGAATACAAAACTTTCATTGTTCTCCCATTTCCTATTCTATTTGGTTCCTTTCCATTTGGTTCATCTTCAGATTTTTGTGCCGTTTTGCATGTGAATTTTTTGGAAATGATTTCTGTTTACCCCATGCTACGTTTTCAATTGCTTTTGTGATGCAGAAGGGGGGCTGCTTCGAGAAGACCACTAAGTACGATGTAAACAGGAATTCTTCAGAGTCTTTACTGCCCATCGAGCTGTCGACCAGGTGCTGTGCTCAACTCTCAAATTGCCCAAAACTCTCTTTCTCTCTGCGGGTGAGTCTGTTGTTGTTATTGCGGGCGGGCACAAAGCGCAAACAAACAAACGGACAGATAAACAGATGAAACGAACAGAGGGACAGACGCAAAGAGGAGGAACAAACAAACATTTTCGGGCCGCTTTTGCAAGTGGTGCTGCAGCTGTTGCCGCTCTTCAATTGGCCCGATTTATGCCGTCTAGCCACAATTTGAGGCAGTGCAGCAGAGACCGTTGCAGTATGACGCCTGCTACTGCTACTGCAGCTAAATTGCTTTTGGCAAACTTCAGACTGGCCTGAAGGGTGGAGGGTGGTGGGTTGTTGTTTGACAGGGGGCAGGGGGCAGGGGGCAGGGGGATGAGAAGAGAAAGAGCCTCTCCCGCTCGAGAGGAACCTCTTAATTATGTGAGGGGGAAAATTGAATTTTGAAGCCTCCCCTCGAAGGAAAATAAAAGAGATCAGACGAGTTCTTGGAAAAGCTTTTCGCTTTGCTATATGGGTGTATGGTAGTATTAATTCTGCTTATGCGTGTGCTTAGGCAGCGCCATATGCCGCATGCCGCATGCCACCTGCCGTTGCAAGTGCTATGCCCACACAGCCTAAGCCTTGCCTCAGCTCAGCTGCCTGGCTGCCTGTTAATGAAACCATTGCTGCCTGCGGCTCACTTTCCGGGAAGCGAGTGTCCGCCCAGCCAAGCGAGGTGTCTGTGAAGGAGCGGCACAGGCACAGGCAGAGGCTGCATGAGTGTGCGTGTGTGTGTGTGTGTGTGTGTGTGTAGGTGTAGGGGAAAGAGATGTGGTTGCTGCGGCTGTTAATCCTTCTCAGAGTCAGGCATAAATTCTCCAACAAAATGGCGGAAGTAATATTTTTCATATCAGCATACGCTAGGGCTATGGCACGCACATGAATATATACACAACTGCTGCGAGGGTTGCTCAAGAGAGATGTCATAGTGAAATGAGCCACTCAGCTGCATTTGTTTGCTGAAAAGTCTCTTAGCAGGGAGTCTCAATTGACTTTAGTTCAATCAAAACAAACGTAATACCATATAATTACGAGGATTGCTCGTAATGTTTTTGTACTAACATACATATACTTTACAGCTTTAGCCAGCTTTAACTGTGTATGATTTTTTCTGCCCAGTGTGGCGCCTATTTACTTGGAATTGGGGAACTGGCAAGGAAACCTCTCAAAATAATAAGCACTTGGCACTTGCCTGGCTTTTTTCCCCGCTGCGTGTTATTGTTGTTGTTGTAGCCCTTGTTATTGTTGTTGTTGCGGCTGCCTTGGCGGAAGTGTGCTGCGTCTGAGCGTCCGCAAGTGCCCAGTCGGTAAATTTAAATGCTCATCTTGGCCGGAGAGTCAAAAGCCGCCAAAACATGCAAACACACACACACACACACACACAGACAGACAGACAGACAGACAGACACACACATCCGAGCGCACGCTCACACATGCCACGCCCATTATATATGGGCGCACAGATAGCATATATAATATTTAGTGGCAGCTGTTGCAAAGTTTCGGGCGCACGCTGCGTATGCGTGTTGCTTCATTGCCGCCGGCCATAGACGTTGGCAGCTCTGCTAAAGTAGGATGCGCGTTAAGTTGGTCCACGGCATTACCAGGACGACCAGCAAAAGGAGCTGGAGGAGGAGCAGAAGTTGTAACTGGGACTGCGACTGTAGCTTTTGTTGTTATTTATGCAACGGCAAGGGAAAGTTGACTGCGAAACGTTTGCTTTAAGATGTTTCCTTGCATAGGCGGAAGTTTGGCACTTGCCACATTGCAACAGGCTTCCCCCGCCCACCGGGGGAAGATGGGCCACATGTGCAGTTAAAGCGCATATAATTGGATGCCTTGTCTAGTTGTTGCTGTTGTTGTTTCTGCGGTTCTTGTTGTTGTTGTTGTTGTTGCTGCTGCTGCTTCTGTTAGCCAACTTTGCAGGCGCTTATGCAATTTGCCGTTGATTTATGATGCGGCCGCATAATTTAATTAAATAACGCGAACACGCCGGGCTCGGCCCAGAAGCTTCCCTTCGCCAATTATTGATTTCCGTCCCGCACATGAGAGAGAGAGAGAGAGAGAGAGAGAGAAAGGGAGAGAGGTGAAAAGTCAAAGAATAGAAAAAAGTGTTGGATGCGTAGCTGCACAGCTGGCAAATACCCTGTAAATAGTTAAGTGGGGCTAATAAGAATCACAGAGTCCACACGAGTCCAGCTGTAAGTACGTGATACGCTAAGCTACCCTCTCTGGACTGATTTCAGGATAACAGGGAGTGAGCAAAAGGCCTAACCTTAAAAGCCTAAACCACAACATTTTTACCTGGCAAAATGTTGCAGAAAATGTGGCATTCTATATAATTTATCATTCTTGTGCCTCATGCCGGGCACATATCACCATAAATAATATTTATAGACTATTGGGCTCCGAATCCTTCCCCCCCCCTTTCCAGTGCCCAGGGGGAGCTTAACGGGACTCAACTTAATCTACATAATTTTTAGTACGTCCTTTTTCCCTTTTCACAACAAGCGGTTTGATTTACACAGAGGATAATCATTAAAAGGCAACAGCAAATAAAAAACAATTTTTAGTTTCTCTTTTTTGCATTTTTTTTCTTCAGATTTGGGGGTTTTCTGTTTATTTATTTACCCAGAGTAGGTAAGTAACTAATGTAGCTAGCGGGGAAGGCAGGAGAATAGGGTTAGGTAGTTGGGTTTCGAAAGGGTTCGACTGGGGGTTTAATAATATACGAGCATATAAAGTACCGGCAAACGATTAGAGAGTGCCAGGCTGTTGCTGCCTTTTATTATTGTTGTAACAACCCTCTGTTGTAGTTGTTGTTCCTGTTGTTGTTGTACTTTATGATGTGTTTTTGCAACTGTGCCTGCCTGAAGTTTTTGTGGCATCGTTTACATAAATGCCACACGCACACGTAGCTGCTAGATGGGGCAGCCGCCCCCCAACCAAACGCAATGAAAGCCAAAGAATACAACAACAGCTGAAAGGAAGGCGGGGGAGGGAAAAAGTAAAATAGAAAGCAGCAGCAACCCAACGATTATCCTTTTTTAATAGACTCATAAAACGGTTATTAACTTTGTTTGCCCGCTGCACAAAAAGTCATGCATGCATACATATACAAATGCGATACAGTTACACACGTATATGTATGTGCACAATATTCGCATATAGTGTTTCATTAAAGTCATTTTGAGGGCTTCAGCCGCGCAACTTCACCTTGCCCCGTGCCACATCCACAGGCCACAGAGCGCCTCAATTTATTATGTTTTGCATAGTTTTTGCCGGCAGCAGGGGAAGCAGCTGGAGCTGGAGCAGGAGCAGGAGCAGGAGGTCGAGCCATTGTCGTGCCACCGTCGCCGTCGACGACGGCGATGAACAAAATATGTAAAGAAATTATATTTGACATTAATAAATGACGCGAGCTTCGGCTTCAACTTCAACCTTAGCGCGGCTGCCACATGATGCACGAAGTTTTTCAGCGCATTGCACGTGGCGGCGGGGCAAATTGATAAAAGTTGCATATTGGTTTTGCACATCATGCAAGTGGAATATAAAATAAGTTCACAATGTAACCGAACACGCACTCAGCGCGTTAATTTTCCTATTTAATTTGGTAATTTCAATTTTATAGTATCGTTTTACTGCACAATTGGAAACAAAACAATTAAGTTGGCTGCGCTTGTTGTAATTTATGTTATTAACAGCTTGTTACCATTGCGCTGCGAGCGTTGCCACCTCGATGCAATATCAAATAAAACTTTTCAATATGGAAAATTTTTGTTTGGTATTTGGGCATAGAAATCTGCTCGCTTTGCAGGTCATATCAAGGTCGAGCACTCTCACAGTGCATTTCACCTGTTATTTCTGATTTTGCAAACCGGCAAATACAAATACAATTTCACTTTTACTACGATGCTGCCGTGCAGCAGCAGTACCGCACACACACACACACACACACACATACCACCCACACAGCATCCACACACAATAGTGGCAAAACAAGATAAATGAAATTCTGATGCAAATTTGATTTGTTTGTAAATGTTTGACGTTGCCAGGCCAACAGGGAGAGCTTCATCCAGATCCCGGCCCCAATCTCCAGTCGCACTCCCATTTCCATTCCCAAAGCCCGGTCCAATTGCAATGCAGCTGCTACAGCTGTTGCCTCTGATCACTTGCGAAACAGCAAAAGGGTGTAAATGTGCGTGCTCTTCTCTCTCACTCTCTCTCTCTCTCTATGTGCAACATGTTGCACAGCCAACAGTTTCTCGTTTTATTTCAGTTGACATTTTTATGCGCGTATGATTAATTATGCAATTTTGCATTTGCTTCAACCAGAGCTGTTACGCCCACGCACGCCCCAAGGGTGCCGCGTTAAGGTCTCTATAGCATCAATCAGCTTCAACCCTGGCTTTAAGTGGCAACCGCAGGCGTCTTGTGCCGCAATTAAATTTCAATGCCGGCGTTAAAGTTCCACAATTAGCGGCCATTAAAAAGGGCTGCAATCAGTAATGGCAGCACGAATAATTAGCAATCGGCAGCTAAACACAGTATTTATACTAATACCGCTCTGTAGTTATGCGGTCAATTGGGAATGGGGAATGTACAAGGGAAATGCACAAATGCCCGGGCGCAAACACACACACACACACACACACACACACACACGGAAGCAAACATAGTAACAGAAGTCCGTGCATAACCAAAATGCTAACAGAACTTAATCACTGCGACTCATGCGATTGCCGTGACTAAGCGCCAAACGTGAGAGCTCTACAAGACTGGGGACTACGAATTTGCACGCAAACAGCAGCAGAAAAAAGGGAAAATAAAAATGAAAAAACCAAAGTAACAATAGGAGTGAAGAGTAACGAATAACAGATACCCTTATCGCCTTTAGAAGTGTAAAGTCCCAAAGTAACAGTTGAGTGAGTGAAGAGAAAAATGTAAAATGTAAGACAAAAATGTAAACTAAGCTGAACAGGGGTAAGCCTAAGTTGCCAATGTTAATTTTTTGTTTTTCTGTTTCAAAAGTTGCATATAGTCCATAATAGGGTATGCATAAATAGAAAGAATGGTGTAGCAAAGACTGACAGCAAATGGAGTTGCCACTTTGCATGCAACAAAGCTTCAGTCTCTGGCAACTGGCGCTGGCGCTGGCACTGGCTCTGCCACAGACAACTGCCCAGAGTCGGATTGCGGACTTCAAAGCGCGGGGCAGATTCGTAGCACAGTCGTTGGCAAATAGTGGAGCAGCAGCAGCAGCAGCAGCCATGCGGCGCGTTAATGCCGAATGGTCCATTTGAGGCACGTTTCAGTTATTAACGGGCTGCTTGCCGCTTGTAAAGTGCATGCAACAGAGGATTGGCAAGAGACACGATGGCGGCCCAGGCTGTGTGGGGAAGGGGGAGGCACAGTGCGGGCGAGAGCTGTTAACGTGACCAATATGCTTGTCATTGCCATGATAATCAGCTCTGTGCATGCCGCGAATTGGTCAGCAATGTGGCAGCATCAGCAGCCCCCGAAATTGCCACTAGTCAGCAGTGCTGCCTGTTGCCTGTTGAGGACACACCGTGGGGACACACAAATGCGGAGGAAGGCAGGCAAATATTTGCAGGGCAAATCTTACATAACATTCACAGTAGCTACTAATAGAAATGGGCAAAGATAAGACAGTATTAGTGCAGGCAAACGAAGTTCATTTGTGTTACGCAACAGCAGTGATGCGAGTCCCAAGTCGTGACATAAGCTTACTCTTCTTGCGTGCGATATCTAATCGATATATTGCTGGTACTCGATAGTAAATTGCTTGTACTCGATAGCTAGTCTTAAAGCTAAAATAAATGAAGCTAATATTGATTGTACTTTAAGGCAAAATAAGTCACATATGTTGGGTCATAAGTCGTGACTTTTGATAGCTCTCAATTTTCATTGTATGCGCTTCCTTGCATTGCGGCCAGGCGACAGCCAATTCAAATATTGTGCTGTAAAAGAATTTCTCGAAATTGTAAACTTTTCTTTTTTAGCTCCTTTTTTGGAGTAGCAATTCTGGCACTTTATTTGCCTTGCAATTTTTTTGGAATTTCATATTTCGAATATGATGCTGTAGTACATACATATATACGTATCGAATACTGTATTTCATTTGAAAACAGCTCGATTTTAAGCGAGTAGTGAGTAAACGCTTGAATAAATAATTTGCCCAGTCAATATTTTGTCAATTTCAATGTTTATTAAAATCCAATTTAAACCGATTTGTGGTGCCTGAAAATAAAATATGCAATAGATTTTCCCTCTAGATTTTAACTCCAGCTTAGCCCACATTGCGTATACGTCATTAAAATCGAGGAGGATTAAAAACATTTTTGATTTTAAGAGGCTCGCTGTATGACTGTGTTGTGGGGGTGAGCAAGTACGTGAATAGCCTGTGCCAGACATTAATTAGATTTTATGATTTACGGCACTTGATTTCCAGATGCGATTGTTTTAATGCCCCGCCAGTTCCGTCGCAGCCGCTTAATGAAGTTGCCTCTTGTTGTCTGTTGTAATTAGAAGTAATAATAATTTCCTTCTAGCCAGAGTCATTACGAATTTGGTTTGCGGCCAAGGAAATGCCATTAATCAAATTAGCAAGCGCATAACTTTTTATGATTGTGCTCGAGATAGTCCTGAGTCCTGAGAGAAGTCCCACTACTCTTCTGCCTCCTCCTCCTCTTACACTGCTGCCGGGTTATCCGCTGCGCGCATATGCAAAGACAAACTTGCCATCGGCGGAGGACAACGCGATGACAGGCTGCTTTGTCAGGCTCCGTCTCCCTCTTTGCTTCTTGTTTGATGTGCTCTCTCTGTCTGCCTTCTTATTGTTTAATTCCATTTATTTTTTTAATAAACAATCATTCTAATGAAATGCTGCGGCGCAGCCAGTCACAAGCTAAAACAGCCGCAAAATTAATTACGATAGAATCAAGCGAAACCAAGAGAACATCAAGAGAACGAAAAGGGAAAAGCAGTTCGCTGATGAGTCCATCGAGTTAATCGTAATTGAAAAATTTTATAATTACAATTAAATGCAGCTGTTGTCCTGCTCTCCGTCTTCACTCTACTTCCCTCTCACCACCAAGACCTTTGGCTCTCTCTCTCTCTCTCTTTCTGGCCTTTCCACTTAGCCTGCCTTGCTTACCTCCATCGATGGGCACAAAGTGCCCAAGCCTCATGTTAATTAGCTGAAATTATCTTACTGTTGTTCAACTCGGCATGCGTCTAAGTGTGTGTGTGTGTGGCAAGCTAAGCCATGTCATTTACAAGTGGCAATTAATTTTCATACCTAACAGCAGGCGATTGGCCTGGCCCGCAAAGTGGAAACTATCGGAAACTCAATCAAGGCTCAGCTTGAAGCTGCAACGGGAGTTCACGCTAATATTCGGCTATAATTGCAGTGAATTAGTCCAACTTTCACTTTAGTTATAGCAGAGGTGAGCTTAATAGCGCTACTTATGGGGAAAACTTTCTCAAATTTGGCTTGAAAATAGTTGAAATGAAGTAGAGAATTGCAACTTTTTTAAGGGAAATTGTTTAAATGAAGCTACAAACTAAACAAGATAAAACCAACTATCAACTTTTTATTCTTGGAAAAAATTATTTAAATAAAGCTAAAAACAAAGCCACAAAAAGAGACACTAACCATATCTCAGGCTCGGTTTAGATTATAGCTCTAAAAATGGGCCAATTGAAAGAACTGAAGAGTTCAAAATTTATTTATAGTGCAAGTTGACCCAAATTCAGCTTGAAAGTATCGAAAAAGATGCGATAAATTGGCCGTTATTGTAGTAAGAAGGCTAATTTTTCACTCAACTAACTCTAGCTTAACTTTCCAAGCAAACAATTCCCAAATTTCAGCTTGAAAATGGCCAAAGCGAAGGTACCTATTAACAGGCTGTCTGTTAGCGCATTTACTCCATCATTACAGGGTATACTTAACACAGTTTGACCTAATTCGGCTGGTCAGCAACAACAATACCGACAATGGCAAAAAGGGAGCCGCCCATCAATGACAATGCCAATTGGGCGAGCTCGTGTGCTGAGCTGCACTTTGCACTGATTATGGCCAACAACGGCTGTTGGTAGCACACGATTGTTGTAGTTGTTGTTGTTGTTGGTGGGGTAGCTGCAGCACGTCTGCATTTAATGTGCAATGTAAGTGAAATTAACAGCATAACTGCTTTTGCAATTGACACGCAAATCGGACTCGACTCGACAATAATCAAAGTTTGTCTTAAAGTCAGGCCCCGAAAATGCTCAATGCCCTTAAAGCTAGCTCAGTCCGGAGGGATTAACTTAGGCAGAGCAAGCATATGCAAATCAGAGAGAGAGAGAGAGAGCGACGGACTGACAGACTGCAAGTTTCAATCAAAATGCAAATATTGATGCAGTTGACATATGTCGTTGTTCGACCGTTCGGCCTCCAAGTGGAAGTGGAAGGAAGCAAGTGAAGGAAGTCGAACCTGAAGCTGAGGCAGAATCAAAATCACAGTCTGCTGCCATTCCGTAAGCTACAGAGCAGCATGCAGATTTATGATAACAACAAGAACAAGTGCTACAAGGGGGAACGAGCTGCTGCAGGCGGGGCGCTGGGTAAGGGAAGGGGGGCTTAAGCCAGCTCTCGGCTTCGGAAATGCAATAACAAAGGATAAAATAATAAGATTTACTCTCGACTCTCTTCCTCTTCCTCTGCCTTAGCCTCTGTCAAGTTGGGCAACGCGTGTTCCGACAATGTTGTTGGCGCCTGTGTGTGTTTGTGTGTGTGTGTGTTTTATTAAAACACAAACAGCAGCAACAACTACAACATGTGGCGGCCTATGACAGAAGAGAAGCAAGACGCCATCAGATTGAATAATGGCAGCAGGCAGTCAGGCAGCTACCTCCTCCTTGTCTTAGTCCTCTCAATCTTCGAGTCCTCGAACTTTCTTGCAGGTGCCGAGCGATGCTGCGGGCTGGTAGATAAATTAAAAGCAAAAATAAAAAACTCATCGCATTAAATTAGAACAACAACAAGAACAAGCAGAACAGCAGCAACAGCAACAATAACTCGACAGCAGCAGCGGCTGCCAAGGTAACTTTTTGTTATTATTTTTCAATTTCTTCTAAAGTTTGATGTCATTTTTCAAGTGTTGTTGTTGTCTGAGTGTGTGTGTGTGTGTGCAGAGTGTTTGTTGTATTCTGCTTGTGCATTGCTAAACAATTTTTGATTAAGTTTTGCATAGAATTTCAATTTAGTCTGCCACACACAAAGGAAAACTCCTCACGCTCCACATGTTCCTCCTTTCTTCGTTGTCTTTTACTGCATGGAAAATTATTACAATACTCCACTGTGCCTGTGTTTGTTTGCGTGAAGACAGGCAGATGACAAGCAGAATTCAACTAGTTTCCGAAAACACTTGGCTGCCTCTACTGGTCATCTTTCCCGGGAGACAGATAGATTTTGGTTAAAAAATTTTGGTTTTGGTTTTAAATTGGACTCAAGTGTTTATTTCAATTTTGAAGAAGATGGCAACGCTTTGTGGGTGCGAAACAGTGTTGATAGATGTGGGATAAGTGGCTCGGCTCGTGAGTTAAAGCGATAGCGCATATCGATAGGCTATGATCAACGTTTGTTTTGCATCGATTTCCGCTTGTGGTGTGCAGTGCTGTCAGTTTCGCTGTTATCCCGACAAATTTTTCGCTTTTATGAAGGGCCAACTGGAAAAAACATTTTACCCATTTCAGATATCGGAAGTTATTGATTTGTATACTCTTCGACTATTAAAGATGGTTAAAACTGGGTTAACTTACTTTGTGCAAATCTATGTGACAGTCAGAAGGAGGCGTTGAAGTCACAACTTTAATGTGGTATACATATGTGATTGGATCAGACTATAGATTATTGAAGTAAACGTTACCATAGCTTCAAGTATTGCAGCCCATAGGAAAGTAATATAAGGCATACGACAGTTTTTCGAAAAGGAGCAAAGGGTATCTTACTGTTGGTTGCGCTCGACTGTTTGCATTCGCTCCTTGTTCTATTAGAATATTATGTTTGGCTTTGTTTTGCGTCACAAACATTTCTTTTTTTGCTCAGAAAAGTTGGCAACCCTGGGCGCGTGCTTAATAGGATATCCATATTTCCAATGGAATCCCATTTCGCGATAGGGTATTGTTTTGCCACGCTATCAGCTAAGCGCGCCACTAATAAATTGTGAAATATCCAATTTATTATTAAATCGCATTTTTTCCATTTTTCTTCCTTTCTTTTGCTCGTGTGTGTGTGTGCTAAATGGCAAAGTGAATGAACGCGGATGTGACGGCAGTCGGCAATCGCATTGAGCTCAAAGGCTGCCTCATTCGCTTTGGGACTGCAATTCGCTTTGAAAACGCAATTGATCAACTTGACTTGACGGGCGTGCGCACATGAATCAACCCAATAAAAACCTCTTAAAAGCAATTTATAGTTACACAAATTTACAACATCAAGCGAATGTGTGTGTGTCGTGTGTGTGAGTGAGAGTGTGTATGCCACTTAAGAGCACAAAGTTTTGCAAAAATTTTAATTGAATGGCAACGGATTGAAAAAGTTTGCGACGCCACTAAAATTGATTACACACATGCAACACTCAAAAGCTGCAACAGCAGCAGCTCCAGCTGCAGTGCAGGGCACGCATTGAGATATTGAAAGCTTGCTGGGGACACAAACACGGTCGGACAGAGCGTGGCATAGCGAGGAGGGGTGGAGTGTGGCATGCAGCCAACCAGGCAGCCCGCAACACTTGTGTCAAATGCATGCGTTAAGCCTGCCGCCTGCTGCCTGCTGTCGCTTTGCTAGCTTGTTGCAATTTATTCTAATCGCTTGTCAGGCAGCAAAACGAAAGAGAGAGGGAGATGAGCAGAGAGTGTTGGTAAGTCAGCTTTTTTATAGGAAGAAATTTTTTTTTTTTTTTTAACTGCAAATGAACAACAATTTAATCTCGACCCTAATCTTTATTTTGACCATTTTTCATTTGATTTTGCTTTTTTAAAATAATTTTTAGTTTTATATATATATATATATATATATATATATATATATATATTTGCCTGAAATAATTTAAAATAACAGAATTATTAGAATTTATTAGGGTGGCTTTATTATTAACCACTCTATGGTCGTTGTTGATTCAGAAGCTTAAACCAAAATGTATGTTATGTTTAGTTTCGAATAATTTTGCTTCTCATGGGGGGACGCCTTCCTTGACCGGACAAAAATGCTATTTGCACAGTAACTAATATTATAAAAACGACAAAAATCTTATGAAAAGAAAATTGTTCCTGTTATTTTGTTAATTTTTATATTTGTTTTGACTTTTCTAGCTTTTTTTGACCAATTACACAGCTTTTATTGGCTAGAAGTTTACAACACTGGAAGGAAAGTGAAAGAGAGCAAAAAAAAAAAAAAAACGGCAGCAGCAGCAGGCAACATTCGCCCAGAGGCAACGTTGCGTGTAACGAGGCGACTGCAGCACGTGAAGTCAACGGTTAACCAAGTCTTGACGAGATCGGGCCAAAGGTTGTGTGCGCCAGCGTTGCCAATCGAGTGGCGGCAATCAATCTGTGCTGCCAGCGTAGCGGTAGCAGCGCCCCCTAACGGGAAAGTGTGTCAAAAGCGTCTGCCTAAGCTCCATAAGCATCTGCCGAACATGCTGCCTCTGCTGGCGCTGCTGCTGATGCTGTCTGCCTGCCTGCGATACGTTGCCAACTGCATGGCTCGTTGATTGACTGACTGATTGAGCTGACTGACTGACTGACGAACTGCTAGACTGGCTGACTGGCAGACTGGCTGGCTTGTTGTGTCGTTTATGCCACTTAATTGACGTCAATCGCATTGGCCTGCAGTGTTGGAGTAGGCCGCCTGGCTGAGAAAAATCACAGCTCGTTAGGCAAGTTTTTCAATCGAAATTGCTCGGCAAGCTGACACACACACGCATACTCATGCGACAAATACATAATTCCACTTGTAGCAACATTTGGCAATTATTAAATGAAACAACTGCACGAACTGAAGATGCTCTTCAATTGTTGTGCCCCTCCCCTGCCTGCCTAAACCACAAATCAGTTTTACCATCAAATCAACGTTGTAGTTGTCTACATGATAGCAACAAACACACACACACACCCACCCACGCAGTCTTTGCACTCTTTTAAACTGCTTATGTGTGTGTGTTTGTGTGTTTCTTAATGATTATTTGACGCCATATTTGATTGACGTGTGCGTTGTGTGCGCTCGTTATGTGTCTGTCTCTCTCTTTCTTTTCCTCTTGCTCTCACTCCTCGTATATTGTATAAATTTTATTGTGCGCATAAATACAGGGGTGTGTGTGTGTGCGTGTTAATGGCCGCCACAACCACAAGGCACTTATCAATTTTTCGCCTTAACCAAATGACAGTCGGCCTGGGCGTCTTTTCTTTCATTTCTTCGTTGCTCCGTTACATCCAACGTGGCATAAGGAGTTTTATCAGGAGTGTTCCCCATACGAATATACCGTTAAATTGATTTGATTCCCTGTGTGTATGTGTGCGTGGGTGTGTGAGTGGCAGTTATTTTTGGATGACGCAATCTCGACACAACTAACGACGCATGTTGTACCACACACACACGCACACACACAGTGGGGTAGGTAGCTTGTTAACTTGTTAATATATTGCATGTACAATTGTTTTACAAGTGGAAGGGAGTCGAGGGTGAAATCAATTGTAAATGGGAAATTGCTAATTGTGAAAACAAAGTAACAATTTCATTAAAGCGCATTCCAAATGAAAGTGTAATCGGCGTAATTAAGTAAATGATATTTAATAAAAGCTGAAATTTATAAACAATTCAATTCGCTTTGATTTGGAAATTACATAAAGAATGATTAATATTTTGTTGCTTTTAAATATATTGTATGCAAATGATTAACTTTGATTCTAACTAATTTATTTTATAAATATATATATGTATCACTTTCGAGGTGTATGCTCAAAAATATTCGCTTTTAAACGGTATGTTGTAGATATGCATCGCGGCCGGATAAAGGGTTAGGGATGTCGGGATATTAAAAAAAATATCCTATCGATGATATTTTTTTATCAAAACAAAATAATGATATTTAAAATATCACAAAAATATCGATATATCGATATTTATATTTTTTTTTTCAAATAAAAATATTTTTTCCCCCACAATAAAAATATAAAAGTTTTTTATTAACTTAATTTTTCTTACATAACTTCTAGATATTCAATGTCTAATTCAGATAATAATACATTTTAATACAGATTGTGTTTATATGACTTTAATATATAAATGCTACTTATGTCCAGTACTTCGAGTTAAGTGATTTTAGGAAGACTCGTTGTGTTATATGTGTGTCAGTCATTCGGCTTCGTGCGTAACAGACTACACATTTTATAGCGGACGCCAACCGCTCTGAAGGCACTGAGCTACCCGGAGTGATCAGCTACCCTATGGCCAAGCGGTAAAGGCCCGGCATTGTTAACTTGTGGCCTTTCCATACTTCAAGGGGTTTACTTTCCCATGCAGCTTGGGGCAAGCTAAAATATAATTTAAGCTCTTCGCTCTCCTTGTTTTCATCATCCAAGACTCTTGGCAGCTCATGAAGTCCTCCAAATCCTGAGAACATCAGAAATCTGTCGATTTTCAGTGAAATTTTCGACATTTTTAAATCTGACCACACGCACACATATGCCCTATCTACATACCTTCGCACATTTTGCGAAAACATCATAATGCTTATTTTTCAGGTGTCAAGACAACTTTAAAGAGTTTCCACTTGTTTTCATAATTCGGTCGCAGAGTTTGTACTTTGCAGTCCCGCATTTATATCAGTATAATTGGATTTTTTGTTCATTTCAACACGCGTACTTTTACTCGGTATCGCTTTGGAAATCAGAGTGATCGAAGGGAAAATATAAAAAAAATAGCGATATTGCGATATTTGGGCAAGAACAATATCACGATATAAATATATCATTATTAGAAAAAAAATATCGATATATTGATATTTTGATATATTATCAACAGCTCTAATTTTAATCGAAGCTTCACGTTAAGGCGGAATTATATGTAAAATACAAATAAAATTAAAATATTATATAAAATCCTTAAATAAATCGCTTTAAAATATTTTAAATTAAATGTATACCAAAGGCTTATTCTCCTTAAAGATTTTTTGTCAACTTTAAATACTAACTTTGTAACTTTGTTCAATCCGAAAATGAAGGAGGCATCCTCGACCACATAAAGTATACATACATATGTATATATTCTGGTTTAGGATCAACAGCCGAGTCAATGTAGCCATGTTTGTCTGTCTGTCCGTCCGTTTGATAACCTAGATCTCAGCTGTTATAAGAGCTTTAGTCTTCTGTAATGATCTTGCATAGAGCCCTCTGCGAATCTTAATTTGTTCTCAGTTAATATTAAAGATTCTTCCAATCGGCTTAGTTCAAATTTTAAGCTGTTTTCTGAACTAGCGTTGCAACTACAAATTTCTAACTTTAATCGCTGTCTTTCTCTACCTCCCTAGCTCCCACCCCCCTCCTTCCCTTTCTACTTCTTTTCTCTAGTCCGTATGAGCATTTTTGTTATAGACGACTTATTCCAGCTGAGACTTGCAGCGCCTTTGGCAAATACGTTCGCTTTCAACGCCTGACGATGTGCAAAAGTAGCGTATGTGTGTGTGTGTGCGTGTGAGGATAAACTATGCAAAGTCCTTGAAAAATATGTAAGCCATACAAGCGGAATGCCAGCGGCTAAAAAAGTTAACAGTTGACATAGTTTAGAGTTGCTTGGCCAGACGCCCTACCCTGCATACAGAGGGGGAAGAGTGGGAAGTGGGTTATGCTAGGAAAGTGAAGGAAATGGGATGGGTGGAAGGGCGACGAGGGGCTTAGCGGGTTTAACAGCCACACGCAGAGACCGTTGAATGTGGAATGAATGAATGTCTTAATAGCGTGTCAGGCAGTTGCCTCGCATTGTTGTTGTTGTTGTTGCTGTTGCTCTTGTGGTAGTTGTTGGCTGAAAATTGGTGCCAAACTAAATGAATTTAATTGCCGCTGGATATGAAAGTAATTACTTTGCAGTACTCGTGCATAGACACAACAAGTGAGAGTGCGAGGGTGGCATAGAGAGAGAAGTGGAAAAGGGGAGAGGGGTGCAGAGCAAGCAGAGGCAGCTAAAACGCACCGAGGCCAAAGGCGCTTGTCTCTCTCGCTTAAGTGTGTGTGCGTGTATGTGTGTGTACCATCGATGCACTTGCACTTAACAGCAAACGGGCGTGGGCGAGCAAATCGGCACACATACTCCCCCGTCAGTCTTACATATAAGCACACACAAACACAGAGAGATAGGCGCACAGTGGGCGAGCAAGTGAAAATTGCCCGCGGATATTTTGAGTTGTTCTTTAATTTATTCTCTTTCATTCGTTGTCCTTGCTGTGCCTCCAATGAGGTTACCAGTAAGATAGAGTGTTGCTGTGTATTTGTGTGTGTGTATTTGTGTGTTTGTGTGTGTTTGTGTGTGTTTGTGTGTGCGTGCTAGTGTTAGTGACAGTGTAATGTCACTTGTTTACACGGCTGCTTTGTTGCCTAGATCACGTTTTTGTTTTCGTATTCGTTTTCGTTCTCGTTTTTTGTTTCATTTCCCCTCGTTTACGTGGCGCCTGCATTGTTTGCTCACAGACCTTGTAACACTTTCGATCGTGCCCAAGTTTTCGAGAGTTAACAACAATTAGCAAACAATTTGTAGTGCAATTAGCATGCGTAGGCCATTTTGTTGTTGCTGTTATTGGTAATTTGGTCGATTCGTTGAAATTTTTATACCCGCTACTCATAGAGTAGAAACCGAAAATGTATGTAACAGGCAGAAGGAGACACCTCCGACCCCATAAAGTGTATATATTCTGGCTCAGGATCAACAGCCGAGTCGATATAGCCATGTCCGTCTGTCCGTCTGTCTGTCCGTGTGAAAATCTAGATCTCAGCTATTATAAGAGCTAGGACAACCAAATTTGGTGACAATATGTGTTATTATTGCACGCTGATCAAGTTTATTTTGGATTTTGGCCACGCCCCCTTCCGCCCCCGCAAATCGAAAAAACATTGATAACAAGTGCAATTTTAATGCCATATTGTTCATTTTACATATTGTTCATGTTACAGTTTACATGATAACTATAGCTAGCCAGATGATCTCTGAAAATTTGGTAACAATCGGATAATAAACACAGAAGTTATTCAGCTTAACGTTTTCCATAGCTGTAAGCAGCGCTGCCGGCAGGGCTGCTTGCAGCATTGTGCCGAATCGTGTGTGCGTGTACGGTGGTGAAATGGGTTAAGTTGTGGACTGCAAAACGGACAGTACTATTATGCATTTACGGGTTCGAGTCCCGCCCGCATCAAAAATTAAATGTGTGCAAAAATGTTTTTTTTTTTTTATTTTATATTTTGACTTTGCATAAATATTATAAGTCCATAGCCTTATACGGTCAAAATATGATTGTAGCCGTTTGTTTGTTCCGCAAATAAATTATGTACAAGCAGCTGGGTAGCGGGTATATTACAGTCGAGCACACTCGACTGTAGCTTTCTTACTTGTTTTCTGACTATATTTGAAAGAGTTGAGTTTTGTTTGGGGAAAGCTGAAAGTTCTGTTAGAATAATTGAATACCTTTTCCATTTCTATTCTGTTCTCAGAGATCATTTTATGTAATTATTTATTAACCATTATTTTCTTTTTAAATTGAAAACCTAGAGAATAAGGTGAAAAGTATTCAGAAATGAAAACTTTCTTTTCATTTCAATTTCCTATCCCTCAATATGACAAATCTTTCTATAATCTAGAGTCTCAACCGTCACCAAACCTATTTAAGGGTTTTAGATTTAGATTACAAGAAGGTTATTTTTCAAAAGATGATATAACTAAATTGGAGTATTTTTCTTATCGAAATTTCTATATCTTTAAGTATTACAACAATTTTTTTGTTTAACTGTTCTTTTTCTTTCTGTTTTTCAAACATTCTATTTAAGATATAAGAAAATATTTAGAAATTACATTGCCAAACTTTTATCCAACTCAATATCCCAACTATTTTAAATACCCTTTCTAAAACTTAGATCCCTTCTCTTTAATATACCGACCATTAAAAGATCTTTCTACTTAAAATAAAATGTTTGTGCCCCTAGTTGGGACCTTGTTTTATTTAGAACTATTTTGTAACTTGGCACTGGAATCTTATGGGCTGTTTTCACCACCTTCTGATGGATCACCATTTGATGGACCACCATCTGATGGGGCACCATTTGATGAGCCTCCATTTGATGACCCTTCACCGTTTCCATGTCCAGGTTTGGGGCGCGGACCGTTTCCATGATGATGATGATGAGGAGGAGGAAGAGGACCGTAGGGTGGTGGATGGGTATACAACCAGTACCACATCCAAGGGTCGTAGGGTGGTGGAGGTGGGTAAGACGGAGGTGGATAGATGGGATATGGATGTGGATGTGGATGAGGATGTGGATAAGGATGTGGATGCTCAGGATGATGAGGGTGCGGGTGGTGACCCGAGTGATCGGGATGTTGTGGCTTGGGCTTGGGCTTTGGCTTGGGTTTGGGTTTGGGCACATAGATTACGTTGCCATCGTTGCCAGCGCCCTGTACCACCAGAGTACAGAAAGTGCTTGAGCTCTCCGTCTCGGTGGTCTCCTCGCCCTCTTCCTCACCATCAGCATCGACTTCAGTTTCTTCCTTATCCTCTGCAGTGGCGATCACGCAGAGTGGGTAACCGTGGTGCTGGTTCTCGTTACCTTGTTTCTTGTCGAAGTCAAAGAACGATGGAATGGAGGAAATGCCGGTCTTTGAGGCCAGATGCTTGATGCCACTCAATGGGCTGCTGAGCAGGCGAGCCACAGTGATCTGATCCTCGCCGTTGGTCAGCTTGAGCAGCTCATTGTACTCCTCCCGCGATACCTGATGCACACGCAATACCTGTGTTCGTCTGGGAGCTGAAAGCAGGAAATAAAGGCAACAATTCAGAAAGAGCCCCAAGGAGAGTTCTCAATCTACGCCGTCACTTACCGGCATTGGCTGCGAAAACGCAGAGCGCTAACAGCGCCAGAAACTGTGGAATCTTCATTACCACTTCGTTCAGCAATCGCTGCGATGGAATAACTTGCAACTGCTGCGACTCGATACATTTATAGCGCTATTCCTCAGCCACACATGATGACAATTTGATGTGACGCTGACGGCAAGAGAGGCGTGTATTCTTATTCAAATCAGACGGTTAAAGTGCCCCGCCCTTACCGAAGATCGTTACCGATTCTCCGTTGTGCATAATTTAATCGCTGTCCCAAATTCTTGTAGAATTCGCCTTGATTCCCTCCATAATTGGCAGGTTTGGCAGCTTTCCATCTGGCCGAAAACATGAACAGATTATGCTTTAATGGTCGATGCTTTTGTTCGATAACTGTTTATTTACGATCCAGCGATGTGCCCCAGTTTGTGGCGTGTGATCGAAACGAGAGTATTTGCATCACCTTTAACTCAGTCTGATCATCGTTGATCGTGACACCAATTCTCAATCAATAAAAAGCAGAACGGGTAGCCAGAAATGGTATATTTCTTTGATTTCTTTGCAAAATCTAGTTAAGAAGATACCATAAAACGCTCAATTAGGAGTTTTGTTATTTAAAGATCTGATCCCACATGGATCCAAGTAAATTTCTATTTCACTTTTTGTAGTTTCTCTTTGAACTAATTAAGATATTAGTATATTAAAAACTTCTTTGCCTTAAGATTTCGAAAGTATTTTCAATATGTATCTTTTATGTTTTGAGCTCAGCTTTTTAAGCTGCTAAGTTAATGGAAGCCCTATAAGGAAAGTTCTTGCTTTACTTTCACCCAGGGTAATTTCAAATAAATAGTTAAATAGTTTTCGTTTTTCCTCTATATATTATCGTAAATTTATAATGCTGAATAATTTTGGACTAATCGTAGTACTCCTGTTCATAGCTATCCTCGCCATCGACGTCGTAGCCTTCGTCATTCTCCTCGCCATCTTCGTAGTGCTCCAGACCTTCACGTACCTTATCGTAGAAAGGAAATTGGCCGTAGGGGGATGGTGGGCCAAAGGGGGAAGGTGCTGGATAGGGAGTAGGTGGGTAAGTTCCTGGGGTATAGGGGCTTGCTGGGTATGGACTAGCGGGGTAGGGGCTAGTGGGGTAAGGACTAGCTGGGTAAGTACTAGCTGGGTACGGGCTAGCTGGGTAGGGGGAAGAAGGCGTGTAGAGACTAGGTGGGTACGAGCTGGGTGGATAGCCTGGGGCTGCAGCTGGATAGGATGCAAAAGGATTATAGGGAGTCTGGCCATAGCCTTCGCCGCCATAACCATACGAATTGTCATAGGGGCTGCCATAGCCGGCGCCATAGGGTGCTGGTGGCGGGGGTGGAGGTGGATAAGACGAGTATTGACGCGTTAAGCTCGATTTCACGCCGCCCTTGCGAGTCTTCTGCTTCGAGTTGTACTTGCGCTTCGACTTGGTCACTTTGGTGACGGGAGCGGAATCGGCAGTGGAATCAGCCTGATTTTTATCATTCTCCACTGCGGGCAGTGGCTCAGCGGAAGGGGTCGGCTCCGGTATAACCTTCTGTTTGATGGGCAGCTCTGCCACCTGCTGCGCCTCTACTCCTGCCTCTGCGTTTGCATTGTACCAATAGGGCGCAAAGTTGGGATTGTTGATGCCAGCGTTCTGTGTCTCCTGTGCGGGATCCTGCTTAAGTACCACAATGCAATTGATCACGGAGTCCTCATCGGACGCGGCCTTGGCCCCCATATCACGTGGTTCCTCCTCGGACAAGCTGCGCTTCATCACACACAGCGGTTGCCCATCAATGTCGATTTTGGTCTCATCCGAGCGGGTAGTGGAAGTCAGCCCGATAATGCGTAACAACGAATTCCAACCAGAGTCTAGGCTGTCACGCACCGAGGTGAAGCCGGCGCTGGTCAGACGTGCCTCCGAGATGACATTCTTGCCGTTGGTAAGCTTCAGCAGTCGCTCGTATTGCTCCTCATTGATGGGATACACGCGCACCAATTGCTGCACCTTCTTAGTCTCTGTCTCTGTCTTCTCTGTGCCAGAGGGGGCTGCAAGGGGTGAGGAGGCGAAAGGGGAAGGGTGAGATATGTGACAGTAGGATAAGGAGGGAGCTACACACCCGCCTGAAGGCAACTCAGTGTGGCCAACACAATCAAGAGGACGGCAAACAACGTTGATTGCATCGTGGAAACCTGTGCAATAACCTCGATACTAAGATTCGTCTTCGTCGAGACGGTTTTATTTATACACTCGCCTCGGCAAGACAACGGTAAATATTTGCCAAAAACTTAAGCAAAATATTGCAATTAATCGGGTATGCGGCATATGGCCAAGTTGAGTAGCTTAACTGGGTTTGGCTTGGGAACACATTTCAATAAATTAAACCCATGGAAACTGGGACAAATGCGGGGCCAAGTCAACGAACGCATTAAGCCAAAACAAACTTGGACTGAAACTGGTTCTAGGCGAGAACTAAATACGCCCAGCTTCTATGTAGAAAAGAACATCAGCGGCCTACTAGACGCTTAGCTTGGCTAATTTGTTGGGACAAATGGCAATTAGCATAGCGAATTAGTCAGACTCCGTGGAACGTTTTCCGTCGTTTGAGATTCTCAAGAAACTTGATCGAAACGCAGCTTGAATCACATGCCTAACCGAATGAGATCTAATCGACAGACGGACAGAGAATAACACTAACAGTACATTAATTAATGCGCATAATCTGAATACACTAGCTCGGGGTATAATCCCTACTTATGGAGCAGGTTATGATTTATGAAACAGCTAGAACTTCTGTGAATTTTAATTATCATTATGTTATATCTTGTCATATTGTGTTATATGATATTTAAGTTATCAATAAATTAAACCTTTTAAGCATTTTTTTTAATAGTTAATACATAGTAATAGAGATTTGTACCTGTTAATTTATATTCGTTATTTTATTTGTTCTCAGTTTTCTTTTTAGTTGACTTTATGTCAAATGCTTTTAGTTAACGTTAATTGAAACAACTAAGAACGGATACAGTCAAGTGTTGACTGTATAAGGCCACAGATTTTTGAAGATTATGAAAAAAATCAGATTGAGAAAACTGTTATTGGTAAACGCGATTTTCGAAGAAACAAAAAAACATAATTTTCAGTTATACGTCAAGCAGTTCAAGCAGTTGGAAAAAAATACTGCGTGAAAAAAACACTGCTTTCTTGCTTGCAGTGGACGCAGTGCAAATCTATATGAAACTTTGAATAACTTTTATGTTCATTATCCGATCGGAACCAAATTTTCACCGATCGTTCACCAAAACTGAAAACTGTAGCTTTATTATTGCGTTTGCTATACGGCTTATCGATTTGCGGGGGCGGTAGTAGGGGTGGCCCAAATTTTAAAACAAATTTTACAGCGTATGACCCACATAATTGCTGTCACCAAATTTAATGGCTCTAGCTTTCTTAGTTTCTGATATATAGGCGTTCATATAGACGGACAGACAGACATGTCTTAAACGATTCGGCTAGTGATCCTGAGCAAGAATATACATATATACTTTATGGGGTCCAAGATGCCTCCTTCTGCCTGTTACGCACATTTCGACAAACACAATAGACCATGTATTTTTTTAAAATTCATGGTCTAAAAATAAAATAAAATATACATTTTGTATAAAAGCGGAATTTCTTTTCAACTGCCATAACCTCAAACGCAACCTTAACGCAACATTTTGAAGAGAACAATGTAAGGTTGACTAGGCCAGGCAATCAACTGAACTGAATAAGGAGCAACAAGTTCAGCAGGAGGTAAATTGACCTACTAGGTTGCGGAATTCTTCTCCATATATAAACAACATTTATTTGTATATCATATCGTATTATATCTTTACCCTTTATCCATATGATCCATTATTCAATCATACCTTATGTCATATTATATTTATAATCCTTTAAGAGCATTTAGACTTCGTTTCTGCAGAGTTTTCTAACAGCATTCAAATTTTGCGCTTTACGGATCACTTGGTTTCAAATTTCAGCACATTTCTGATCTCCGCTCAACTAGCGTTCATATTAATGTCGTCGTGTGAATGCCGCTAGATTTATAAAGCTCTTCTCACAAACTTGCTCATACTAATACCTGATTAGATTAATATCCGCTACATTTCGACATCATTAGAATTATTCCAGAGACTCCCGCAGATTCCCCCCAAATAAATAACAGGTTCTTTGTCATTTTTCTAACTCATAATTATTTTCACTTATCTCATTTAGATCTCTTGCTGTGTGTGCGTGAATGTTGTGGAGTGTGTGTGTGTGTTTGTGTGTTTGTGGGTGTGTGTGTTTGTGGGTGTGTGTGTATGTGGGTGAGTATGAGTACCTATGCGTAAATACTTGGTTACAATGTTCTGCCACATACACACATCGATCGTCATATATATATGTATATATAAACAGTTAGTTTATTGTGTTCTTGATAGACTGTCGCTTAAAGTTAATACATAAAGTCAATACATCTAAGATATACCAGTGTGTTTGTGTGTGAGTGTGTGAGAGCCTGTATATATATATTTTAATATAAATGTTAGTTATCGTCTGATCAGTTAATGTAAAATTAAATTTATTTACAAAGTGTTTGCCTAACTTACAATGCTACTAATGCACACACACACACACACACACGCACACACACATCAACACGCAGCCTGGCACAAACAAACAAACACACACACACACAGGCAGCCAGCCGCACACATACACACTTACGCGCAGTTCGCACTACACACTAACGCGCACCCAACAATGCACTGTGCTCTGTATTCTGTGTCCTGCTTCCTTTCTCCTTCTCCTCTCTCTCTCTCTCTCTCTCTCTCTGTGTTGATTTATTAAATTTTAACTAATTTCGTCTATTTTCATTTGCAATTTGAAATATGTTTTTGTATTTTCCATAAATAGTTTATGCTTTACTTGTTGTTCTTGTTTCTGTTGTTCTTTTGGCAATTTGATTTTATTGTTCGAATTAATCAGCTGTAGCTCGAGTTGTGTGTGCGAGTGTGTGTGTTTGTGTGTGTGTTACAACATTATTTCAGAGTTAATTAAAACTACACTTCGCTAATAATGAATTTATTTACAGTGCTTGCTCCGCGTTTTCATTCTCATTCCACTTTCTACCCCATTTCTTGCCATTTTTCCTACATTCGCATTCGCATTCACTTTAGTCATGCATAATTATAAACCACAATTTCCATATGCACTTCTTTGCTAATTAACTCTCCGCAATGTCAACTATACTTGCTATGTGTGTGTGTGTGTATGTGTGTAGAAAGATGAGTGAAGGCTTTGGTTATATACAATCAGAAATCCAAAAACAATTCAACTTTTTGTAGATTAAAATGCACAATCAAAACACAAAAGTGGCATTTAATGCCCTTGAAAGAACATAGCAATTTAGAATTGAAAATGACGAGTTCGAGCTCTAGCACCCTAGACAGTGCCACAAAGCAGTCTGTGCACAATTTTTTTCTAAACTTTTTAATTCAATTTGGGTTGCTTAGGGACCACAAGCTGGGAAAGTCAAGTCAAATCTGGGCTCAAACTGGCTCACAATGCAAACAGTTTGAATACATACACACTAGACTGTGTGTGTGTGCGAGTGTGTGTGAGTGGGTGTGAATGAGCGTTTTATTTACAGCAAATAGCACTACTATTATTAAGACTTATTATGCCGAAGACGTAGAGGCGGTGGCCGTGGCGTGTGGTAAAAAAGTAAAACATCTTAATATAAAATTGAAATGAATATCTCAAAATGTGGTAAACTTTATACTCAATGCGAGCGTTGACTTTTGTCAGCCACTGTTCTGCACATTGGCCTAAGCATTAGCATTATCATTTATGTAGTTAGTATGTATGTGGATATATGTTCTTGTGTTTGTTCTTTAATTTTGTTGTTCGTTTGTTGTGGCTTGCAGTTTTTTTTTTATTATGCATTTGTTTTATTTATTATATATCAATTAACCGAATTGTTGTTGTTGTTCTTGTGTACTCGTCTCTCTCGCACGTCGCTTACATTTAAATCATGACTTAGGATTAAAGAGTTATTATTTTTGTTTTATTCACTAGGTGCATCTCATGTTTTTTTTTCTAGCTTAACTAACGAAATCAATGCACGATGCGATTTCGTGTTCTTTATGCTCTGTCGAATTAAACTAGCTTCCTCTCTTTCGCTCTCTCTGTCTGTCTCGCTCTCCCATCGTGATGCCCTCATCGATGGTCTCTCAATTTATAATGACATCCTTCGCCTGCTCTGCCGCTGCATTCCTTCATCTCACGCACAGCACGGGACGCTGTCGTCGTTGCAGGCGATTGCTGCTGCTGCTGCTGCATGTTGCATGCAACTGGGGCCATGCTTCGTCGACGACTTGTGTGTGCAACAACGATGCTGGCCGCGCCTGTCGCTGGCGCTGCAACTTCGCGGAGAGTTGCAACAGCGCAGAAAGCATTGTCTCAGTCGGCGCCGCTCCGCTGACGTACCAATGTTGCAGGCAGCACGAGACGATGCTGAGCAGCATGCAACAAATGCCGCAATAGAAACTGTTGCTGTTGCTGCTCGAATTGTGCTGCATGGCCGCAGGGTGTTCACCTAGAGGGGAGAATGGGAAAGAGAAGAAAATAAACTTTGTTAGCTGCTTAGTTCATTAGCTAATTGTTGCAACAATTTGTTGCTGCTGCAGTTGCATGCGTCACCGGATGTAATTAACTGCAGTTTTCTTTCCTGCTCTCTGTTCTTCTTGCTCTTGTTGCTGTTGTTGTAGTTGTTGTTGTTGTTATTAGTGTCTTATGTTGCTGCTGTCGCCTTCCGATTACCTTCTGTGCAACTTGGCAACTTCAATCGCTCGAGGCAGACGAGGCACAGATAATATCGACAGTTGCGCCTCCTCTGCCTTTGCATGTGGCGCATTTCCTGTTTGTCAAACAAGCTGCCAACAACAACAACCCTTAACAACAACAAAGGCATTCAGAGGAAGCAAAGGGAGGCGCCTCCAGTTGAAGCGAGTCTTGATTATTGGCATTTTGAGCTCACAAGAAATAATTTCCGCACTTCTTTCAGTGAGCGCATACACACACGCAAGCACACACCTACACACACATGCAAAAAGAGCTGAACTACACTTGGCCACGCCCTCCGCCCCCTGCCCTCTTGTAGTCCCCCTGCTGCAGGTCTGAACTTGCAATGCGCGCTGCTAACAGGCAACTTCCTGTCATAAACATGCAAAACTGTCAGGCACACACAACATTTCACACATCTGCAGACACACACGCACACACACACATGGCTTGTACTCACCAATAATTACGTGCACATAGACGCTAGAGGTTTTTGCCACCGTGGGCACACAGGTGTAGTTGCCAGTGTCGCCGGGCATGGCGCGCTTGATTTTTAATCTGTGGAAACAGTAAGAGTCAAAGAGCAAAGCACAGTGGGTTAGTAGAGTGTTTGTACGTAGGTATGTATGAATAGGTATGTATGAATATAGTAGTAGGCAGCTCTAGCAATGTGCCAGCAAATGAATAATCCACTCGACACCAACTGGCATGGGAAGGAGGAGAGAAAGGAAAGTTGGAGTCGTAGCCGAGCCGCATCCAATGAAAGCAAAGCGTTTTGTAGCTGGCAACATTAAAAACTTTGCTACTTTATGTGGCAGGGGCACATCAAACGGGCGGGAAGGGAGAGGGGTTAGAGCAGTGTAAAAGAAGAGGTAGTTAGGTAGGGTAAGTTAGCAGGGATTCAACTGAAGTTAGGAGACGGTGAGGTGGAGTTGCCCCACTGAGTTTATGACTCTTACGCTTATTGTCGGCATCTGCATTTTATGGTCGCTCGTGTCGTTAGTTAACGAATGAAAATGCACAACGAGCACACACGAGAGAGAGGAAGGAAGAGAGAGACAGAGAGAGAGAGACGTACAAATGACACTGTACGTTCTATGGAGTTACCACTGTAGTTAACTGTCAAGTGCAAAAAACTAAGGCAAATTAAAAGTCACACACGGCTAACTGCAGCGCGTGTAGCGTGGGAGTTGATAGACTGGTCAAATACCCTGCATGTAGCTGCATTTATGGCACACAAAAGTAAAAAGCCTTAATGGGTTTAAGAGCTTAGCAGTTACGACTTGAAAAGTGTTTAATGATTCGTAATTTAAGTTTAAAGAGAAAATAATTAAGTCTTTTGTTGGGGTGTTTAAGCAGGTTACTTTGCTAGTACCAAACATGTTTAGGAGTTTCCTTATCTTTAAAGTTCTAGAACGTAATTTTATGACTAAATAGAAGAACACTTTAATACTCTTCGTCTATTGAAAGTGGTCAGAATACCGTATACTAACTCTATGCCAATCATGAGCAATATTGACCAGGCATAAGATGGCGTGCCAGACTCCATAAAGTATGTACATATGTATCTTGCTTGGCATTACTAGCCGAGTCCGTCAGTCTGTCTATCTGTCCGTCTGTCTATATGAACACACAGATCTTGGCTATTATAAAAGCTAGAGACACCAAATTTGCCATGAAGATATCTTGTCTTATATATTGTCTGCTTCACAAGTTTATTTGAACATTTAGCTGCCACGTTTTCAAAAATCAATAAATAAGTTCATGGATAAATATTTTTGGAAAAAATTTTATATCTCCTTAGGTTTTCTTTGCTTTTCAAGTAACTCATTATACGATTTTTATTGGGTTTATTTTTACAGCCGCTTCTCCTTAAAGATTCTTTTAAAGATAACTGTTAAATTCGAGCTTTTTCCTATTCACCTAGCAGACCTTTTACAGCCTGCTGCACCTGTGTGGAATCTAATATGGCAGCAATTGTTTTCACTCGATAACATTGTGTGAATTCTTGTCTCCCCTCTCTCTCTTTCTTTACTTCCCTCTTTGTCTAACTGTAAATGTGGCTTACACTCGCGTCTTACAACTTAATTAAGCTTTAGGCATTTTAATGCAAATACCTAAAACAAGTATGTTTGCTTTGCACTCACACAAAGAGAGAGAGAGAGAGAGAGAGAGAGAAATACAGACAGACACGCGCGCTCCGACTTACCTGGAGGTGAGACCATCCGACCAATCATCCTCGACACGTATTCTGGCCAGGGAGCTGTCGATTTCGTTCTCGTGCTTATTATCAAGCATTTCGCTGCCTAGAAAGGGGAAGAAACAGAGCGCGAGAGCGAGTTATGTAAAATGTGCTTGGGCAAATTGAATTGTTTGAAATGTCATGCGAAAAAGAATTACGCATTACGCATACGCACCTTTGTACCAGAATATGTTGCCCAAGTCGTGCGGCCCTTGCATTATCTTGCAGGTTAGATTAATGTCGCTGCCCGTTTTCACCATCAGATCGCTGGGTCCGTAGATTTCCGCTTTGAGCTCTGCTTAAGAGCGCCAACCGAGCGAGACGGAGAGAGACAAAGACGGGGCGAGAATGAAAGAAAGAATGGCGGAACAAAAAGTCACTTAAGTGCAGAGCACACACTGACAAAGCGCTGTTTTTGTAATGATAATAATAATAATAATAATGTTAATGATAACGCCCGGCTTGAGCTCGGGCTCGGATCGTCTATTCCTCCATTCCCCTTCCCCTACGCCTCTGCCTGCCTGTTACTTTATTACACAGAAGCGTGTCTCTATTATGCTGGCGATAAGCTTTTGTTATGCCTTATAAAAGCCACACACACACACACACACACACGCCGCCGCATACACACGCGCTGCGAGTCATACACACACTCATACGCCCCGTGGTACCTGCACTTTAATTCGTAGCCCGCCCTCAATGGAATTGTCTAAAAATTTGCCGCCTTTCATTTGCAGCTGGCGAAAACAAAATCAAAGTGTCAAGCAGAGTGGCAGAGCGCGCGCGAAGTGTCTTTTGCTGTTATGCCAACTGTCAATGATTTCAATTGCGCAAATAGAAAATGAGGAAAAACGTAAGGGAAACGGAAACGCACGTTATATGCGGGACGAGCGGAGGTGGGGCAAAATGTTGAATTTGTTCGGACAGGGCAAATGCGATTTTCGGTGATTTGGACTTATGACTGAGAGCGCTGCTGCTCCTACAGTTGGCCTAATAGAATAAGTTCCCCACTCCCCCGCTGCCAGTAAGCCACACCTTTCCCCTCACCTGCCCACAAACAGTTACCCCTCCCACAGTTTTCCCTTCTGCCGTGCTCTGCGCATTTACTGTGACTGACTTTAAGTTTAACTAGAATTTGTACAGGTTTTGTTTTTGTTATGGCTTTTGGCTCGTTCTCCGTTTTAGCTTTTTTTTGTGTGTGTGTGTGTGTGTGTGTGTGTGTATTTTTTGCTTTTTTGCTGCCTCATTGCCACATTAGTGGCAAAACGCTTAAGAGCAAAGCGCGCTGAAAGTGGCACAGCGGCAGCAACTGCTACACACGTTGTTTGCTCCACTTTTCGCAGCACACACACACACACACACACATTCGCACACACGCACACTTAGTTGAGCACTTGCTTTTTGCAACTTGCAACTTCGGCCCTAAAGAACCGCAAAGCCAGCGTAAATAAATTGCAAGCGACGATGAAGGCAGCATGAAATGGCAACTGCAAGGGGGGAGCGGCCGAGTTCAGGGGAAGGGAGAGGGGAAGTGCTGTGTACAACTGATACTTTGGCACTGTTTGCCACACCCACACACACACACACACAAACATATATGCACACACACGCCATAAAGTGGCGTAGCCATTTCAATCGGCAAAGCACAAAAAGTGTTGCGTTTTCGGGGCGCGCGCACTTGATTTGCATGCGTTGAATACGCATGTGTGTGTGCATGTGAGCATAAATTGCCAAACGAGTGCTGGCCCCCCAAGCAATGTGCTAAAGATATTGACTTTGGCAGTCGCCATATCTGCAGCCGATAGTATCAACAGCAATAACAACAACAAAGCATGGGGCAAAGCAGCTGCAGAAACTTTTGTTCATGCTCATAACTTTGTTGCATACTTTGCGGCTTTGCGCCTGTTGTTCAAGACTTTTTTGTCAGTTATCTTGCTGTCGCTTTTTCTTTCCCTTCCTCCCTCTCAAGTTTAAACTGTAAATTTCGTCGAGCTTTATAAATACGCCATGCGATAAGGCGCTGAAACAGCTGATGTATTTTGCCTTGCTTAATCTAAATTAAATGCCAACTCGCTAGCATAATAATACACTGCACGAAACGAGGGGCAAATACACACACACACACACACATACACACATAGAAATCCCCAAATGGAATACCGAACATGCCAGCTGGCGATTATCTGCTTTGCTTTATGGACCCGCATGGCGTGGATTCATTGAGAGGGGGAGGGGGGTAGCCCTTGTAGCTGTTGTTGTACCTGGCAAAACAATTGTGGCCCGTCTATGACTTTTGCCGCCGACTTGGCTACACACAATTCGCCGCTGTGTATATGTGTGGGTGTGTGTGTGTGTGTGTGTGTGTGTGCAACAAACAACGAAGGCAGCCGCAGCCAGAAGACAGCCAAAAATTATAGCCGCACATGCAGCTGACAACGCAACGCAAGCCACGCCCATCTCTGTCGCGCTATAGTTCGCACGCCAACTTGTACGTTAGTGTCAGTGTGTGTGTGTGTGTGTGTGTGTGTGTGTGTGTGTGCGCAAATTCATGTGGCTTCTGCAGGTGTTAACAGTGCGCGTGTGTGTGCGCCCGCATGTGGCTGCGCTACGTTTTGGTGTTTCAGCTTTGCTTGCATTCGCCTTGCACTGCGCGTTGACAAGCGGGAGAGGAGGGAGAGAAAGTGAAAAAGCGAGCAGGAAGGGAGGGCAATAATAGAAATGCGCTGCCATTGCCTACGGGGCAAATTGCTTATTTAACAATAATTAGATTAACCGTTAGCGGCAATTGGCATGTGTAATTTGGCCCAAGGCAGCTGCATTATGGATAAACTGGCGTTTAGTGGGCAGAGAGAGACAGAGATAGAGAGAGAGAGAGAGAGAGACGGCAAGAGTGTGAGAGAGGAAGAGTGGGAGAGGCAACTGAAGTTTGCCAAGCTCAGCGCAAATTCCCTGGCGAAGCTGCTTGAAGTTTTCATTAGTTGAGACGAGCCAAAAAAAAAAGAAGGAAGCGGAAGCGGAAGTAGCAGCCATGGCTGGACCACGTTAGCTTACGTTGCGCCTGGCCACATGCCAAGTCCAGCCAAAAAAAAAAACACACCGTTACGATAACGGTAAAGGCAGCTGGCAAACAACACTCCGAACTCGACTCAAGCCTTGTTTACACACAGAGAGAGACGACGGGGCCGCCGCCGCCGCCGCCGCAAAGCCACAAAAGGCCAAACACAGAAAACGAGGCGGCAAAGACAGCCAGACGAAGGCAGCGGCAGAGAGCCAAAAGGCTACAGCAACAGCGACAGCGTTGCAGACATCCTCTGCCTGAGGAGGAGAAAAGGGGAGGGGAGGCAAAAAGTCATGAAAATGCATTTTCATTTTTCTCGATTTCGTGCACAAAATGCGCATAAGCCTATGGGCCCATAAACATAAACATTTGGAGCAATGAACTCGGTGCATGGCATACTTTTTTTCGGAGGCCCTGCACTTGCACTTGGGCACACTGCGCAGTGCAAGAGGGGGACAGAGAGAGAGAGAGAGAGAGAGAGAGAAGGGGATAGGCACAAAACATTGTAAGCGAGGAACTACAATTGAGTTGAGCTGCCTGTGTCGAGTGCAGGGTAGCTGCTAGTTGGGTAGACTGCCTGCGTTTGCCATGCTAGCTTGACTTGTCTTCCTTTTCCTCTTTTTCGCTCTCTCTCTCTCTGTCTCTCTCTCTGCTTTGCTTTGCAGTTTATTTTTTATAATTTTACAGGGTATTTCCACGTGCACCATTGCCACATTTTGTTGTTTGTAGACGCTGCTGCTGTTTGTAAAAATTTATTGCCCTGCATATGTTGATGTATGTTTGCACACATGTACAACATATACAAGTATTTATTGCCCCCTCCTGCCCCAGTCCCATTTACCCTTTTGGCTTTCCCTTTCCTTTCCTTTCCCCTCTCCCTTGCCCTCTCTCTGCTGCTGCTCTCATCTCGTGCCCGTTTCGGCGCAGCTAAGTGACATAACACACAATTTAACAGTTATACGCTGCGGCTTTTTAAAGCTCGCCTCGTCGCTTTAAGCGCGACTGGCAGTTGCCCATTAATCTTGGCAGCAAGACAGCACGCACTGCCACGCACTCTCCAAAACGCAAATTGCTCGGAATTAATTGTCAAATCAAATAAATAAATTCAATTTGTAAAAGTCACCGTCAGCGTCAAAATTTGATCGAAATATTCTTAAGCATTTCTGCGGCAGAAGGAGGACAAAGAAAGAAATATGTACAGCGGGGCGGGGTGGAAAGATGGAAATGCCAAAACATCATCATCATCAGCTTCTTCTCACAACAATGTACCATAGTCCTAGTTCCAGTTGCCTGCCCCGCCCACATTGGAAATTTCATTTCTTGTGATTATTATTATTATTATTATTATTAATTCGAGAGACATTAATCACGAGTCGAGCACGGGTCGCTCGCTCGTCTCTCTCTCTCTCTCGCTCTGATAATATACCAGCAATTTATCATCGTGTACAATTTCTTTATATACAATTCTGTTTTTCTTTTTTGGGCTGCCACAAACAATGCGAGAAATACGAGAAATACGCGAAATAGTTCAGCATTCTGTTCTGTTCTTTTGTTATGGACCGCAATTTCCATGTGCGCCCTGACTTATGCAACGCTTTTGCGCTCGAAATAAAGCTTAATGCACTTTATAATGCCAATAAAGTATGTACAATATTATGATAGTCGGATAAGGCGAGGCGTGGCAGAGGTCATAACTTCGTTTGGAGGGTGGCAACTCAAGCGAACTGAGCTTTTAATATGCAAATAATTTCGAGCTTATTGTGTGTTGTGTGCTCACACAGATACAAATTTGCACACACACAGACTCAGTTGTATCTGCGATTGGGGTAACGTGATATTTTCTTGGGGGGATCGCTTTGATTAATTGCTGGTAATTAAATCTGTCTTAGATTGTGCTACATCATTTGGCATTATTATTTAACTTGCTGTTAATTCACTTCAATTTCTCGCGCTGAAATGGGACAAGCTCAATGTCAAGTTCTAAACTCGATTTCGCTTGGCCAATGAATTTTACACCTTCTATAATCCGTTTATAGTACTTAAATCATTCTGAGGGCACAAATTGTCAAGGGGGAGGGGGGAAGGAGAGGAGGAGACAGGCCATTCTGGCCATTCCGATTCATTAAATTGCGAGAAAACGAGACACAGAATTAAATGGCAAAAGTAGCCAAGGCCAAAGCAAAGCGAGTGAAAACAGAGATAGAGAGAGAGAGAGAGAGAGAGAGAAAAGCTGGAGAATTCATTGAGAATATTTTTAATAAGCTGATGAAAGCATTTGATATATTTATAGCACAGCGCAATGAAGCAGAAATAGCTAGAAAATTTATAAATATTTAATGTAGCAATGTGAGTTGTCTTTAACTTGCAAATTGCCTCAGTCTAATTTAGCTTAGCTTGCTGATTATCCCTGATATGTTTCCACACGTAATTACATATAAATCACGTTTATTATATCGCGGTATTATCCTTGTCTAGACAATAAATGGCTTTAAAAAGGCTATCGAAAATATTAGCTTAAATTTGGTGTGTTTTCTCTCACTCGCTCACTCTGCCTGTCTTCTTCTATATGCTTTGCCTTTTTGGCCGCCAAGCAAGAAGTGCTCTTTGTGCATAGATGATTTGGCTGCGAGTCGAATAAACAATATTGTGCAATACTTTGCTGAAGAAAAAGAGGAAGATGAGGGGCAGGAGAAGAGGAGGAGATAGGGAAAGAGAGGGAATGCAGAGCTGAAAAGGAGGAGCACAAATTGAATGTCTAACTGGGCCGCTTGCGAGACTCAGTGAAATTATTTGCGCTTGATTGCATGCAATTTGCCGGCTGCTAATGTCAACAGGGCGAGGGCTGCAGGGGGGAGGGAGAAATGTATAGAAGGAGAGAGCTAGAGAGAGAGAGAGAGAGCAAGGGGGGACTAGCTGAGTGGCTGCCAGACAACTTCTTTAGTCTATGCCAAGCTACGCATTTAAATTGCCAGCATTTTGTTTAAAATTCAACTTGACTAGAGTCTGCTACCTTTGCTCCCCTTCCCTCTACCCTCCCCACTTTACCAGCCCCTACCTTCTCCTACCCCTGCTGACACCTGACCTGCTTGGCAGCGCGTCTGAAGTCAGAGCAATTTACGTGTTTTTTAAGATATTTTGCCTTACTTGGTATAGTTACGCTTGATTACTTTCGCGCGCGGGTAAACAAATTTAGCTTTCTTTTTCTCGCATTTTTTTCCATCTCTCATCTCTCTCTCTCTCTTTCCCACTCTTTCTATTTTTTTCGTAGGCCATCCCGCTCTTACACTGCCAGCAAGCACATAATTTCATTTACAATTTGCCAGCTTCTTTATCAGCGCAGCCGAGGCGTGTTTTTTGGTAATTTGCCTTAAAGTTCAAATTAAAATCAGGGGCGGCGGCAGCGGAAGGGGCGTGGCTGCATAGTTTGACACCTTGTCGGGTGACGCCGTAATAAAGTTGGTAATTTAAGCAATTGAAGCGGGGCTGCCTTTGCATTAAAATGTCTAAAGTATGCCAGGAGCGGTCCTCCTTCCTCCCTCGCCTCCTGCTGCTTCTCCTCGACCTTCTTGACTGATGTTTATGGGGCTTTGGTCAACTTGACGCTGTTTGTTTTGCAACGAGAGTGTATTAGAGAGAGTGTTTGTATGTGTGTGGGTGTGTGTGTTTGCGAGTGTAATAGAATTTCTCTAGTGCCAAAAGGAAGAAGAAGAAGCAGCCGCAGCAGCATCAACAAAAACACAAACAAATTTATGGAATTTTTAGTGCAAAATTTTTATTTGCATAAGCGCATAAAAACTACTGGCATCAGATGTATGTGTGCAGCGACAACAACAACAACAAGTAGGAGCTCCACAACAAGAGCAGGAGCAGCACAGTGGGGCAAGCGCAAGCAAATAAAGCGGATAAACAGCAGATACATGTATAAATAATTATGCAAATATCAAGTCAGCAAAGGTGGCAGGAAAAAAAATAAGAAATAACTGAAGATTTCATATATCCTATATTATAGTATAGCTAGCAGAAAAACTTATTTGAAATGAAATAAAAACTTTTTGAATTTAAGTTGTGCCTTAGACCAATTTATAAAAATATTCAAATAAAATTATAGTTTCTAAGTATATAAAGATTTAAAGTTATCTATTTGAAGCTATGATTTAACTTGCATAAATAAGTCAATTAATTATTGATTCTTTTTTGAAGAAAATTGACTTAATGAACTGTCAATAAAAACCAAGTAAGAACGGTTTCAGTCAAATTTTGACAATATAAGTCTATCAATTTTTAATGTATAAGTAATTAAAGTTAATTATCCGATTGCAACCAAATCAAAAATAATTTCAGATATTATAATTATTCTAGACACAAGGAAAATTTTGAAGTTCTGATTGAAATTCGGTTTACATCGATTAGGATTGATGAGCAGGGGCGTGGACAAAACAAACTTAAAAACTCTTCAAAACAAGTGTTGTCATACAATTTGGTGCTATAGCTTTTAATGTCCCAAAGATTTAGGCGTTCTTACAAGCAAACAGACCATCAAAGCTGTATCGGCTTGGATTTTGATGCTGATTCGAATATGTGTACTATACGGTGTTGCTGATGTCTCCTTCTACAATACATTCTACATTCTACAATACTTGAACTAAAACAAGTAGGGAAAGCTACAGTCGAGTGCACCCAACAGTAAAATACCACTCGCTCAGTTTCGAAACAAATTATCACATTTTTATTTCCATCAACAAACTCTACATAAGTTAATCTGCCACCTATAGTTTAGATTAAATCTATCTTTGCATAGCGCCATCTCCATATGAAAACATCATGACCTCACGATATGCTACAATGGCGCAAGCAGTGGAACTACGGAAAACATTTAGATGAAAAACTTCTGTGTTTATTGTCCGATCGGATTTTAATTTGGAAAATAGATTTATATTTATAAATATCTATGTTTATACCAAAACAAAAAGCTATAACTTCAATATTTTTCCTAATAATCATAAATCGATTTGCCTGGGCGGTGGGCGTGACATCGAAAATTGAAAATAAATTCGATCTACCTTTAGTATACAGGAACCTTCAAGTGAAATTTGGTGCCTCTATGACTCAATCGATTCAGCTAGTGATCCTGAGTCAGAATATATATTCCATGGTTGAATAGTATAAATATACAAATTCAAAGAGATACTTCAGCATACTTTGCTACATAGCTGAAGCAAATTTTTACTTGTTTTTCCATTTCATTTGCACAAATTAGCAAGTCCTTGTCGCAGCTTTTGCCCCACTGTGTCTGCAGCTGCCTTCCACGTGAGTGGCATGTCGAATATTTGATATGCACATTTCTTTTTGGGCATTCAAATGAGTTGAACATGAGCTACCGAATGCGATTCGGGCGTGGGGATTCTATGTTTGTTTTATTACTTTAACTGCATTCTAGGTGGAGGTTGCTTGGGTGTGTGGGGGGGGGGGCGTGGCATGTAGTGGGCGCTTATGGCAGTCATTTGCATTTCCGCAAATGAAATATTTATGACCGTGTGTACCAGTGAGACAAAGACAGTATGTGTGAGTCTGAGTGTGTGTGTGTGCTGTGTGTGTGCTGTGTGTGCTGTGTGTGTGTGTGTGTGTGTGTGTGTGTGTGTGTGAGTGCGTCTCTGCAGCGACTGTCTGACTTGACGTTTGTTCTGTCAGTCTGTCAAGTTGCTCGTGTTGCTGTTGTTGTCTTCATTTCTCATATGCGTGTTAGCTATTCCCAGCCGCTTTTCATATTGGTTATGCCAGCGTGCGAGTGTGAGTGTTTGTGCGTGTCTGTCTGTGTGTGGGCAGTCCACACTAAAACATTCATGACACACTGGGCAGCTGACCGAAGCATTTATATTGGACAAAAGTTGCTGGGCATGTGACCAAGTTCAGATGAGTTGGCTAAAACAACACACACACACATACACACGCACACATGCAGAGTAAGCGAGAGCGAGAGAGACAGAGAGAGAGAGAGAGAGAGAGAGAGCGAGACAGGGCGAGATCAGAAATCAAATAAGCTCATTGAGGGCAGTCTTCCGCACCAGAGGCTTTTAACAAAAATGCATTGCTAATGCGATGCGATAAAAATGCACTGAGCGAAAAATTCATAAGCAGCGCACACATAAACGGGCAGGCACTGTCTCCCTCCCTCTCCCTCCTTCTCCCTCCTCTCTCTCCATCATGCCCTATTTAAGTTTGTGGGCCATAGATAAAAAGTTACATTCCCAAACAGTTGCAGAGTTGCGCTCCGTTCAGGCCAGGAATTTTACCTGCGATACGAAACCAGCAGCATTTTTCAATTAGCTCAAAACTGCTGACTGTGTGTGTGTGTGTGTGTGTGTGTGTGTGTGTGTGTAGGGCCAACACCTTTGCCTAAGCGTAGGCAAACAAAGCCAAGTTGTGCGTAAGCCTGTGCCCTGATAAAGTAGCTTGTCTAGTTGCTAACTGGGCTAAGCTGCTGAGCATTTAGCCAGACAACAACAGCAACACTAACAATTGCCATTTTGCGCATAATCGAATTTGCAATTTTATAATCACACAAGGCAGCTCACACGCTCTCTCTCTCTTTCTCCCTCTCTCTCTCTGTCTCTCTTTCGTACACAGCAACCCGATACGCTTAGCCTGGCCCACATGATGTGTAAATAACATGCATATTGTATGACTTCCTTAAGCTCATGAAAGCTGCATGTAGTCCTAAAACAGGCAGCAGGATTTACTCGTCGTTCATGTATGTAGTTTTCGGCTCGGGTTCAGGCTGAGGCTCCGGCACACTGACTGCTAAAAGTAATCACTTCAGTGGTTTGTGACCAAATTATTGCCCAATGGTACCTCTCGAATTTCGTTTTGGGGCCATTTTTGCAAAAAATTCTCAATTTTCAGCATGTGAAATTTGCCTATTTACCCAATCGCAGACCCTTTTGTCCACACACATAGCCCCCCGCCATAGGGTGAGAGAGTTATGATAATTGCTGTAAGGGCTAAAGTTCTTTATGCTCTGCACATTGGACCATTAACACAGGCGGGTTAGTATTACAGCAAGTCGATATTTACTGCTGGTTCGACAAATGAATTTGCTGCGTCGCAATTTGCAGGTGCTGTGGTCATTCATTTGTGCCCCGTGCTGTGCCACTGTGACTCTCTGTATAGGGCCGTTTAAAGTTCACTGAACTAATGGGCCCATTGTTGACACACACATAGCACTCAAGTAACGCAAAGAAGGGGACACTCCAAGGTGTTTCTGGGAAAAGTACAAGAGCCGATTTGAAAGTGTGTGTGAGTGTGTGCTGACATGTGTAGACAAACAAAGGATAATGGTATAACAAAATGCTCCAGGCCTAGCTGAGAGTATTGTAAGCTGAGCTTATCTTTCGGTAATAACTAAACAAATGTTACAGATAAAAATACTTTCGAAAAAGAAGGGAATCAAAGCGTAGGAGATTCGCAATTCAAACAACCTAACGCAGCGGAACTTTCAAGTGATTTGCACTCACAAGTGCTTGCAAGTGTATTCGCTGAATTCGTTGAAGTCTTTTGCTGGAATTTCAGCTTAGTTAAGATTGTTGCCAGGTTAAATATACAAATGAGCTAAGGTATTTTGGGTAGCTATACGATACTTTCCCACTGAAGTGGCTTGTCGTCTGTGAAGAGGGCTAACACTCACCCACAACGTTGAATGTGTAGGACAGTGACATCTTTGGCTCTGTGTTGATTTGGCACTCGTAAACCCCGGAGTCACGTGGCTGCGGATATTTGATTTGTAGTGTCCAATTGGCTGAGTTATCGGGACGCAGCACCTGTGATGAGTCACGTGAAGGAAGGAAGTTCAATTGGTTGCCACATCCATGCACACTTACCTGGAAACGCTGATCGGAAGTGTAGGTGGTGCTGCCTGCCGTGAGTATATGCAGATCACGTTTGCGTATCCACGAAACCTGCAAGTGAATAGAATAAGGCAAGAACAGCATAAGTATGAGTTAAGCAGCTTGCTAACACATTGCTCACTTGCCAGGCTCACATACACTGGCTCTCTCTCTTCATCTCCCATCTCTTTCCCTCCCCGGTGTCTGCCAAGTTTAAAAATTACAAATTCCGCACTTAAAAGTTTCGCCCAAGTGCGTTTAACAGCGCTTTGTGTATCCCGTTTGTTGCCAACGTATTTGCGCCACGCCCCCAGCCTACCACTGCCACACGCCTCCTGCCACTTGCAACAGCAGGAGTGGCAAACACAAAGCACAAAGTTTACTATGGTTTTTTCGGTCTTGAGTGTTCGTACTTCTTTTAGGAATTTGTTGCCGTTGTTTCTGTTTCTGTTTCTGTTGTTGTTTTTGTTTGTTAATCTTTAACGTCTTGCCTTTGTTTTTGGCATTTAATCAACGACAAACAACTGGAAGAAGAACAAGATGCGGAGAGGAGGCGAGGAGGCGAGGAGAAAGCAGCACATAAGCCGCGTGAAAAGGGTTGAGCTCCCTCTCCAAGCTGCGCTTATCGATGCTCAAACCTACGCAATGATTGCCCCGCGTCGAACATAAATTACTCAGACAATTGTAAAAGTCTTTAAGCTGTGCAGGCGGGGTGGGGAAGGGGCGGATGTGGGAAGAGGGGAGCATCTTCCTGCAGGCTACTTCGAATTGTTTCAAAAATGCCGCTGTCACTGCGCGATAGACGGGCAGAGGTCGAGGGTCTCCGATTTTGGGGCAATTTTTATTATAGAGCTTGAATTACATTTTCATTTTCATTTGATTGTGGCGCCTCTTTACCCTCTCCCCAATCCTGCTCGCACTCCTGTAACTTTGGGCTAACCATTTGGTTTTGTTGTTATTTTTTCCTGGCCGTTGTCGTCTCCGGCGACCTTTGTGCCCTTTTGGCACATTGTTGCCAATTTATTTAATGTCCTTGGCTCTGTTCTGTTCTCTGCTGTTCTGTTCTGTCGGCCTTATTGTGATGCTCAATTTTAATTACAATGCTGCGGAAAAGTTTTGCACTGCAGGAAAAGCTGCTCCCTGCCCTGCCCCTTATCTCCCCTTTCCCAGCCCAATTAAACTTTAAATATTTTGCGACTGTCAACGTAAACTGGAAAATATGTGCCATTCGAAAACTTGTCCTTAGTTTATTAATAACGTTTATGACTTGGCCAATGGGCATTCATAACGACCAAGCGGAAGCAGCCTTGGCCAATAAAAGTACCGACTACAGTGACTACGTTGTGGCGCAAATAAACAATCCTTTTTTTCTCTCTCTCTCTCTCTCTCTCTCTCTCTCTCTCTCTCTCCCCCGTACAACTATTGGCCAGGCCAACAAATGTTCCCTCTGATCCTGTTCGATTCTAATAAATACATTCGAAAGTCAACACACACACAATTACACACGACAACAACAATAACAACCACACCCAATACAATGCAGACTACAATGCGAAAAGTAAAAGCGATGTGAGAATTGGAAAAAGTGGCTTGGCTGGGGGCAAACGGTCACGTAATACGTAAAAATAAAATTCATTTGCTTGTAAAAGTTTTATGCGCCGTTTTTATGCTTTTCATCATAGACTTTTCGGCTTCTCTTCGCTGCTTCTTTGCGCAGTTGTTGTCCTAGATTCCGGGAATCTGCTGGGCACGAAATGAGCTAATGCATTGGGAATTCGATATAAAACGCGCCTACAAAATGCGAGAGGCCAAGAGACAGAGAGAGAGAGAGAAAAGGGTCAGTTGGTCAGTGGCAATGAAAATCATTGAATTGACTTGCAGCTAAACCCTTGCCCAACTAAGATTACACGCATACAGACACATGCAGACACTATGTATACGAGGTCAGGGTTTTAATAGATAGTTATTGCCGGCTTTGGAAATGAAACTAGCACCCAATAGCGTATATAGCGTATATAGCGTATATAGCGTATATAGCATCAATAGAGATTTGAGTCTTACCATAAAAGCAAGTGCCATTTGGCTGGGCTGGATTAAGAACTACTCAACGAACTTGTTCGATGAATGCAATAGAATACCCTCATCAAAGGGAGCGTATAAAAGCGGCATAAGAACTTTGACTAGGCTGGATAATGGTGGAATTAAACCTGGGTGGCTGTAGATTAAATGATTTGGGTATCGGATATACGAAAAGGAAAATAATGAGGTGTTAACGAATTTAGTTATGAGTTAAGGATGCATTAAAAAATCATAAACAAGATAATTGTTTTTTTATAATTCATGTTTTAATCAAACATAGTGTAGGTAATATTAAACTGATATTTAATATTGTTCTAATGCGATAGTATGTAGTTGTCAATGCCTTATTAAATTATTTACAATTCATGTTTTTTTTTAAATGCAAAATTTTGATCAAATAAAGTTTAAATTTAAATAATGTGACAATGCATAAGTAAGGAGTTAACAATGCATTACTTTTATATCGTTTGACAAATTAAAATGTTCAAGAAATGGTATACTAACTTTGTGCATGAGAAGCCGTGGCAGATGGCAGACCCCACAAAGTATATATATTCTTGTTCAGAATCGTTAGTCGTGTAGAGAAAGTCATGTTCGTCTGTCCGTCTGTATGAACACATAGATCTCAGCTATAATAAAAACTATAGATACAAAATAAACCTTGAAAATTTCTGTATTTTGTCTGCTTTACAAGTTATTCTAAATTTTATATCCACGCCTACCGCCTCCTCTTTGTATATTGCATTATAGTATAAAATTAATTTTAAACGGTATTAAAAGAAGTTCTAATAATGTTTTTATGCGTAAGTAATGAGATATAAATGCACTAATCTGTCATTAACAGTATGTTGTATTATAGTAATGAGCTAAAAAGCTATCAATATATTTGGGAATTTGTTAAATGTAAATGTTCGCCATAAGTAATGCATAACATAAAAAAAGTTATCTTTAATACTTAATTTTAAAGCTTATTTCTTGCAATGCTTTAATAAGAAATTGAAGTAACAATCACTGAGAAATGAAACTGCAATACATTATCAATGACTTCGAAATGAAGTTGCCGACACTCGGCTTAAATACTTTTGCGATAATTATTTATTTATGCACTTTACAGCAATTCTTCGTAGCGACACTTCGTTCTTGGAACTATTTATTTGCAGTAATCATATTTTATTCAATTCCCCCTCTTTCTGCTCCTTCGGCTCTTTCTGCACACCTTCACTCCTAGTAGCAATTTTACAGCAAATCCGTTAATATTTAATTTCGCAGTAAAATCAAAAAGCAAAGTGAAAAGTTTGCAAAGTTCGCAGCAAAATCCCTTTCAGGCACGAGAGCACGAGCCACGCACCTACCTAACTACAAACATATGTATGTACAGCTATACATATATATGTATTTTTGTGTACTTGGATTTGGGCAGCAGCTCAGCAGCAGTTCAATTCACGCAGCTTGGGGATTTAGTCGGCACTTTGGCCACAGGTTGCACGGTAGCAGCTTGCCAACTCCCCGGAGTGTGTTAGCGATGGCAACGGGAATGGAAAGAAAAGGAAAGGCAACTTTGCGTTGTGCTCGGGGTATAATTTTCGTAATGTCGTTAGGTTTAAATAAATACCACAAGCATAGTTTTATATTATTTAACACTTTGTGTGTGTCTGTGTGTGTGTGTGTGTGCGTGTGTTGGTCGAGCAAAACTTTCGCCTGCCTGTTCCAGTTTTCTGTTTCTTTCTTTTTTTTGGCAGCGTTGCTTTTACTTTTTGCTTCTGTCACTTTTTAGCGCGCGCACTGAGAGCCAAATGAAGCAAGTTTCAGTGTGTGTGTGTGTGTAGCTGAAAACTTGGCGAAAATACATTAAAAACTTTGCTGACGCATTTTCTGCGTCTCTAACCAAGCCGGAGACTTTAGACTTTTGGGGTAACTTGAGAATTGTTACACAGTTGCACAGTGCGTCTGCCGCAAGAGCGTTTTGTTATTGTTGTCTGTGGCACGGGGCACTCAGCGCGGCGTCTCCCCGTCCCTCTCTTTGCAGTCGGAAACGGTGTGAAAATTTCATTAAAATGGCAAAAGCTAGGGAAAACAGTGCGCACTGTGTGTTTTCGCCCACTTGTTTTGCCTATTTACAAATTGCTGCAATGCTCCGAAAACTAATGAACTTTCTCTTCCCTCCCTTTCCCCGCCACTGGCCATCATCGTTTCATCAAGTTAACTTAATTCACGATTTGCGCACAATTATAAAAAGAGAGAGAGAGAGAGAGATAGAGAAAAGTAAATTATGCTCGATGAAGAGATCTCTCAACTTTGGGTGGGCGAAAACTTTTTGCTCGGCTCTTGTGCGTTTTTCGGGTAAACAAAGTTGTTAACAGATTTTGGGGCACAACGCGTCAGAAACAACGGCCATTGCATTAAAAAGGGTTCGCCGAACTGAAGTTCAGTCCTTCTTTTTTGATATCCACACACACACGCACACAAAATAATACACTGACTTTTTTTTCTGAATTTTTACAGCTTTCTCTGCTTATTGGAGTTGGTTTACCCTGCCACCTTTGAAAATTGTCAAAAGAGTGTAAACTTATTCTATGCAAATGTATGTAAAAAGCATAAGAATGCGTGACAGCTCCCACAAAGGGAATATTTTCTTGCTCAGAATCACTAGCTGAGTCGATTAAGCCATGTCCCTCTATTTGTCCCTCTGTCCGTCTGTTTGAAAGCATAGATCTCAGCTATTTTTAAAGCTAGAGATACCAAATTTGGCATTAAGATTTTTGTATATTATCTGCTTCATCAGTGCATATTCAATTTTAGATGCCACGCCCACCGCATTCGTAAATAAATAAATATATTGTTGAATTGGATTTGTTACGCAAGTAATGAAGTTACAATTTTCTTTCTGCGACATACACATTGATACATTGTAACATTATACATAAATATCATAATAATACATACATTATGCAGTTATATTGAAATTACACACCGATCGAATAATAAACATAAAAGTTTTTCAAGTAAACATATTCACCTCTTTCCGCTGCTTGCCGCGGCATCGCTTTAGTTGTTTCGCGCATGTCTGCATAAGTGTGTGAGAGTGAGACAGCAATAGAAGTACTTGTAGAAGACTTTGTTGTTAAAAAGTAGGACGAAGGGTATCATACTGTCGGGCATGCTCGAATGTTGTTTTCGTTACTTGTTGTTCTTGTTGTTGTAACATGACCAAATTGCGTCTGTACGCGCGCGTGTTGTAACAGCGTCCGCTTATGAGAAAAATGCTTCGACTACGGCGCAATAAATCAACAGTGAACGGACAATCCTGTGAAGTCAAGTTGAACAAGCGGATTCAAGCAGCTTCCGGCGCCCAAAAAAAAAAATCCGAGAAAAGGAAATCAACAACGGTAAAAACAACACACAAACAACGGGACAGCGCCAGAGCCGCAACTTAGTGAAAAGTCAGCCGTGAAAAGGGAAAATCTGGCGCAGTATGGTAATGGCGGACAGACAGACTGCCCCATCCTACTGACTGCCACTTACACCTACGCTCTCCCCCCTCCCCCCTCACCCCGCTCTCCTTCTATGCTTCTACCTCTCTCCCTGCACTTGGCTAACGAACTAGCAGCGCGAGCATAAATTACCCGAGAGCAGACGACAACTTTGAGTGCACAAAGTCCTTGCGTGGGAGTGCCTAGACAACAACCAGAGGGGCGAAGTAAGCAAGCGTTTGCGGGGGGTGGGGGAAGTGGGTTGTAATGGGGAGGCAACAAAGTTATTTGCCGTAACTGTTACACTTTCAATTTGAGTTTATGGGCCGCTGCTGTGGGTGACAGCGCGCGGTTCCAGCCTGTCAATTACAATTAATGTTTGCTTTTTTCGCCCACTCCCCCTCGTCAACTGGAGCAAACTTTTCCATGTGGGCGGCTGCGTATTTGCCGCCAAAAGTCGCAGTTTGCCACGACTGACAGCGCACAGGGCACACAATTCACTCTCGAACTGAGTATTATATACAATAGAAATGTGTTAAAATTATTTTGTTTTTTTGATAACCATAGAAACAATCCATATATTCCTCATGGAGAGCGAGAGATACGGTACGCACCTCTTTCTCCCCTCCCTCTTTATCTTCCACTCTAACTGCTCCCGACAGATGCCACAGGTGGCAATGTAGAGCAGCATCCACTGAAGCAGGATACCACGCTGCAACTGGATCTGGATGATTGCCATAGCAGCACAGATGATACGCCACCGACCATGATCATTGTGGAGACATGCATTAGCACCAAGGAGACGTCGCCCACATCGCCGTCTATGCCAACCTGCATTAAGCAGCAGGTGCAGGCGGAGCAGCAGGAGACAGCAGAGCAGGCGGGCTGCTCACTCACTCTGGGCCTCAAGCCGAATGTACAGTTCAATATGCTGCCACAGAATGTAGCAGCCAACACAAATGGCGAGCAGGCGCTTTCCGGCACAGAGGCAGCTCTGGCTGCGGCCACCATTTCGTGTGCCTCGGATATCTTTTCGACTAAACGGAACAGCAGCAACAACGAGTTGGGCGTCTCCAAGTTGCGTCGTTGGGTCGATGGTGCCACGCAGTGCAACAATCTCAACCTGGACTACGAACAGTCCAACTCGAGCGATTCGATGCCCTCGATTGATTCGCTCGTCTGTCGCATTTGCCACAACGCCGATAATCCAGAGCAGTGAGTAGCCCAAAAGGTCTCCCACTCTCTATCTGTAGTAGTAGCTATCTATAGCACAATTGGTTTAATCTATACATAATTGCAACAATTGCTGGACATAGAGATAACTATCTAATGCTTTCACTAACAACCTTTGGGAAAATCAATATGAATTTGTAGTCATTTGTTGCTATACATGTATTGAGCTGTCTATGACTAAGCACATTGATAGTTCTATATCTTGTCTATAATTTCAGACACTTGTCTGTGAAGTCTATGACTAACAACAGCTCGAGTGTTTTCTGAGCCATTTAATGTTAATTTATGTCTATGGAAATTTATATATATATTTCAAGCTATATTTATCTAACCATAATTGTAATTACATTAGGTAACATTTAGGTGTAACTTTATCTGTTTAAATCTACATCTTTTCATACGTATAGATAGATATACAGTGGGGAGCAAAAGTGATTCCACGATCAATTATCCTTATTAACTATATAGATATTTTCAACTTAAACGTCACCTCTGTGGAATTGCAACTTAATTAATTTTACTCTATCTATCTATAATTATATTTATTGATCTGTATTTATCTACAACTTTATTTGCCTGGCGCCACACCTAACTTTCAGTAACATTATCTACCTTTATCTGTCTGTAACCATAACTATCTAGTATCTATACCTATATGTTCAGGTATCTATAACAGAGCTATAATTATATCCAACTTAAATTGTTTCAATCTATAAGTATATCTAAATTTATCTGTGTCTAACTATGAATATATTTATATTGTATTTCAAAAGTAAACCCAGCTAACCTATCTATATCAGTAATTATTTTCTTTTTACTTCCTCTTCAATTTCCTCATTTATTTTTGCCTGCCTACGCAATATAAATATACTCCATTACGCTTTGCGGTTACAGGGTATACCAATTGACATTAAAATTTGTGCGTGCTGCCGCATAAAAGCCGAACAAATTAATTGCCCTGCTGCATTTCAATATGAAATTAGCGTAATGCCATTTGTTATTACACACACACACACACACGCTTCAGATACAGATGCAGATACGGATAATGATGTATGCACAACAATATATAAGAGGTATATATAGATATATATCACACACACCCATGCACACACACACACACACACACACAGACACACATACACATGAACAGACACGAAACATTTAACCAGGCCTGCAAGGCTTGTGTTAGCTTTCGTTGTTGTTGTTGTTGTTGCTGTTGTACTTGTTGTACAGTGGAGCTGTTTGCTCTGCTGTCCGCATATTTAATCCCCACTTTTAATGGCACCCTACTCTAATCCCCCTTCTTTTCCCTTACCGTCTGTTTGCAGACTCGTGTCGCCATGTTTGTGCAAGGGCTCGCTGACATATGTGCACGTGCATTGCCTGGAGCGCTGGATTAGCACCTCGCGCTGCACAATCTGCGAGCTGTGCCAGTTTCATTACAACACGGAGCAGACGCTGCGGTAAGTGACCTGACCAAACCCCCAGCCAGCACCTGCAGCACCTAAACCTGCACCTGCACCTGCACCTCCTGCGACGCCCTGTGGCAAGGCAACAAAGTTCAAAGTGTGACAGAGGCATCAGTTCATCTTCATCAGCGCGAATTGCACTTTGTGCCGGGCGAGAAGTCAACCGCAGCCAGTGAGGAGAGAGACAAATAAACAAAAAGACCGAGAGAGAGAGGAGAGAGAGAGAGAGAGAGAGAGAGTTTTAATCAGTGCAACCAGCTGAGCTTGCAAGCGTTGCGGCTAAGCTGGGCTGCCAGGCTGAGCTTGCCACTAATTGCCGCACATTGCCTTGGCGTTGATGCAGATGATGATCATGATGCAAATGATGATGATAATGTTGATTAACTGTTGCCATTTCACCCCTCCAGCTACACCTGCCTGCAATCGCTGCGTCTTTGGTACGCGCGCGCCATGAGCCGTCGGGCATTGCAGGAAGATTGCCAGATGTTCTCGCTACTCACGCTGGTCGCATTCGGCATTATTGGCACCCTCCTGGTGGGCATACAGTACTATGCGCTGCACACACAATCCTGGGGACTGAGCAAGCTCTGGACCAAGTCATGGATGGTATTCTTTTTGATTATGACGGTGCGTGTGCGTAAGCTCATTTTCCTGCTCCTTCTGGTCGTCCTCCTTTTTTATCTGCTCTTTCTTCTACTCGCGCAGATAACTGTTTACTTTGCCAATGTGTATATGCTGGTCAAGTCGCAGCTGACGCCCTGGTATCGGTAAGACCCCTAGGCAGCTAGCCTACTCCAACTGCATCTTCTCTCTTTCACAGGTGGTGGCAATCTGCGCGCGATATAAAACTCATACTGGAGAATCGTCGCCCCTTTCGCAATCCCAATCGCGTACGGCCACAATGTAGCGCCGCACTGGACACTGCCTCGGTGACAGCATCCATGTTCACCCATCACGATCAAGTGGATGTGCGTACCGCCTCGCAGCGTGCTTTCCTCACACCCTCCTCCAGTGCCAGCTCACTGCCGCATAATCCTGTCGCTGCCACCGCATCCACCGCTGCTGCTGCAGCTCCTCCGCCGAGTCAGAGCATTGAGATGACTACGCTCAGCTGCGCGGCCAATGCCAATGCGAGTCCCAAGAGCCAAGCTGAGCCTGGCAAAGACGCTGAGCGAGAGGCCGAGGCATGAGGCAGCCAAGTGGTCTGTGATGCCCAGAGGGACAAGAGAAGCAAAGGGTAGCGACCATGACAGGACAGTTTGTAATTAAGACTCAAGGGCAAGGCAAGGAACCGCGTCGTGCTCATCGTCCTTGTCGACGTTTGCGTGTGTCCCCTTGTTTAATGTAGTTTCAATGCTTTTAATGAACTTGCGCCTCGAACAACTTGTCTTAAATGGAACGAAAACTTTTTGATGCCACGGTGGTGGTGGTGCGTGCCTGCACTTCTGCCTGCCTGCTCGCTTCTGCTTGCTCACAACTTCCGTTTCCGGTATGAGCTGGTGCAAATTAAAGTCGAGTCGAGTTGACTCTGCCTCTGATGGCCGTAGCCGGTCACGTGATTGATGGCTCATAAATTAGTCATTTCGCCTAGCTCACAGGATATACAGCAGGACACACACACACACACACATACGCACTGCCTGAGCGCGCTTGTCGCCTGTCTTGTTTGCCCAAGTCCGGGCTACATTTTTGCACAGCGCGACGAGTGCAGCCTCAGTAATCAAGCAGTAATTTGGCATAAGCCTCTGCTGCCTGCCTGCCATCTAATATCGGCACCCCTTACACGCACTTCCCCTCCCCCATCCTCTCCTGTGGGCGTTAACGTGGGCGTATTTGGCTTTTGTGAGCGCCTAAAGCGCTTGCGTGGGCGTTGCCGCCGCTGCTGCTGATGTTGACATATTACGAGGCGACCCCGATCCCCGATCCCCTATCCCTAACCCTCCTGCTGTCCAGCTATTGCTGCTCATATTTTGCGAAGGGTTAACAACACAACGACCTTCAATCACTCCCCCTGCTGCTGCTGTTGCTGCCGCCGCTGATGGCCATGGTTAGGAAATCACAGCGCGACCATGTCAAGCCAAAATGATTGAACGTTTTCAGCCTAAATCGCCAGCCGAAATCCCCTTGTTCCATTTTCATTTGTCTTGCCCGGCAATTTCCATATCCCACGTGTGGAGAGGGTCTGCAAGTGTGTGTGTGTGCGTGTGAATGTGCTTTTTAAGTGTTTGTATTATAGACTAAGCCCAAATTGAAAGCCAAGCCAAAGCGGGGGTCAGGCTTTTCCGGGGCCCGAAAGTCATGCATTTTAATAAGCTGGTGCTCATGCTGAGTGCGGCGGTTGGTGGGGGGTCTATGCATGTATATACCCCATGGAGTGTGGGCTAATCCGAAATTCCACACAGTTGAAATTAGTTTTTGCAATTAATTTGTTGCTGCAGCCTGAAAGCAGGCTACACTTTCAGTATGACAAGTGTTACGGTAAATATGTGTGTATAAACAGTTTTTAAAATGGAGTGCTTATAATTACCTCTTAAAGATAGTTGCATGCGGGAATTTGTCTTGGTTTTCTGGGAATTATTTACCGCAGCCTAAAAGCAGGCAACACTTTTTGCACACCGAACTTTCTCATAGTTGTTGCAACTTCTACCCAATTTTTGCCGCTGCTACAGCCACACTCGACCTAAAACCAGTGCTTTCATAATAATACTTACATCCTTATCGCCCAAACGCTCCACGCGGCAGTGCAGGAAACCCGTTTGGCCCACGGTGACGGTCAAGTTGCGCGGCACATCAAAGTCGAAATACGGCAGCAGATTCGATGGCGAAACTGTGCTCGTTGTGGTTGTTGGTGGCGTTGGTGCTATGGCAGCGTTGTAGCCTGCAATCAGTGGAAGAGAAAAAGAGAGAGAGAATCAGTGAGAGTGAGCAAGAGAGAGTGTGTGTGAGAGGGAAAGTGTAAAATTGCTGTAGCAAACATTGTGGCATATCAAAACTTGTGCCAAATGGAAATTTATTTTCATTTTAATTTCCATTTTCATTGTATATCGCTAAAAGGCTATTCAATGCCGTACAATGCCTTGCATGTGTGTGTGTGTGTGTGTGCATGTGTGTGCAACGCACACAAAACACTCGTTCTCACTGCTAAAACTGTGAAAAGTAATAAAATTCTAATAAAATTTCAGCAGAAAGAAAAAAAAAGAAAAAAGGAAAAAAACAAATACAGAGAAAAATCTTCAACAAACAATTGTATTCCCCTTTTTGCCTGGCATTTTGTTTGCGCTCCTGCTCCTCCCCTACAATTCGCCGATTTCAGTTTTGCATACGCTGGCTAAATCGAGGCAGACGTAGATGATGATGATGATTATAAAATCGAGAGATTTGCTTATGCTCGAGCATATTTGTTTACACTCCGCTAAAGCAAACTACATACACGTCTGTAGTAATAAGCGTATCGGCCAGTTGGTGTGGCGTAGCCCCTGCCATAAAAAACGTTTGGCTGCCCTCCAAAGGCCAGCGTAAAATTGTGGCGCATTAACAAATACAAACCACAAAAATGAAAGCGATTCATATTGCTTCGCAATTTTAATTGAAAATGAATATGGCCTCCTGCCTGCCTCAATCCCCGGAATGTGACGTAAAACGTAATCGAATCCAACTGACCGAAATGGCTGCGCTTCCTGTCATATTTCTCTCCTCCCACCCTAAAAAACTTGACTGGAGCAAAGTTCGAGCTGAGCCAACGAAAGTCAACAGAAGGAACACGTTAGATAAGGAATGCAGAAATGTCTTGTTACAGGAAACTGCTAAAATAAGTTCATCAATGCGCGGGGAGAAAGAGGGGTAGGGAAAGGGAAAGGGATAATCAGGCAGTCAGAGATGAACTGAAAAAGACGCTGAAAGTTTTTGCACATCAAAGCGGTGTACAAATCAGCGTACATCGCATGCAGCCAACTGGAAGTGGAATAATTGAATGACGGCAGGGGAGGGGGAAGGGGAGAGGGAGAGGGAGACGCAAATGGTGGGGTATTTGCTGCGTGTGGCAAGCAGTTTATCGAACTTTGAACTGAATTTGCGGGCAGGAATCAAGTGTGCGTAGGCAAAAAGCGCAAAGCGCATTCGCACAAAAGTATGCTATGATTTTTGGAACATAGCCCGAACAGTTCCCCTAGCCCCACTCCCCCCTGCTATCCGCCGTTTCCCTCTCTAGCTGCTGTTCCACATTTCCTGTTCCGCACGCGCCGAAATCGACGAAAAACTTTTTGCTCAGCACACGAGCAAAAAGGCAGCTACAAAACATACGCAAAACTTTTGCCACATGCGTAGGAAACAAGCAGCAGAGGCGGCAGCAAAGCGTCCGGCGTGGGGCATGCGGCACAGGATGCAAGCGGCAGCAATGCGCGGCACTGTGACGAGGTCGGGCATGACAAATTTTACGATTTACTGCGAAATTCGAACACAAAGTTAAATTTAATGTGCGCCCGCAACATTCTCGTACGTGCCCCATTCGCCGTGCTGCGCTGTGGCAATGTATGCAAAGTATACGGAAAGTGTAGATAATTCCAAAAACACAGACAGAAAACACTAGCAAAGGCAGCAGGGGGAGGGGAGGGAGAGGAATAGGGCGGAGTACAGAGCAACGCAGCAAGTAAAAGAAAAGCAATTTTCAGCGCTCAACACGCTGCACGAAGAAGTCGGAAAACTGAATTTGCATATTTAATACGATGTTTGATAACTGTAGCAACAAGCGTGGAGATGTTTTTGTTTTCATCTTTTTTTGTATTGTAATTGAAATAAGATGAGATATGAGGGCGAAATTTGTATAGTTCCGGTTAAGCAGAGGGAAAATAAAATAGATTGAAGAGCAACATTCACAAATGCAATGATTGAGTTGCAATTGAAATAAGGCGAGGAAGGGAGAGGAGGGAAAATAAAGCTGACTTTGCCGCATTATAATCTTGCAATTTTCTTGATTAAATCTATGCAGTTAATCGGATTTAAAAAAATAGAAAACAAGGAGGAAACTCTACCTTCGGCTGGCAGTTTTGGATTGCTTTAGATAAAGTCTCTATTGAAGCAATGCGATATATTGGTTCGATTTCAATACAATTTTCTCAGCCTTTTAAGGACGTACTTATTCCTTGTTAAGGCAGGTTGCAATTTCTGGCAATTTTTTAAGAATAAAGAAATCAAAAGATAGGTTCTATGGCAGCTATACGATATATTGGTACGATCCGGATTGTTCCGATTTATTTAAAACTTGCAGCAATACGAAGCATGTTTCTACCAAGTTTCATTAAGAAAGCTTTAAAGCTGAGGGACTAGTTTGCGTTGCAACAGACACACGCACACGACTATTTTGATTTCCCTTTTGTTGCTAATTAAGGGCATATATACTTTGAAGATGTCTCCTAAACTGCAATGCAAACTTCTGTCTAAAACTAACACACCCATTGCAAGGGTATAAAAATGTAGCTAATCTTAAAGATGCTCTGGATTTGCATTCTCAATTCAATTTAAAAGAAAATGGAAAATAAAATAAAAATAATACCTTCGCAAGGGGAAGTTAAGATAAAGCCGTCTTTATCATAGTTCAAATAAATCAAATTTATAGATCTAAATATCAACAGTTATTAGGTATTCTAAGAAGAGAATGTGTTAGGTAGCTAAAATAAGGTATCAAAAGGAAATTGATTCAGCAGTGAAATTATACATTATTGAAATTAATATTGTATATATTAAATTTGGAATGAATAATAAACGATAAATTGGCTGTATAGTCATAAATCAGTCTGTAGATTTATCATAGTTTACCTAATTTCGAGAGCAAATTTCCCCATAGATATCAATACAGCTCAAAGTCAATGCGACCCTCCAGAGACTACGAAAACAGACCTATCCAATAACATGGACTGTGAAATCCCTTTTCTCCTCCCTCTCCCTCCCTTTCTTTCTCTTTCTCTTTCTCCTTCTCCCTCTATCCCCTTCTCACCCCTCCGCCTAGCCTAAACGTTTGCCATGGCGAGAGAAATTAGCTTTAGGAATTTTGCACGTATGCGTGCGTGTGGCATGGAAATGCGTGGGAAAATCCGTAGGGCTGGGCGCACGGTGGGCGTGGCACGTAAATACGTGCCATGCAACGAGCTGAAGCTGAACTTAATTTATTGTTTATCAGCGGGCATGAAATTTATGACCAGCGACAATGCGTGAGAGTGAGAGAGAGCCTAGATTTCTCTGTGTGTGTGTGGGGTAAGCCCTGTGCGTGCCTGTGTGTGTGTGTGTGTGTGTGTGCGTGTATGTGAGCTGGCGCTAATTTTAAGTTTATGCATGGAAAATTTGCTGCGTGCTCATGTTGAGCAAATTAGCGATGCGGCTGGCGGAAAACGCGACGGGCACAACTTGTCGAGTTGCCTCTGCTCCTGCAGCTGTTGTTATTCCTGTTGTTGTTGCCCCAGTTGTTGTGGCAGCCACTTTGCTATCGATCAGCACACACACACACACACTCGCTCGCCCAACAACAACAAGAAGAACAACAGCTGCTGTTGTCAGATTTTGGCTTTAGCTTTCGGCGCGTTTAATCAAAAATTGCGGAAAAGCGGCTAAAGGCAAATTCAGCAATGCCTACAGCATTCACATGATGCATGGACGGTCCACCCCATCTTCCCCTTCCCCCTCTGTCCCCTAAGTTTGTGCCAATCTGTTTCAATCTCCGCGCCCCCCACCCTCTGACCCATTGCAAATTCTGTTTATGCGGGCAGCGGCTTTTCACCAAATTAGCAAATGTGGTGGAAAATTTGTACCGCGTTTACATAACACACGCGATTTATGAACGTCATCAACGTCGCACATATTATAATGCCAGATCGCATGCGACGAGCCCGATTCAATTCGACTCCATATGGTGGTAGTCTGTAGTCCCCTCTCCTCTCCCCCCTTGGCCGCATTAATTGAGCGTTAAATGCATTGCGCTGCTTTCGGGTTATGCAAATCGAAGACAAATATTTGTGCGGGGCAAACAGACGAAATGATTAGTGATACGCGCTGTGTGTGACAAGGGTAAACTAACGGAGCAGATATCACGTAGGGCAAACAGAGACAGTCAGACAGCAGACGGCAGACGTGGCGTGCAGTGGCGTAGTTCGTGGAAGGGGAAGGGAGGGGTGGCCACTTTAAGGGGTCTTAAACTTATAAAAGCCGCCTTGAAAGCTTATGTGTCTGCCATCAATCAGTTACAGACTAAACATAATTAAAAACCAATCACAGTTGCTGCTGGCCGTGCTACACTAATAAATCCCCCTAGGGGTATTCTTAAGCTCATCAGCTAAGCTAAGCTTTACAAGCAGTTCTATTAATTATTCAGGTCTTAAAAAGAAGTGTATGTTGCAGTATTTTAATTACTAAAATATTTCTTGTCAATTCTAGGGTATAATTAAGTGCATCAGCCTTGCTTGTAAGTATTTCTATGCAGCAATCTAACTACGCATTGACTGCAATTCCAAGTCGCTTCACATCTTCCAGGGTATCAGATAGTGCAGGAGCTACACAGCTCCTGAGTCGCACCTTGACTTGTTGTTTGTTTGCCTAAGAGCGCATGTGAAGCAGTTCAAGACGCACATGAGGCAAGCTAAGGCAAGAGGCGCCACCGTTCGGATTTTTCTATGATCCCAGCACTTAAGCTTAAGTTGCGCCTGACATCACATTGACGCATTGAGTGGCAGCAGGCAGCAGGCAGCAGGCGGCCGTGTGCTGCAGTTGCTGCACACAAGACGCCATCTTGTTGACTTGCCAGAAATTGTCTAGACAGTGGGGCAGGGTAGCGGGAGAGAGAGAGAGAGAGCGAAAGAGACGGCATGAGCTGAGCTCAGCTGAGATGCTGCCACTCAGCGGCAACGAGCGCTCTTTTAAATATGTTCAACTATCGATTATGTTGCTAAAGTGTTTCCGCTTTGCCATGCAGAGACACATAAAGAGAGAGACAGAGGGGAAAGAGGGAGGGGACAAGCTAGTGGGGCAGGCATACAAATCAGCTGGCATATGGAGCAAGGCGAAAGCTTACGCCGTGACTGGCAACTGAGATTTGCCACGCTGCAACCAATATTTGTAAAGCTAAATGCAGCAGCTTTTCCAACTGCAAAACTACTTGAGAATGGGGAAAATCTAAAGAAAAATACTATAGAGTATAATAGTAAGTATATCGCACAGATAACTTGACACACTTTGCGAGTATTCCAGATATTTAGAAGTCTACTTTCATAACCTAAATAACATGTGAAAACTGTAAGCAAAATATTAAATATGGGTTTAAAAAACTTGGGATAGGAAAAGAGGTGAGCACATTTTAGTAGGGTATAATAGTAAATTTGTTTGCTATAGATGTTAGTTAATATTATAATCAAGTAATAACAGTTCTGCTTATAGGTTCAGGAGAACAAAATGGCCAAGTGTACGTAAATATTTTATTATACACACCAAAACTGAATGGCGTAGCTTTAAATTGAGATTTCTATTCCAGCTCAATCGTTTTACGGGGGCGGATGTAGGCGTGGCGAAATTTGTAATCAACTTTGAGAGCTTAAGACTCATGCGGGTGTTGTCATTATTGGTGGCGTGTTTGGTGGCTCTAGCTCTTTTAGTCTCTGAGATCCGGATGTTTATACAGACGGACTGATGGACAAACACCCTATAAAGTATATATATTCTTAATCAGCATCAATAGGAGAGTCGAACTAGCCATGTCCATCTGTCCGTCCGTCCGTCTGTTGCCTAAGCAAAGTAGTCTCTTAGTTTTAGAGCCAGCTTGATGAAACTTGGTATACGTGCTTCTCATTGCTGCATACTGCAAATAAGTCGGAACGAGCCGGATCGGACCGATGTATCGTATAGCTGCCATACAACCTATCGGCCGATTTTTGTCATTTTTCAAGATATCGTCAAGAAACTTTCTCAGTCTATGCCTTAGTATGTCCATTCAAAGGTGTGCAAATTTTATCAAAATCGGACCGATATATCGTATAGCTGCCTTAAAACCTATCGGCCGATTATTGTAATTTTCTTGCTTTCTTTCTTGTTCCCTCTATTAAAGCCTTGCTTTAGTGCATTAAGTTCTTTCGCCCCATTATTGTTAAAGCGTTAAATAAAAACCCACTCAGCACATAAGCTATGTTTCTGATATGCATAAGGAGTGAAAGCTCTCCCCTCCCTCCGTCTACCTTCCTCTCCCTTTTCCCCTCTGCCTCTGCATTTGTGCCACACGTGTCGCCGAAATACAAAACGCTGCTAATCACTTAATTACGCTACTTAATTGATTGACAAATTCCATTTCAATTGCCCCAAAAACAAATGCGACCCGCTGTGTTTGACTGTGTGTGTTTGTGTGCGATGTAATGCCATATAGCATTTATAGAGCTCTCAGCAGAGATACAAAAGAGCTTTACGCGGCGATTATGTAAGCACTTAGTTGAACCCCAATTTTCGGAGATTTTGCTGAGGAAGAAAAATACAAAAGTTTTGTGCTGCAACTGCAGTTTTACCGGTCTGCGGGGCTGCGGGGTGCCACATTACTTATAGCTGCTAAATGGTAAGCTAAGCTGCATTTAATTTGCAGTAACTGTGCATTAGTGTCGAAAAATGAGTGGGAGAAGTGGAAGGGGGGAGTGGGGAGTGGGAGTGGAGGAAGTTGCGACTTTTACTTATTCATGCGATAAGTTCAAGTGCGTACAAAGACACAAGCCGGAGTCTGTCTCTGTGTGTGTGCGTGTGTGTGTGTCTCTCTGTGACGCATGTAAAACTTTTTTGCGATACGTCGCCATTTTTATGGCCTGCCCAGAGAGAGGCGAACAGAGAATGCCATAGTTGCCTAGTTGAGCTAATGTTATTAGTGTCGCGCTAAGAATTTATTATTATCATTTTTGTTTCCTTTTTTTGCTGTGGTGTACGCTATGAATGCTTAAATACACATACATCTACATCTACACGCACTCGTATGTCAAGCATGACTCAGAGTTGGGCCTGGACTTAGGCAGAGATGAGGCATGGGAACTTGTTTGGGGCTGCTTACGCGGCAGTTGGGCAGGCAATCGAATGAATAAGAAACTTCGACGACTGTTGACATTTGGTCTGCCCCTCCCCCTCCCTCCATCCCCATCCCTCTCCCCCTTCTCCCCCGCGAGTTGATGTCGCGACGTTGTCGCATTTCAATGAGCAACAGAAAAATGAAGGAAAAACAACAAAAAACAAGGCTCACTCGCGCTCTCATTTAAATCTCAGCCTCGCGCACTCAGTGACAGTCGCATAATATATGTGCCACATACGCTGCCGCTGCCGCTGCCGCTGCCACATTTGCATGCGCATCACATGTCAACGAGCAGCTGAAGAGGGCAGTGTTGGGGAGGTTGACTGGGCTGGCAAAAAGAAGAGCCAAAGCCGAGGCTGAAACTCGGCATGCCAAAAAGCGGAAACGAAATCAGATAAACGCTCGCTGAATGGCGCCCATGGCGACAACTGACGGATATGGCTCGTAAATTTTTCAGAAGAAAAAAGCCCCCGTCAATCTTTGTCGACAAGATCGTTATGCCTTTATATGTATCCACAAATCGTCTTAAAATCACCAGAAATCAAGTGAAATTATGCAAAAATCATGGAGTCATCAATGTGAACACATCGCGAAATCAACTGAAAAATTGGAAAACAATATAGACAAACTATGCCTTTAATTCGGATATTATTTATCAAGAAATCAAATAATTTTTAATTAAATTGTTATTAACGGAAATAGCAAAATAAATTAATTTAGATTATAATAAATTAAATAAGATTAATAAGAATTTGTGGGGAAATCAATCTAAACCGAAAATCAAAGGTTAAGAAAGCTACAGTCGATTGTGCTCGACCCAGCTGCTCGTATATCAAAATTATTTGCACACCAATAAAGAATGTATTTTGATTTGCAGCCCACAACTTAACCCATTTCACCACTATACATGCACACACTATTCGGCACAATGCTGCAGGCAGCCCTGCCGGCAGCGCTGCTTACAGCTATGGAAAACGTTAAGCTTTATAGCTTCTGTGTTTATTATCCGATTGTTACCAAATTTGATCATTTGGCTAGCTATAGGTATCATATAAACCGGAAATGAACAATATGGCATCAAAATTTCGCTTGTAATCTATTTTTTTCGATTTTCGGGGGCGGAAGGGGGCGTGGCCAAAATCCAAAATAAACTTGATCAGCGTGCAATAATAACACATATTGTTACCAAATTTGGTAGTTCTAGCTCTTATAATAGCTGAGATCAAGATTTTCACACGGACAGACAGACGGACATGGCTATATCGATTCGGCTGTTGATCCTGAGCCAGAATATATATATATGGGGTCGGAGATGTCTCCTTCTGCCTGTTACATACATTTTCGGTTTGAACAAAGTTATAATACCCTTCTACTCTACGAGAAGCGGGTATAAAAACTAACCGAAAAAATAATTAAATCAAGGTTTAAGTCCCTGTGGGCCACATTTATTAAGTAGTCGAGGAACTTAAAGATAATTTAATTAACATTATTGAAATTCAGAAGAAAATAAAGATAAGTAAAGTAAAAATCATTGTAAAGTCTTCGATAACAAAATAATTTAAAAAATCTTAGTAAAAACGAACTCAAGAAGAGTTTTAACTAACATTAATCTGAGAATATCCGAGAATAATTCGTAATAACAATATTTCAAAATTTTTGCAAGAATCATTTTAGAAATCCCTTAGAAATCAATGCGAAATTTTGCTTTAAATGCGGGCAATAAATGCGTTGCAAAACTTTACATTATTTAAGCAGATTACAGTATGACAACAAACAGCACACTCACACACCCTGCACTGCCCCATCACGCCCACTCTCCGGTTTGCCCCCCTCAATGTATTTTCAATAACAAATACCCAAAGGTGATATTTAACGTCAGTATACAATAAATTCTTTTTTCGCCTCCCGATGCCACGTGCCGAGTGTGTGTTGACAATGCCATGTTCACACACACACACACTCCCTCCCACACACACACACTCCCACACACACACACCGCCCCGCACACACACACACACACACCACGAGTGGAAAGAGCTGGCGTTTGCAGCTTTGAGTGAAATTCCAGCAGGCATTTTGTGCTGAGCACAGCACGTGGGGCACAACTAACCCCAAAACGCAGCAGGGGCATACTTCAAGTGCCTCTCTATGTGTGCGTATGTGTGTGCTTGTGTGTGTGTGTGTGTGCCCCCAAATGATTTGACACACAAAAGTGTGTGTGCTTCACTTTAATACAGACATTAATCGAAGCACGAAATCCTCTTTCACTCGAGTCGACTCGACACGACACAACTAAAGTTGCCTTTGGCAAACATTGCAAGCACTCAACGTGGCAAGTAGGGAAAAAGGGGAGTTTGAGGGGGCGGGGAAGAATGATGTTGTGGCAACAGTTTTTAAATGCTTTAATCACTCCGGCAAGCCTGGAAAATGAAAACAATTTGTGTGGCTTTATGAGTTGTGAATAAGAGAGTTTTATCCGCACAGATTTATTATGAACTCGCAGTCGGTCAACCAGAGGAGGCTGCACGCAAAGTGCACTTAAAAATAAATTGCATTTAATTGCGCACGTTACACGCTGCGTATACGCAATGTACATTTATGGTATACAATGCGATTGCCTTTTTCTTAGCCTGGCAATTTTCTATGTCGATTGACTGCGCCGGCAAGTTGAACTTCAATAAAGGAAGACGACGCACTAAGGCGCGTCAATTAATTTACGGCATTGCCATAAATTATAGCCGGACTTGGAGTGCGTGAGGGGTGTAAGGGGGGGGCGAACAAAAGGTTGCCTGGCGAATAATTGAACCACATGGCGTATGCGTAACAAGGCACGAGCGAAATCGAAGGGCGGGGGGCTGCCAGCTTCTTTTGACAGTTGGCAAGAATAATGCTAATTTATTTTATTCGACGCCAATTTAAAGTTTATAAACAGCAATTTGCCACTGGCGAGAGGAAAGAACTAAATCAACAATGGGGAAGCGGCAGCTGAGGCTAAAAGCAAATAGCAGCGTTAGCTATAAAATGAAAAAAGAATTTTATAGCGAACTTTTGCGAGGCAACTAAGCAAGTTTTCTTACTAAATTAGTTTGTGGCTGCTCTCCTTAATTTATTATAATTTTTTTCGACTGCTTATCTCTCCTTTTCTCTCTCTCTCTCTCTTTGATTAGCTAACAACTTCTGCAGCAGCAATCAAATGCTGCACTACGCGCATTTTGGGGGCTGCCAACAGCGCACATCATGTTAAGCTGCCAATCTGCTAGGTGGCTTAATTATTAATTAGCTGCTACACTGAGGGAAAGCACTGCAACATTTAAAACTTAAATATTAACGTAAACGAAAAAGAGAAAAAGGCGAGTTGTCACTTGAGTTTTATTTAAAAAAAATATTTCAATTTTAATTTGTCAATTTTTATAGCCCCTTCTGTTTCCCCCATTTCTCTCAGTGCACGCGCTAACTCAACTTGAACTGGATAGACTAATTTGCTTGCAATGTTGAGCACATCAAATAGATGTGTGTATGTGTGATGAAGGTGTTGGTGTGTGTGTGTGTGTGTGATAGCCGCAGCGGCAGCTCGTGGGGCATGCTCTGCACACCACATATTGCACCATTGAACCGCACCATTATTGTTGTTGTTGTTGCCATTGTTGTGGCATGTTACACTGCGGCTAATTGTTCGCTGATTGAATTTGCAAGCTGCACGGCAGCAAATCAGCAGCAGAAATTGGCATTGATTATGCGAGCCGGCCGACACATAGGCCTGAGCGGAAAGAAAGGTGTGGGGGGGGGAGGCGTGTATCGATGACTTGTAGACAACAGCTTAAAATAAAGATGAAACTTTGCTATATCGAGTGGCACTTTCAGACGGCAGCGATGGTAAGTTCAAAGCAGTAGAAGCAGAATAAAAAAAATAGACATGCACAAAAGACACAAGTTTGTCAAAGTCAATTGGAGGGGTAGGGTCTTGTTTGATAGCGAGGGGGAGGAATGGAACAGGGATGTGTGTATTTTATTTTCGGCTTTTTGACTGAAAAATGTGCAAACTGTTGGGGCGTGCCGGGGCAGAGCTGGGGGATGGTTCGACCTTTCGCAACGCGTTCGCCATTGTATTGTTTCCGACTTGCTGAGCCCATTGTATTGATGCTCTCGCTCTCGCTCTCTCTCTAAGCGGGGCGGCTCGAATTGCCAAACAGACATTGAACTTTGAACGCACAGAGACAAAGGGAGAGAGAGTGAGAGAGAGTAGGAGAGAAGCAGGGGCAAAGAGAGTGAAAAAATTGGCAGAGAAGGAGGAGGGAGGAGACTAAAAGACGAGAAAACAATACGAGTTGCTGGGTCACAGTTACAGTTACAGTTACAGTTACAAGAGAGTGCCACTTACACACACACAGTACACAGTATACACACACACGCATAGCAAGGCAAGGCAAAAGTTAAAGCATGCGACAATATTCGTAACATTGAAGCAAAACAAAAACTGCTGCAGACTTTTGGGCGTCGCTTTTATGGCTCGCCCTGCCAGTTGCCCTTTTGTTATGGCTGCCCTCACTTGTTGTTGTTGTTGTTGTTGTTATTGTTTCCATGAGCGTATGAGAGGAATGGGTAGAGAGAGGGAGGGGAAGCTCACTCTGATTTAATTTAACCAAACGCTGCCGCTGCCGCCGCCAACAAACTTGGCCTCGTTCTTGGCCAAAGCTTCGCATTAAGCTGACTTCATTGGTCAACGCAGTCTTGCGACGCCAGTTGAAGACGCTCACACGAACACACACACGCACTCATACAGTCACACAACTATCTGTCGCACTGTCATAATTCAGCACATTTTATTAGCTCTGGCGGCTCGATAAGCGCCACCAAATGCCATTTTACCCCGCCCCATCCGCTCGCAACTTGTGCAGCAGACGCGACGCCAGGCAAGTCACACACACAAACACACACATTCTGGCAGACCAAGAAACTCACCATCAAGACAAAGCAAGCTGCTGGCTTCTACCCACATCAAATTAGGTTAGCCAGCAACAGCAGCAACCACAGTGCGTATGAGTGATTTTTATAGCATTTTTATTTTGCGCTGAGATTTGAGCACATTTTTGTCGTTGCTCGCTCGCTCGCTTGTATTGCTGCAGAGTCGCTTTGGACCTAAGCCACGTCTAGACAACTTACTTGCAGGGTATGCCAAAAAGGGGGTAAGGTGGGTGGGGGGTGCAATAGAAACAAAGCGAGCTCAAGTCAGCTCATTAGCTGCGATTTATAAGTCGCGCTTGCGCTCGCTTGGCAGCTTAGCAGCTACGGCTTGGTTCATGTGCCCTCACGGAAATGAACTTCTTAAGCACATTAACGCAGCAAAGTTTTTCAGCAATTGTTGCAGCCAGCGTGGGAGAAATCGGGAAAAATGTGAAAAATTACTGAGCTCAAAATACGCAAACAGCGAAAATCATATTCGCCTTTGCAGGCCAAAGTAAACAAATTGCAACAAATGCAGCAGCTAAAACTCATTTAATATGCATACAAGAGCGAAAGACTGATGAGCACGGAACAGAGGAAAAAGGGGCGGAGAGGGGGAAGGTGGGAATGGGGGATAAGGAAAAAATGCCTTAGTGCAAATGCCAGCAAAAGTTTCGTTTCGTTTGCTTTAATCAGTGCGTAAAATATTATGCTGCGAATGGCAGAAAGCTGTGAGAGGAAGTGCGAACGAGAGAGAGAGGAAGAGGGAGTGAAATATAGTGAGAGGGGAGCCACGCAAGAATTTGCCGCTTTTTGTGTGCCGCTTGTGCTTTTCTTGTCGCCCCACGCGAACAACTTGTCTGTCAGTTTGTTCTTTTCTTTTCCTTCACCAGCGTCTTTTCGTGCCATTCGTGCATTCGTCTCTATCTCCCCTCCCCCTCCCATTCCCCCTTCCCCTGGCTTCGCACTGTTTGTGCTGACTTAATGTCAAGCTGAAGTTTGCTTTACATGCGCCTTAAAACGGATTTGCTGAGGCAGCTGTAGCTGCAACGCGTCGCGTCGCATCGCATCGCATCGCCTTGCTTCGTTTCGTTGTACAATGTCGCGTGCAGCAGACATATGCAAAGGGCAGCCAAAACAGGGGAGGAAAGCGGTGAGGGGGGCCTGCCTGGCAGAGGGCATGACAACCGCAATAGATTTTCGCCTGAGCTGTGGCCACGTAGCGCTGCCACCTCAAGTAGATCCGTTAACAGTGCTGCGTGTTGTGTGCTAAATTTATTTACTGTATACAGTGCGCTCTCTTTCAGTGTGTGTGTGTGTGTGTGTGTGTGTGTGTGTGTGTGTGTGTGTGTGTGTGTGTGTGTGTGTGTGTGTGTGTGTGTGTGTGTGTGTGTGTGTGTGTGTGTGTGTGTGTGTGTGTGGGTGTCTGTGTGTGTTCGCTCAACATATGCGTGACAGGTGGCAGCGAGAGGCAGGAGGGGGGTGGAGCTAGGGTCCATGGCAGCGCATACAATTGCAGCCGGGGCGACTGTAAATTGACTTTGACTGCAAGTTGGCGTGCAAATAACAACAAAATGAAAACCCAATCATGGCTGAACAACTTTATTTTCGCATAAAAGCAGCACAAACATATAGAGTTTCCTCTCTCTCTCTCTCTCTCTCTCTCTTTTCCACACGTTCTTTGTTGTTTTCTCTCACGCACTTTGCCCTGCTATGCGGTCATTTGCATTAAATATTGCGCTGAAAAGTATGCTACGAGTTTTACATAGGCTTGCATGGCGGGCGAATGCGATGAAAATGTGCGTTTTGTGGACTACATCGGTCAAGAAAGGGGACCTTAAAAATGCTGAATGTAATTTAAGAACCTTTATGAAGTATAGTAAATATTTAATATGCGCATGGAATAACATTTCTGATTATATGAAAATTAACGATAAAATTGCCCTAGGTAAGTAAATATTAAAAATCTTCGAAAGTAGATAGCTCTTTTCTCTTCATTTACATTTCTTTAATATATATTTGATCTGTATCTTTATCTTTCTATTAGCAATGTAAGTGCCTTCAAATTCTTTTCACTTTTCTATGCAACAGTAATTAAACTCTATATAACACATATTTAAAGAAAATATTAAATGAAAACGCAGTTGAAGCTGCGCCTAACTCAATTTTAAACTATTTAAAAATTTTGTTGCATTCCTTTTACTGTCCATACTACCCTCCGCGCATGTTCTGCAGAGTATTCCAGTCTTTTTCCAGCATTTTATTCCAAGTGATATTTGCTTGGGTTCTTTTTGCACCGCAAAAGATGTGCAACTTTAAGCGCTCAGCAAATAAACAGACCAAAATTGTATTAAGGTCAACGGCGACCGCGACAGCCGACCACGCCCAAACACTCACGGACACGCTTGCACACACATACACCCAGCTGCCTACGCTGCGTTGCCGGCGCCTTACATTCGAAATTATGATGAATGGCGAAGGCATTTATTGAAATTTCACTGCGCCACATTTCCTTGTGCTGTACTTGGTGGTGGTGTTGTTGTTGCTGCTGCTGCTTGAATATAATTTGCTGCACGAATGCCGTTAAATGAAATAAATTTCAAGGAAAATGAGATTAACAACGAATTTTTTCATCGTTTCTTCCCAAATTGTTGTCGCGTTTTTTTATGATTATGAATTTGATTGCTTTGCCAGCTGATATGCCCCTTTCCCCCGCCTTCGCTCTCTTTTTAATGACAACATAACTGAAATTGATTCGCAGACAAGCTGTGCGTGTGTGTGTGTGTCTTGATGGATTTAATGCCGCTGCTTGAGCTGTGGCACTTTAAGCGAGTGCCTCTCTCGAAAACTCGAAATCTAATGGTCAGAGACAGCTCAAAGTCAACGAGCGACGCGCAACAGTTCGCCATGGGAGACCCGGATCCTGGTCATGTCTGGCGTGCGTCCGGTAGCAATTTGCATTGAGTGGCTAACACACAGAGAGAGAGAGAGAGAGCGAGCGAGAGAGAGAGAGAGAGAGAAAGACACAGGGATACACGCACACGCACGGCACACACAATGAACCCAGCAAACGACTCAATGACAGTCTGGCAAATAAATATGTTTGCTATTGGGGCCAAGCGGGGCATACAACAAAAAAAAAAAATGAACAGAAACCTGCCCAAAAATGTGTCCAAGCGGGCATGGAAATGTGTCCCATCCTTCTGTGTCCCCCGTCCGGCTGGCTTATTCATAGTCCGGTCACAAATTCAACACCTACGCGTAGCCAACTACTCGTATTGTGCCAATTTGGCGCCCTCCAGATTTGACCTTTTTTCGAGAACCCTCCCCCTCCTGCTTCCCTTTGCCTCCCCCGCTACTCACTCTACTCCCCTTGGATTTTGCCTGCGCCTGACAATGCATGCAAATGACGGCATTTGTTACCCATGCGGCAGGGGGCGACGTAGGTTTTTCATTTGGGACAACAGCGACACATTTTCCCAGCATTTTTTTCTCCCCACTTCATTTTTTTTCTCTCTCGTATTTGGGGTTACTGCCAGCGCAGCATAGGCAGCGCACTAATGTCTTCACTTTCAGGTCGGAATCAGACCCAGCCTGGAAGTATGCGCCATTCAGAATGCTTTATAATTTTATGCGCAGTGTAAACAGGCGCCCCGAAACAGCCTCGTCTGATGACGTGTTGCCCAAATAGAAATATGCAAATCCCACAAGAGACGCAGGCCTGGACAATGTCTGAACTGTAGCGCGGCTTTAATGCGTCATAATCAACGCAATCATAATTTGCATGAGTGGAGGCGGCGAAGGAAGCGTGACTAAATGCGCGCCAGTTCGCTTGCTCGCTCAAACATCATTTTCCACATCATTACCAAGCATCCTCACTAATATGGCCACAGTATAGACTCCCTGTCTATCTCTATCTCTCTCTCTCTCTCCTCTGTCTCTCTTTCTGCTTGAGCAAATAAGCCGCCTAAGAGGCTTGTCCTTTGCCCACTGTACTTGTACCTGTCGCCTTGTTAACCCTCTTGGGTGTAGTGCGGCGGCAATGAGCTCCTAACAAGACTCCACGACGCGACGCGACGTAGCTCGCCTCCACGTCTGACAGATCTTTGTTTGGCCATTTGGGAAGCAGACAAAGTTTCAAGTAGCTGTCAAACATGCGCTGCGTGACTTTGCTACTTGCTTCCTGTCTCTCTCTCTCTTTCTCTTTCTGTGTCGTCTTCTTTCCCACTCCCTTTCCTCCACTAATGTGTATCAGCTTGAGCAGCTGCTGCTCTCATTTGAAACCGCACTTGAAATTTGCTTGTTGACTGCAGAAAAACTTTTTCAAGCGCGCCAAAACTTTACAGGTTTTTGCCCCACACACACACACATATGTGTATGTTTAATAATTTGTTACTGAAGTAAACAACTTGCTGTGCGTAGCATGTGCTAAGAAATCTGCTAAGAACTCTTGTTAAGGCAAAGTCCTCTTTGGCAAACTCCTTTTTCGTCTTTGTAATTCTCAGCTAAAACTTCACTTTTCTAATTCAAAAGAGCTTAGCAGTTTAACATAAAAAAAGCTGTATGGAAAATGTTAGGCAAGTGTTAAAAACAGCTTACAAAAAAATTGCATAACTAATCAGAGAAAAAACAATGTAAAAAAAAATAAATGTAAAAAAACCTTAAAAGAAGCAGCAACTCCCTAACAGACAAAAAGCAGAAAACTTCAAAGAAAGTGTGAAACAAAAATTTAATTTTCATATGTACAACAAATAAATTTGTTGCCAATAAAAAAAATAAACAAAATTTTGCAGGGGATTTGCAAAGCAAATAAAGGAAGTAAAAGAAGAAAACATGTTAGAAAATTGAAAACATTGCAAAATGAATAAACAAATGTCGATTGAATAAAAAAGTTTTTGCTGCTGAGCAACGAAAAGTGTTGAGAAACAGCTAAGAAAACAGCTAAAAACAAGTAAAGAAAGCTACAGTCGAGCGCGCCCGACAGTAAGATACCATTCGCCTAGTTTCAAAACAAATTATCACACATTTAATTCCATCAAAAAAACGCTGCACAAGTTTATCCGCCACCTATTGTTTAAATTAGATCTATTTTTTAATAACGCCATCTACATGCGAAAACTTCTTCTGTGTTTATCGTCCGATTGGATTGTAATTTGGGGAATAGATTTAGATTTATACCAAAGCAGAAAGCTGTGTCTTCAATACTTCTCCTGATAATCGAAAATGATCGATTTGCGTGGGCGGTGGGCGTGGAATCAAAATTGAAAATAAACTCGATCTACCTATGGTATACAGAAACCTTCATGTGAAATATGGTGTCTCTAGCTTTTGTAATAGCTGAGATCTAGACGTTCAAACGGACAGACGGACAGACAGACGGACATGGCTCAATCGATTCAGCTAGTGATCGTAAGCCAGAATATATATACTTTGTGGGGTCTGCCACGCCTCCTTCTGCCTGTTACATACATTTGCACAAACTTAGTATACCATTTTTGACAATTTTCAATGGTCGAATGGTATAAATAGTAAGAAACAAGTAAGAAAGCTACATTCGAGTGTGCTCGACTGTAATATACCCGCTACCCAGCTGCTCGTACATCATTTATTTGGGGAACAAAAAAAAAACGGCTGCAATCATATTTTGACCGTAAAAGGCTATGGACTTACAATACGATATTTATGCAAAGTCAAAATATAGAAAAAAAAAAAAAAATATTTTTGCACTCATTTAATTTTTGATGCGGGCGGGACTCGATAGTACTGTTCGTTTTGCAGTCAATAACTTAACCCATTTCACCACCGTACACGCACACACGATTCGCACAATGCTGCAAGCAGCGCTGCTTACAGCTATGGAAAACGCTAAGCTGAATAACTTCTGTGTTTATTATCCGATTGTTACCAAATTTTCAGAGATCATCTGGCTAGCTATAGTTATCATAAAAAAACCGAAAATAAACAATATGGCATCAATATTGCGCTTGTAATTAATGTTTTTTCGAATTACGGGGGCGGAAGGGGGCGTGGCCAAAATCCAAAATAAACTTGATCAGCGTGCAATAATAACACATATTGTGACCAAATTTGGTAGTCCTAGCTCTTATAATAGCTGAGATCTAGATTTTCACACGTACAGACAGACGGACATGGCTATATCGACTCGGCTGTTGATCCTGAGCCAGAATATATACACTTTATGGGGTCGGAGGTGTCTCCTTCTGCCTGTTACATACATTTTCGGTTTGAACAAAGTTATAATACCCTTCTTCTCTATGAGTAGCGGGTATAAAAATGCTTGTAATCTAATTGAAATCTTATCAAATTGAGCAACCAAATTGTGTTTCCCACCAAAAACACTTGACCACCTAGGGCATTCGCACATTCGACACAAAAACGCAATTAGCCGACGACAATGGAACAGTTTGTTGGCTTTGGGCACGCACACACATTGAAAGCAGTATTTGTGTGTCGTTTAATTAAAAGCAACAACAATTAGTTTATGGCACATAGAGAGAGCAAACTCGCAATTCATTCATTTCGCTGCGCTAATTGTGAGTTAATCAATTTGTATTTGCCACGCAACTAAAATGCACAAAATTCTGTGCTATATGTATATGTGTGTATGTATTTATGGCAAACATTTGTGCAATGCATATTTAATGTGAGGCCAAGAATTAAGTGCGTGTGCATGATTAATGCGCATAATTAAACGCACATTTTGCATACATGACGCGCGATCAGCAGGAGGTCGGGTGGTGAGGGGGCAGGGGGGCATGGTTGTAAATGCAACAATTTAATTAGTTGTCGATCGCAATGACACGAGATATGTCACGTCGCATTGCAGTGTATAGCTTAAGCTGCTTGGGTTTTATTTAAAGCGCAACAATGCGTATACGTAACTTTATTTTTCGCCATATAAATCAAATTGCGCTTGCATTCAAATTAATTTTAGCATGCTGCATTTTTTCGAGAGTGTGTGTGTCTCTGCGCGTGTGTGTGGGTGTTAGCGTGTGTTGTCAATAACGAACTGGAACGTCAGACCGCGAAATGCAATGCGACGTGCGATGCGCGTTGCGCGTTGCTTGTTGCGAAGCGGGAAATCAAACGTGACAACGTGGCGTATGCGCAACGACAGATTTATGTGCGTGTGTGTGCGAGTCAGGCTGGCAGCCACCATCGCACTAATTGATGTGCGACCACATGGCGTATGCGCATTATTTGAATAGTTTACTTAATTATGTATATCAAGAGCTGCTGTGGCTGCCACGTTCCCCCTACCGATCCCCCGCTGCGAGCCAAACCTTGTTATGCTCATTGTTAACAATTTACTGCGCTTTGATCAAAGTTTTGCGCCAGAAATTGATTTAAGCCAGCAAGAAACACACGTTGGGGCATGTGTAGGCAAACGATAGACACTCGTGCTATATATAGCACACACTATATAGTGTATATATACTATATATACGACGTCTTGCTCGCCTCAGCGGCATCTTGGGCCAATAATAGAAAATAAATAACCAAAATGTGGATACAAATTACGTTTTGCGCATTTTGGTTTGCATTTTGATGAGCTTTGGCGCACATCCAATTTATGCCCACGGCTTTGCGTCTCACTATGGCATTGTTTACCCATACAGACATAGAGTATATACCCCCATCTCACTCTCCCACTCTCAATGCTTGCTTACTTCAAGCTGAGTTTCCGTGGAAATCGATTTTACGCTTTGCTGAGCTACGTCTGTGGCAGCTTCCCCCACGCACACGCACACGCACATGTGTTTGCAGATTCGAGTAGACTTTAATAAACGCATTCGGTCAGCTCATCAGTCATTGCAGCGGCCGGCTGACAAGTTGCAAATCCCCCTAAAGAGTGGAAAAGAGGAGCTGCTTAAATATTTCATTAATGCGCAGTGTAAAACCCAGAGAAACACAGCGTTGATGAGCTCGTCCAACTGAGAACTGACCATTTAAATGGCATATGAAAGCGAGAACCTATCCTGGCTAGACATAAATTCCAAATGATTTGCGCTGATTGCCGTCGACATAATTAAACTTTTATAACCTAATTAAGGCGTACGCGCATTGCGCAATGTTGTCGGCCACGCCCCCCGCCCCGCGCCCCGTCCCTTTTCGGGCAAGTAATGTGGCCTGTCAATTAGGCCACTCGCCGAGGGTGCATCCGCGCCCCGTGGCAGCATCAACATTTTAATGACTGTCGCAGCTGAGTTGCCCAAGCCCCCAAAACCCCTCCGAAAAAAGAAACCATAGCGTGTTCCATTCCATTTCGTTCCGTTGCGTACGTTGTCAACCCATGCGTCGCCATTTTCGCATCCTTGTCAAAGGACGCGCCATAAAAGCGCCGTTAAATGCCCCCAAAGACAATGGCTAACAGGCATCTCGTATCGCATGTGCAAGTGTAGGTGAGGCTGTATCACTGTGAGTGTGTGAATGTGTGAGTGTATGTGCATGTGTGTGCCTCAGCTGAGGCGCGCCGTTTGCCCGTTAATGGATGTGTAAAATATTCGCATCACAAGGGCAGTAACAGCAGCGCCTGCAACCACAACCAACCGGTTTATCTATGCGATACACACACCCCCACACACTCACTCATACTCACACACTCCCACACACACATCAACCACCCACACTCAAGCGGATATGCGAAGTGACAATGTTTGCTTTTATACCCAGTGCATTAGCCATTGGCATAGGGTGTAAAGCAGCGATAGGTTTATCAAGATCTGCGGCCGAAAAAGAGCGGGTCAAACAGATGATACGGTTGCAGGCACGCAGTACAGTTATATATAGTGCAATATAAACATATATATGTTTTATGTTTGTCAATTTTCCGCACAGGCATAGTTTGTGCCCTGGGGCATTTGTAGAAATTCCAGCAAAAAACATTTCATATTGAAGGGCAGAAAAACAAATTTAAATCTGTGATAAATTTTTGGAGCATTTGAAAACGTTTGGAAGCAGATTTAAAAATATTCAACAAATTTAAACATATTTACGTAAACAATTAAAATAATAAATATATAGAAAATTGTACTTTGTTAAGCCTCAAATGCTGCTCATTAAATGGCACAAATAAATGTTAAAATATATATAAAAATTGTGAAGTGCCGAAATTAATTATTTCAATTATGTGAAATAGTTTGTTTATATACTTAATTAAATAAAATGAAAATAATTATATTAATGCATTATATTGCAATTTTATTCAATGATTCACAGAAAAAATGCTTACAAAATTTCCATCAAACTATAAAAAAATTCCTTATAAATAATTCAACTGCAAATTCATGTTTGCAAACTTAATTTCGTCCACACATACCACGCTTTGCTGGCTATAACTTGACGCTTATATTTTACAGGGTATTAATTGGCAGTGTCGCACACAAAGTGCCTGGCTAATGTTAATGGCATTTCCCCGTGCCTTTTATTGTCTTTCAATATATTCGTATGCGGGAATAATCACAGTCGACGTCATGAGTATTTTATTTTCGCATTTGATGTTAACGGCTATCGAATTACTCATTAGCAAGCCAAATGTTGCAAACGAGAGCCAAGACTGGGCCAAAGGGTGGGGGGGGGGTCCATTTGTCACTTTTATGAGCACATTTATGCAAATTGACATAAGTTAAGAACAGAGTCCTGCGATTAGACTTGCCTGCCCAGCCCCGTCCAGTTGCAGAAACTTTCCTGCTGTTTCTGCTTTTACTTCCGCTTGGCTACCGTTCAGCGCGTCTTCTCGGGCACCATTTTGCTGCTTATTTCTGCCACTTTCCCACGCTCTTTTTCTCGGCCAAAGTATCGCACTTTGCATGCAAATAAACATTTAGCGAGGCGAGGAACAGAGAGAAGGAGATGGCGAAAGGCGCCCGAAAAAAATCATTAAAACCTTTTTTCGGGAAGCCCTAAAAATACTTTGAGCGTGTAAAATACTGCATGAAATTACATGAAAACCTACAGAGAGCGAGAGAGAGAGAGAGCGATAAAGAGAGGGAACGGGGAAAAGCAGACAACGAGAAGCGGGCACGAAATACGAGTGCAAATGGTTGTTAGAAGGGGGTAAGGAAGGGGAAAGAGGGAAGGGAGGGGAGCAACATCAAAACTAATTACTTTGTTTTTGCATAAACAACACGAGACGAGGTAAGGGCGGAGGAAAATGCATTTAGGCATTTTCGAGGCGGCAAAGGGAAAATGCAACGAAAAAAAATAAAACATTGCCTACTTTAAGGCGCAGCGCAAAAATGCAGCAGAAATACTACAATGGAATTATTCGCATTGCCGCAGGGTATTTTATGCTTATAGTCTGCATGTTGCTTATAAATACATTTCCTTTTGTGGCCACATGATTTACTTATCTCGTTGTGCATTCTCTAGGGGAGACGGGGGGAGGGGGTCATTTCGTGGGGCATGCTGCAGTTTTTTTTTATGGCAAACGGATGAAATTTCTGTGTCACAGTTTGCTTGGCTTCCCTGACTCGGTTTGCTTGTTGCAATTTAAATGATTAAGTAGCCTAGCTCGCTTTGCTTCTCTTTCGCTATCCCTGATTCATTCTCTGTCTCTCTCCCTCACTCTCACGCTGTCCTCTCTGCTGACCCTTTAAATCCTTATCAATTTGAGCACTTTGATTATCTGAATCTCAGGCAAGAGTTATGCACTTTAAATTTCGCTAATTTAATGTGGCATGCGGCTTGAAATATCTTTTGTGCGGGACAGAGACAAAAGCAAGTGAGAATGGGAGGAAAGGAGAGCACAAGACGTTCAGCGTCTTGGCAAAACATTTCCATTGCCTGTTGGCATTTCATTAATGCGGCCCATTCATTAATTGAGGCAGTCGTTAATTTATGATGATGATGCCTTCTCCTCCTCCTCTCCTCTTGTTCACCTTCTTCTGCTCGCCTCCTTCGTTGTCCACTTTGTTGCTATACGACCGCAAAACGCAGCCGCCGCCGCCGCCGCCGCCGCTGTCGCCTTCGTTCGAAATGAGTTTTTGTTTACAGTGAGTGCCGGCCAAGACGAACGGCCAAATGAACGACAAACATGGCCCCTGACGGGCCGACGGGGCAGCAGACAGGCAGTTGGACAGACAGGATACAATGCGAAATCATGAAACGTAACCCAAAAAAGTAAAGAGAAAGAAAGAGAGAGGGCGGCGGAAAGGAGACGTGGACGAAGCCGGAACTGACAGGGTGCAAATTACATGTATAATCAAGTGAAGAAATACGAGAGCACATTAATAAACCGGATTCATTAATGCAACGCAAAGTAAATAGCAAAAACAGCAGAAAAACACCAAATCACCAGAGACAGCAGTAAGATAAAGAGACAGAAAGAGAGTGAAAGAAAGTAAGGTGGGGAGACAAGCAAAGGCAAACAGCATAAACAAATTGCAGCAAACAACGGTTAACAGCGCCAAGATGCCGGTACCCCAGGCGGCACTTTGAGGCGCCCCCAAAAGTGCGTTTTATGCTGCTTAGTGGAATACCCTGTAGATAATGAGGTGAATGGGGGAGGGAGGGATGTTTAAGTAAGGGTAATATTTGTGGAAAATAAACGAGAATGAACGAGCTGCTGTTAAGAAGAATTGGATAAAGTGAGTTATATATAAAAACCTAATAAGAAATAAATAAATTATTATAAAAATAAAAAAAAAATTAACAAAACATTTATAACAAGTAAAGAAAGCTACAGTCGAGCGCGCCCGACAGTAAGATACCATTCGCCTAGGTTCAAAACAAATTATCACACATTTAATTCCATCAAAAAAACGCTGCACAAGTTTATCCGCCACCTTTTGTTTAAATTAGATCTATTTTTGAATAGCGCCATCTACATGCGAAAACGTCATAGCTTTACACGCTACGGCTGAACGAAGCATCGTGACGATGACGTCCGACGTAAAAGTACGGAAACGGACTGGTAACTTCTGTGTTTATCGTCCGATTGGATTGTAATTTGGGGAATAGATTTAGATTTATACCAAAGCAGAAAGCTGTATCTTCAATACTTCTCCTGATAATCGAAAATTATCGATTTGCGTGGGCGGTGGGCGTGGAATCAAAATTGAAAATAAACTCGATCTACCTATGGTATACAGGAACCTTCATGTGAAATATGGTGTCTCTAGCTTTTGTAATAGCTGAGATCTAGACGTTCAAACGGACAGACGGACAGACAGACGGACATGGCTCAATCGACTCAGCTAGTGATCCTGAGTCAGAATATATACACTTTGTGGGGTCTGCCACGCCTCCTTCTGCCTGTGACATACATTTGCACAAACTTAGTATACCATTTTTGACAATTTTCAATGGTCGAATGGTATAAAAATATGCATGAATTATATAAGCTTATAAGCTTAAAATACCTAAGGAAGTGATGACTTCCTCGTTTTGTGCCTTGAAAAGTTGGAGAAGAATTTTTTATAGAGTTTCACGACAAGCAGCAAACTGAAAGAAGAATCGACTGCTCAAATCGTTGTAGCTTCCTATATTGAACAAGAATATGTATGTATAATGAATTAATTTTCTTCTTACTCTAAAACCAGTTTGAAGGAACCCTTTGCCATATTCGTTTCAGCTGTGAAGTCTGCAGTTTTGGTACCTGCCTTTTGCTCTCTTCACTTTATTCAGTCATTGCCCACAGCAAGAGGGTATCTGCTTGGTTTATCACACAACTGAATTCTAGACTTTTGCTTTAAAGCAGTTTTTCGGCTAACTCAAAGCAGGAACAATGCAAAGGTATGCAATTAACTTGCCCTGTAAGACGGTCTGCACACTCTGAGAGGGTCAACCCATGCCGTCTGGTCTACGCCTGGCTGTATTGGGTAACTTAGAGTCACTCCAAAAAAAGGTTTATTACCAACTAATTATGTGAAGCAGGTATTAAGTTGCTTTACAGCTGCGTAGGCAGCTTTGACCTGCTTTCCAGGAAGTTATATGAGCGCGTCCCTGAGAGAGTTGCCTCACCCCCCTCAGGCCCTGCTCTGTCATAGCTCTCCATACGGCCTAAAGTCTGCACTCACTTTGTGACTTGCGTTTAATTAAAGCGACTTGGCTACGAGCGCGCGCGCGACGCTTGCCATGAATAATCGAGTGCAAATAAAGACAAAATTAAATTATTTGAAATTTGTCAGTGTCGCGGTTGCGTCGCTAAGTGGCTGCGCTCTGCTCTGATAGTAGCCAGGCCCCCTCCCGCTGCCAGCCCCCGCCGCTGACGGCTGCCAATGACAACACGGGCAGCGCGGCAGGATGAGCGTGTGTTTAGCGCGCGTGTCTTCTGCAGCTGGCGACGATGCGGCACTTGAAACAAATTGCGGCAGGGACGCAGGCAGAGGCAGAGTCGGGGGCGAGGGCAGCGGCAGCAACGTCTTTTGCTGTCATGCACCTTGGCAACCACAGCAATAACCGCGACTCCCATAAGTCTTCATCAGTCAAAGTAAGCGGCGACCGCAACGCACACACACACCCCCACAGAAACATGGCCACGCACAGTTCCCCCGCCCCCTCCCCTTCCTCTCCACCTCCTCCTCATCCTGCTCTGTCAGCAATTTTGTTTTATATATTTTATTTTATTTATTTTCTGCTTCTTTGCTTACAAGCTTTAATTAAAAATTTATTTAAATTAAACATTTTTTTACACAGCGCGTGATTCACGCAATGTGTGTGTGTGTGTGCGTGTCTGTGCTAACGAAATGCAAACATGCATACTAATTACATTTAAAAACCTTCGACTAAGCCAAGTTAAGCAGCCGAATAAATCCTTTTTTCTTCAGCTTTTTCTTCAGCTCCTTCAGCTCCATCTTTCATTCTCTCTTTCTTTTTTCTGCTCATACTCTTTTTATTTCGCCTTTGCTGCTGGCGGCTGGCGGCGTAACAAGTGCGTTTTCTGCTACAGCAGATTATCAACACAAAGCGCCCGCAGCATGTGGGAGGGAGGTGGAGGATAAGGGGAAGGGGTGAGGGAGGAGAGAGGAGGAGGAAAAGCGAGTGTGTGTGTGTGTGTGTTGGCAAGCAATGACAGTCGCTAGTAGTATGAAAGATGAGTTCGAGAATGCGCTAGGCTTGCCCTCTCCCTCTCCGCTTCCCCTTCCCCTTCCCCTTCCTCTACACCTTCGCTCTGCCCTTGCAGCTGGTACAACAACTTTTTGCGGGCACTGTAATGCTGTTTAAAGCTGCCGAGGCTTTTGTTGTTGTTCCGTTCATGTTTTCGCTCTTAGCTTATTATTTGCATAATGCAAGGCAGCAAAACTAGGCAAAGGAACTATACAGAAAAGTACCAGATGAATACAAAAAATTATCAAAAAAAAAAAAAAAAAAAAATACTACAAAGCATGCGCTGCTGTTGTTTTACTGTTATTGCTGCACATACTTGCGCATTATTTGTTACGAACAAGTGAGTTTACTGCGTTTGGCAGAGGCTTAACGCGACTTTTTATAATGCGAGAAGCCTTTGCATCTTTCCCTTTCCCCCTTCCCTTTCCTTCTCTGCTTTTATTTACGCTTTCCTTCCCCTTGCGCCGCGCTGTTAACAGCATTAAACCAGATTAAATTCTCGCACGTTTCCTGTGCGCGCTTTGCTTTTTCCTTTGTGCGCATTTGCCGCACTTGAAAACGAAATTTGCGCAAAGGCGCAAGAAACTTTTTCCAAAAAACACTCAAAAGTGCTAATGAAATTATGTAACTGTGTGGGTTAAAGGAGTGTGTGTGTGTGTGTGTGTGTGAGGCGTTTGTCTTGCCGGGTGTGTGTCTCTGCGGTTTGCGCCTGATACGCTTTGTGTGCTTTGAGTTTCCTTTTTTTATGATAATGTATTTAATGAAATGCCATATGTTTATTAGCATACATAAACAAAGATAACAAGCAAACGCAGCACGCATACGCAGTGTGGTACAGGCTGAAGGGAGAAAGAGAGTGAGAGTGAGAGTGAGAGTGAGGAAATAGGGGCGCTGTCTTGCATTGACATTTGAAACAGCTCAAAAAGTTAATTAGGCAAGCTTAACTTTTGCGTGTTGCACTTCGATTGCTAGGCGTACGTTTCCCTATTCCCCTCTTCACTCACCCCTTACCCAACTCAACAGCTACAATTAATACAATTTTTCCCCCCCCTTCCCCACACACATACACACATATGTATTTATCATTTTTTTTATATTTCTTTTGCACTTTTCGCTCGTTGCCTTTGCTAATTTGCGCATTGATTGGCTACGCAATGATCTGTGTAAATGTGGGCCCTAGAGAGGAAGAGAAAAAGAGAGGGAGAGAAAGCAGCATGTATACTGATTGAGTCTGTCGCGTACATAAGCATAAGCAGATGCGCCTCATTGCATTCCAATTATTCAAGAAAAATATGAAGAAATTTCAGTTGGCAAAACGCACACTCCCCCTCTCTCTCGCTGTCTCCATGTCTTTCTTTCTCTCTCTCTATCATTTTCTCCCTCTTGTTCTGTCTGGCTTTTGTTAATTAGAAGAGGCGAAGCCATAAGCGTGCGCCCCACATTCATACAAAATTAAACACGAAACAATTAATTGTAACATGACACACTTGCCGTAAGCTCAGCAACAACAATGGCACCCTACACACACACACACATGCATGTATATATATATATATATGTGTGATATATATGCATTTGCATGAAGCGGTAAATAAAACAAACAAAGGCTACAAACTGCTTCCACAGCGGCAGAGATTTGGGCATGTGATACATCAGCAGGAAGGAGCATCAGCAGCTGAAAGAGAGCAGAAGAATGGGAGTAAAAGAGGACATAGAAGGAAGAAAGGGGGGGGAGCAGGTAGCTGCAGCTGTGTGGCGAGCTGGCAAACTGTGCCTAAAAACGGGTTAATGAAAATGAATGCGCCAACTCGACACGCGCGCCTCGACTCTGCCTCACACATACAATCGACACTGTGCAGCAGTGTGTGTGTGAGCCTTGGGTGTGTGTGTGAGTGTGTTGGTGCACTCTTTTGTATGCCTTCACCTCGCCGCCTCGAGGGATTTTAACATAATGAATGAATATGAATTTACTGTGACATTTTAACTGTGGCGATATTCTGCATTGCATACTCTTAGGCGCTGCCTTTGTCACTCAGCCATGCCCCCGTCCGCCCCTCACTGAAGTGAGTGCACATGAGTCGCGTTGAATTCTTTGTAGCCAGCGCGTATATCAATCATTGTGGATTATAAAATGTGGCACTGCAGCCCAAGCGAAGCAGCCAGACAAAAAACCAAAGCAAAATGGACACCAAATGTGGCAGGCAAAGCTCAGCTGAGGCGGGAGAAGAGGGGATGTGGGCTGAGCATGCAGACAAACCCATAAACACATAAACTTTTGCGCTGTGCGACAGTGTTGCCAAATGTATCATTAATATATAATGCGCTGCTGAGAGATAGAGAGAGAGAGTGAGAGGAGAGTGAGAGGAGGAGAGTGAGAAAAAGTATGCAAAAGTTGCTTCGCACTCATTTTTTCACTTTGGCTGCTCCTTTAGCCGCCTGTCAACAGTTGCAGATGGTGCATGGCAACACGACTGGCATTAAGTGAGTTGTGGCAGTTAAAAGCCATCGGGGGATTAGCTTGGCGGTTTTATATTGGGCTGGTTTTGCTAACGTTTGATGCCCTTTCTAATGGGTCATCTCCTTTAAAGGCTAAGTGTGTGAGAGATTGTTGAAAAAGTTTAAAATGCAGAAAGAGAAGATTTAAATGTTTATAGACATCTTACCTATCGCTATGTCATTCTTTACCACTCTGTCTGCCATTCCATGCTATACTTTAGCTTATAATGCCACACTTTAATCAACAGCACCCCATTGTATACTATGATAGGCTATTAAATGCTATATTATTGTATTCTAGAGCATACTAAACCATACTTTACCGAACTGTATATACTCCACATTGTAAACCATTTAACCATATACTATGCTCTTTTTTCAACATTTGTTTAGTCAAATTATTTTTTATTTTTATGTTTTATAAAATATTCACTTTTTTATTTTTATTATTTATAAAATATTATATATATATATGTCGATTTTTAGCAATTGATTTTTAAATTTAATAAAGAAATAAAAAAAAGCTATCCTAACATATCAGAAATTTCAATGATTAATGCATCAGTACCTGCAGATATCCTAACAAACCTTTCAAATTCAGTCAATATCTGAGAGTATCATCATAAAGTTTAGCCAAAGAAATTATATTATTATTGACATTTATCTGTAAGAAACGTTTTCCACGCACCAAACTTCACATATTATATTAAAGAAAACTTTCGCATATGCTCCAAGGCTCTACACTTATTTCATAAATGCTCTCACTAAGTTTAAGCATTCCGAGAGTATTCAAACTTCGGTTTGTGATGCTACTAAAAGTTTTTTCATTTTTCCCCGCTCATTCATTTTTTTTGTTTTGGTTTTCATGCTTAACTTTTTGCATGAAATTGAAATTAAATTATGTCAGCGTATGATAAATTATGCAACTAATCGGGATGGTTGCACACTTAGGTCGAGACGCGATTAGATTAATAGACAATGGGGCAGTTGGAAATGAAAGAAATATGTGATGTGATACAGCACCAGAAGTCTGTGCATTTATGAGCTCTTTCGGCTAATAAGCTTTTGTTGACACTCTCTCCCTATATATATTTATTTTATATACAACTGGGATATTTTACGAGTGCATTTTATGATGTATTTTCGCCTAATGATCTGCAAACTCATGAAGTTTGCTTTCCTATAAAAGTTTGTTGGACTTCTTAAAACACACGATGTAAAGATATAAAAGAATTTTAGATGCCAGTAGTTAAAATATATTAGTGTAACTGCAGCTTCTAGCTCTCTCTTTGGCTTAGTGCACAAATAGCTCCCTCTCTCCCTCATTTTATCTCTCTTTCTTCATGTGCATAGCTCACTCTGTTTTTAAAGCTACACTTTAATTTTGCCTAGATATGCCTTCCAATCTCAGTCTGAAGCTCTTCGTGTCTCTCATACTATCTATTTCTCTCTCTGTCTCTTTCTCCCTTTCTCTATCTAACATTCATTCATATCATTCTGCCCCTCTCTCTCTCTCCCATACCCAATTACTCTTGGCAAAACGTATGTTAGACAAATGAAGTTGTCAACAATCGACATAATTCCTGCTGCATGAAAGTTTTTCTTCCTTTAAGGTAGCAGCATGTAGAGAGAGAGAAAGAGAGAGGGAAAGAGAGAGAAATACTAAGAGAGAGAGAGAGAGAGAGAGGTAGCACATTGCAGTTGCAGCAACCACAACGGCCACAGAAGCCAAGGCAAAGAGTCGGCTTATTAACTGCTTACAGGCTCTGCCGTATGCAGCATGCAACACTGGCAACTGCAGCAAACTTGCGGCTGGCTGAGAGAAATAATTAAAAATAATTACAACCACACACTGCATGCGTTGACGAGGTTGTTAAGGGAAGGAGGAGAGAGTGAGGAAAAGGGAGGCAGGCAAAGTAGCAACATGTCGCATGATTTTTGCCAGTTGTCATTGCTATGATGGCGTTGCACAGCCAAATTAATAACCTGAAGCTGGAGAGAAGAGAAAAGGAAGCGGGAGAGAGAGAGAGAGAGAGAGGGAGGGAGAAAGTGGAGAGAGAGGGATATGCAACTCCAGCTAAATAAATGCACACAATTCGTCACATTTAAATGCAAGTATATTTTCCACTGCCTGCCTGCCTTCGTGTGTGTGTGCGTGCATGTGTGGGTGTGTGTGGGTGTGTGTGGGTGTGTAACAAATGCACACACATTGCAGCTACTTTTAGCACCCACCCTCACACACACGCACACACACTCAAGTATGTGCAGTCAGGCAGGCGTGTAATTACAGCAATTGCAGCACATTTTAGTGCAAAGTTTTGTCGCTGCAAGCCAAACTTGCATTACGTATACGCAACGGCAAGTTGCAGTACCTTAGTCACTAAATGGGTCAGTGGAATTGGCCAAGAACAACAACAACAACTGGATAAGCATTTTTCACAAAACACTAGCATTTTGTGGCGTGTGTTTTTCCGGCACTTTTCCGCCCAAAAATTTGCAACTTTTTCGCAAATTTAGCCAATTTTCTTGTTCATTTCACAATTTAATCCCTTTAATGCGCACACACACACATACACACACACACACACACACAACTACTTTGGATTAGCTGCAATGGTTGCCTTTTTCCCAGGTTTTCCGACGCTTTGTTTCCCCCCTGCACACTTCGTGTCGTTGCCCAAATTAGCCAATTAGCTTATAAATTTTTGGACAACGAAACGTGGCGCAAATGGCTTAGGCAAAACAAGTGGAACTGGAGACAAGAGGAATTTTTAATTAGGCAACAGCAAATCGCACTATAAATTAATAATAATAAGAGTTACGAGTGGCGTGTAGTGGAGTGGACTGTGTAGCTCGCTGGCATCGAGATTGGCTGTGGGCATTGGGACACGGCACGAGGCACGTGTTCCAGTTTGTCGACCCTTCGGCCCCAAGTGCTTAAGTATTACGTGTAAGCTAAATGTAAGACACATGCACACACAGACACTTTAACTATCCCCCTCTTCCCCTTCCTCTCTCTTTATCTCCCTTTCGCTTTTTCGCTTCCCTTACATAGCTCAAATTATTTTAGATTGTCGCTCAAACTTGAACGCAACGCATTGGGCCCATTCGGGGTTCCTGCAGCCTGGGCTCTCCCGGCTTTAGCTAAGCTTTGCTTATTGCGTCGCTCGAGGGAGCAGCATCCTCCGGGGGCAAAGCCGGTGACCGAAGGGCCTAATGTCCACACGTAGGCGGAGCAAACGAAATAAAACACAATTCATGCTTGCTGTGAAATTTAACATATGTGCACAATTTGTAAGTGTGTGTGTGTGTGTGTGTGCGTGTGTGTGTGTGTGTGTGTGTCTTGGCTATGCATGTTCGAAAATTGCGTAATTTTTCAGCGACCGAGAGTGAGAGAGAGAGATACCAAGTGGGCGCAGTGCGTCCCATTTGCCCCCAAGGGATAACTAGACGCAGCCTGCCGTAGTGGTTGGCATGCAGGGTCACTCGGATTGCTCGCTGCGCCTATTTTTCAATTTAAATGACAAAACTTATTTAATGCCGTAATTTATTTGGACCAAGACGTTGCCAAGACGCGTCGCCCTTGCGTCGCCCCTGCGTCTGCTGCGTCGGGCACGGCGCGTAATTCCATTTGAGGCTCGTCGAATGGTCGACGATTTCAAAATTGAATTTACTCCCACATTTTGCTGGGAACTATAGAGAAAATTGCCAGCGAAAAACTTGTGCAGCAAGACTGCCAGATACCCTGTAAAGGCAGCTAGAAATTTGCTGTTGAATTTAGGTTTATTTAAAATAAAAGTTTAAAGAGAATAACTCGGAGTTAAGGCTAATTATACCCTGTAATGTTAGGGCATTTTGCTTTTGTTTCTTGTTAAAATTTAGACTAAGACTAAACAAACACCCTGTAACCGAGAAATTCCCAAGAAATGTCAGCAAATTTGCTGCATATATAAATCTATCTCTGTTTCTTGTTCTCTCTTTCCCTCTCTCTCTCTCTCTTTCGCCGCCTCTCTTTAGTTTTAGTTTTAGTCTTTGAAACTCGTACCACGCAAATACCCTGTAATTACAGCCAATTTTTTATTCATTTGCTGTCTGTAAAAATTCACTAAGCTTCTCAATGAGTTCAGTCTGAGCTGCCCGCCTCACTTACCTCCAGTCTATGCATTTGTATAGAGAATTTTCTAAAATTGCCCCAGACTCGGAACACCCTGCTTCTTACTCCTTTCAGTCTGGCACTCGTTGCTGCTTCATCGATTTGGCGTCGCCGCCTCCGGCTTGTTGCGTGGTTTGATGCCAAACAAAAATAAAGCAATTTGTGCGCCAATCAAATCGAAACGCCGCTGGCAAATTGCTTGCCATGTTACGTCGATCGCACTTGGCGATGCATAAAAAGCCCTTTAAGTGGTCTGGCATAAGCTGTCCCGCAATTAACATCAAAAACGACGAAAAGCGAAAGAAACGTAACGAAAAATCTATTCAAAGCAAAGTGGATTGCCCAGCACCTGCGCCCCCTCCACCACTTCCACCCCACTCCCCCCCTCTCACTCCAGAGCTCAGCTTCAGTTTCCTTTTCTCGCCACGTTCCCCAACCCGCAGCCTTCTCAATATCCACTTAAATAAGTATAACAACTCGCAGCTGTTGCTGCAGGGGCTATAAAAAGCAAACTTGAGTCGAGTCTCGGCGTCTCGGCGTGGCGAGGCAAGGCGAGCAAAGCCGCAGACACTTTCAATAACTTGACCGATATTTGTCTGGCGGCAGCAACTTTCATCCGGGGCCATGTGAGGCGAGTCAGGTTTGGGTTTTAGGCGTCGATTTTAATTACGCGCAATATACTGTAATAAAATACAAACATTTCTGGCTTAATTAAGCCGCAGACTCTCGCTACAAATAGCTTCCTCTCTCTCTCCTCTCTTTCTCTGACTTAATCTGTGTGTGGGCCTCGCCTTTTTTGATAATTCAAAGCGCGGTCAAAACACACACAGCGCGTGCAGATAACGCATAGACCCGCACAACCCACAAAAAAAAAAAAAAAAAAAACAAAAGGGAAATAACCAACTGCCGCTTAATATTCATGGCTAAAAGTCGACAAGTTTCTGCGCGTCAAAAACAAACATTCTGCACTGCCGGCAAAATTGAGAGAAAACTCCTGGCGCAAAGTGAGCAAAATTTTCTGGTTGCGTTGCCATTTTGATCAGCCATTGGGGCGGCTTAATTACTCCACATAAACCCGTAAAAGAGGCAGGCCAGGACAGGAGCAGAAAGGAAGCGACAACAATATTAGCAGCGACAAAACATAAAAGTAAATTTGCGAAAGCATAAAAAGTTCAATAAATGTCGCTGCCGCTTGGCGTTAGCCATGAATATGAATGTCAATGGGCGATGACGTTGACCTGCGCCTAAAGGCCATACTACAACTGGACCCAGGAACGTGCACAATGACCACATAGCGCGCGCACACACACAAAGCCAAAAACATAAAGAAAGGCAGAAAGTGGGGGAGAGAAAGGCAGCCCATAGAAGAGATATCAAATTTCGACGTGTATTGAGTTGCGGGCGCACAAAGTGCTGGCTACTTTTTAAGGCAGCAAGCGGCAACGGCAGCCAAATGGCCTACAAATATTGCTACATACTTTCGAGGACGGCGGCAGCTAAATACCGCCCAAATATGGCTGCCAGCAGCAAAAACTGTCGAATTTTCGTTGCCTACTTTCGAGGGCAACACATATTAGCGCTGGGCAAATAGTGTTGCCTACTTTCGAGGGCAACGCGTGCTGCTCCACACGCAGCATTGACACACTTTCCTCCCGTTTGTCTAGCTATTTGGCAATGTCGAAAGGATATTTTTCGGCGAGTTAGGCGGCGTGGCATGCAACAAAAAAGCGTTGCGCATCACATTACGCGCACAGCGTCTTTTGTCTACGCCGCGCAGCAACAACTTTAATCGCTTTGGTGCTAGCAAAATGCCAAAGTTTAATTGCTTTCTGCTGTTTGTAGTGCAGTGCAAGTTGCCGTTGTTGTTGTTGTTGTTGTTGTTGCCGTTGTAGTTTCCTTTATTGTTGCTGCAGAGGTTTTTGTCTTCTGTTTGCAGTCGCGCTTGGTTTGCTACACTTTTTTGGCCACTTGCCAGCGACAGCTGCGTTTTTTGCGCGCCCCCACACACACACACACACACAAAATTAAAGCGAGTGTTGCGAGTGAGTTCGTTGAACCGAATGTGGGGCACAGCAGCCTCCACTGTGCACACAAAAAACTGCAGCTCATAATTGTTAAATGTGGCCATTAAACTGTCGACGCTTCCCCAGGTCAACCCTAAAAAAGTCATAAATGTTGAGCGTGGCGCTTGATAAATGTGCAACTAATTGAGTAGCTGCCCTTGCCTGGGGGGCTGCTCATTAATTGTTTAGCTCGTTGCCGGCGTGCAACAGGTGGCAGTAGTTGCTAAAACAAGTTGCAAATTGCAAGCGAAGCGAAGTGAAGTGAAGCAAGCGACGGCGACGGCGACGGCGACTGATTTTCCATATCAAAGCAAAACGGCAACTGCGGCCGCAACGCGCGCGAATGCCGACAAAGTTTGCACAATGCGAGGCACAAAAACGGGAAATGAAAATCGTGTTGGCTACAAACACACGCTCACACACACACAAAAACACACACACACACACCCACATGGCTGTGCTAAGATGAAATAAATAAATATGACACGCGCAAGCGAGCGAGGCGCAGCCCTTTGGGCGCCGCAGCGTGTTGACAGCAGGAAGACACAAGCAACAACAAAAAGAAGAAGCTGCAGCATAACAATAACAAATAAGCGTAGAGTGAGAGGGGGATGGTGGAGAGGGGGGGAACTAATGCAGCGAGATACCCCAGAGAGCTTGAAAGGCCTATTGAACTTCGCTTAAGTTCGCTTAAAGTTAAAAAGTGTAGCCGGTGCCGTTGTACAACACTGTTCATACTCTGCAACCATTGAAAATGCTAAAAAAGATAGTATACTTAATTTGTGCACATGTTTGAAGCAGGCAGAATGAGGCGTGGCCCACAAAGTATAAATATTCTTGTTTAGAACCATAGCCATGTCTGTCTGTCCGCCTGTCCGTCTGTATGAACACACAGATCTTAGCTATTAAACAAGTAAAGAAAGCTACAGTCGAGCGCGCCCGACAGTAAGATACCATTCGCCTAGTTTCAAAACAAATTATCACACATTTAATTCCATCAAAATAACGCTGCACAAGTTTATCCGCCACCTATTGTTTAAATTAGATCTATTTTTGAATAGCGCCATCTACATGCGAAAACGTCATTGCTTTACACACGCTACGGCTGAAACGAAGCATCGTGACGATGACGTCACGACGCACAGCACAGGCGCAAGCAGTGGAAGTACGGAAAACGGAAACATGGATAACTTCTGTGTTTATCGTCCGATTGGATTGTAATTTGGGGAATAGATTTAGATTTATACCAAAGCAGAAAGCTGTATCTTCAATACTTCTCCTGATAATCGAAAATGATCGATTTGCGTGGGCGGTGGGCGTGGAATCAAAATTGAAAATAAACTCGATCTACCTATGGTATACAGGAACCTTCATGTGAAATATATATACTTTGTGGGGTCTGCCACACCTCCTTCTGCCTGTTACATACATTTGCACAAACTTAGTATACCATTTTTGACAATTTTCAATGGTCGAATGGTATAAAAAGCTAGAGACACCAAATTTACCGAATTTTGTATTTTGTCTGCCTCAAAAGTTTATATCAAATTTTAGCTGCACACGCCTACTACCCTCGCAAATGCATTAAAAAGGTTCTGAATTTAATTGGCAACAACATAAATAAAGTTTTGCTTCTATATAAATTCAATATACATAGATACATTGTGTGCAACTAAATATATTTTAAATTGCACTCCGATCGGCTTACAAATACAAAAGATATTTACGTAAGCACTAACCAGAATTCTGCTGCACACTTTAGTGTGTTGAAGTAAGACAAGAATAGAAATAAATGTATTTGAGTGTTTCACGAAGAGTGTCTTACAGCCAGGCGTGGTGAGCTGTAGCTTTCGTTACTTGTTATAAATTTGACAGGCTCAGCCGCAGGCAAGCAAACACCGCAAGACAAGACAGAGCTGAGCAGCGCAGCGCAGCATTGCGGTAGTCCAAAGCCTTTGCCTGGGATATATGCTGCGAATGACAAAGCAATAAAAGTGATACAAGCATCAGCAACAACAACAGGAACAACAAAAAAAACAACAACAGGCAGCAGCAACAATTGCTGTGTTGTTTCCTGCTAGTTGCCTTGCCTTAAACGCGCTTAAGCAACGACTCGACTCAATTCGACGCCGTGTGGAATTTTTAATAAAACGGCACAGGCAAAAGACAAGCAAATGGCTCAGGTTCTGTGTGTGCGTGTGTGTGTGTAAGAGAAAGTGTGCGAGTGTGTGCGGCTTGTGTATGTAGGTTACTGGCACGCCTCAAGGTATGCAACGCAAGCTAGGCGCTTGTAGGCGTTGACACGAGCTGTTGTCCCTGTCCCTGAGCGGGCGAGAAGAAGAGCGAGAGAGAGAAAGTGCTGTGGAGTATGTAAGAGAGAGAGAGAGACAGAGGGGGAGCCTGTGTAGCTGTAGCTGTGTGTGCGTGTGTTAATAAAACTCAAATGAGCTTGTATTGCTGCAAAATCATTGAGGCTGACACGATTTCGATTTAGCGTCGCGCAACTGGTTTATGACACATTCCCCTTCTTCTTTTCCTCCATCTCTTTTCTCCCCCCACCCCCTTCAACTACTTGGAAACTTTTACGACTTGTCTGTAAGTGTGTGTGTGTGTCTGAGTTTGTGTTGCCACTTTAGGCACAAAAGGCTTAAATAGCTGCGCATTTCGCTCGAGTGTTTTTTAATCGTCTTGAAAACGTTTTTCTCTTGTCTCTCCATCTCTTTCTATTTCTCTCTCTCTCTCTCTCTCTCTCGCTCTTTCGCTGTTTGGCAATTTATGTATGTTGTCTGCGACGTGCATGAATTTAATTATATTTATGCCGTTGAAAATTAGTTCAAATCAAATGCATAAATTTCTGCAGAAACAACAACAACATCAGCTACGTGACTGAAATGCGATAAGCATAACAAAATTGCGTCAAATGCCGCTCGCACATAGATAAATCTCTAGATATGCGTATGTATGTGCGTGCGTGCGTGTGTGTGTGTGTGTGTGTGAGTTGCGTCAAAATAGAAAACAATTTCAGTTGCTTAAGCGCGCACGTTTTGCAGCAGGGATCCCCCCTTCCTTTACTCGTCCCAAAAAAAAAGAGTAAGCGGAAGAAAGTGCCACACACACACATGTGCACTTGCCCTGCGTATACGTAATATGCCTCGTCTGGCGTGTGATGCGCAAACCGACTGTCACATAAATGTCAAATCCACAAACTGTTGCGAAACGCAACCGCAAAACAAGAAAGAAAAGAAAGAAAACTTTAAGCGCCTGCGGCTTCGCCCGATATGACATTATATTATTTGCTCTCTCTCTCTCTCTCTCTCTCTCTCTCTCTCTCCTCTTATTTATTTGGGATTTGCGCACATAAATTAGTACGCACTGCGTAGGGTATATAGCGTGCGTGCAGGGCTGTCTATAAATATGCATAGCACAAGGGGGGAGGGAGGAGGAGCAGATTCAGCGAGCACGTCACAAACATTTTTCAGCGCGTTGCTTGCTTGAATCAACAAGACAAGACGTTTTAAAGCAAGTCGAGAGGTTGCCTCCCCCCTCTTTCGCTTGCTCTGTCTCTATCTCTCTTGCTGTTCTCCCCTCTCTCTCCCTAGGCACCTTTGCTGGCTTCACTGTCTCGAGTGAACAACCTTCGCCCGTCGGCCATAATTCGCCTGCCAACACGTTTGTTTTTTCTTCCCTCTCCCCCTCCCCCACCCACACCTCTCTTCGTTTCCTTCGCCCGCTTTGCATACTTTGCGGCGCCTCATCGATTTGACGCTGATATTTGTGCGTGCCACGACATGCGTGTTCATGTCCATGTGCCATGTCCATGTCCATGTCCATGTCTAAAGCGTTCCGTCGCGCTCCATTCATCAGTCTGACACCAGTCGGACACCCCTCCCTCTCCCCCTCTCCGACACACCCCCTTCCCCGCTGCTCAGACCCTCGGGGCGCACTTTGATTGCCTTCGCCTTGGGGCATAAGTTTGCTTTGGCATTTCATCAACTTCGCGCGCACCGCTACGCGATGCCGCCACACCACCCTCCCCCTCCCCCTCCCCCTCCTACAACTGTTCGCTCTCTATACATATACATATAGAGTACATCATGGAGTGGTGCCTTAACTTCGCTGCGAACATGTTTGAACATGCTTAAATGCCTGTCAGCGGCAAAGCCTAGTTGAACATGTGAGTGGGAGAAAGAAAGACGAGGGCGCAACGTAACTTGTCTGGTATTATTTGTTTATACCCTACGATCATTAAAGTTGATCAGGAAAGGGTATACTTATGTTGTGGAATTGCATGTAATAGGCTTAAGAAAGAGTGGCAGAGCCCATAAAGTCTATGTGTGTATATTTTCTTGCTTGGGATCACTAGCTAAGTCGACTAAGCCATGTCCGTCTGTATGAACACTCAGATCTCAGCTATTACAATAGCTAGAGACACAAAATTTGGCATAAAGATTTCTGTATATCATCTGCTTCACACGCTTATTTCATATTTTAGATGCCACGCCCTCCGTCTAAGCAAATCGATAAATACAGTTTTTAGATTAATTTAAAAAGAAAGTAGTAAATTTTAAACTTACTTCGTCGACATATACATTGATATATGCACGTATATATTTCAAATTGCAAAGACTTTATTGTTACAAAAAGTTGAGCGAAGGGTATCTTACAATCGGGTATGTTATAATCTATATTTTACATGTTTTATCTTTCTTTCTGTATAGAATGTGTAATACCATTGGCCTAACACTCATAAACAAAATTAATATTGCCCGAAACAATAAGAAACAAGTAAGCAAGCTACAGTCGAGTGTGCTCGACTGTTATACACCCGCTACCCAGCTGCTCGGCTACAATCATATTTTGGCCGTAAAAGGCCATGGCCTTACAATATTGATGCGAAGTCAAAATCTAAAATAATAAACAACGGTTTTTGTACCCACTTAAGTTTTGACGCGGGCGGGACTCGAATCCGTATATGCATAATAGTAGCTGTTCGCAGGCATCACTGCTTACAGCTATGGAAAACGTTGAGTTAAATAACTTCTGTGTTTATTATCCGAACGTTGCCAAATTTTCAGAGATCATCTGGCTAGCTATAGTTATCATATTGTATAAACCGAACAATATGGCATCAAAATTACGCTTGTAATCCATTTTTATTCGATTAACGGGGCGGAAATGGGCGTGGCAAAAATCCAAAAAAAACTTGATCAGAGGGCAATAATTACACATTTTGTCACCAAATTTGGTAGTTCTAGCTCTTAAAATAGCTGAGATCTAGATTTTCACACGGACGGACAGACGGACATGGCTATATCGACTCGGCTGTATATACTTTATGGGATCGGAGATGTCTCCTTCTGCCTGTTACATACATTTTCGGTTTGAACAAAGTTATAATACCCTTCGACTCTATGAGTAGCGGGTATAAATACTGCATACAGTATAAAAATACCATGCGTTGGATAATGCAAAAAATATCCTTATACAGTTTATTGCTGTAGCTTAATAAAATACTGAAATGAAAAACGATTTTAAAGTTTATTTAAATTGCATCGGCTGCGAGTGCGCAATTTACATTCAACCTGCATTAAATTTTAATAAATTATAATTAAAACTGAAATTGCGAAATTTGCGAAATTGTTATCAGTTTTCGCTGGCTACACTGAGAGAAATGGGCGCGCAATCGAAAGTCATGACTTAATTTGATTTTGAATATTTGCACGTCCTGCGCGGCGTTTGGTTTGTTTAGTCAGAAAAATTTTATTCATGCCAATCGGTTAAATGAATCAGACTCACACTTGCACTCGCTGTCACTTTTTGTGTGAATTTTAATACAGAATAGCAAAAGCGTTTCGATTGTGCATTAAGTGGACTTTACGGTGGATCAGGCAGGGCGTGGCATGCCCTCCTACTTTTTTTACGGGCAAAATATTTGCAAAAATATTTAAAAATCACACACAAAACGAGCTGCCATAAATATGCGAAAAGCCACCGACAACAACAACAGTAAAGACAGCAACAATTCGGGCAAACTGGGCACAAAAAGGACAAACAATTTGTTTGCGTTAAATGGCGAACAGCTGCGCAAATAGCGGTAATTTACATTTACCGCCGCCGCCGCCGTTGCCGTTGCCGTTGCCGTTGCCGTCGCGCCCTGTACTAAATCAACACGCATAAAAATGCAAAAGGCAAAAACCGCAAGTGCGTAAATATGTTTAATAATAAACAACAATAGCAGCAACAACAACAACAAAATTGCGACAAGATGTATGCATTTTTTATTGAATTAAATATAGAGTGTGTGTGTGTGTGTGTGTGTGGAAGATTTCTCGCAGTGCATTTTGTGTTGCGAGAAGTTTGCCAATGTTAAATGTCATTCGACACTTTTCTATTTCGATCACTATTCATGGTTAGGCAATGAAATTTCGTGTTTGCCACAGAGAGTGTGTACCAGTGTGTGTGTACTTTTTGTGTGTGCGGGCTGTACCTATGTGTGTGTGTGTGTGCTCTGTACAATTTCTATTTGCAGTGAGCCGCGTTCGCTGACTGTGGCAGTTGCAGCTGCAATTGCTCTTTGAGTGCGAATCATTTTCAAACTACACTGAAAACACATACTTACACACACACAAACGCTGCGCCTGTGGTGAAACGTCATTTTGACTTATTCAGCGTGCGTCAACATTCTCCACGCTGGCAGCGGCACCAACATTTCCTGTTTGCCCTCAGCTGCGGCTGCCCCAGACTCCTACCCTACTCCTTGCTCTGCCCTTGCTCCAAACTATGCCCTTAGCTTTGCCCCCTCTTCTTTCTTACATATATAACAGCACTCTGTGTGCTTTCATTAATTGACTTGTTGACGTTGGCCAGCACCGTTAGCCATTGCCCTGTAACTATATCAGTCAAGTAAAAACTGCCCGACAAAACAAATAAAGTAGTTAAAAACATTTAAAATTTTGGCAGCTAAAACAAACTTTGTGGCAAATTAGAAAAAGGTTTCTAAAACTATTAGATTAGAATTTGCCAAAGAGAATTTGCAATAGTTTAGCAAACAATCTTAGCTCATTTTATAGCATGCGTAAAGTTTGTTAATTTTTACCTAAAATTTTTATACCCGCTACTCATGGAGTAGAAGGGTATTTGTTCAAACCGAAAATGTGTGTAACAGGCTGAAGGAGATATCTGGTTCAGAATCAACAGCCGAGTCGATATAGCCATGCCCATCTATCCGTCTGTCTATCTGTCCGTATGAACACCTAGATCTCAACATTGTGCCGCATAGTGCGTACGTGTACGATGGTCAAATGGGTTAAGTGGTGGACTGCAAAATAAACAGTACTATTATGCATTTACGGGTTCGAATCCCGCCCGCGTCAAAAATTAAGTGTGTGCAAAAACTTTTTTTTTATTTCAGATTTTGCCTTTGCATAAATATTGTAATATTGTCCATGGCCTTTTATGGTCAAAATATGATTGTAGCCGTTCTTTATTGTTTCGCAAATAATTTAGATATACGAGCAGCTGGGTAGCGGGTACATTACAATCAAGCACACTCAACTGTAGCTTTCTTACTTGTTAAACTTAGGGAAGCTGAAGAATGCTTAGATATCTGAGTTCAGTTAAATTAGTTTCATAGTTATTTTATTTAAATTTAAATATTTTGTTTTATTAAAAAGATTTTACTGTTGCACGAACCATGGATTTTAAAATAATGCATAACCTGTGCCAAGCATGAGACTTACAAGCAGAATGAGGCAACGACCAGCCCATAAGCTCTATAATCTCTTAATCAGCATCAAGAGCTAAGCACATTTTGCCATACATATGTTTGGCTGTTTGTATAAATATTAAGAACTCAAAGCTAATAAAAGCTGGAGCCAATGAAATTTGTGACTCAATATTGCAGTGCATAAAAACTTGTTCAGAATTTGGCCACGCCCTTTTTTGGCAAGGGTTTGTGAATTATGCGTTTAATATTTGTGTTTTGACAGTAATTAGCAGCCCCTGAGTAATTTCTATTAAATGTGAAAGTAAAATAAACAGACAAATTATACATGCATTAAAAATTCTTAGCTCTATACATTCATAATTTTGTTGTTAATTTTTGTTTGTTAAGTTAATGTTTGTTTTATTTAAACTATTTATTAAAATGTAACTAAATTGGTTGTTATTGTCATTGAAAAAGTGAAGAGATAATATTTCTTTTTATGAATGATAATACTTTTTCATAAATCGAATAAATATACCAGCTAAAAGTAGTTGCTATTATTAATTATTAGTAACATTTTTCCTTTAATTTTACAAATAATAAACAAAATTCGAAACAAACAAAAATGCCTCAACTACCCCGTTTCATTTAATTTCCTAAAACTTTCTGGTAAATTTCTTGAATTAACAATGCAAACTTTTTGAATTCATAAACAACAATGCAATTGTAATAAAGTAAAAGAAGACAAAGTAGAGGAAAACGCTAGAAAAGTTGATGAAGATATTTCGCTGAAAATCACTCGATGTTTTTTGCTACCTGCGGCATTTGGTTCTATTTTTCAATTACGAGCAACTTAAGCTGCAAAGTAATTTCTATTTGCCTTTTATTTTGCAACGACAAGTAGCTTTTAGCAAAATGAAATGCACACACACACACACAGAGAGAGAGACAGACAGGCAGGAAGGATAGGAAGATAGATACTTAGTGAGTAAGAGAGGGAAAGAGAGAGAGGGCACAGGAAGCGAAAGAGTCCGCGAGATTGCAAAAAGGATAGCAACAATTTTCCAGTGGAAAATTGCATTTCATTTGAAAATTACAAAGCAAGCAAAATACAATTTAACACGCAACCAAAGACACAAAGTGTGAAGGATACGAAAAATTAGAAAATGAAAATGAAAACGAAAACGCTGACTATAAATGAAATGGAAAATGACGATGAAAATGCGCTTAAGCATTAAAGCTTTCCGGGGCGCGCTATCAAATTGCATCAGCAAACTTACTATACGCTAGCGAGTGTAACTATGTGTGTGTGCGTGTGTGAGAGTGTGTTTGTAAGCGTGTGGCGTGATTGTTTGTTTGCCAGCATAAAGTGTTTGGCTTTTAGGCAGCTGCGCTTGCTGCGGCTGCCGAGTGAGTGAGTGAATGAATGAATGAGTCCATCTGCGGTTTGCTGCAAACAAAACCAACAGGCAGAGCCGACAGCAACTGCAACTATTTCATGTGTCAACTGCATCCCACGAATAACGACCCTGAAGTGCAACAAAAACAATTTGTATATGATATGCGAACAATTAGAACGGGCAACTGGCCGGCTGAGCCCAGCGGCAGCATACCCGTTGTGGCAACAACAGACAAAATATGAAGAACATAGGCCAGCAGCTTGAAAAACTTGAAACTGTTGCAACAATATTTTGTAATAATTTTTAACAATTTTAAAAAGTTCAATTTAAATGTTGCTTTCCTCTGCCAGTGCAAACATAAAACCATTGCATACTTTTAGGCTGCGCCTCAAAAAGAAAACTTTGCTGCTCTGAGGTGCAAAATAAATATTTATATTATTATTTCCATTTGCTTAAAGCTTTTCACATTTTTGTTAAAATTGTTTAATCACCTCTGTGTATTGAATTGTACAATTAAAGCGACTTTCAGCAAGCGCCACACTCAATTCAATTGCTCAAAAGCGCATGGCAAACTTTTTTGCTGCATTCCAAAACATACGAAAATATTTAAATAATTTTTGCAAAAAGTTGCAAATTATATAAATTGTATTTGGATTATGTTTTAATTAACTTTGCTATGTTGCAAGTTGCGCAGTCAAAATAAACAGTGCAAAAAAGTATTGCATACTTTCAGGAGGAATTTAAATTAGACATCCCCTTTGACATTCGAACAATATTCCGGTGCTTTTTGCAAATTAAACTTTGTATTTATGAAATCAAAAAAAAGAACAGGAACGCAATTTTTGTTTATAATTTCACCTGAAATTCTTTGTAATAGGATTAAACTTTAACTAACTTGGCAAGCCTTTTTTACAGCACTTGGGCTAGGTATAACAGCAGCAACAACAACAACTGCAGCCAAGGCAACTGCTGCTGCATTTACAAGTGCCTTCTGCTCGTTAGTTTGTCATCGTATGTAGATTTTTTTACTCGGTGTGTGTGTGTGTTTTCTAACTTTCGCGCTACGTTTTTTTTCGTTTTATTTTTTTATATTTTACTTTACACGAGATAGAGACGCGCGTTGAATTCCGAGCATGAATCGAAAATGAAATTTTGTGTCAGTGTTGCAGAAAGCACAAGTTCTGCGTGTGACTGAGCGAGTAAGTGTGTTTGCCAGTGTGTGTGTGTGTGTTTGTGTGTGAGTGTGTGTCTGTGTGTGTGTGTGTGTGTGTGTGTGTGTCTGTGTGTGTTTGAAAAGTTGGCGTAGCAGACGGCACATGGAGATGGTCGCACAGTTGTGCAGCTGCCAGCTGAAGATGAGGAGGAGCAGGCTGGGCAAGCACTACAAGTGTTCAGCTGCCATTGTCCGACAACTGAACTGGGTTAGCTGCTGCTCGCTCGACCTTGCCACACATGCAGCTAGAGCTGCATGCACCACGCACACACGCCGTGGCGTGGCTTAAAGCTTAAACCATTTTTAACGCAATTAGCCCACGATTCAATTGAAACAGTCATCAAAGCAGCGGAAGAAAGCCGCGCACACACAAAGTAAAAGAAAGCATAGAGAAAGGGAGAGAGGGAGAGAGGGAGAGAGGGAGAAGGGAACGGCGGCGCCTACTCAACCCCTGGCAGCGGCGAATGACAATGAAAACTTTTGTCTCGAAATTGAAATTCCTGTCAGCAAATTTAAAGAATTTCAATTGTGAAACATTCGCGACGCAGCTCCTCCTCGCATCCTTTCTGTGTTGCGCCAGCCGGAAATTAGACGAGAAATTCAAAGCGACAAAGAAACAAAAAAGGCAGGCAGCAATTACAGCCGCCGCCGGCGACAGGTCAGGGAGAAGGCGGCAGGGGAGAGGGAATACGGGGTACACAAATTAAATTTAATTAGAAATTAAATGAAAATAAATTGGATTATTTAATTAAAAAGCGCGAGCGCGAGCGCGCGCTCTGGCCACACTCACCTTTAAGCAGCATCAGCCAAGTGACGAGCCAGCTGAGTAATCCGAAATTGGCTTGAACCATTGTGAACATTTTCGCTGTCTCTTTTCTCTTCTTGACCTTGTTATCCACAAACTTTATTGTTATGATCGCTTGTTGTTGTTGTTGTTGTTGTTCTCCTGCTGACTTGGCTAAGCGAGTAATTCGCTGCGGTCTACGTCGTGCCCCACTCCGGCTCCTTCCTCCTGCTTGGCTCAAATTAGACGCGGCGTCCAGGCACGACGAGTTGTTGTTGTCGTTGTTGTTGTTCCCCTAAAGCGCTCGCTCGGGAACAATAACGCTGCGCGGCGCGTGTCGTTTTAAATGTTTCTAAAACACGGACAAGCAACACTTAACACACACACACACACGTGTATAGCGTGTGTAATCCGCTGTTATCTATGTGCACTCTCACTATCTCTCTCTGTCTCTTTTAGCGCACTTTTCTTTATAGCGATGGCTGTAAATTCAATTTGCTTGTTTTGCTTTTAATGCGACTCTCAAGCGCATAAATCATATGCCAGCAATCGCACACTCGCGCCCGCACTTTTAGGTACGATTGTGTGTGTGTGCTAGATTTGCGGCTTTGTCGATAAGCAACAAAGAACAAAAAAAGCGAATGTGATTTAAGTAATTTCTCTTGTTTTATCCTGTTTGTTGTTGTTCTTTCTGCGGCTTAGCACTTTCACTTGCTGCCCCCTGCCACACACACACACACACACACACACTGTGTCGCTTGTGGGCGTGGCAATTACATGCACAAAGTTGCAAAGTGAATTTTGTTGTGTTTCGACGTCTGTCTTCCGTCTTCCGTCGTCCGTCGATTTCGATTCCGTCTTGCTGACAGTTGTTAGATTAATGGCATCAACACGATTTGTTTGTGCTTTGTTTTTCTTGGCTACTTTTCTTTCGTGTATTTATTTTACAGTTATTTTTCGCACTGCCACACACACACACACGTACACACAGAGAGCAACGTGTGTTGTTGCCTAATCAGCCCGCGCTCATTAACAGCCCATTAACACGCACGCTACGGTTCGGGCCCATTAAACCGCTTCAGCTGCAGCTTCTTTTGCACTGTCACTCGCTCTCTCTTTCACTTCTTGAGTGTTGTCACTGTTGTTGTTGTTGTTGTTGTTGTGTTAGGCTGGCACCCTCCCGCACATAAATCAAACAAGACGCGTGCTTCGCACTCGAGTCGCAGGATCGAACTGAACGGCTCGCGTGGCTAAGCAAGGCGAACAAACGATTCGCGTTGGCGGCGACCGACTACGACAGCGACGACAAAGTTGCGAGCCGAACGCATTGCTCGGCAAGGCAGACGACGACGACGACGACGACGACGACGTTGATGATTGCCGAGCGAAGAGAGCGAAAGTTTCTCTTTGAGCGTCGTTCGTCAACAATCACAGGCAGGCAAACGTGCTGATGCTGCTGCTGCTGCTCCTTCTGTTGTTGTTGTTGTTCCTGTTGTTGCTGTTTTTGTTGCCGCTGAGATGTGAAATTATTGGTGCACGAAATTGCAGCCGAACTTTGGAGCAGCGCGCGGACTGAAGTCGCGTGTAGCAGCGCTGCTCTAGCGGCTTTTATTTGTTTATGCTGCAGCTTACTATAGTTGTTCTTTGTTGTTGTTGTTGTTTTGGCCATGATTTAAAATAAAATAATATTTAAATTTAAAATATAGTTTAATAATAAAGAAATATTTGCAACGTTTTATTCTTAACCCGCAGGTTAACCCGCGGCAACATGAACTGATAAGCTACAAAGGCAGAGGTTAGGGCGTCATTTACAGTGCGGGGCATGCAAATAAAATCATTTATTGGGTATTTTATTGAAAAGGTGTTTAGTTGTGTGTAAAAAAATATTAAAATACTAAAAAATAAAATAAAGAAAATTAAATTAACACTTGAAATTAAATATATAATTTATAAGTGAATTTTATTAGAAGTTTTATAAAAACATTAAACGACAAAGCAAGCCAATTCATTAATAAATTAAGTTAAAAAAGTTCATTTCACCCCATTCAAACATGGCTCTATATTTCTCTTAACTAATTTCATAAAGAAATTCCATTACTTTTGCCCAGAATAAATATGATAAAATTACATACATTTGCAAAACAAGCGAACAAAAACAAACTTATTTCACGTGCAGAACAAAAGCAATTGCAAATAGTTGTAGCACCAGAGTGAGAGCCCCTCTCCCCTCGCCGTCCCCATTGCAGTTCGTGTTAATTGCAAGTTTTTCCGGTCTTGGCCATGCACTTTTGCCCATCCGCCCGTATTAACAGTCTGTCCAAAAACTGACCGCCTCAATTACCTCACGTTGTAAACTGTAAACTAAGCAACTATGCCATGACCTATGTCAGTTAAGAGAGCGAACGGAGGGAGAGAGAGCAACTGTAACTGAGTACACGCGTATAAGAGTGACTCTTATACTTGCTTGTAAATTTAAGAGAAAATGTCCAGCTTGAAGTAGGCAACTTTGACAACTCTCTTTCTCTTCGCAACTTTTGACTTTCTATTCGACGAAAAAATGCATTTTTAATTAATGCTTAAATTAGCCAATAGTTTTTTGTTTCTGCTGCGGTTTGGACCCACACTCACACTCACACACACACACACAAACTGTTACACACAGACATTAGTACAGTGGGGCGAATTTTCAATCAATTTGCAAAACTTTTTAATTACAAGTCAATTTGATTTGGAGCAAACAAACAGATAATAAAGTCAATAGCTTATGTGGTGGACACACACACGCACGCACACACATACGTGTGTATGGTGTGTGCACTTTAATTAAATTAATTAGTGCCACACACGAAATATTTGAACGATGCAGCCAACGCGATAAGGTTGCAACGCGCTCTTTTATTTTTTTGCTCGCCTTTCGATTGTGCTTTAATTAATTGCCCCGTTTCTCAATTAGCCGCAATGACCACACACAGCAACTGGCCCTATTTGTGTGCGCGTGGCTGTGTTTGTGTTTGTTTTGGGTATTATGCAATGACTTCTAAACGCCTGGCGAAGGCCGCACAGAAGTTGCGCTTACAAGTTGCGCTGGCCTTAAGCCGTGACGCGTCGCTGCTGCTGCTTGTCTTCTGGCCGCAATTAGCGCACCAATTTCCCACGATTTCCCAATGATTTTCCACGGCGGCGTGGCACGTGTCAATCGCTCGGCTACGGCGTAAAGCCGATTAGACCTAGAGAAAGTAAACTTTTTAATTGAAACAATTTGTCGGCAAAAAGACGAAGAAAACGAAGAGAGACGAGACGGAAGAAGCAGACGAAAACTTGTTGGCTGTTTTTGGCTGCTATTTTTAAGCTGGCTAGAAATTGGCTAGAAACAGACCTAGCTGTGTCCTTCGATTTCTTATGCTTCTGTAGAGGGGGGTGTATCAAATTTGATGTAAATGTTTTTGAATTTGGAAAATATATTTTTGTCTATTTCTGTCCTATTCTTGTAGATAACCCCTCAAAGCTTTATCCATTTGACGAATACAGTATTTCGTATATACATATATATTTTAAATTTGATTCAAATCAAAACACCATTTTGGCAAGAGAGGGTGTAGTTATTGCCTATTCGGATTAGGCATGTCCGTCTATCTGGCCGCATACATCATTTATATAATCATCCGTTTGTATGAACACGTAGATCTCAGCTATTATATAAGCTAGAGACACCAGAGTTCTTTATATTACACCTAGCTATAGTATTATTTAAACTTAAGTTCTCACGCTCACCTCCCCGGAAAATTCTTACTTACAATTTAGAAATTGATTTCCAAGCGATACATTTTACGATACATTTTTCTTTCTTGGCATATAGTAGGCTGACTAGAAGCTGCACCCACACTCTAAATTGCAATGCCTTTAGAATGTAAGCATAGCAGATATTTAAATTAAAGCCTTCCCTATTCTCTCAGGCAGCGCTGCTTGCGGTCTGCTGCATTCGCACATTCCAGTTTTTCTTTGTCTTTACTTTATCTCATTGAATTATGCGGCTGCTTTAACACGACACCCGGCACTATATCGATATCATGCTATTAATATATATATATAGAAAGAGAGAGGGGTGTATTGATTTCACCCGCTGCATAAATTTTCGCGTATTTGCCAAATCATTATTCGAATCAGCGTGACACGCGCTCGATTCGAATTCGATTTTCGCCCACAAAACAAATCAAAAATTTATTAAGCCGCCACGCCAAGCCGCACTTCCAGCCCCCTTCTTCACCCTCTTTCCCTCCCCTGCTGCTGCTCAGCCTGCGCCCACCCCTGCTGGGGTATAAACTCCACTCCGACTCAAGGCGGATTTCTTGCGGTCACGTGTCGCACGAATTGCAATGATATCGCGCGACATTGTTGACATTTGTCGAGCAGAGCGATGAGCTTAGGGGGTGTGGGAGAAAGAGAAAGAGAAAGAGGAAGAGGAGGAGGGCGAGGAAGAGATTGCAAGTGGGCGTTGAGGCGGGCACGAGAGCTTATGCTGCTTGGGGGAGGCGATGGCTTCATTAGAGTGCAGTCGAGCCCCAAGTGAAAGTGATGACCCTTGAGCTGGAGAGGGTTGCTTTAGAGAAAGTGCCATTAATTGAAATGTCAAGTGGGAAGGGGAAGGGGGTAGCTGGCAGGGGGAGAAGGGCGCGCTGCCTGGCGGTGCTTGTGTGGTCAGCCAAGCGAAAGAAATGACAGGCGCATTCCTATTTGGATATATAGAGGCGGCAGATGAAGCTAAGAGAGAGGCAGAGGGGAAGGGGAAGTGGGGGCAGGGTTGCCACCTGCACACACACACACACACACAGCTATCCACTGAGAGCGTTAACAATCAAAACAAGAGGAGCATAAAACAAAACAGGCGAAGCCAAAATGAGCGACGCCAAAATGCAATAAAAAAACAAGACACACGCAAGGCAAGCGCGCATAATTTAACACAGGCTCTTGACAGCTGTGCGCGTGTGTGTGTGTGTGTGTGTGTGTGCATGTGAGCAGGGTGCAAAGGCGTCTCAATTACTTTGTGCACTCCTCGTCTTACACGCTCTCTGAGGACACGCTCCCCGCCCCCCTGGCCAACGCCTCCTTTTTTATTGTGCCAACAAGCAGGCCGCATTAACATTTAAAACAATTTTCAATGTTGTAAAAATAACTGTAAAAATTTCACTGCCACTGTGCATGTAGCTGTCGGTGTGTGTGTGGCTGTCTGCGTGTGTGTGTGCCTCTTGCGCTACACACGCCTGCATACTTAATACAAACAGGCAGAAGCTGACAACATTTGCCTTTGCCCCTACCGCCTCCCGCCTCCCGCCCCCCACCCCCCGCTTGACCTACAACCCACGACCCTTTGCCACTTCGCCACTTTGCCACACCCGCTAGACCACACAACAGTTTTTCTTATCGCTCAAATGTCATCGACTGTCGACAGTTTGGCTTTGGCGTTGGCTTTGGCTTTGGCTTTGCCACTTGCCGCAATTTTCGGCGACGTTGCCACCCCCCCCTCCTCCTCCTTCCCCTTCTACTGCTACTCCAGCCCTGCAACGACAGCGAGGCGTTCATTTGTGAAATCTAAGCCATGCCCAGGGGCGGCACTTGCGGCGTTTAGTTTGTAATTTAGCGCATTTAGTGCTCCATTTCCAGCTTTGCCTGCCCCTCCTGACTACCACATCCTCCTTGTCGGGGCATGAGGGTCATCAAGTGTTGCATGAAGTAGAAGGTTGGAAGGGGAAGAGGGGAAGGGGCTTCTTTGCCTACGACTGAGATTCCTCTTGGTAGTTCAGCTTCTGCTTATTTCTTACACTTGTCCAGCCTGATTTGCTATGCAAGTGAGAGTGTGTGTGCTTGCTGTGTGTGTGTTGTATCTGTATGTGTATGCTGTATGCTGTATGCTGTATCTGGGTGTGTGTGCCTTGTATGCAAACTTGCAGCTCTAATTGCTTTTTGATTTGAGCCACCCCAAAAACTTTGAACCAATTTGCCTTGTTTTAGTTGCTGTTGTCGTTGTTGTCTTTGAAATATATATTCATGCTATAATTTCAACCAAAATCTGCAATTCACTCATACTAAATATATGCATTTAAATCATAAGCTGATCAAATTATGTTATAGTGTTATTTAAAGCCTTTGGCCAAAACGCGTTCTGATTTAATTCGCAGCCAAATCGAAAAATCAGAAATTCGAGAAAAAAAACTTCCCTTTTAGCGCATTTGCATGAATAATGAACGAGCCAACTAATGCAGCGCCAGCCCGTTTTCCTATGTTTTTAGCAGATAATAACATTAACTTGTCGCACCACGAAGGGGCAGGTAAAAAGGAAACAAGCTATGGGGTGGAGAGAGAGAGAGAGAGAAGCGACGCTTAGCTACCCTGGAAAGGAGTAAGCAAATTGTCTTTGTATAACTTTCATATTTTTTTTGGCTATCATAAAGAAGTTTAGCTAGTAAATAAAGCAGCAGTTTATTATACCCGTTACTCATAGAATGGTATTATAACTTGGTGCCAACCAAAAATGTATGCAACATCCTGAAATAGGCATTTTCCACCCTACAGAGTATAATGATGATGTAAAGAAATTAACTGAATTCCTCAAGGCATAAAGACAATATAAACGAATGAAATTTTGCAGGACAAGCACTGCTATTATTCTGTCTGTCCGTCAGTCCGTTTTTCTGTCCGTTTGTCTTTGTGTTTGTCCATCCGTTTGAAAAGCAAGGTTTGAGCTATTATAAAAGCTAGGACTATCAAATGAAGTGATACTAAGTGTTATTATTGCACGTTTAACAAGTTCGTGTTTAATTTTCACCACGCCCCTTTCGCCCCCTCGAAAAAATCGAAGTGTAAGCGCAACATTATCACTTTCATGTATGGTATATTTAGAATTTATTTAGACAGTCTTTACACTTTTCGAAATGTGAAATTCCTCTGCTTGTTATATACCAACCCATACTCCAGTTACAAACACCCTTCCTCACATAATTTACAGGTCATCAAAAAGGGACAGAGAAGTGGCTAATAGTGACCAGACATAATGCCCCGAAGGAGACAGACAAGAAGCAGCAAGTTGGCCGGCAACGCTCAACCGTGTCGGAGTCAGTTTTCGGGGTCCTTCAACCACATAAATATCACATCAGAATCAATATCAATATCAATATCAATATCTATGCGCGTATCAATGGCAAATCAAGGAGATGGACAGCAAGTTGAAGCAGGAGGAGTGGCAACTAGGGGGAGTTGGGGTAGCTGGCGTTAAAGTTAATAAATTGCCCGGCAGGATTTATGGCTCGGCCGCTGCCCTCGGCGGCAATGACATTTCAATGTTTACATAAGGCAGACAATCACACACACACATAACACACACGCAACACACATACACACAGTCACGCATTAATGTGTTGCCATGTGGCAAGTGGCAGGGGCAAGGAGTGTTCGTTCGCTGCCGTGTATGGCAAACTGTTTCTAGGCATGACACTGCAAATGGTGACATATGCATTGCTAAAAACCTTTTTAGTCACGCCGCCCCGCCTACAGGTAATTTGTGTAAAGGAAGGGGCGGGGGGGGGGAGGGTATAATAAAATCGGTCATGCAAGAAATTCAATCAGCTTGGGCAGCCACCTTTCGAGGGCCACATCACACCCCTCCCTCCCTCGCCCAAGCAGCCACGCCCACTTTTAGCCATGCAACTTTAATCGAAATAAATTATGAAATCTTAAATTGTATACGAAATTACAAAGCTCCCGGCAAGCTGCGCCTGTGCCGCACCAGAGCGCGTCCGCGGTTGACAACGATGCACGTCACGCTGCGTCGAATGCTATCCAAGTCCACCTGACGCAGCTGACCAGGCTGTGGCTGTGGCTGTGCCTCGGACTCCAGCTCATCTTCATCTTCATCATCGTACTCGTAATCCTGTGCATCCTCCTCCTCCACTAAAGCTCCACTGCGACGCGCCTGCTCTAGTAGGTCCCCATCCACGCTGCGACCGTTGAGGCAAATCTCCTGCGAGGTGCCACCTCCACCTCCGCCACCTCCGCCGCTGTTGCTGCCACCGCCACCTGCACTGCCCACATAGTCACTCACCGAGCTATACAGATTGCTCAGATATTCCGTGCCCTGTGCCGAGGTGGCCACATCATAGAGCAGCGCACCACCAATGCCATTGGTTACACCCAGTGCAAAGCCCTTTAGGCCAGCCAGGGCTGACGAAACAGAGCGACCATTGGGTGCATTTTTGGCCTGCAGCTCCGTCAGCGCCTGCCGCAGCTCGTAGGCTGTCAGTGGACGCAAGACGATGCGACGTGCTGGAAATGCTTGGCGTTATCCTTAGCCTTTCTGTCTTCCTATCCATGTTACTCACCTGCAACAGGTGCGCCAAGCGAAGCACAGAGCAACGCGACGAGCAGCAACGCGCTTTTGGGCAAATCCATGCGTAATCCCATTCCTGCTTCCAACTTCTTCGAATCTCCGACTGAAACCAGTCAACGCTGCATGGCGACTTTTATGGGCTCAGGGCATTATTTCTGGCTAGAATTAAAGCGAAAGTTGAACCGACCCACAGTTCGATCCATTGACCGATATTTTGCATATGCAAAGCACACAAATTTCCCCTCGCCGAATGACCCCGTGACGAGCGAGTCAGGCCAAAAGTAGCAAATGCCACAGACCAAACCGGTTTTCTCTTCAGTCAGAGTTCATCTATTCTCATCTAATATTATACAAGTTGCGACGTTCTCGGCGCTTGCTTAAGCTCTTTTAATACCCTATGACCATTGAAAGTGGTAAATAAGGGGTATAACAACTTCGTGTGAATGTATGTAACAGACATATGGTAAGTAGGCATGGCAGATCCCACGAAGTCCCTTAGCGAATTGATTGAGCTTTATTTGTCTGACTTTCTGTTTGTCTGTGTGAACACACGTATTTCAGCTATTATAGAAGCTAGAGATAGCAAATTGCCACTCCCGTAAGCCTTCTACATAGGTGTCCGAGAGTGAGATAGCAATAGATGCAAATCAGTTTATTGTTGAAAATCGTTTGTATATTTGTGACAACTATTAAAAGTTGGACGTAGGGTATCTTACTGTTGGGCAAACTCGACTGAACCTTTTTAACTTGTGACATCTTCATTTCTTTCTGTATCTACAACTTCATCTTCATATTTCGCCTTATCCACAGCTTCATCTGTCTTATTAGCGTAAACAACTTCATCTTCATATGGATTCATATTCGAAGACCTCATCTATTTCGATATAATATCAGACAAGTTGCGCCATTATCATCGTTTGCTATCATAGTGTCTGTATCGGTGTCGATATATGTATCGGTATCTATATCTATATCTGTATCTGTATCTGTATCCGTATCCGTATCTGCATCTGTATCTGTTGCCGTATCTCCGTCTGTCACAGAAGCTTCATCAACATCTTCATCTATGGCTGCCTCCGGAGCTGTATCTTCATCTTCATCTGCGTCTGAATCTGTATCAGTCTGTCGTCCCAAATTAGCGAAGACATCTTCATCTTGATAGGGATTATAATCGTACGAGCCCAGTCTTCTGCCCTTCCTCCTTGACTGTCCCACCCTGTCTAGACTGCGCGTATTGAAGCAAACATGCTGAGCTGTTCCGCCTCCGTTGTCCACTTCACTTTCGCTGTCCGTGATATTTGCCGTTATGACGTCATAGATAAAGACACCCGTCAGCGCTTTAGTCAATCCCAGGGTATATCCGGTGAGTGCAGCAAATCCATTTGAGACCGAACGACCCTCGGGTACACGATGCTCCAATCGATGACGTTGCAGCAGATCACGCACCTTGGCTGCACTCAGCGGACGCAGCAACAGTTTGCGAGCTGCAAAGAGAGTGTAAGTAAAAAAGAGAGAGAGAGAGAGAGAGAGAGAGCACCACCTGCAACTGGTTGCGTAGACCACGCAGCAAGACAGAGCAAACCCAACATCCACATGGGCAGCATCTTCGTCTTTGGCTTCTTCTTTGGGTGTGCGATTGTCTTAGGTTTCGCTTAGCTGATTTATATTCCGTCAGCTCAGCCCTCGTGCTCTATGTGAAACTCATTAGTCGATCTATTAATCATAATGGTAGAACGCGAGCCTAAAAAAGAATTCGAATCAACAACTTTCACGATCTGCGAATTAAGACAGTAAGTGGGTCAAGGGATTCCTCTAGAATTGAGGTCAAAGACACAACTGTTTGAACTTTAATGGTATTTTTTAGAACTACGCAACTAATTCTCTTGCTTAGATTTCTTTCAAAATTCTTGAAATACACGTACCACAGCTAGTATAACAACCTATATACCCCTTCCACAATAGGGTCTAGCTGGCAAATAAAAATCACTTCCATTGTTTCTCTGCCTTAATTAAGCATAGAAAGTCAATCCGCGATTAGCACAAAGACAAAGCGCTCTCAGGCATATCTAAGGCAATCTCTTACAGTCGCTCTACGGATTCTTCTTCTGCAATTTTTCTGGCAGTGTATCGAAGCAGAAATACACATTGATGAGCTCTCAAAGCGGAAATTTACAATTTCTTTTGGGCAAACAAATATTAATATTCTTGATGGCAGCTGACAAAACCAAACCATGTCAAAAGATAGCTAAAGTAGGTTGCCCCAAAACGTGGAGGGGATGCCGGGGTTACGAGGCTATGGGGTAACATGTGTATAATATGTGCTGCTCTTTGCCTTGAGTATTTCTGCTTGTTAGCAAATTCTGCTAGCTTTGCTTCCCCTTCTTCTTCTTCTACGGGTTTTTGGCTATTTGCCTTGTGGCTGCACTTATTATAAAGCCATAAGCCGCTTTTATGGCCAGACTGAAGTGCATTGTGCGCTCAGCATATTGTGTGCTGCCCCCTCACACTCTCTGTCTCTGTCAACTCCCACTCTCTAAAGTCTGTCTCCCTCTCTGGTTATGCATCTTTATTTGCCACGTACAGGTTGCAAAATTGTTGTTAACTGCGGCATAAGATAAAACTTTGCGCTTGCTTAACCGTTTTAAACCATAGTCGGTCTGTCTCTCAGTCTGTCCCTTTCTGCATATCTCCCTTCTTATCTCCCTCCGTCCTTCCTTCGTCCATCCGTCCATTAGTTTCGCTGCCAATTGGCGTGACAAGTTTAAAGTTTGTCGGGGTAGTTGGCCTAGGGCTGACTGAGGTAGAAGGAGGAGGCAAGGGAGGAGGCGAGGCTGATAGACACAACTTGAGCGTCCACTCAAAGTGTCAGACGTTGCGGGCCGTATAAATAGCAACAAGGCAAGCAACAACAACAACGGGCAATATGCAACAAGGAGGCAGCAAGCCACCACGCGGCACTGCTGCAACAGCTGCGGGTGCAACAAGTAAAGCGCAGCCAGTGCCAAGTTGTCTGCGCATTTCAGCAATTTCAATGGCACAACAACAACAACAACAACACCAACAGTTGCAACAACAAAAACAACAGCAACAGCATCATTAGCAACATGTTTGCAGTTTTGCTGCCTGCTGTGACTGTTGCCCCTGCGGAGCAACTCATACCCAGCTACGCATTTTCCCTAAACCCTGCCAGGGCTACCCCTGCCCCTTGTCCCTAGTCCCTTGCCCCATGCCCCCTGCCTCCGTCACTCAACATACGCCCAATTGTTTGTGATTTACGCACGCAGAGCGCACTGGCGCATAACATCATTTGCAGCTCATTAATCAGCTCGACGCGGAGTCGCAGTCGCAGTCGCCGTCGTGCAGACCTCAAAACCTGCCACATCGTGCGGCATAATCGGCTTTCCTCGAGAGCAGCCTTTATGCTCCCTTTTCCCTTTGCACCCCCCCCCCCCTGCACTATCCCTCCCCGCACACACTCGCAAGAATACTTTGCAAATATTTACGCAGCGCAACAAAACTGATTAAGACCTTTTGCAAGTGCCTGACGCATGCACTGCGTCGTCCCCCGGCGGTGGCAAGTGGCAACTGTGTAAACAGGGTGCACAGGGTATTCACGCATTACTGGCAGAACTCTTGTGGCAGCCACTTCTGGCAATACTTTAGACACACAAACGGAGTCTAATAAATGAGTTCGCTTAAAAAGTGCTTGGCAGTGAGACTTTGCCTTTTAGGCAGGTAGTTATTGGTTTTACGAAAGCATGGCAGCCCTTAGGGTGACCATTTAATCAGAATAGGTTAGCTCTGCTTGCTCAGCAAAGTCAGTTTAAACATCTATGTAGGCATGGTAACCCTAAGAGTGACCAGCGCTTGTGCATTAACCTCAGACAGCACATACATATGTTTTGCAAGGTTAGGCGAAACAGTTTTCCCTTTTAAACAGAGACCTAGTTGCAGCATGGTAACCCTAAAACTGAACATTTGTTGTAAATGGAAAAAAAAGTAGTAGATTTATGTTTTATGCTTAAAAGAAACAGTTTCATTTTCTAGGCAGGCACTTGACTGTAGTATGGTAACCCTAAAAAGCGACCATCTATTGTGTATTAAGAATAGGCAGATGGGTTTTTGCAAGGATTGTAGAAAAAGTTTGTCTCATCAAGCTGACTGTTTGTTAAGTTGCAGCATGGTAACTCTAAAAGTGACCGTCTGCTGAAATGAGAAAGGGAATTTCAATCCATTTATGGCTTTCTCTCTCTCTCTTTCTCTATCCCCCTCTCTTCTTTATGCCATTGCAGATGGTATATTCATTTTGGCCAGAAGTTTGCAACGCACCTTAGGAGACAATTCCGACCCCATAAAGTGTATATATTCTTAATCATCATCAATAGGGGAGTCGAACTACCCATGTCCGTCCGTCCGTCTGTTTCAACGCAAACTAGTCTCTCAGTTTTAGAGCCATCTGGAGGAAACTTGGCATACATGCTTCTTATTGCTTATTGCGGTTCGGACCGATATCGTATAGCTGCCATAGAACCTATCGGTCGAATGAAACTATGAAACTTTCCCGATATATGCCTAAGTATGCCCTTAAAAAGCTGTCAAAATGTGATCGAAATTAAACCGATATATCGTATAGCTGCCATAGAACCTATCGGACGATTTACATCATTTTTTAAGATACCGCTGTGAAACTTTCCTGATTTATGTCTAAGTATGTCCATTAAATGCTATGCAAGCTTTATTAAAATGGGACAGATATCGTTAAGCTGCCATAGAACCTATCGACCGATTTAATATGTGGAGTAACTGCAATGGTTTAAAAACCTTTGGTGTGTCGAAGGTAGCCTTTCTTTCTTGTTTTCTCTCAATATCTGTAGAAAAAACTGCCCCAAAAAACCTTTCCAGTTGATTTTAGATACTTTTTTAAACTCCATAACATTCTAATTACAATTACCCACATCCCTCAGTCCATTTCGCACCCTAATGTCCTTGACTTTGGCATTTGCAAACGACAACAGCAGCCCCCGGGGACAGAGGCCATTGTTACACTCAAGCGACGCAAGTGCTTAAGTAGCAGCTTCATAAAGCAGAGCCCATAAATCGCGGCAATATGATTATGATACAAGTATGCATATAATATACATATATCCTTCATATACTACATATACTTATGCTGAAATCAATGGGGCATTAATCGTAATGCAACTTATGGCCATTTGGCATTAACTTATCTGCCTGCCTGCATTGATTGGCAGCATCAAAAGCCGAATGTGCTGGCCATCAAAGCGCCGCTTGTTGCAGAACTTATCTCCCCATCTCTCTCTGCCTCGCACTCTCGGCAAGTACTTCAGCTGCGGGTTGCGAGTAGCGAGTACTGAATTCACTGAGTACTCGACCATTCCTGCCCTCCCTTCGCCTTCGCCTTCGCCTTCCCTCCTCGTAATATCAAAAATTGCATGCATAAATGCGCTTAATGTTAACGAGTGGGTAACGAGCAGGAGTTACTGCTGATGATGTTGCGGCACTTGCAGCAGCTTTTCGGTTTTGCCTTCTTATGCCACCCCTCTTCAACCCACCCCCCACTCCGCCCCTGCCAAGTGAAGTGTTATCTCGCGCGCGTTGCCTGTTTTATCTCGCGGCGCTGAAATATGCCCACGTCCGTTGCTGCTGCTTGCCGCACTTTCCGGCCACGGCCACGACTCGCTGCAAGCAGCTCTTCTTCTGCTGACTGGCCTGCTGCAGCATAAAAGCCGGCCAAGCATGCAACATAAAACGCAACTGCAAAAGAGAGAGAGAGAGAGAGAGAGAGAGGGAGAGCGAAAGAGATGGCGCCAAAGAAGTTAAATTAATATTCTACTTCAACTTGTATCTTGTATCTTGCTTCACTCTGTGCAGGTACCAAGGCTGCGCAGATGTTCATGTTTATGTAGCGGATAGAAGCTGGCTGCTATGCAAATTGCAGCTGTTAAAAGAGATGCAGAGGTCAAATCAAATCATATGCAGTTGCTTTGTCCACAAACTTACGTCGTATTTTAGATACTTATACCCTCGACCATTAAAAATGCTCAAAAAGGGTATATCCAGTTTATGCAAATGTATGTAAGGGGTATAAGAAGACTTGGCATACACCACAATGTATATTTATTATTGTTAAGAATCACTAGCCCAGTCGATTGAGCCATGTTCGACTGCTTGTCCGTCTGTCTATCCGATTGTCCGTCCGTGTGAAAGCACATATCTCTGCTATTTTAAGTCCTAGATACACAAAATATAGCACGCAGATCTCTGTATATCATGTGTTTCATAAGTTTATTTCAAATTTAAGATGCCACGCCCACCGCCTCGAAAAATCGATAAGTTTTGTTTAGAAATGGATTTGTAACGAAAATAATAAAGTTACAACTTACTGCTTCGATATACACATAGATATATAGTTTATGTATCTATATTTTAGATTGCAAGCCAATCGAACTAAAAGAACCAAAGTTATTTAAGTAAACATTTTAAAATAGAAGTAAAAGACTTTGTTGTTGGAATTTTGAGCGAAGAGTATCCTACTGCTGGACATGTTCGACTGCAGCTTTCTCTATTTCTTTCTGATCTTAAAGCCTGCCAATGACTTTGTTATTCCAAGCTCTCAATATATATATATATATATATATATATATATATATATATATATATATATATACACCCACTCTTTTATCAATTAGCTGCTTGGAACATTTCGCAATCCCTTGAACCCGTCACAGCTCAACTCGAACTTGAGTTAAGTTGTGAGAACGAGAACATGCGTGGTTGGCGTTTTAATCATAAATCATGCTTTATTTCAAGTCAGTCACACACACACACACACACACACACACGCACTCGGTGCACACATGTGAACTTTAATAATGCATGGTGCTAGCCGAGCGAGCATTAACACCTCAGCGGACCGGCTGCGTGCCACAAAATGCTGCTAACAAATCAAGCCGAGCAAAACTTGTGGCTAGCGATTCTTTTCAGCCATCTCGCTCGCACTCGCTCGCACGCACTCACACGCACACTCGCACTGTCTGGGTGCACGCATGAGGTAATTAATTATGGTGTTATTTAATTTAATTGCGTGCGGTATTAAGACGCAGTCAGTCGGCAAGTGCGTACAAATGGTTGGGCTATTAGAAGACTCCGAGCATAGGAGTGACGGGGAGGAGCAAGCGAGATCGCAAGCTGAGCCCTTTAAACTGCGTCACAGCAAAGTGCAAGACACACTCACACACACACACACACACACACAACGGGCAGCGGCACTCTGGCTTGTTTATGAGGCCGCCTGCGGGCAGACAAATGTGTTTTCATGTTTGGCAAGCAGCTTCAACATTTGTCAATGTGCATTTTCGAGACATATGAGTGTACACGGGCCCCGTCCCGTTCCGTGCCATCATGAGTGTACTTATAATGATGATGATGTGCGCCATAAAAGCTAGCAAATGTTCCGCTACCGTTTGCACTCACGAAGCCCGCTGTGCCTACGCGGCCTATGCGGCGTATGCGCATTATAAGCTCATTTGTAGCGCGAGTTTAACTTCAATAAAAAATACATGAGCCAGACACACACACACACACACACACACACACACACAGATACTCGCTGCCGTTCTACAACATATTCTACACTCTTGATTGTTAGGGCTGAATGCGCATTTAGGTCGTCCTCCTCCCTGCCAATTTGATTTGATTTGGCGCCTTCCAAAAAGAACTGAAAAAAAAAAAACAGACATGGGAAAAGTTTCTTTTTTTCTGGTTTTGTTTTTTAAGCGGCAACCCGAAATGATGGCAAATGTCAACACTTGACTTGACTTCGTGTGACAACTAAACAACAGCAGCAGCAACAACAACAACAACAACAACAAGGGAAAGAACAACTCGGGAACAACTAGTCCGGGCACAACAACTTTGATGGGGGTCATGTGGTAAATTGGGGGCTGCATTTTATTGTCCAGTTATTTTCGTTTTGGCCGTGACATCGGCATGTTGGCATTTTAAATTAGCGCTAATTGAAACGGGCCTGTTGAGAGAAAAAGAGCGGGATATATATTTGGGGTTGAAGTGAGCCCTCTCAGCCAGCTTATCCGTCTGTCAGTTAGTCAATTTGTCAGCTTGTCAGCTGTCACATGTGCAAATTTAGCAAATCAATTTTGACAAAGAGGCAAAAAAATACCGACTTTTTTATATACTTTATCCAAGCAAAGATACACTTTAACTATAAATATAATACATATTATAATGATAATATAGAGTATATGTATACTTACCAATTTTCATTAGACTAGCATTTATATAGATCTAAAGATAGACACTTTTATTCTATTTTCCGCTGAACAGTCTAAAATATCTTAGAGCTTGTTCAAACTTCTACTACATATGACGTAAGGCTTCTATTAACCAAATTTAGTAATTGTAGCTTTTGTAACTCCAGAGATTAAAGCGTGCAAACTGTCAGACAGCTGAGAAGTGTTTATGTATAAATCATTGATTCAGAATAATTGCAAGCATGCATCATAAAAGAAAAAATATAATTAATATAATATAATTCTACAATTAGAGCTGTTTATATATATTAAACAATTTTGTTGTATATTATTTTAATGAAACCTGCTAGAGAAAAAAACTGCTACATAAACCCATTACTACCTTTCCTTTATAATTTATTTTTAACTAATTTATCTCTTCATTAAATCACATTTAACATTACAAACCATTTGACAAAAAACAATTTATATGTATATATCATTATCAGTTTCTAGCTTTAAATAATTGTTTATTAAAAGCGTCGAATGCAGCGTCTGCAAAGCAATTAGAATTTTTCTGTGTCTGTGTGTGATTAATCAATGTGTGCATATGTTACATGTAAATCTGTTCAACTGTGCAGATATAAATAGTACAATTATCATATATTGCGTAACTAAGTAGACACACAAACACGTAAGGGTTGCTCGGTTAAGCAGTTGGTTAAGTTAAAAATAACAAAATAAATTAAAAACTACACGCAATAATTACGATTTTCTAAAATTCACTCAAATACTTCAAAAGAGTAAGCAATATTTACTTAACAATTTTTTATAAATATTAACTTACAGTTAGTACAGTGTATTTTCATCTGCAACTCGAGGCTATCATTTGTTTTTGCACTTGGCATAATTTTAATAAATATTTTCATTGCGCATTTCGTGGCTCAGTCGAGCGAAAAATCAACAATTGTCATCGCTTTTTTCCATTCTTTTTCTCAATAACAATTTATTATTATAACTATTGCTGCTATTGTTGTTATTGTTGCTGTCACTTGTTCGCCTCTTGCATGCCTAATTAATTTTGCAGTTGGCCGTTTTTTTGTTGCTTGCCTTTGGTTGTGTTAGTCAGCTCTTTGGAGCGGCAGCTCATAAATATTTAATGCAAAATAATTAACACACCCGCGCACTGCACACACACACAATCGGTAGGCGTTAGCACAATGGGGCGTGGTCATGATTGATTACCCGTTGCTGCCATCGGACAATCATAAAATTTTCGTTAATCAAGTTTAATTAATTAAGGCCGACAAAATGGCGTAACGACGTCGTCGACACCAAACCGGACCAGATGGACAGACAGATTGGCTCTCAGTGCGCGTCCGGAATCTGCCTGCCATATCCATGTGAATATTTCCGCCTTTGGTCGACCGTAAATTATGCAATACTTTCTGCTCGGCTTTCTGCCATGCCCATTACCATTATCGTTATACGGTTACAGCCCGGTTACACCCGCACGTGTCGCCACGACGCTGTCTTTGTGAGTCAACGTTCCCGGCCATCATCAAGTTTGTCAGCTTCGTCAGCGACTTTCGGAGCATCGTCTGCGCGGCGATGACATTGTCCATAATCCCAGCCGGCTTACGATGTTTAATTTAAGCCATCTGCCCGTGACTTGGGCCCAGACACGGCCAATGAGCGTTGTTGCCTTTACACTCGAATAGTTTTCATAATCATCGACATGTTGATTTATCATCAAATTGCCCAAAGTTCCCAAAGTGATAGTTGTTGCGCCTGTCTCTCTATGGTCTATGCATAGCTATGCCTGATGAGTTCCTGCTATGCATAGCTATGCCTGATGAGCTCGTCGAGATGTGCACAATAAGTAGCTCCAGAGCGACAGGTGGTCTAGTTTATTATTCCCCCATGATTTTTATCAGTTTTTTCAAGAGAGTTCAGTTAGAGTTGTGGTTGATAATTTCGATATGGTTGAGGTTTATAGCATATGTATTTTATAGAATTTTCAATTAACTGCAATTAAGAAATAATTATGATAAGCTTATATATTCGCTAATAAGCCTGATTATAAGCCCATTACATAGACAATTACCACAAATATATACCCAACATATATACTAGTTATATAATTATCCACAGTAGGAAAGTTGGTTATGTCCAAGCGACTCAGTTAAAATCATGCATCTACTATTGTTGGTTACTCTGAGCTCTATGCAGCTCGTGACATTGGTAAAACTATAATAAAGAGAATATATACATATAAAATACAAATATATATCTTCTATATAGAGCGCCGATGCTCCAGTTGTATTGAAATCAACAAATATCGAGTGCAATGTTAATCGCAAGTATTTTGAAAATGCAACATGTCTAATCAAAGCTCGAAGTTGGCATAATGCAGTGCTTAACCTAGACGTGGATATTAAGAAACCTCTGCTCAATTTATCGGTAAGTTGGGAGAATATATTGACAGATAGATAGATAGATATAAAATATATAGCCATACATAAACTTTCATTTAAGATACACATGCAAATCTTTAAGAAGGGCTACAACAATCGATATAATCCATTTCTGGTGGATGTTGTATTTAATATTTGCGATGTATTATCGAACAGAAATTTCTTGGCATACGGAAAGATATTTCGGAAATTGCTTAGTCGTTTCTCAAATGTGAACCACAGCTGTCCCTTTACGGTATCAATGTGAAATGTTCAATCTTATCTGAAAATATACCTATGTAAACAATACTTACAGGGTCATCTCTATTCGCGAAATTTCTACATCGATGAGAGTTATATACCAAGCCTTCCGCTAGGTTTCTACCTATTCGACATTCAACTTATGGAGAATTTTCCCAATAAGCCCTATGAAAATATTGGCTGGACCAAGTATTATGTGCAGGCTATGGAAATGGTGAAAACAAAACAAAGATGTACAACAAGGAAGCCGGAACAATAAAACATTAAGTTATACTTATTAATTCATGCATAAAACTCAACCAAATGAAGCAATTTTTTATACCCGCTACTATGAGTAGCAGTAGAAGGGTATTATAACTTTTTGCAAACCGAAAATGTATGTAACAGGCAGAAGGAGACATCTCCGACCCCACACGGAATACATATTCTGGCTCAGGATCAACAGCCGAGTCGATATACCTATGTCCGTCAGTCTGTATGTCCGTCTGTCTGTCTATTCTAGATCTTAGCTATTACAAAAGCAAAAGACACTAAATTTGGCATGATGGTGCCACGCCCACAGCCCACGCAAATCGATAACTTACAAATATTAAGGAGAGTAAAGTGCTTAATTTGTAACAGTGAACTTTATAATTCATGCATTTAATAAGTAATTTATATTGATGACAAACTCATTAAATAGACATTAGTTCCAAAATCGTATTTTCGATATACAATAAAGACTAAAACTTGAAAATCACTGTAAAATGACAATATTTGTTTGGACTACAGTTATTATGGAAAATGCTCTTATATCGGCGTACCTTCATCAGTTTGAGGGTTAAAGAATAACTCAAATTTAAAATACTGGAATAAAAGGAAAGTTAAGTATGTTAAACAAATTAGAAAATATTTGATTCTATTTTATAGGCAATACCACAAAATATTGTAAACTGATACTCGATATCATCTCAGCTTAAATTAAAACACGATTAGGGTAATGTATAAATTATATTTATACCATTCGACCATTGCAAATGGTCAAAAATGGTATACTAAGTTTGTGCAAATATATGTAAGAGGCAGAAGGACGCGCGGCAGACCCTACAAAGTATATATATTCTGACTCAGGATCACTAGCTGAGTCGATTAAGCCATGTCCGTCTGTCTGTCCGTCTGTTCGTTTGAACGTCTAGATCTCAGCTATTACAAAAGCTAGAGACACCATATTTCACATGAAGGCTCCTGTATATCATAGGTAGATCGAATTTATTTTCAATTATTGATGCCACGCCCACCGCCCACGCAAATCGATCAATTTCGATTATCAGGAGAAGTATTGAAGTTACAGCTTTCTGCTTTGGTATGAACATAAATAATATAAATCTATTCCCCAAATTACAATCCAATCGGACGATAAACACAGAAGTTATCCATGTTTCCGTTTTCCGTACTTCCACTGCTTGCGCCTGTGCTGCGCGTCGTGACGTCATCGTCACGATGCTTCGTTTCAGCCGTAGCGTGTGTAAAGCTATGGAGCTTTCACATGTAGATGGCGCTATTCAAAAATAGATCTAATTTAAACAATAGCGGATAAACTTGTGAAGCGTTATTTGATGGAATTAAATGTGTGATAATTTGTTTCGAAACTGGGCGAATGGTATCCTTACTGTCGGGCGCGCTCGACTGTAGCTTTCTTTACTTGTTTTAAATCAGTTTGAATACTATTTCAACGCTTAGTTTACACAATGCTGTTTCGCCTGTTGGTTATATTACTTACATCGCAACTTCAGCGAGTGGTAATTCTATGTTATATTAAAAATATATAATAAAACGTCCCAATTTTACAGCGCAGCGATTCGCCCATCGTCTATAAGGCACTAAATATGGAATGTAATCCAGATCCGAGATACGCAACAAATTCCTCATGCCGGATTAAGGCACGCAGTTGGAACTGTGCAGTTGCTCAAATGGACTGTGATCTCATTAAACCATTGTGCAATATATCAGTAAGAGCTTAACTTAATTTTAAATTAACTAATTTAGTATTTCGGTGTCATTCAGGTCCAACTAGAACTTTTCAAAAAAGGCTACAACAATGGATACCATCCTTTTCTAATCAATGCTCAGTTTAATTTTTGTGATGTGATATCGAAGAAAAACTTTCAACCCTACGGAATATGGGTATGGAAAGTATTAAAGGATTATACAAATGTTAACCACAGTTGCCCCATAAGAAAGGTAAAAACCATGCAGTTCTCTCAATTATTAGTACCAAAAATTTGTTTTGTTTAAAGGGTCATCTAATAGCCCGCAATTTATACTTAGATGGAAATAATTATCCAATCTTTCCCCTGGGCATCTATATGATCTCGCTGACCATAAGGGAGAATTTCCCTGATCGCAGCAGTGAACTAGTTGGAGTTATCAAGTACTATGTAAAAGTTATGGAGGTGGTAAAGAACAAAAAGAATAAGCCAAACTGATGACACAATTTCCATCATTATACTTTGTATAAGTAATATTGAATTATGCACAAGACATATCAGATTTCGATCGGGTTCATTACCAAAGTAATAATGCACATAAAAACAAGTAAGAACGGCTACAATCAAGTTTTAATTGTATAAGACCATGGTTTTTCAAAGATCATGAAAAGAATCAGAATGAGAAAACTGTTATTGGTAAACGCGCTTTGAAAGTAAACCAAAAAAAAAAAAAAAAACAATAAATATATAATTTTCAGTTGGATGCTTTGGGATTCGAGCCCACGATCCCATTAAATCTTTAGTTTCGCAGTCCGCAACTTAACCACGGACGCTTTTACGCTTTGGTTGTTAACATTAATATCTAAAACACACACCAATTGATAATTCAAATACATCAAAATCCAATCAGTTGGAAAAAACACTGCTTGCATGCAGGGGGCGCAGCTCAAATCTAGAGGAAAACGTTCAATAACTTTTATGTTTATTATCTGACCGTAACCGTACAGCGTATGACGCACATGAGTGTTGTCATCAAATCGGGTGGCTCTAGCTCTTTTAGTTTCTGAGATATAGACGGTTATACAGACGTACATACAGACGGACAGAAAGACCTGGCTCAATCGATTCGGCTATTGATCCTAAGCAAGAATATGTATACTTTATGCGGTCGAGGATGCCTCCTTTTGCTGTTTCGCACATTTTGACAAATAAAATACACCATGTATTTGTTTTTAAATCCATGGTCCAAATACTGGAATAAAAGGAAAGTTAAGTATAATAAAAAAAACTTAAAAATATTTGATTCTATTATATAGGCAATACCTTAAAATATTGCATACTGACACTCGATATCATCTAAGCTTAAATTAAAACACGATTAGCGTGATGTACTTATTATATTTTTGAATCAGTTTGAATAGTCTTTCAACGTTCAGTTTACACAATGCAGTTTCACCTGGTGGTTATATTACTAACATCGCAGCTTCAGCGAGTGGTAATTGTATGTTAAAGTGAAAATATACACTAAAACATATTCTGTGATTTTACAGCGCATTCGCCTATCGTCTATAAGGCACTAAATATGAAATGTAATCCAGATCCGAGATACGCAACAAATTCCTCATGCCGGATTAAAGCACCCAATTGGAACAATGCAGTTTCCCAAATGGACTGTGATCTTGTAAAGCCACTGCAGAATATATCAGTAAAGTTTTAGCAATTTTGTGAATTAAGTAATTAAGTATAATATTTGGTTTTTTTTTTTTAGATCCAACTAGAACTCTTCAAAAAAGGCTACAACAATGGATACCATCCTTTTCTAATCAATGTTCAGTTTATTATACCCGCTACTCATAGAGTAGAAGGGTATTATAACTTTGTTCAAACCGAAAATGTATGTAACAGGCAGAAGGACACACCTCCGACCCCATAAAGTATATATATTCTGGCTCAGGATCAACAGCCGAGTCGATATAGCCATGTCCGTCTGTCCGTCTGTCTGTCCGTGTGAAAATCTAGATCTCAGCTATTATAAGAGCTAGGACTACCAAATTTGGTGACAATATGTGTTATTATTGCACGCTGATCAAGTTTATTTTGGATTTTGGCCACGCCCCCTTCCGCCCCCGCAAATCGAAAAAACATTGATAACAAGTGCAATTTTGATGCCATATTGTTCATTTTTGGTTTACATGATAACTATAGCTAGCCAAATGATCTCTGAAAATTTGGTAACAATCGGATAATAAACACAGAAGTTATTCAGCTTAACGTTTTCCATAGCTGTAAGCAGCGCTGCTTGCAGCATTGTGCCGAATCGTGTGTACGTGTACGGTGGTGAAATGGGTTAAGTTGTGGACTGCAAAACGAACGGTACTATTATGCATTTACGGGTTCGAGTCCCGCCCGCATCAAAAATTAAATGTGTGCAAAAATTTTTTTTTTTTATTTTATATTTTGACTTTGCATAAATATTATAAGTCCATAGCCTTTTACGGTCAAAATATGATTGTAGCCGTTTTTTTGTTCCGCAAATAAATTATGTACAAGCAGCTGGGTAGCGGGTATATTACAGTCGAGCACACTCGACTGTAACTTTCTTACTTGTTTTATGTAATGTGAAATCGAAGAAAAACTTTGAATCCTACGGAATTTAGTTATGGTAATAAAGTAATGAAGTAATGAAGGACTATACAAAATTTAATCACAGTTGTCCAATAAAGGTAAAAACGCTGCAGTTCTTTTAATTGATGTTAATAACTTTATTAAGTACCAAAAATTTGTTTTGTTTAAAGGGTCATCTGATAGCACGCAATTTATACTTACATGGAAATATTTTTCCAATCTTTCCCCTGGGCATCTTTGTGATCTATATCTATCTATAAGATCTCGCTGACCATAAGGGAGAATTTCCCTGATCGCAGCAGTGAACTAGTTGGAGTTATCAGGTACTATGTAAAGGTTATGGAGGTGGTAAAGAACGAAAAGAAAAAGCCAAACTGATGACACGATTTCCATCATTATATTTTGTATAGCTAATATTGAATTATGCACAAGACATATCAGATTTCGATCGGGTTCATTACCAGAATAATAATGCAAATGAAAAGAAAATTGAGTAATAATTGACATGATATTCAAAAATTACGACATAGTCTACGATAGTCGCAACAATGCTTTTGCCTTGGATGGTCATCGGTTTACTGATGCAGCTACTAAAAGTGGTACTGTAGCTCTAAAATTATATCCTTGCTTTCAAGAATAATCAAAATCTTTTGTTCATAGTACGGTGATACGCCGTTAGTCTACAAATCGACAAACCTCGTTTGCTTACCTCATCCAAAATTTGTTGAAAATGCTACGTGTAAGGTGAAAGCTCTAAATTGGAATAAGGCTGTACTTAATATGGACTGTGATCTGATGAAGCCATTACAAAACCCATCTGTATGTACAGAAACAAGTATTTAAAACCTATGCACAACGTCAATTCGGTTGAAATTCTTTAACAGGTTCATTTGGAGCTCTTCAAGAAGAGTTATAACAATCAATATCATCCCTTTCTTGTCAATGTTATATTTAACTTGTGCGACGTCATAGCCAATCGTAATTTCATACCATATGGCAGAATTGGCTGGAAGGTTATTAAACAGTTTACAAACATGAATCACAGTTGCCCATTTACGGTAAAAAAAAGAGAATATTCGAAAAAATAAGCTTAAACTTTGTCTATCTATTATTTCTGGCAGGGTCACATAATGGCGCGTAACCTTTTCATAGATGGCAATAGTTCATTAATTCCCAAATTTCCATTGGGTCACTATCTACTCTCCATTAATGTTATCGAGAATTATGGAAAAGTAAACAGCGAACCTGCTGGCATTATCAAATATTATTTGCAAGTTGCCGAAATGGTCTACATTAAAACAAGAAATTAAAGGACAGAAATATTTGATAACATTATAATGTTAATCTAGGTTTAAAATTATTTAAAATTTTCAGAGCTTTTTTTTGCATAACGGTAGTCGACTGAAGAAGGGTACATAAAAGTCCAGAACGCCCAATCGAAATATTCTTTAATGATCGATCTGAAAAGTTTTTATTTAATTGACCGTATAATAACTCCTAGGGCTATCGTTTAAACACAGTTTATGCTACTTATTTATTTAATCATATCAAACTTTAAACGTTTTTCAAAAACTGAAATTTCAATCGATTTATCTTAAAAGTGCCAGTTAACAAAATGTTGTTATACCGTCGAGTACTTTTTGGGTTGATCTTTGGTTTCTGTCTCCGAAATGTTGTATGTACAGCAGATTAGATGCAAATAATTGATACATAAACTATATCCTTAATTTTTTTTTATTTGTTTATAAAGTTTTCAGGGTCGATGGTTCTCTACAAAACGAAAAGCATTGAATGCAAAGTTAATCCTGAATATATTGCCAATTCCACTTGTACACTGGTAGCCATCGACTGGTTTACTTCCTACATCAATGCTGATTGTTATTTGTTAAAAACACTAAATAATTCTAAGGTAAGTCAATTAACGCCACGTTGAAGAGTTAAAAAAATTAACAGGTTTTCTGCATTTCAGATTCGTTGCAGCTTCTTTCGCAAAGACAGTACACATCAATTTAAACCGTTTATGTTCAATTTCGACTTTAGCTTTTGTCACGAGGATCCAAAGTATCGTCTTATACCTTATGCCGACAACGTTCTCCAACACTTGCGTACCTACTCGAATGTGAATCACAGTTGTCCCTATTCGGTAAGCTAATTAGTGAAAGATTGATTACTCTAATGATCCTAAAACTGCTATTCCCTCATAGGGACATATGTTTGCACGCAAGCTTATGTATGATGATAGACTTTTTCCCGACATTCCATTGGGCGAGTATAAGCTTCTTTTTCGATTCTACGAAAATTCTGTTGAATTAGGTCATGCACAGTTCGTGGTGGAGGCTATGCAGCGACGCAAAGCTAGACAAAAAGCATAAGACAATGTGAAAATATTTTGGATAAGTTTCCAAATGTTGCCTTAACTAATTTGTGAGAAAAAAAATCAATAATAAATACAAAATTAAAATAAATAACGTGTAAATAGCTACAACGTTCCCTATTAAATCAAAAAACTACACTAAAATTTCCTGACAATAAATATTTCTGCCTGGCTTTTGGAATTCTTTGACCTATATTAATTAGTACAGAAAAACAACGATAACTTCTTCGCTGCTCATCTGACGGCAGAACAGCCAAATTTAAGAGGTTTTGAATCCAGGAAACTACTTCTGATGTCCAGGCGTCTTATTATCGTATTTAAAGTCATTTGAGATTTTCAGGGTTTGGTAAGAATTTGTAGTTTTTAAACTTAAGTTTGTTATTTTTAAATTCGACTGTCGACTTTAGACGTTAAATATTAGAAAATAAATTAGTAAAGCTTAAAAGTTCAGTTATCTTTCTTTTCTAGATTAGATTTAAATTTAAGTTTCATTTTAAGTTTAACTTTTTAGATATTACATATCAAAACTTAAGTTTTTAAATGGTGTTGGATAGATTTGAAATATACAATTTTTTTTTAAATTTATTGTGTCAGCTAGTGTAATCATTGGAAATATTCTCATTACCAACAAGTAAGAAAGCTACATTCGAAAGTGCTCGACTATAATATACCCGCTACCTAGCTGCTCGTGCATCATTTATTTGCGGAACAAAAAAAAACGGCTACAATCATATTTTGACCGTAAAAGGCTATGGACTTACAATATTTATGCAAAGTCAAAATCTAAAATAAAACAAGTAAGAAAGCTACAGTCGAGTTTGCTCGACTGTAATATACCCGCTACCCAGCTGCTTGTACATAATTTATTTGCGGAACAAAAAAACGGCTACAATCATATTTTGACCGTAAAAGGCTATGGACTTACAATATTTATGCAAAGTCAAAATATAAAATAAAAAAAAAAACATTTTTGCACACATTTAATTTTTGATGCGGGCGGGACTCGAACCCGTAAATGCATAATAGTACTGTTCGTTTTGCAGCCCACAACTTAACCCATTTCACCACCGTACACGCACACACGATTCGGCACAATGCTGCAAGCAGCGCTGCTTACAGCTATGGAAAACGTTAAGCTGAATAACTTCTGTGTTTATTATCCGATTGTTACCAAATTTTCAGAGATCATCTGGCTAGCTATAGTTGTCATGTAAACCGAAATGAACAATATGGCATCAAAATTGCGCGTGTAATCAATGTTTTTTCGATTTACGGGGGCGGAAGGGGGCGTGGCCAAAATCCAAAATAAACTTGATCAGCGTGCAATAATAACACATATTGTCACCAAATTTGGTAGTCCTAGCTCTTATAATAGCTGAGATCTAGATTTTCACATGGACAGACAGACGGACAGACGGACATGGCTATATCGACTCGGCCAGAATATATATACTTTATGGGGTCGGAGTTGTCTCCTTCTGCCTGTTACATACATTTTCGGTTTGAACAAAGTTATAATACCCTTCTACTCTATTAGTAGCGGGTATAAAAACACATATATTTGAAATCTGAAAAAACGATCTGCTTAAGTACCTGCTTCAATGAAGCGTGCACTACGATACAAATCACGCCATCCAATCTCAAAACGTTTAATTACATTATAAGCTATGTCGATTAGTCTAGCCATATGTGAAGCCAATGACTTACTTAATCAAAGCTCCGACGGAATTCGGGTGTGACGCGTGACGCGACGCTGTGATGGCCATTTTGCACTGCCTGCGTAGCCCTCGAACGCTGTATGAATGCATCAGCCTGATCTGTTGGCTGCAGTTCGTCGTCTGCTGCAGCGGATTCTTTCAACGTGGCGGTCGTTTCGTGCTCAATCGCTGGACACATCTCTATTCGCTGTGCTGCGCCAGCGTGGCGGTGCTCGGTCTTGGCTCCTGTCTCTACGGGCTGCTGCAAAATCAGTCCCTGCAGCAGCGCGTACTGCGACTGGACAAGCTTGTGCTGAGCATTATGGGATTGGAACTGGTCATCTCCACAATCGTCTTTATGATCAGTGTGCTCTCGCTGCAGGCCAAGGCAAAGCGACATGCGGGCATCTACGAGCGGCTGGCCGAGATTGATCGACGATTAATGCGGGATTTCGGTGCGAACCTCAACTATGGCAAACTGTTGCGCAAGAATGTGTTCGTCCTGTCCTTTGTGGGGGTTGTGTATGTGTGTGCAGTGAACACAGCGTTGGCCCGCGGTACTGAGGGAAGACAATTAGAGATGGTTCTACCCGCGGCCTTGTGTTATATACTCATTACCAGTGGGCCGCATCTGACGGGCTATGTGCACATAACACTCTCGGAGGTGCTGAGCATTCGTTTCCGGCTGTTGCAACGTATACTTAATCCCAACTTTCTGATCAAACGCTTTGGTCACGGACCACTGTGCGAACGTCGCCTTAGATCCCTCGCAGAAATTGTCACCGAGCTACACTACATAATTCACGAGATCAATGAGGTCTACAGTTTCAGTCTGGGATCTGCCATGTTTCACGACTTCACGCTCAGCACCAGCGAGCTGTATATCATCTTTGCCCGTTCCATGGGTGGCGAAACGATAAGCGTTGGAGTTAGCGATGGCAAGGAGAATGGCGGCATCAGCCTCATGTTGCTTAGTTTCCTCGTGCTCTGCATGCTGCTGCCCTTCTACAAGATGCTCATTTCGCCTGTCTACTGCAATCACTGTGTGGATGAGGGAAGGAAGTGCCTGCATCTGCTGGAGCAACTGGACTATTGGTTTCCACACAGTGACATGGTCAAACAGCTGGTAGAGACCATGATGCGTTGGCGTTTACAATTCCGCGTGGAGTTCCTTAGTGGACTGAGCATTGTGCTCAACAAGACGGTCATTACATTGGTGAGTTGACCTAGGAGGTGCAGCCAGGCTTATTATACCCGCTACTCATAGAGTAGAAGGGTATTATAACTTTGTTCAAACCGAAAATGTATGTAACAGGCAAAAGGAGACAACTCCGACCCCATAAAGTATATATATTCTGGCTCAGGATCAACAGCCGAGTCGATATAGCCATGTCCGTCTGTCCGTCTGTCTGTCCGTGTGAAAATCTAGATCTCAGCTATTATAAGAGCTAGGACTACCAAATTTGGTGACAATATGTGTTATTATTGCACGCTGATCAAGTTTATTTTGGATTTTGGCCACGCCCCCTTCCGCCCCCGTAAATCGAAAAAACATTAATTACAAGCGCAATATTGATGCCATATTGTTTATTTTCGGTTTTTTTATGATAACTATAGCTAGCCAGATGATCTCTGAAAATTGGGTAACAATCGGATAATAAACACAGAAGTTATTCAGCTTAACGTTTTCCATAGCTGTAAGCAGCGCTGCTTGCAGCATTGTGCCGAATCGTGTGTGCGTGTACGGTGGTGAAATGGGTTAAGTTATTGACTGCAAAACGAACAGTACTATTATGCATTTACGGGTTCGAGTCCCGCCCGCATCAAAAATTAAATGTGTGCAAAAATGTTTTATTTTTATTTTATATTTTGACTTTGCATAAATATTGTAAGTCCATAGCGTTTTACGGTCAAAATATGATTGTAGCCGTTTTTTTTGTTCCGCAAATAAATGATGTACGAGCAGCTGGGTAGCGGGTATATTACAGTCGAGCAAACTCGACTGTAGCTTTCTTACTTGTTTTAATAAGTCATTTTTGTATACTCTTCCCTTCCAGTATGCTTCGATTGTCTTTAACTATTTGCTCGTGCTCATCCAGTTCGCTATGACGCAGAAACTGGGCGAACAGGTGGAACAGCAGAAAGTCGCCCTGCAGGAATGGATAGGCATTTAATGTATGTGCGGGGTGCGGGGTGCGGAGTGCACAAAGAGCTGTAGCTGGGGTGCATATATCATTAGCTAAATTAATTTACGGCTCGTTAACATAGAAACTCCATAAATATGTCAGCGGCCTTCCATTGGGAGGTCCAGCTCGTGGCTCACCTCTTCACACTCAACCCTCCACCCACGCTGCAATCGTCGTGGCACTCGCAACGGTCGTCGGTCGTCGGATTGCAGTCCCAGGAGGCGGTCGCAGCAGGCTAATGATTATAATGTTTGTCGTTTATTTTATTTGAATTTTATGCAAATCAGGCTACTGCTCGGACTCGGACAGCAGCGCGCTTTATCAATGCGACCAGCCTACGGGTTCTCTTGCTTCTCATAAAATTAAACTTATTTTAACACGTTTCACAGGCGTTCACGGCCCGGTCACGCCCACAAGAGTCGCCGCAATCCTAATTGAGCTTCTCGCATTTGTTTCCGACTCTTGAAAAGAAATTCCATCGCATAAGCTGCAAAAAAATAAATTACTCGGATCAAATTGCATTGAAAAATGCTCTTCATGCAATTTCTTTACCCGATTTTTATATATATATATTTATATACAGTACGTTTGTACGTAATGTGCCCAGTTAAATATTCAATAAATGCAAAATAAAATAAAACTCAGGAATGCTTTGAGTTTGTATTGATTGCCCATGAGTTGCTGTTGTTGGTGTTTTTGTTGTTGCGTAACCGCATGCAACGCGAGCTGTTGCTATAGACAAGTACAAACATGTTCACCATGTATGTATGTGCTGCACCCATTAAATGTGGGAGCACGAACTTTGAACCTTAACTCTTTATTTAATTTTACATAACAAAAGAAACTTTCATTGCGGACAAATTAACAGCGCATCGATTGATCTCTTCGATAAATTTAAATGGTGACTTTTAACAGCCCTGTTAACAATTTTAACAGCATAGATGTTGTGTCAGAAAGTATTTAACAGTGATCTGTGAGAGTATAAATTAATTTAAGGAGTATCTTTTAGTCGTAAGCTTATAACTTCCACCTGCGTTCAGACCTTGCCCCAATAAAATTGCATTTATAACTTGCAGTAACCTTGGAGTTTCATTTAAAAATTCACTTTATTTAAGTGATGCAAGAGCAAAAAAATTCTTTTAAATTATTAACAAGTTCAGAATAGAAAAATTCTTACTTATAAACTAAATATGCTATTATACACACAGATTACCATTACCATTATCTCACACAGCATTTAGCCGAATTGAATTCACATAAATTTTCGCATTTCACTCCCGTTGAAAGCCTAATAAGTATCAAGTCCATTCATGTGCAATATCTGGCATAAATTTCGATGACAATGGCTATCGCGTTTTGTTGGACTCGCGCAATTATAGTGAGGACGGGAAATGCTTAAAAAGTGGCATATTAATATCATTGGCAACCATGCGAGAGCTCTGAATGAGGCGGCAGCATGATTGTTATTATTCGGAATTTATTGGAAGAGTCGGCAAAAGGAAACTTCAAGTATTTATTGCAGCGCATATTTTTTCAACCCATAAGCCCATAGTACATACTACATACTATAAGCATTCCCGTCATCCCAACATCCCATCATCACGACACACCCGGAAAACGGAGGGAAATGTTCGTCGATTCCATTGCAACATTCCGATGACCATTGTCGTAATTGAATAATATTTTTTCGCTCTCGGCATTCTTTTGTTTCATTACCATGCCGAGTTTTTCCATTATTCCCGGCCCCAAAAGCATTCAACTGGCAGTTGCCGCGACGCGCCTCCTGCTCGCCACCGCCACTGCCACATAATGCAATCTCATATATGATGGGGCGATATAATTTGCGATAATTGCTATTGCCAATGGTATACGCTATATTTGCCAGAAATGGTAGCTTGTTGCGAGGCCTTTCTGCACAAGAAATAATCAAAAATTATTGCATGAGCCTAATTGCATATTAATTGCAAGCACTTATGCCTCAATTAGCACACAAATGTCTACAAATAAAAAGGCCAATTCATTCGAAATTTTGTTCAAACGGGCAAATAAAAAGTCAATTCGCGATTGATAATTGCAGTTTTATGGCTTAATCTAAAGCAGAGTAATTAGTCGCAAATAAAGAGGCGTAAGGCAAAAAACATGTACGAAGCTATATAAGTTATTGTAGAGGGACTGAAAGAAGTCTGCGTTTCTAGTTAGTAGCATCGCATTAAAGCTGGTGTTAATAGTACTCAATCGCTTAGATCTTTTCTATTGCAAAAATATTGTTAGGAAATTTAACCAAGAATAAGATGTTTTATCGATAATATCACATTAAAAATTAAAAGAGCTTTAATTATTTTTCTATAAATATTTAAATTTGCTTTACGCTCGTTTATATAAATACTTTTTGTTTTGTTTTTATCAGGAAAGTTGTCAGCAAAGTTGATTGTACTTACAGAAAAACTGAATGCATTTACAGTCCTTGCGTAGTAAAGATCACAAAAGCTAACTCATTTATTAAATGTTTTAGAACCTGTGTTAGTACCGTGCAGTTTGTTTACCCTCAGTTGTTAAACATAACAGACAAATGTAAATGCATTGTTTTTTTTTTTTCAGTACGCTGGCTGTCTCCTTGTGAATCAGTACATCAATTATGTAGCAGCTTTCTGTAGATGTGAAACAATCTGTATAAGCAAACTGAAAAGCTTTTGTAATGGTGAAACTCATAACAGCATTACCCGCTTTACTTAACTAACTCATTTAAAAGTTTCACTAATAGCATGTCACACATGCAGCCAGCCCATGGACGGCGACATGGCGAGTTTGGCGTGTACTTAGCCCAATTAAAATGTGGTCAGGGCTGTCCCGGCTGGCATGCACTCCTGCGCTCGCTCCCTCTCTATCTCTCTCTCCCTCTCTCTCTCCTCTGTTGCACTAATGTTTTAACAGACAGATGCTGCTTCTGCCCGCATCACGAGAAGCAACAGCAGCGGCAGCATCTGTTCTATTTTATGCACAAAAGTTACTGCAACACAATGCGTTGGCTCCTGCTGCCTCTACCTCTCCCCCTTTCCCTCTCACTCACTGCACGTTCTCAGCTTAGCTCAGTTTCCATTTAATTTTAGTTTCCTTTCTTTTCTTTGGCGCTTTTTTTTGGCGTGCAACTTAATTAGCAGACGGCGCATTTTTTATGCGTGCTGGCAGCTTTTTGTCTAAAATTACCAGTTCGCACCTGCATAAGGAATACAATGAGATGTTTAAGCGGGGCAATAAAAACACACGCCGTGGATAATGTAAGCTAACATGGAATTAGGGTTAAGTTGAGCGACGAGTCGGAGCGGCGCGCGGACAAAACGCTTCATTATAATTATGCGGCTCAGTGAATCGCACATTATATTCTTGTTTGCAGCGAGAAAGTGCGTGAAAGAAAAATAAAAGGCAGCAAAGAGACGCCGAGAGAGGCCGAGTCCATTAACATGGATAAAAACAGTTGGCTAACAGGCCATTGTAGTGTGGCTTGCTGTGCACTGTTATCGATGCAAGTGAAGTAAGAAGTGAGTTAATAGTTAGAAGTAAATTGATTTTGCAGAGCTGCCAACACCTTGTTATCGATATATTCAAAAACTAAGGGGAGTTAACAGTCTGTTATCCTAAATACATATGTAAAGCTACATGTGCGTTGTTATCTTTACAATTTAAGCGTTTAGTGAGTTAATAGTCTGTTAACTTGACTAACTATGCTGTCGGCGCACTGTTATCCGTGCAATTAGCGTAAGAGACGCGCTTGACTAACTTAATTCGCTTCACGTCAATAAATATGAAGAGAAACAATACATAAATCATCATAAAATACTCAGCTAATTAGTTTTGTGTGTTCATGTCGGTCTGTGTGTGTGTGTGTGTGTGTGTGTGTGTGTGCTCAGCAAACATGCAAACACTTGGCAAATATTTAAATTAGTTTAATGACAAGTCAATAAGCAGAGGGAGCGGGACTAAGACAGGAGAGAGAAGAGGCTCACATATAAACAATAAACAATGCACTCGACACATGCTTAAGCGCATTTGCACGTATTTATTTGCATATTTCACTTAAAGTGCCACGTCAAGGAAGCGAACACACACACCCTAACACGAAGGAAGTTGTGATTGTGCATACACATTCACACGCATACACACAGACACACAGACACACACTTGACACTTGCAAATCATCAAAACTTTCTGTGTTTACTTTTCACACACTCACACGTGCAAGCTCGTGCATGTCTCCTTTTGACTTTTTCTGCACAAATTTTTCAAAGCGAAAACTAAACAATTCCAAGGCAAATACAGCATATTTTCTTGTTGTTATTGTTGTTGATCTTTTCCTAGATAAATATTTAAGCAAATTTCTATGCAAATATTTTGCCAATTGTTTAAAACTATTTGTTAGAACCATTCGATAGGCATTTTTTGTGCAAAGCAAAACAACAACAATTCCAGCTATTTTATAAAAAGTTCTTAAAAAAAATTCCACATTCGCCTTTTGTTTTATAAAGGGAACGGAAGGTGGAGGCAGATTGCGCATACGCCACGTGTGCCGCCTTTTAGTATAAATAATTGATGGGGCAATCAATTAAAACTCAAACCACAGTGGAGTGCAGTAGCTGCAGCAGGGGCAGGGGGAGGGGGGAAGTGGCACTCCTGAAGTAGTTGTTGTTATTGTTGTCGCTGCCTTCTGGGAAATTTTCGTGTCAATTTCGAATGCAAATCCACTTAATTAAAGCAATTTGAATGCAATTTTATGTCTTCAGTAAGTGTGAGTGTGTGAGCGTGTGTGTGTGTGTGTGTGTGTGTTTCGTGCATTAAAAATGCATTAGGCTCGAGTATTCCGCACACACGCACACTCGCACACACACACACTTGCATTGGTTCCCAGGCCTGAACACTGGGCTTTGCCTAACGACGCATTTGACAAATGAAAATTGCATGGAGCAGCTCAACTGAGTCGAGGGGCGTAGGCCCAAAACTTCACTTCAATTACTAATGAGCCATGACACAGGCCAAGCAAACACACACACACACACACACACACACACACACCGGCTGCACTAAAGCGTCTGTCTGGCCGCGCAATAAACATTTTGATGGCCTCAACTGAAGTTGCAGCGCATCATGCGGTGTCTTTATTTATTTACAAAAATAGGAGTGGAAAAAAAAACGCGCTGCTTATGCATTTAAAATAGCACAAAATGCCGAGCCCGAGCTGTCTCTATCTGTCTGATGGCACTTAACGAGCACACGAGCCAGTGCGGCTCAAGAAATGGGGCTGATCTTGATGCAAAGCGCAATCAAAACGGCAGCAGCAGCAAAAACACTTGAGGCGCCAAGCTGAGCATTCGCCATGTGCCATGTGCCATGTCACAGCGTAAACACTGTAGCCTCACTTCACACACACACACACACACACACACACACACACACACACATGCACACAGAGAGAGGAGTGTGGGGGGTCACGCATGTAATCTGTAATGGGCGCAAATTTGCGAGGTGAGCAGAGCCAAGAAAGCGGCAGCAAACGAGTGGCTAAGGTAGCTGCTTTGGCCAGGGGCAGCTGAGCACCGCCCCCTCCCTCCCCTGCTGGCCTCCTGTGACTGCCATTAATGCATTTACTAGTTGGCTAGAACGCTGTGTACCTCGCCTCCTGCTGCTGTTTGCACGGACTTGACAAGTGCCGCAGCTGAGCACGAAGGACGAGGCTGGCTGCAAAGGCAAAAGCTCAAAAATAACACACAGCGTTTACCTAAATGTTTGTTTACATGTGTGTGCCAGTACATGGCTGTACGTGTACGTGTGTATGTGTGTATGTGTGTGCGAAGCGCTCATCTAATTCAAGTGCAAAGAAACAAGCAAATTACAAGCGTTTTGTGCAAGCTGCTTAAGCTAAATAAACGAGCGACTCGGCAAAGTGCAAAGGTGAAGGCTACTTTTGGCCAAGGGCCTAACCTAGTCGGTGTGCGTGTGCGTGTGTGCGTGTGCGTGTGTGTATGAGTGGCCTTAGCTGCGTCATTTAAATGCATAACGCAGCGAAATGCCTTAATCCAAAAATGTTGAGCACGCTGGCAAAATGTAAAATTGGCAAGAAGCTAAAAAGCAGACTGAAATTAAACGAGCTAGCACAGACTTCTAGATACCTTACAGGCAGCATAGAGAAAGTTATACACGATAGAGATTTTTTAGAAAAAAAATAGCAAGACTTGCTGGGTGAGGTAATTAAATTATGAGAAAGGAAACGGATTTTAGATTAAAAATAAACAGATAAACAAGCTTACGGCTTATGCTGGATTTACTTCAGCTAAATGCATAAATCTCTATCTATATTTATAGCAATATTAACACTTGCACACTCCATTCTCCCTATCGCCAATTTCCGGCGCCACTTATCAATCAGTTTGTCTGCCTCAAATAAATCATAAGCATAAATCAATGATTAGTCTCAATATATATCTGTATATCTTGGCAAGCAAAACAGCTTTAGTTGACTTTAACTGAATGTGTTTAGCTATATATATATTATGCGCTAAATAGCGAATTGACTTTTCAGTCCCCTCTCACCCTCTACCCTTTCCCACCCGCCTCCTCTTGCCACTCTTCACGCATTTACAGAGCAAACCTCAATCCGCATGCAAAGCAGCGAACAGAAGCCAACGCGGAATCCACACAAATGCAGCGCAAAGCTGCGCGAAAGCAGTGATAAAAAAACAACAACAACAAACGAACACACACACACACATCCTCACGCATACGCACACCCACACAAGCGTGCTATCTGTCACACATGAGCAAACAAATTCGGGCATTAAGTCGCGTCGTTGTCCGAGAGAGCCAAACAAATTGTAATTACAATCGGCGATGCGTGTTTCGCACCAAATGCGATGCCGTTCTCGGCGATGCGATGCGATGCGATGCGACAAGGCGACAAGTCAATGACGCTTATTCGATTGCGTGAGCGTGAGCTGCGTATACTCAATAAACGAGAATTAAACAAATTGTTGCATACTTTTTGGGGCCAATAACAAGTTAAAGCTTGTTTTTCAACGTTTTCAAGTGGAAAATCTTAGACAACACAAGCATCCGCCGGATGCCAGAGCCAAAAGGTAAATGACTGAGGGAGCTAAAGAGACAGTAAGAAGGAGATAACAAGCGTTGTGAGTTGTCTGCCAGCTGCAGCGTTACAAGTAACTCTGTCTGCGTGTGCATGTGTGTGTTTAAAAGAGATAAAGAGAGCGAGACCTTATCCACGTCTGTCTGCGTTTATCTATGTCTGTGTGTGTGTGTGTGTGTGTGTGTGTGTGTACTCCAGCTAAGCTATTTTCCAACAGAAATTGCTTTGTAATTTGAATTCGATTCTGGCAAACAATTTGGCAATGCGGAAATTGAAAGCGCACGCTGCGCTGCGACTTCGCCGCCACCGCCGCCAACCTAAGAAACCCGGTTACATAATTACAAGCGGAAACTGGGCGAGCTGTCAGACAGTGCGGCAAAGGCAACAACAACAACAACAACAACGATGCCGTTTGGGCCGCGCTGCGCGTTAAGAAACTTTCGCGGTTCCGGCATTTGCTAAATTGACTGACAACATATACACTGACTTATACACACACACACACACACATAGAAGTGTACAGAGACTTCCACACACATACACTTACATAGGGACCCCCACTCATACAGAAAGTTGTACTCTGCACAGCATCCACTTACACAAAAGTTCAGCATAATGGTCGCACGACCCATCCCCTTCCCTTCCCCTTTTCTTCCGTCCTGCCCCGCATACATTTAATTGAAGTGAAATAACATTTTGTGTCAGCTAACAGCGCGCTTTGCTGTTGCTGTTGTTGTTGTTGTTGTTGCTTGTTTACGCTGCAACGGCTGGCACACATTGCGTATGCGCAACACTGCGCACAGCTCGAGCTCGTAGCCGATGGAAGAAAGTGGGAATGTTTTGTACTCGTAGCTGGCAAATGCGACTAACACGCAATTTGCAGCTGCATTCACATCGACACTCTAAATGCGGGTTGAGTGTAGCCAACTGAATGACTCTACAGAGCAGAAGGACAATAATGGCAGAGAGCCTTCCGAAGAGAGAGGGAGAGTCAGCGTGCGGTTGAGCCAAATTTAATTGAACTGATGCAGCTTGCAAAAATGTATCGAGTTTTGCCAGGGCAAGCAGTTAAAGTGGCTAAAGATTAACCAAGCAGTTGCGTTGTTATTATTAACATACAATTTTTTATGTAAGTATGTAATATTAACCGTATTTAGATTATTTTATTTAATATTTATATATTTATTAGGTTTGATCGTGTTCACGGTCGATATCACGGTCGGTATCGATAGTTGTGGCGGCTCTTCGCCAACCGTTTGATGGCCTAACATGTTTACTTGCAATAACATAGCACGTTACAGCTTAACATTGATCTGCATATAATTTAACATAATTTCTATGGCAGTTAACAGCTCAATTGGGCTTAATATTAATAAGTCATGGACAGTTTGGGCCCGTGCTGCCAGATCAGTTTTTCGTTTTCTTACTTAAAGCTGTAACAAAAGCAAAAACAGCGAGCAGCGAAATTCAGGATATTTAATAAAATAATAATTAAGAAAGAAATTAACTTTTTATAATTTGTCGCCTTTTTTTTTTGCATGGCTTCTGGTTAAAAACAGTTAGCAATACTAGTTCTGGTAAGTTGGTATTAGTTTTAGCTGTTTTATTAGTAAAGCGAAGTCCAATCGCCTTACCTACTTACGTACATATATAATCCATACATAGTGCTGATAATTGTCGCCCTACGCTAGTAGCGTCAATCTTCACTGGGTCAGCGGTAAATTGCTAAATCGCTTTGGGCGCTGCATTTAGCAGGGCCTTGAGCTCGTTTCGCTGCTGCAGCATACACAGCGAAACAGAGGAGGAGTGAAAAACAAAGCAGAAGAAGTGGAAGTGGAAGTGGAAACGGAAACGGAGAGGAAGCTGCAGAGATGCGGAGATGTTAGCCAGTGTCGAGTGTGGAACGTCCGCACATTTGGTCAAGTTTTTGCATTCGACTTGGTTCACTTTGTGCTTTCATTTTAATATATGTGTGGGCCGTGGTGTAAGAGCGAGAGGGAGAAAGAGAGACAAAAGAGAGAAACCGCGTGCTCAAGGTCCACAGCCCGTGGACCATTACGTTAAGTGCCGTTGGGCAGCAGCAGCAGCAGCAGCAGCGAGAGAGTCACAGGCAGCAGCAGGGGAGGAGCAGAGGGAAGAAGGGAAGTGCAGCCAGCGCCTTGTCCTGCAGGATATGCCGTGCATTTGTCACTGTGGAATGCATTTTAGCAAATGTTGGGCTGCACGTTTGAATTACATGACACAAATAGCAATAGCAAAGAGCAGCAACTGCCGCTTGCCACGTGCCACCACAGCCGCACCCGCACCCGCACCCACATCCACCCCACCCCACCCCCGCCCCTTGGCCGCACTTGACGCTTTGTGCGACGGCTGAAATTAATATTTGCACTCAAAATGCAATTTTCACAGGCATTTCCCCTTTGTTATGCGTGTGCCTGTGTGTGTGCGTGTGTGTGTGTGTTTGTTGTCCATTTGCTGCAACGCTTTCATTTTGCATTTTTCGTTTAGGCAGCATGACAAATGCAGCCCATGGCGCGCTAAATGCATTTGCCCCTTTTCACACATTTTTCGGCATCTTTAAGTTGCAGTCGAGGGCAGGGGAACGGGGTGGGTGGTGGGCTAGGGGTCGTGTTAGCCAACTCAGCATATGGTCATTATTCAATGCGCTCAGGTGTCAAGACGCAAGGCATAATTAAGCAGCTGCCGCTGCTGCACTGCAGCAATAATTGCATTATTCATGAGGCACGCTCGCAAGACGCCACTCCCTGCCTCCCCCTGCCGCATGTGTGCTATTTTAGCGACTCAATTTCTCAGCCAAGTGCGCAAATAGTGTGAACAACAACGCGTTAACTAACAAGTTCAAGAACTCAATTTGGCTGCAGTAGAGCAAGTAAAGCAAAGTTGTTGTTGTTGTTGTTGTTGTTTTACCGTTCGTCCTTGTTGCAGCTGCGCCAGTTTAGTTGCCTACTTCGCGGCGTCTTTTAATCTCGCAAGCAAATTCATATTAAAACTCTGCCGGCGTGGCAAGTTTGCCGTGCAACAAACTGACGCAACAAAACTTGTTAATTTTGCATACCGAACTGCAATGTGCGCACTAGCTATCTCTTTCTCTCTCTCTCTCTCTCCCTCTGGTACACTTACAATTGCAGTCGGCATACCGTATTTACCTTTTTGCTTTTTAGTTTGTTTTTTTTTCTGTCTATCTTCACCCCCTCTGCCTCACCTTTCCACCTATATTTTCACTACGCTTTAATGATCCGCATGCGAATAGAGATGCAAGTGTATGTGTGCGTGTGTGGGTCTGCGTATGTGTTGCTGCCACGTCTAATGTCTGTTGATTCAACTGGCGGCTGTGGCGCGCGCAATGAGAATTGCCCCGAAATTAGCAGAGATTATAACGGTGCATATAGGTACATATATGGGAGCTAATAGGAGCAACCACACTTAACTCTCAACTAGTTTGCATAATGATAGCTGAACTGCAGATTGAAGCTGCATCCGCGATGGGGGGAGGGGAAGGAGGGGGCAATTGGCTAAGTGCAACCAATTTGCTACTTATGTGTAGTGTGTGTGACGTATCGAAATGAGCAGAGATTGCTCTCTCTCTTTGTGTCTATCTATTCATTCCCATTCCCATTCCCGTTTCCTTCCCCTTCTCTCTCTGTCTCTCAATTGGTATTTGTTTTCCTTCCTGTTGTGTGTCTCTTTTTTGGGTGTTTAGGCTATGTTTGCCTATTTATCATAATTACCTTTTCCCCCATTTCTTCTAATACTTCGGCTCAGATACGTTCACACTTTCTTCCTCTTGCACTCTATTTGTCTTTTCTTTGCTATTTCTCTCGCTCTCTTTCTTCTTTTTATTTTCCACTTGTGCTTACTCTTCATTTTATGTCATTATTTTTTATCTTTGTCTATCTATATTTGTCTACTCATCTTCTTTTTAATTATTCTCGCTAACCTATTGTAGCTTCTTCATTCCTTTTTTGCTTGTTTTCCCATCTTACCCTTTAGCCCTTGCACCTTGTCTAACAAGTCCCTGCAATGTCTGCCTATTCACTCTTTCTCTCTGTTTTCCATCATACACATCATCGTTCTCTTCTCCTGTCACTTTCTCTCGCTTTTTCCTCTAGCTATATCTATTACACTCTTCTTTATTTGCCTCATATCTGCATATATGTTTCTTTCTCCCTCTCTAGCTCACTCCCTCTTTCTGTCTCACTCTCTCCTTCTCTCTGTCTCTGTCTTTCTCTCTCTCTCTCTCTGTCGAACTGTAAATCACATTTCCCTTTTTGACCCTACATAGATTCACAGCTAACGACACGAAGGCAACAAGAAATGCAGCTACAGTTACAGTTACAGTTACCGTTACCGTTGCCGTTACCGTTATCGTTAACTGCCATCGCAGCCGTCGCTGCAGATGTAGTTGATGCTACCAGCTGCAGATAACGGGACATGCGAGAACATGGCGGAAGCTCGTCTCGCCGCCAGCGAAAACAAACAAGCAGCAAAAATGCTAATGAGCCTCTCCGTAATTAATTTTCACATAACACACACGCAAACAGGCAAGGAGTAAGAGAGAGGCAGAGAGAGAAAGAGAGAGAGATAGAGAGAGAGGCCAAAGGTAGATAAAACGAGAGGGAGAGAGAGAAAGTGCGATAGAAAGAGACTAGTTAAAATAAATACGCGTATGCAGGCAACTTTTGATGCAATTTCAACTAATTAAAATTGTATTACCTGGAAATGCCGTGTAGCCAGCTCGAGTAATTTACCGAGCTTTAAACAGGCTCAGACCGTATAATATGCTCTCTCTCTCTCTCCCTTCCTCTCGGTATGGCCGTGGAACATTCGTATGCATATTAAGCATACGTCATGTGCGCCCATTTTCACAGCCCATAAGCCAAGCAAAGCAAGCAAACGAATGAGCCATTTTCAAGGGCAAACACACAAACGAGAAAAACACTCACATATTCATGGCCAACACTCATGAGTCTATTGAAAACTTGCATAGCATATCCAATTTTGACAATAATCTGGCAAAGCTGGCAAACAACAAAAGCGACAAAGTCGCCAAAGAATGCGCTACAAAGTCGAGCATGTGAGGCAAGCCAGGCGACTTGGCAACATTTGTGTATGAAACTTGTTACATTACAGACCGCAGCGACTGTAGATTTAGGCAATTTATTGTACATGAAATGAGCATAAAACAGAGGCAGACAATGCCAGAAAGAGGGTAGGGGGAGACAAATCATAAAATAATCCACATCGAGCTGCCACAGCAACCGCAGCAGAAACACAAATTCGAATGAAAAACTTTCTAATGAGTCCGCATTACAATTTCAAATTTGTAGCGCAAATTATTATAAAAGTTTTGTGTGCTGAACAACATACTCGTCCTCAAACTTGCACACACACACACACACATACACACACAGAGAGACATTGAGTGTGGCATACAAATGCCACAATCATTTCAGTCTCAGTTTCTCCCGCACACACACAGAGAGAGAGAGAGAGAGAGAAAGCCACACAGTTAGTGTAACAGCCTGCCTGTTACGGATACACAAACTTGCAGATACATTCAGAAGTATATTGCGGCGCAGCCTAGTTTTTTGTCAGTCATAGAGTTTTTTATACCCTGCGCACATCAAGTGTCTGCAGTGTGGGGCAGTGCAGTGCAAAGGGCGTTTTAACCCACGCCCTTTATGCAAGGTACCCTGTAGAGCCAGAGGATTGTTGGCAAGTGTGGATTGTGAGGCATAGTGAAAATAAAAGGTATAATTTAATAAATGTATAGAAAATAATTTAATAGTATTTCAAATATGTTCAATTAAAATTAACCTAATTATTTAAGAATTAATCAATAATAATTTAATTATTGTATATTATATTAAGTTAAAATACCAATAGTCCAGTATCTGGAGAAGAAAAAAAGATCTTTATATTCTTTTCCTACATCTCTTCGTCTTCTCTTCCTTATCTATCTATTTCCCTCTCTCTCTCTCTCTCTCTATCTCTTCACTCCTTACTATCTGAATGTTTTTATTGCCACCTTTAATTTTCCTATTCCGTTTATTTTTATTTTTTATGACTGTCTTGTTCTTTCCTTATGTTCTCTTTCTTCTTTCTTGCATTATAATCTTTTATCATTCTCTTCTTATTACCTCTCTACTACCTCTCCTCTATGTGCCTTGGTTTATGTTTTATCTAGTTTGTCGACCAAATTACAGGGTATTAACTCACTCAATCTCTTTGCAAATCAATTCAACTAGTTGTTGTTGATTGTTTTACTCCGCACAGTTCGTTTTTACCACTCTCTCTCCCATTCTCCTGTGCAACTTTTATTTTGTTTATGGTGTATGCAAGTAGTTATTTATGACTTGTTTCTATAGTTTTGGCAGTTAATTATTAATTTATAATTATTTGCCAGGCAGGCAGAAAAACCACTTGAAACTAAAGTTTCCGATTACCCATTAAAAATGTTTGCAACAATTTCAGCCTGCCCGACCGGGTGCGGTGCGAGTTGGAAGTAATTAAATGTTTTTGACAGTTTACCATTTAAATTCTCTCTCTTACAATTTTCAGGCCCCCCCCCCATCCATGGCGTTGGCCCCAAAAATGAGAGCACGGCAAATTGGTTTAGTGCCGTAAGAAAAAATTGAGAGAATGACAAAAATAATACAAAAAAAAAGCGAAACGAAACTGAAAACAAAATAAAATAAAAACCGTGCACAACAATTTGCACCTAATTCAGTTTATTATTTCATGATTTCATTTATTTTTGCCTGAGGTCAGTGAATTAAAAAGAATACAACATGAATAAAGTTGCCTGCACAAGGGCTGAACGTACTAAGAATACCCTAACCAGTGGTTAAATTAAATCTTAGCTTAAAGTACGTAATTTGAACTTCAAGTTAGTTTTATATCAGTTAAGTTTAAGTTAGCTCGTCAAGTTAGATATATGTATAATAATAAAATAATCATAACATTATGTTAACTGCCTTGGACAATAACTTTCAATATTAACAAGTTCAATTTACCGTTAACTTCATTAGCCATTAATTTCGTACTTTAGCTTCTTTCATTTCAAACTTCATTTTTGTCTATTTTACATAAATTCCAATTAACTTAGATATTTGCTTGTACGTCAATTGGAAATTAGCGTTACAATAAATTTGACAGACACTTTAACTTGAATCTTATATTTCTGTTAAATTGAATTATTTTCTATGCACTTAACATTGTTTTTTACATAGAACCTCAAATTTTTTTCAGCTTGTGTCTTTAACTGGCGGTCAAACGGCATTAACTACAGGTTAGAGTTAACGTCGAGATTAAAAGAGAGCCTTACAAAACCATCTTCAACTCATTGCAGACTTATGTGTTTTAAGTTTTGTCTTTCTGCAACCTTTTCCATTGTACCTGCTCTAGTCGATGGACCCATTGTAGGGTATTTGACTGCAGCACAGTAGCCTTACAGTCGCTGGCTAAAGTGGATTTCGAGTCGGCAGAACTTTTGAGCGCTCAGCCGACTCGTGCGGGCAGTAAATAAGTTCCGCAAGTGCTTCAACTGTGTGTGTGTGTGAGTCTTTGTCTGTGTGTGTGTGTGTGTGAGTTTTGTGTTTATTATGTAATACAAAATTGTTGCATAAGTAATTCTGCATGCCACAAAAATGCGTGTTTGAGTGCTGTTTTGAATATTTAAATCATTTCATGCGGCCGCCACTTAGACAGCTCAACAATGAGCCCCACTCTGTCTCTCTCCCCCGCTCTGTCTTTCTCTCTCCTCTCTCTCTCTCTCTCTCTCTCTCTCTCTGTCTTTCTGTCATACTCTTCGTGTATGCCACAGTCGGTTGCACTTTCTGTGCCATCAATTATTCAAGCCAAAATGCCGGCCAAATTGTGTGCCCCATCGCGTTGTGTTGCCACTTTTCACGTTGACGCATGAATTTAGATTAAACAACATTTTTGGCAACAATTGCAACGACGCTCGCATCTTGCATTATTTATGTTTATTTTTGCATAATTTTCACAATCTCTTCTCTTCCTCACTCACACTCACTAAATAATAATAATAGTTTAGCTAAATAACAGTTATTAAGCAGCATAGCCAAGCGAATTGTACCAAAAACTAAATACTGTTTCCAAAATTTAAATTTCCAAGTAGAAAATTTAACGCAAATTCTAGTCACATTTTTTCTCAAATAACAAGGCATTGTGTGCTAAGGTTTATAGCGGAAATTTCATTATGAAATTGTTAAGTTATTTATTTGAAATGTTGTTAAAATGTTTGTGGACGTGTTTACGTTTTATACCTTATATCAAAAATCCTGCAGCCTTTTAGTATGTTTGTAAGAGTTTTATTATCGACTGTAGCTTAAGTTACTTGTTCGTATCTGCATTTGATAATTATACCATTCGACCATTGAAAATGGTCCAAAATGGTATACTGAGTTTGTGCAAATGTAGGTAACAGGCAGAAGGAGACGTGGCCGACCCCACAAAGTGTATATATTCTGACTGAGGATCACTAGCCGAGTCGATTGAGCCATGTCCGTCTGTCTGTCTATCACGCTTCTGTGTGAACACACAGATCTCAGCTGTAATAAAAGCTAGAGACACCAAATTTGGCATGATGTTTTAAAAACATTACAAGCTCCGGGAGTTTATTTCAAATTTGAGGTGCCATGCCCACCGCCTCTGAAAATTGTTAAGCAAATTTTTGAGTTAGCTTTGTGGCGAAAGTATTAAAGTTTTCACGGTTTGCTTTAAAACACATATAGATTTATACTATATGCATATGTATTCCAAATTTCAAGCCGATCGATCGGATTATAAACACAAAAGTTATTCAATTAAACGTTTTCCGTAGTTCCGCTGCTTGCGTCTTTGCAGCATGTCGCTGACTGCTATGACGTTTTCATATGTAGATGGTGCTATTCAAAGATAGATATAATTTAAACAGTAGGTGGCGGATGAACTTGTCCAGAGGAAATAAAAGTGTGATAATTGCTTTCAAAACTGGGTGAATGGTATCTTACTGTCGGGCGCGCTCGACTGAAGCTTTCCTTACTTGTCTTAACTTCCAAACTCAACTCTTGTTTGATTGAATTGATTTTGAAGGGTTATACTACTGCCTTTGAAGTCAACAGTGCTTGAAAGCATGCCAAATAGTTCTAATGAGTTGTAAATTTCTGCAGAGCATTGAAAAGTTTTGCATTTGCAATCATTCAGTTTGCCTTTCAATCGAAGTTTTAAGTCGTCAGTCAAGTCTGTCTTCTCTCTTCACCCTAAAAAGTGCCATAACTAACTTAATGAGCTAAGCATATATACTATCAATCTTAGAGGCTTATTTTCAGAATAGACCGGTGAAAATAATAGGCTTAATTGTGCATTGATTGACGTTTCCAAGGGATGCACAACGTAGCCCACTGAGCTTCGCTTTCAACTGCATCAATCGATGGGAAAACGCAGCAGATAATGCGCTCTTCAAAGGGGACGAGGAGTTGCAAAAGGAGGTGTAGGAGAAGATAAAGGAAGGGAGGGAGGAAAGAACCATGCATTGTGTGTGGTCAATGTAGCTTTGTTAATTGCACTAACAAACGTCTTCTTGTTGACCTGGTCAATGGGCCTGGCTGGGCTGGGCTGGGCTGGGCGAAAAGCTCAAATGGCACTTGATGTGCAGCTGCAGCAGCCGCAGCAGCAACGACATTAGTTCGTTAGCTGCAACAGCAACAACGGAGGCAAGTTGGCTGGGCCGAAGAAGGGACAGGGGGAGAAGATCAGGGGCTCCGGTCGTAGCAGTGGTCTAAAGAGGTCTAAAGAGCGGCGACCTGCTGGCGTTGCGGGGCCAATTTGCTGGCAGGCAGCAGCAGAGCAAACGAACAGGTTAAGAAAGCCGGCGCAGAGAGATCTCTGCATAAATGCAGCACAGACGAAGGCAAAGCTCTGTATATGTCTGTGTGTGTGTGTGTGTAAGTGTGTGCATGAATAATAAAGGCAGTGCACTGCCTGTCCCTGTGTATGTACGTGTGTATGTACGTGCGTCTCTGCCATGATGACAGTAACAAAAGAGCTGAAAATTAAAAAGAGACAAGCAATTAAAATGGCTTACAACGCTGCGCTGACTACGCCAGCAACAACAACAACAACAACAATGGCAACGCTTGCAACAGCTGTAACTGTAATTGTTGTAGCCGCCTTTGTCGCCTTTGCCGCTGGCCACGCCGCTCTAGCCCAAGGGCCCATAATTGCTGACAGGATGTGACGCACGCGACCACTTCCGCATGGCAGCTCACCCGACATTTCGACCCCTTTTCCCCTTTCCCTCTGCCCCGCACCTCACGCCTTCAGCTCAGTCCTCAGGCAGGAGCTCTTTGTCCGCGGGCTTTCATAACGTTGGCACATTTTACGTACAAAATAAATGGCAATCCGAGGGCAGCCGGCAACAGAAATTAAGTGCACAGTGCAAACAATGCGAGAGAAGCCAAGAGAAACAGCAGCAAGAAGAGACCGATGCCTCCTTTTGGTCAACTGGTTGGTCACCGCAACAGCGGCAGCGGCAGCGGCAGCCGCAGCAGCTCCACTTTGCGACTGGCTTTGCATAATGCGCATAAGCAGCAACACCAAGTGTTACTTCCGGTCTTAAGCGCGGCTGATGAGCCTGACCAGCAGCAGCAGCAGCAGCAGCAACAACAAGAGGGACAGTAACAGCCAGGGGCACAACAACAACGACAACGATAATTATGTATAACAATTGCATGCAAGTAGCTACGCAACAACAATAACAATTTCGAGGGCAGTCAATGCAGTTGGGGAACAAGACGAAGGAAACTAAAGAAAACTCTTGAAAACAAAAACTTCAAATTTAGGAAAGTACGAGGGTCGTTTGATAAGACCGTGACTTTTTGTATTTGCGCGCACCTGCTCTAAATACAACACTGCTCCTGTCAGCAGTTATCGATTAACAGCTGACTGTAAAATTTTGAAAGCTGCGTTTTTGGTTTGCGTTTTATAGGCATTGAAAGCAGACGATCTCGTGAATTTTAACGAAAATGGAAAAAGTGAATTTCGTGTGCTAATTAAGCATTATTTTTTCGTAAAAATCCATCACCGAAACCAAGGAAAGACTTGATAAATATTATGGGGACTCTGCCCATCAATTTCAATGGTTAAGAAATGGTTTACTGGTTCCGTTGTGGTCGTACCAGTACAGTGATGCCGAACGTTCAGGTCGCCCAAAGAGGTCGTCATGCCAGAAATCGTCGACAAAATCCATGGAATGATATTGGTGATCGGAGAATGAAGTGCGTGAGGTAGCTGAGGCTGTAGGCATCTCAACTGAACGGGTACATACATTTTACATGAATATTTGGCATGAAAAGCTTTCCGCGCGATGGGTGCCGCGATTGCTCCACACGACCATAAGCGCAACCGTGTGACCATTTCAAGGGTGTTTGGCGATGTTCAACCGCAATCCAAACGAATTTTTGCGCCGTTTCGTTACCGTAGACGAAACGTGGATCCACCACACCACACCAGAGACCAAAGAACATAAGACAGTGGGTTTCTCCGGGTGAACGTGCACCAAGAAGGCCAAGGTGGGTCTGTCGGCCAACAGGTCTGGCCACAGTTTTTTGGGATGCACAAGGTATCATTCCATCGATTACCTTGAAAGGGTAAACGATCACCGGCGAATATTATTCAGAGCTTTTGGACAGATTCGATATTGATTTGAAGCGAAACGACCGCATTTGGCGAAAAAAGTGCTGTTCCATCGGCATGCACGGGTGCACGTGTGTAGTCAGCATGGCAAATTTCTAATTGGGCTACGAACTGCTACCCCATCCAGCATATTTCCAGATTTAGCCCCCTGTGACTATTTTTGTTTCCAAACATGAAGAAATGGCTCGGCGGTAGAGATTCGGGTCAAATGAGGGTCATCCGAACAAACGACTATTTTGAGGGCCTTGAGAAAACCTATTATTTGGAAGGAATAAAAATTGGAAAACGCTGGACTAAATGTATAGGCTAAAGGAGATTATGTTGAGAAATAAAACGCTTCTTTGACGAAAAATATTTTTATTCAAAAGTCACGGCTTCAAACACCTGTATAAGAAAGTAGTACGATAATGTTAGTAAGAATCCTAATAAACTTAAGATTATTAATACAACTTGATATAATGCGTAGCATTGATCTATCAGATCTATCAAACGTCGCAAATTTTTTTTTATTTTATAATTTGCAGACGTTAGACTTTCGGATTTTCTGCAGCTTATAGAAAATTTAAATTTTAGACAAACAAAAACATGTAAAAATTTGTACATACTTTCTTTTTAATATGTAATTTCTGTAAATTTCCATACCTTATCTATCGCTCTCCAGAAAAGCAGTATCGTAATGTTTGAATGAGTCCAACTAAGTTAAACAGTTAAATTTAATATATTGTATCGAATTAGTTTGACAGATATTGTAAACGTTGGAATTCTCTTAAAAATATTGTCTATTAAATTTTTTAAATAATTTCAGCATATTTTAAAAGGATTTCTAGACTAAGATCAGACTTTATTGAGCATATAACAATTTTTTAAAAATACAAAAAAAAAACCTGTTAAATTTTGTTTACATTTCACATTATATTGTATTTTCTAAAAATTTCCATACCTCCCCCCTTGCTCGACCTACGTTTTTTGTCAACTGATAGCAAAAAGTCTACGCATTCCAGCGTCAAAAACTTCTTTACTGATAAACGTGCTTGAAACACAACAAAATGCATTTTATATACAGACAAACAGACATACAAACAGACACACACACATTCAAACGGACAGACGGAGCAGTGGTCAGACGGACAGACGGTCAGACGGTCAGACAAGGCGATTGCAAGGAACATACGAAAGCGGAAACGCAATTCGTGTTCGGCTTCCTTTAGCGTAGCGCGGCAATCACAATAATGACAGACAGAAAGATATTATCGGGGGAAGGAAATCTCAGTGAACGCAATCTGTGCAGCAGAGCAGAGTTTATAATATCAGCACACATACATATATACATATAGCAAAAAGATATGAGGGGCAACGAGTGTAAGAAATTAATAACAAAAGGAGGATAAAGAGCGAAACGAGGAAAACGAAATGTAATTTGCTTGCGTTGCGGTGTACGGCAGCAGTGTCATTTAAGCTTGCCATATGCTGTCATATTTTACAAGGAAACACAACAAAGGGGCAAAGTAATTTGCTCCTTGCAATATGGCAGCAGTGTCATATATTCTGTCATATAAGCGAAAAGAGCGAAACAACCGCTAACGAAAAATAAAAGAGGAAAATTTTCCTTTCTGTATGTGTATATAAGTATCTACATATGGTATATGTATGGCACTGTATGACACAGATTTTCAATCTCTCCTAGCTAATGCAAAACTAACTCTTTCAATTGACATAATCCTCGACAGGTGATGCTTGGTGCAGTGGCACCAAGTGCTGCTCCTGCTCCCGCTCATCGCGCGAGGTCAGCTCAGGTGAAGGTCCTTCAAAATCGAGCTCAACTATTTCTCCACTGAATTTTCTTCTCGCACGCTGTCAATGCTCGTTTTCCGCTTCTTCTTCTTCTGCTTCTTCCTCATCCTTAGGAACGTGGACAACGTGCCTGAGACGCGGTGTCCACTTTGATTGCCGGCTCCAATTAGCGTAATATTCGCAATATGCTTTCCTCAGCGTTTGCCTTTTATTTTTTTCGCCTTCCTTCCCCGCCATGCTACCTTCTCTCATTGTTACCCGCCCTGGCTGGCGACTTGTCTTCCGGCAGCATTTGCGCTATTTTCCGTTCCTTCTCGAGAATATTGGCCAAACGCTGCAAGTGCTGCAAAAGTTCCAATTCAAGCGGCGCAGACCAGCACCAGCATCAGCGCCGTCTGCTTTTAATTGCTCGACAAGAGAATTTTCACATAAGCGTCGCGCAATTTTCTTTTATGCGTCGCCGCGGCAAATCCCTTTAAGAAATAAACAACCAATTAAATTAAATTCAAATAAAAGATATTGTTTAGAGTTGAATACCAGACATACCACAGAGAACTCTATGACTCCAAAGTTCTCTTTTGTTAAAATCAAAGTCTTCTTTTAGATCAACCACAATATCCATTAACACTTTCGAAGATTATAATATAGTGAGCCTGAAGAGGGAATTTGAAGAGTCAGTAAGATATATATTATGCATTGGTAAAGACTCACCTGAAGGTTGTCCACAATCTTGTGTAAGATCCATACAGAAGGGCAGTTCATTTGGAAAACCTCAGTTTTAATTATAATTCTGAATATGTTACCATCAAAGCCTATCAATCAACCACATGTCCAACCTACCCTTTTCAACTGTTAACAGGGTACGCAAGTTTATCAAAAATTAAGCTAAAACTGATAACTACAAACGCGTCAAGTAATGGCTACCCGAATGGGCTTTCAATATGGCCGCTCACTTTCATTCATCGAATTCGCCAAGATAGTTAGCTGCACACGGTTCGTCTAGTTGCTTAATAGATTAACAACAACGCTGCGGCTACTTACAATGCGAGCGTAGATAATAACAAAAGAGCTACACAGCTAAATGGGCCACTATCGGTCAACAGCAGCGAGAAACGACTGGATGTTACCCTATTCAAGCGACTATAGATAAAACTAATATAAATCCAATTAAACTGGTCAGCCTTTGCCTAGAGTATAAAGTATATAGCTAAACACTTGTTGATAGGTCTAATGACAAACAATGCTTATAGCTTTAATGCTAGACAGTTATAGTACAGTAGTATTGGGGGCGTTATAAAGCTAACTTAAACCATTATTTACACTTAAGGTAACCAACTCCTTTTCCTCTTTCTCTATCTCTCTCTGTCCCTCTATTCCTCATCCTTAATGCAATTCTCGACAAGCTCACGTAAATTTGGATTCTCCATAGCGGCAGCAATGCGCTCCTTGTCATTGATTTGCTTATTGACTGGAAAAGTGAACGAGAATTCATAGCATATGAACTTATATCTCTTTCATTAGCTACTCACTTTCCTCCTCAGTTTGATGTGCGCCCTTTTTTATGTAGATGTCCAGCTTGATGTTGTGCGGCAGGCCTCGTTCCACCTTGACGCGTATGCAGAGGCCAATCAAGGTAGCAAGCGAGCAATGCGGCACAGTGGGATTAAATTCAATGCGCACCTGTGTAAGCATGTGTAGGGAACGCTTAGTAAATGCTAACTACCGTCAACAACTCCAACTTACCACAGACACATTGGAGCGGGTGGGCTGCATGACAAATATGCCATCCTCGTAGATGACATTTAAATCCTCTAGCGTGCAGGGCTTCTCGGGATCTCGTATGGTGCGCAGCAGATCTAAATATACGAAAGAAATAAACACACACACGTTAATTACATAATTCAATTGTTTACACATTAAATCAACCCACCGTAGATGGTCTCCTGCAGATCTGTCGCATTGCGGTAGCCTAGCTCGTGCAGCAGCGCGTCTTCGCCGTAAGCAATCGCTCCATTATCTAATGACATTTGACTTGTTTTCCGCACTAGCTCTGCGGCTGTTGTACTCCCGTTGCTGCTGCTTCCTCCCCCAGTTGACGTCGCGTTGTTGTCCGATTCAGAGAGTTTGCGCTTGATGTAAGACAACATATTTAGCGTACTTGTGCCCGTTGCTCTAATTATTTACTCGTTGCTGTGTGTGTGTGTGTGTTGTGTGTGTATTTCTGTGTGTGGGCTTGTGTGTTGGTTCTGTATAGGTGTTTGGCACGTTTGATTGGGGCGCTCTTATCTCCTCAGTGTTTTTATCTTTTTCCAGTTAGCTGTCGAAGTACGCCGTCTGCGTATGTGAAATTTGTAGTTGTTGTTTCTATGCTTGTGCTATGCAGCATAATCTGTTTTATTATTCCTGAGTTATAGACTTTGATTTGGCTATTAGCTTATATTGTTCTGCATATCAATAAAAATCGCCACTCGAGCACATCGTACGGGAATTTTGTTAACAGCTGACTTTTGTTTTGGTCTCCACAGGGCTGCACAACCGTTGCTCACGATAAATAACAATGTACAAGGTAATGTAGCTGCACAATTTTTAAGCTCTCACAGGATGATAAAATGCGTACCTTTTAAATACCATTTACAATTTCTACAAAACTAATTTATGTTCCTTTTATTGTCAAAAAGAGAAAAGGCACCTGTATTTATTTTTAAAACTTACAACAGAAAATAAATGTATTCGGTTTTACTGTACCACAATGAAGCCCTGGTTTATGCAAAGCAGTGACGACAAGGTGCGCGTTGTTTCCGGCATTTGATGCTCATTTAAAACGCAAAAAAAAAACGGAAACATATATTCTTGAATTATACAAAATGAAAAACAGCAAAAAAACATAAGTATTGTGTTATTTTAATGATGATGTGAAAAAGTTGGAAAAGCTTTTCATACACTTAATTTAAATTTGCATTAAATACATATACAAGTTGCCGTTGGCCTTGCCAGACTTGCTAAAAAACAACGTACGTTAGGTGGCAACGCTATATATATATATAACTAATCTGGCATCAGTAGTCTAGCATTTCAACCCTACTAGCAACGCCACCAAAATTTATTGCAAAAAAACGAAACCGGAAAAAGATTCATATACAGAAATTTGTATAAAGTTGTTTTAAATGTCATTTGAGAGGCCCCACAACATTAATAAGGACTATTCGTAGCGGCGAACTCCCGAAATTCAGAGGCCAACAGAACGAGCTTAAAATGTCCAATTGTGGGGGTGGTGGTGGCGGCAGCGGCGGCGGCAGCATCAGCGTCTCGGCTGGCGATTGGATTTGTCCTGATATTGAGTGAGTGCGCGTAAAGCTTCGAGCCAAGTGCGTTGGTTGACTGACGTCTGCGTAGGATTCGTGAGAGTCTTCCTCCCCTCAACATTTCCTACACCTCCCTCCTCACACTAAAACAGACAAATGCAATAAATTGTTGTTTTGTTACTCTTATTCTTCCTCTATCCGCTTGCTCGCCTGCCCTTGGCGCGCGGCTTGTGTGTGTGTTGGTTATGCATGTGTCTGTGTTGCAGTTGTCGCCATTTGAACTTTGCGCGTCGCCTGCAATGCAATAAATGCAGCCGTGAACGAGAGTGCAGCAGCATCAATGAAAAGCCGGATCGGGAACGGGATCGGGATCGGGACAGAGATCGAGACCATGATCGGGAGCGAGAACGTGGCAATGGATCTAGTGGTAGCAGCAGCAGCTCTAGCAAAAAGAAACTGGGTACAGAAATAGGCAAGCTGGCGGCGGACAAGTCACGTGGACTCTTCAGCGCCGAAGACTGGCAGTGCAGCAAGTGTGCAAACGTCAATTGGGCGCGTCGCCAAACCTGCAATATGTGCAATGCTCCCAAATTCACAGACGTGGAGGAGCGTACAGGTTTGTTAAGCCAACGAGTCGTAGAATCTTTTCCACGTGCATGTTTTACTCGCTTACCCTTTACAGGCTTTGGCGGCGGCTACAATGATCGTGGCGTGGTCGAGTACAAGGAGCGCCAGGATTCAGATAGTGAGTACGATGAGTTTGGACGCCGCAAGAAGCGTAAAAACAACGACAAAGCCAATAGCGATGATGATGGGGGACGCGACAAAGACGATTCAAAACGCGCCAGACGCAGTGTAATTGAGGGCGAGGAGGAAGAGGATGATGATGAAGACGATGACGGCGACTTGTCCAAGTACGATTTGTGGGGCGACAATGAAGTGAGCTCAAGCGATGCCAAAAACAAGGAAATAGACAATGGGAATCTCCATAATAATAAGGAAAAGACATTAACTCAAGCATCTGCATCTGCATCTGCTTCTGCCAGCAGTAAACGAGCATCGCGTGACTCCACTTCGTCCGTCTCCTCATCGTCCTCTTCGAGCTCGTCCAGTTCCAGCGACTCATCATCATCTTCATCGAGCAGCTCCAGCAGCAGCAGTGGTGGTGGTAGCAACGGCTCCAACAATAGGCGGGACAAGAAGCGATCCTCGACTCGCTCACGATCCGCCGAACGTGTGGCGCCTGGACGGCGCTAGACTAATTCTAATTTACTTTATTCTCCGTTGGAGGAGAGTTTATGATATTCTTTTGTTTTCCCTGTATTGGAGAAAATTACGTTTATTTATTTTTCTAAGCCTGCGCGTCCCACGCTTTCCCATGACATGTAATGAACTCCAAACATAATGGAAAATCAATAAATTCATCTAATTTAAGAATGACAACAGATTTTATTGCAAGGGGCGTGACAGAAGCAATCAATGGAAGGTATCATCTGTTTTCTGACGTGATGCCGCGGCTGCCGCTTCTTTCACTGCCTTGAGTTGCGCGAGCTCCTTTCGCGTCTCCTCGATCTGCTGCTCCGTTACAGTCACGGGCACCTCACAAGCAATCTGCTCGCTTCGCACAAACTCCATTTTTTTGATAGCTTCTTCGAGAAAGGGAATTTGTTGTTCCTGCAAATGCCTGTGATAGGCCTCCAGTCGCTCCTCCTTGATTTTCTCACAGTAGGTATCAGTTAGCTTCTGCAGCGACTCCTTGCGCGTTATCCAATGGAAGTGCGCAGGTGGTGGCTTATAAACCAGATCCAGTTTTTCCAGTATCCACTCAAAACGTGGATAGTCCCAGCGTCTCAGGAATTTAAGGAACTTCTTGCGCTTATCGATCAGCTCCTTTAGTCGCACCTTAATCATCTTGTCACGCGGGTGCGAATCCATGTGCTCCTGATAACGACGAATAGTCGCCGTCATCTTTGCCACTAAAAGCAGGACAAGTTATAAGCTTCTTATGTACTTAGCTATTACTATATACGCACATCTGGCCTCCATTGAGCCGTAATCCTGAGGATGTCTCTGCACTTCCTGCACCAATTGCTGCCGATAATATCTGGTTGTTAAATGGTTCGGATTGTTTATCAGCTTGAAGAGAGACTTAACCGATTCTTCGGCACTAAAACGATAAATAAAAGTCAATATTTGTACCCAGTGGCAGGAGGTAAATGAGCTTTTACTTTTCCAGCCCCTTGCAGTTCTTGTAATCCGGCAAAATTTCATTGGCGCTCAGCGGTGGCAGCTTGCCGATGTCACCGCTCTTCTCTGGCTTAATGCAGGATATTTTCTCCGGTCGCACCCATTTGATTTTCAGATCTGACTTGAACGCATAATCACGCACAAATTGGCGCGGCACAGCGTGCGTTATATTTAATAATTTATTCATCAAAAATAACTTAATAAACCATTAAGATGCTATTTGCTTCGATAGGTTATATCACTTGATAAGTGTGTACACATCACATGTAGAGTAAAAATATGCCACAACAGCTGACTGGCTGGCAGTGTATACATTGTGTGCACATACACGGCATAAACGCTGCAACAGCTGCTGCTGCTTCAGTTGTTGCTGTTGATTCGTCCGTGTGTGTTGTGTTGCTGCAGTTGTGAAACAAATAAAAAAAGATAATAAATAATACATATATATAGTAAAAAACGCGTCGGTAAACATTTCACAATGGCGCACATGTCACACATGCTACCGCAGACGTCAACTCCTTCGGGCGTTGCATCAGGTACCTCGTCGCGCACCATGTCCCTGATGGAGAAACAAAAGTATATCGAGGATTACGATTTTCCCTACTGCGACGAAAGTAGCAAATATGAGAAAGTTGCCAAAATAGGTCAGGGCACATTCGGGTAAGTCACGTGGAGATGCACATGCAAACAACAAACGTCCACAATTCTAACATATGTCTTCCATTATAGAGAGGTTTTCAAGGCACGCGAAAAGAAAAGCAACAAAAAGTTTGTTGCCATGAAGAAGGTGCTGATGGACAACGAAAAAGAAGGCGTAAGTACAGCCTCGTCCATTTTCTGTATTTATTAATCGCTAATCGTCTCTTCTACCTGCCACCCTACAGTTTCCCATTACGGCCTTGCGCGAAATACGCATATTGCAACTACTCAAACACGAGAACGTCGTAAATCTAATCGAGATTTGTCGCACCAAGGCGACCTCGCACAATGGCTACAGATCGACTTTCTACCTGGTATTCGATTTCTGTGAGCACGATTTGGCCGGTCTGCTCTCGAACATGAATGTGAAATTCAGTCTGGGCGAGATCAAAAAGGTGATGCAGCAACTACTCAACGGCCTCTACTATATACACAGCAATAAGGTAAGTGAATTATAGCTGCGTGTTCTGCTTAAAATTCTAACGTGAATCCCAAATCCCTTTTGGATTTTCTCAAAAAGATTCTGCACCGTGACATGAAGGCTGCCAATGTACTGATTACCAAACACGGCATCCTAAAACTAGCTGATTTTGGCTTGGCTCGCGCATTTAGCATTCCCAAGAATGATTGCAAAAATCGCTATACAAATCGTGTGGTCACCTTGTGGTATCGACCACCAGAACTGCTGCTGGGCGACCGCAACTATGGCCCGCCCGTGGATATGTGGGGCGCTGGTTGTATTATGGCCGAGATGTGGACACGATCACCCATTATGCAGGGCAATACGGAGCAGCAGCAGTTGACTTTCATCTCACAACTGTGCGGCTCGTTCACGCCAGACGTTTGGCCCGGCGTCGAAGAGCTAGAACTGTACAAATCCATTGAATTGCCAAAGAATCAGAAGCGACGCGTCAAAGAACGATTACGTCCGTATGTTAAGGATCCCACCGGCTGCGATTTGCTCGATAAACTGTTGACATTGGATCCGAAGAAACGCATCGATGCCGATACTGCACTGAATCACGATTTCTTCTGGACAGATCCCATGCCCAGCGATCTGAGCAAGATGTTGTCGCAGCATTTGCAGAGCATGTTCGAGTACTTGGCACAGCCCCGTCGCAGCAATCAGATGCGCAACTATCACCAGCAGTTGACCACCATGAAGCCACAGGATAATAGCATGATCGACAGAGTCTGGTAGAGCTAAGCAGCAAAATGTTATATTATACATACATGTAAGTTAGGTATGCGCGTATACTACTCAAGGCGATTGTATATGCAACTCTCTAGGGTATAAGTTTATATATCAATGAAAATTAGTTTACATTACATTGATAGTGAGAAGTAAACATTTCCATATACAAAAAGGTAAATAACCTGTGTTTCTTTACTTGAGCATGGTGTAATCGGTGTTGCTAGGTCGGATTTTTTTAAAGTTTTTTAGCGGGACAACTTTTAAAACAGCGAAAAGCGGATTTTTAATATCGAGAAACGCTTAACAGCTAACAAGAATGCAGGGCCTTAATTCTGATGGCAGTTCAAAACTAGCTGTTTAGCGCACACAAATTTTGTGCTCTAGCAGCTATTATCAGCTTCAAATTCAATGGCCCGTGTGAATATTCATCTATTAGTACCTTTGGCTTTTTTTTTTTGGCTATGAAAAATTGGCAACACAGGTGGAAATTCGTTGGTGCTGCATATTGCGCTTGGGCTGTAAATATTTTGCTGTGTACACACTGCTGAGTTACTTTTTGGTATTTTTTAAGCACATTTCGCTAGCAAAATGCACGTTGAGCAAAAGGTAAACAAAGCCAAGAAAGCGGAGAAAAAACAAATACGCTGCCTGGCAATCATAAAATCAGACTATAATGTTTCACCAAGCACGGATCCTACTCTCTACCTGGCCGTACTGAACGTGGGACTAAGCAATGGCCTCACCGAAGAGGCACTACTCACCGAGGCTGCCGCATCGGGCGGGCAGGTAACGCAGGTTTTAATGCTGCCATCGAAATCATATTGTTTTTTAGTATGTGCCACCTTATCGGATGCGGAGCTTGTGTACCAGGGCATGCACAATCGGGCAACCATAGGTCAGCAAGGTGCGGTAGCTTATCTTAGTTATGTGGAGCAATTGCCCAAGGATGTTGAAGAAAACGGCTGGCAGAAGCCACTGCCTGGCGGCCTGTTGCTGTTGCCCGACTTTGTTAATGAAACAGAGGAATCCGCTTTACTGCAGGCTGTAAGTGATGATGGTACAGGCACCACCAGCACGGAGGACACGCTGAAGCATCGCCATGTTAGGCACTTTGGCTATGAATTCCTGTACGGCAGCAACAATGTCGATCCCGAACAACCGTTGAAACAGTTGATTCCAGAGGCATGTGATTTTCTATGGGAGCGTTTAGGCACAAGTAAAATTCCGAACCTTTCAAAGCCAGATCAACTAACTGTAAATGCCTACGCACCTGGACAGGGTATACCACCGCATGTGGACACTCACAGCGCCTTTGTGGGGCCCATTCTTTCTCTTTCCCTGCAATCGGACATTGTCATGGACTTCCGTCGCAACAATGAACTGGTCCATGTGCTGCTGCCACGACGCTCACTGCTTGTCATGTCCGGCGAGTCGCGTTACGATTGGACACACGGCATCAAGCCCAAACACATCGATGTGCTGCCCACCGCGGCTGGTAGTCTAACAACCCAGGCGCGCAGCAAGCGAACCTCACTTACCTTCCGACAATTGCGTAGAGGTCCCTGCGATTGCGACTACCCAAATCTTTGTGATACTCGACAGAAAACCGCTCCACAGGCTTTGCTGGACACACTGGCCACGCATGCCAGCCACTTGGAGCAACAAAATGTGCATGAAGTCTACGAGAAAATTGCGGATCATTTCAGTGACACGCGCCATACGCCATGGCCACAGGTTGCTAAATTCCTGCATAGCTTGCCGCCACACTCAGTGCTGCTGGACGTGGGCTGTGGCAATGGAAAGTATCTTGGCTGCAACCCAAAGCTGCTCAACATCGGCTGCGATCGCTCGTTGGGTTTACTGGGCGTGAGTAACGCACGTGGACAGAGCGTCTTTCGCTGCGACTGCCTGCAGTTGCCTGTCCGCAGTGGAAGCTTTGATGGCTGCATCAGTATCGCGGTTATTCATCATCTGGCGAGCACGGAGCGTCGCTTGGCAGCTTTGCGTGAAATGGAACGTGTACTGTGTCCCGGCGGACGAGCGCTTGTCTATGTCTGGGCCAAGGATCAGCGAAAGAATGACAAAAAGTCTACATATTTGCGACAGAACAAGGCGGTGAACAAGGAACGCACCACGGAGCAGGCACAGAGGCAGAAGCAAACGGAAGACATTAACATGGATCAGCAACAATTGCAAGTGGCACTGCCGGTGCACACCAATCGCACCGAGTTCCAGCAACAGGATGTCTATGTGCCGTGGAAAACCAAAGATGAGCAGCGTACAACATTCTTGCGCTACTATCACGTCTTCGAAGAGCAAGAACTGGAGCAATTGGTAGGCCAAATGAAGAATGTGAAACTACTGCGTAGCTACTACGATCAGGGCAATCATTGTGTGATCTTCGAAAAGAAAGAGTAATAAAGAATATATATAAGTATATACATATACAAGTATATAATTTTTCGATATTCCGTTTATTTGATTTCAAAAAATACACATCCACATAATTTTGTATTTTAACGAATTGAACATGAACCAAGTATTACTTGACTAGTTAAGTTAAGCTTACGTTTTTCTGACCCATTTCAATGGTGTCTTTTATTGTAGCTTTGGACCATAAATTGACAATTCCTTATTCCTTAAAACGTTTCTGTTTTTATGCCTTCATTCGAGAACGAAGTTGAAATGTTTAAATATATAGATAGTAGTATATTTAGTATATAGAAGAGTGGGTATAGTTCTTTCTGGTGTGCGACAAGTGTATTTACATAAGGAAATCAAATGAACTCAGTTTATAGATACTATATTGTGATTATACTTGGGAGATTGTTCGATCGTTCGATAATTTGATTAACATAACTAAAATGCAAAGTCTACCTAAAGAAGAGAGAGGGAGCAAATTGTTACTGTAGTTAGTATAATTAGTAGTATAGGGGGAGACGATATCTGTACTCGTTTTGCAATTTGTAGGTACATCGAGTGAAACTGTTTTTGTTTAAAATGCAAGCTTAAACCCTACAAGGATACATTTTAGGATCGTATATAGTACATAATTCCAACTACATATTTGGTATCTGGTATATATATAGTATATATTTAAATTACAATCTACATAATAACGTACAAGTACAAGTAGTTTTAAAAACACTTAGAACTCATTCTGGGCACTTTATTATATGACACTAATTATACAATATCATCTGTAGGAATTCGATTTTCGATTCGATTTATAGACGATACTATGACTAGTTTACAGTTTCAAAAGTTTCGTTTTTGGTCGTGGGTAATTGATATGTTAACCATATAAGTAACATATTGACTATGCTCCATTGTGCCTACAAGCTATATAATATATTTATATATATATTTGTATAGTTCGAGTAAGTGGTTTAGTGGTACAGTGGTTCTGGTTCTCATCTACAGCTAACGAAAATATATGTATACAGTATACGGTATATAAATATAGGTGCAAAGTGGCCCTAAGTGTGGCTATATATATATATATAACATACACATATGATTTAGTCTATATATATGGTAGGTAGATCAATAAAGAGGATAACTTGTTGAACAGGTATTGACCAGAAATTCATCGTGTTCATCTTCACACACATCGTCGTTATATTAAAGCCTGATAGTTTACTTGGTTTGTCGTTAAAGCTGATTTATCAGTTGTGTTGGGTGTAAAGTATATATACATGTATATATATTCATGTATATGTACATACATATGTATAAACGTCTATAGGTTTATGTTCGTATGTGTATACTTCAGTCATTGTTGAATATACAAAGCTTTCTTGCAATGGCGATGCTCGTTAACTACGCCTTTTCCTACATCGACTAGTTCTACGCCTATGCCTACGTTTAGTTCTAGTTCTACTCCTGCCTGGAGAGTAGAAGCGATCCTCTCCAGCTTTCACCACCGAAACACTTATTTGAGCAGCAGGCATTTATCTATACACCTGTTTTATGAGTCAGAGAGTGTGAGTGTGTGTGTCTTTGTGTGTGTGTAGGTGGAGAGGCGGGTCCGTGCTTGTGTCTGGTGCAGGTGGTGGGTCGGGGGAATCTGCGTCTGCGTCTGGGTGTCCTTGAGTTGCCTTGTGTGAGCGCGCTTAAATAAATGTTTCGGCTGCCATTTGTTACAAGCACTCGGCCAGCGGTGGCTTCTCGATCGGCGGAGATGGACCCGACACGGAAACCATTGGCACGGCACTAATCTTGGGTTTGACTATCTTCAGGCCAAGTCCCAGATTCTTGGGACTGTTGTGCGGCGACGACGAGGCGGTTGACGAGCGCTGATGCACCAGCACCCGCGGCTTGGCCTCAATGGCAATACTGGGGGTGGATGAGCCCGAAACGGAGGATGTGGCCGTTGCGCTAGCAAGCAGCGGCATGTGCACTAGCTCCTCCACAGTCTCGCCTGAATCCTGTGAGTCGTGCACAATGGCAGCGGCATCGCTGTGTATCAACGCCGATATGGAGTGACAATCATCGTCCTGCATATACGGCGGCGGTGCTTCCAGAGAGATGCTGCCCACTATCATGTTGGCCGTCGTGATGGCGGCGGAACGCGCCAGCAGAGAGGTCACAGCTGTTGGCGACTGTTTGGCGTCGTGGAGCACGGGCAGCGTCAGCAGCTCGCCACCGGCTGTGTTGCCACACTCTTTCATTTCGATGTCCTGCGAGGAGTTCTGTTGCTGGTGCTGCTGCTGGACGGAGTCATCGTCGGTGCGCCAAGGACGCAAGCTCCTCTGTAAGACAACAGTCTGTGAATATTCTAGGATTTCTTGCGGGCTGTAGTTAAACTTACCCTGCGTCCGTTGTCGGTGATATTCTCGGCACTCTTGGCCTTGCGGCAGAGCACACTCTGTGAGCCGTGGCGTCGCAGAAATTCGATAGAGTCGAATCCTCGACCCTCCGACGATACAAATATGGCCGAGTTGATGCGGCTGCGCGTGCAGCGCTCCGATATGGACGTGGAACGTTCCTCCGCAAGCATGTGGATGTGCTGCAATAAAGTTAGAGTTAACAGGGCTTACAACCGACGGACCCGTGTGGGAATCTCTTGTTGGGTAACTCTTACGCGGCTATTGCAGTGCAACGGTGGGTGAGCAAAGGTGCCGCCACATTCACTGCTGTCGAACTGTAATCTCAATGAAAATGCACAATAGAAATAGAGAAAGAAGAGAACAGATAAAAAAGAGAGAGAGAGAGAGAAAGAGAGAGAGAGAGAGAGAGAGAGAAAGAGAGAGAGAGAGAGAGAGAGAACCAAAAGAGGTAGATAGAATGTCAGACGTGGTACGTAAGGACACACACAAAACACACACACACACACACACAGAGAACCGAGTTCTAATTAAATCCCACAGTCTAGTCAAGCATCCTCTTCAGGCGATTAACAATAACAATAGCAAATACAACAAGAGCAAGAACAGGAACAACAAGCGAGAAGCCAGAAGCGAAAGCGTAAAGCGTAACCCTGCACAAAATAAATCTACAAAAAGCGATACGGAAACTGCGTGTGGATTGAATTTCTCTGTGTGTCATTGTTGATTCTGTGTCCAGCTTCGGGCGGGCAGTGTACACTACAGTTGTTGCTGTTTTTAATCATTTGATGTGCATTTGTATTCTATTTTCACTGTGTACTTGAATCCTCAAACTGTAAATATTAAGTTTGTGTGTGACGTATGTGTGTGAGAAGTTTTGAAGGGTATTGGGTGCGGTTTTATTTGTGCTCAAGGCGCTGCAAACAGCGGGCGATCAAACGATTAAACTTTAAACGGTTGAACGATTAACGATTGACAATTGACGGTGCCCAAAAGTACAACACGAAGTGCATGGCGATGGTGCAGTTATCGAACGTTTCGATAAGCGTGCGAAACGAACGAATTGAACGAACAAACGAATTGAACGAACGAACGAACATAGGAACGATTTGTTTTTTTGTTTTTACGTTCGATTTAAAATTCGATTTCGATTGCGTTTTCAAATTCGTTGTTTGTTGTCTATTTGAGCACTTACGCTGGCCGGTTCGCTGTAGTTGCTGTGATTGAGCATTGACGATTCGGTGTGTATGGTATCGCTGGCGACCATGCTGTGGTACTTATGGAGCTGCAGCGTCGATGAGCCCTGGCTCTCGCGCGATCCATCGCGACTGCGATCGGCGCACGAATACTGACGCCGGTACTGTCGACGCCGGCGTCCAGCATTGGCAGCATTTGTTCCCACTCCCGCTCCCGCTCCCACTCCTACTCCCACTCCCATTCCCATCCCCATGCCGCCAATGTTGATGCCGATGCCGGCAGTGCCAGCCATGCCAGGTGCTCCGTAATCAGCGTATGCCAGCGGTCTAGACGGCAGCGGAGGCGGGCGAAAGTAACTGGGATCATAGCTGAACTGTCGCCTCCGCCACTGATCGTACTGCCGGTAGTGGCTGAACAGGCGCCGGCGGCGCAAAATCAATTGTTTTTTCGCCTCGAGCACCTCATTCTCCTCGACAAAGGTGCGCTCCTGCGAGTTCTTCAGAATGCTGCGCTGCTGCGCAAAGCGACGTTGCTTGGCCTGACTTGTGGCGGACACCGACAGTGGCAGCATGCGCTGCGGTTGTGGCGATATGTCCCTCTGCAGCAGCAGCTGCTGCTGCTGATCCTCAGTTGCCGCAGCCAAGGGGTGCCGGCAAGCGGTTCCTTCTTTGCCCGCCGTCTCTGTATCATCGCCCACTTCCCTGAGCGGCGTGGCGCTATCTATGCTATCCATATGATCCAGCACATTGGATTGATTATCGACGCTGGGTCCGCGTATATATGTATTCGTGGGCGTACCATGGCCATGCCCACCAAGCCCATGCCCATGATTGTTGCCAGCCGTGGCAGTGGGCGTGGCCGGTTCGCGATGCACTGGTTGCTAGCTCTCCACATCCGCCTTGTGCAGCAGCGCAAACTGACAGCCGCAGTCGCGCTCCAGCTCCCGTCGAGGATACTGAAAGCAGCGATCGAAGATTCCGCAGCCCTCGCAGCGGGGCAAACACTGAGCGGATATCAGAAGAAAAGGAGAGAGCGAGCGAGCGAGAGCGAGAGAGAGAAACAAAGAAAGAAAGAGAGAGAGAGAGAGAGAGAGAGAGAGAGAAAGGGAAGCAGGAGCAGCCATAGTTGGCGAGAGCGAGCACGCGAGCCAAGTGAAAGGAAGTTTTGTCAGTAAATTCATTGAAAAGCTCAAAGACCTTAGCAAAGCTCAACGAAAAAGGTTTAAAACCAAAACAAAACTATTTAATTATGAAATTGTTTATAACTAGCATAGCAAAATGCAATCGAGACAGGGGGAGGAAGGGGGGATGATCAAGCACAGAGACTTAGAGCAAATGGAGACGAATGTTGCACCAAACATGCGAGAAACCTGTTCAGGACGATCAACCGCCCGCGTGCACTTCTATATGGTTAAATTGGAGATTGAAGTTGAAGTACAAATCAAAGTATGAATCAAAAGATTATCTTCGATGCACCGAAGTAAGAATACTCTTAAAGAGATCTGATTGTGAGCTACAAAAGAAAAGAAACCGTAAAATAATGCAAAACTAGGAAAAGCTTGATTTATTCAGCAAATTATAAGAAAAATCTAGAACAAACTTGGTGTGAAAGGAGTAGGGGAAGCTCAGTTGAGTATATGGTACATATTATGGATTACTTTCAGACAAGAGTGTTGCGAAAACTTTTCAGTTTTCTAGTAATTCTTAAATTGGCATTCACGCAGCGCATTCGAGAGATAAGATCTAGAGAAAATATAAGATATCTTAGAAGACGCTACTCCCCCGAGCTTCTCTGGAGCAAGAGAACAAGGCTAAGGTAGAGACAGGAGGACGGAGTGCACTAGTTGAAGAAAACTGTGCACTTTAGATAATTAGATCTATTGAAAAATATTATAATCATATAGTATTTACTTGAATTGATGCAAAAGCTAATTAAATGCAAAAATATTGTAATATTGTTTGAGAAATGAAATAGTTTGAATACCTTGACAAAGAAATCGGGGTGTAGGTTCTATAAATAAAGCATAACAGAAAAATGGAAACATAGATATAAGTTAAAAATTCGCGCTCAATTGGACAAATACTTAATACATTCCCACTTTCCCATGTTCAGCATGCCCCAACAGAGCTGCCAGAGCTCATTCCGCCCTAGCAAAATCGCCCCCAAAACACATACCCAATCCCATTTGCGCCCCGCACACCACACCATCATGGGGTGTACCAGAAATACCTGATGCGAGTGCTGGCCATTGCAGCCGCTGGCGCTGCAGACACCCGTGCCGGGTACCTTGAGCTGCTCGTGCTTGTAGTCCGGCTGGTAGGGCAGCAGCATGCGTATCTTGCCCCAGCGATTGAAGAACAATGCGATGGCTCCCGCCCAGACCATCAGTACGATCAGCACGATGCCAATTTCCACGCCGCGTATCTACAAGAAGAGGTAAGGATGGGGAAGAGTCAATGAATTATCTATAAACTAAACTCAAATGGGATAGACCAACAAGTTAGAAAAGCTATAGCCAAGCGAGCAGGAGAGCGTAAACAATTGGTAATCCCTGAATTGACTTACTGAGGTTTCCGGGTTTCCAGTGCGGTTGAGATTTTAAGAATCGGTTCATATTACAGTCTTCTATGTTTACTAAGAGATTGAAAGTTGAGTCCTAGAAAAACTTTGCTAAGTATCTCATTTAAAGTTAATCGATTTGGATTTGCTGGGGCGGAAGGCGTGCCATCCGACATGTAAAAGAAACTATATCTGCTTATAGAATTGAGGAATCTTCAGGCCGAATTTGGTATCTCTAGCCTTAATACTTGCAGAGTTAGAAGCGCTCACACAAACAGACAGACTGATAAACCGACATCACTATCTGGTGTCTACCACGCCTCCTACTGCCTATTGCCGTAATCAAAGAGGAGCCTCTTTTGCCCACTTAAAGTTATGCTAGGTTAATCGTATTTCGCTTGGAAATCCAACCCACCGTTGGCAACTCTCTGGTGGTGCTGTGCGTCAGTGTATTGGTCGCCGTGGAGGTGACATCGTCCCCATAGATGCTGCCATTCCCGGAACCATTGCGTCCACTGCCATAGATACCGGGCGGAAAATCCTGCTGTGAGGTGTTCTTGGGCAGGTCTGCAAAGCAAGGCAAGAGAGAAGGTAGGATAAGTTTGAAATTAAAGGGAAAATCTTCCGTATGTTTTTTGAAGTCTTACCCAAGGTGCGAAATTTAATCTGACCGCGACTGCGGTACTTTTTACCCATCCAGATGGCGGTAACCGACAGGGAATACTGCGTGCTGGGCAACAGACGATCCAGGACAATGGCCTCGCTGCTGCCGGCCACATCCTGTACAACCCTGTAACTTAAATTAATTCAATTACCACTCTCGAACGGCAGCTAAGTGTGACAATCTGTGTGTGTGTGTGTGCGGGTGTGTGTGTGTGTGTTTATAGCTAATTGCAGAAACTACAATAAATAGTCCGTGGAAGAAGCCGAAGCATGTCGCGGTGTGAAATATGAGGCCATCTGCCGAGACCGGGTCGAATCCCAGTTCGAGTCCGGGTCCGGGTCCGGGTCCGAGTCCGAGTCCGAGTCCGGGTGCGGGTCCCGTGCCCGTAATTACAGCTTGCGCCCAATATTTCACTTAGTCACTTTGCCGGGCAGTTACCCAAACATGTCCTAGATTTTACCAATTGAGCTCGTATTACCCATGTGCGTGTGTCTCTGTGTGTGTGTGTGTGTGTGTGTGACAGCTAACAAGTGCGTGGTCCGTACACGGCTCGGAGTAGCCTAGACTTTGATGCCCTCCGCCCCCCGTGCAGTGTCTCTTCTTACAGTTACAGTTGCTGCCACACAACAGCCTGACAAATGATTCATTATTCATACACAACATACAGCTACACTCGCACTCGCTCGCACTCACTTGCACTCACTCGCACTTATTCGCACCCACTCGCACAATGCCCCACAATGGGCCCCAGCGGAATCGTCATACGTTGTTCGCCTTTTTAGTCGCTCTGGCAGCCAAAACAAAAAACAAAACAAGTAAGAAAGTTACAGTCGAGTGTGCTCGGCTGTAATATACCCGCTACCCAGCTGCTCGTACATCAAAATTATTTGCGGAACAATAAAAAACGGCTACAATCATATTTTGACCGTAAAATGCCATGGACTTACAATATTTATTCAATTTTTTTTCGATTTACGGGGGCGGAAGGGGGCGTGGCCAAAATCCAAAATAAACTTGATCAGCGTGCAATAATAACACATTTTGTTACCAAATTTGGTAGTTGAAGCTCCTATAATGGCTGAGATCTAGATTTTCACACGGACAGACGGACAGACGGACATGGCTTTATCGACTCGGTTGTTGAATTTGAACCAGAATATATATACTTTATGGAGTCGGAGATGTCTCCTTCTGCCTGTTACATACATTTTCGGATTGAACAAAGTTATAATACCCTTCTTTTCTATGAGTAGCAGGTATAATGAACAAATAGTTGTCGCAAACAGAACCACTATTAAATACCCTCTAAAGGGGAAAATTCGCTGGTATAACCGTAACTAGGTCGCAGTGGGTCCAAAACATTTCAAGCAAACATTTTTCAGTTTGTATATAATGTAGAGAAACTGAAAGAGCGAACTGAGTGCCTAAGGAATACCCTGTAAAAGCAGGCATAACTTGGGGGAAAATTATACAAATTCAATCAGCATTTTCTATCTCAGAATGTGCAAGTAATTATAGACTGCGAACTAACCTAGTTTTATCTATCGATTTCCAGTTTGTAATCGCTTAACACGTGCCGGAAACATCAATAAGTTCATCGATAGTTCAGGCTAGAAAGCTTGTGCTTGTTCTAAATCTTTTTGCATATAATTAGTGAGGGGCTAATTATACATATTTTCCATAATTGATAGCTATTATTTTTAGTAAAACTTTGTAGGAGCCCTAGATAACACGAGGCTGCCTCCTTCAGGTTGTAAATAATCTATGAAGTTAAGGATGTCAATATGAATTTAGTTTGGGTGACCATGTCTAAGGTTTGAAATTTTTTATACAGTATATTAAGGAATAAGGTTAATTTTTAATTGTCAACATTAAATTATAATTGTAATTCAAAATTTAATATAAAATATATATTTTTTTTAATTTCAAACTGTTTTTAAAATTGTTGCAATTATTTCCGTTTTATAAATTGAATTTTAATTTAATAATTTATTGATTTTTAATGCATGCTTTTTTAATGCGTTAAGTAAATACATAAATTATATCTGCTCTAAATAAAATATATCTTTCTATACATTCCCTATGCAATAGATTATGTTAGTAGCAGCTGTCGAATTGACACATGCAAAAGGAAATTTTTCCCTTCGGGCTCCAGATCCATCAAATTAAATAAAGATAAGCTGGAAAAATTCCGACATAACTGATATGCCCCGCCTGCAGCGGACTTAAGGGTCGCCAAACTGGGGGTCGTTTTATGCAAAGTTTGCAACAAGCAAACAGGCAGAAAGGAAGAGGAAGAGAGCGAGGGGAGACAGCTGAGGGACAGCGGAACAAGGCGAACTAAGGAACACATGTGACACTGACTAAAGTTGGGGCTTATTAAAGTCCAACGCCAAATGTCGCTGCGGGGCGCGAGCGTCGGGGCAAATCAAGTGGCATTCAGCACAGTGTGGCAGCGCACACACAGTGTGTGTGAGTGCACGTGTGTGTGTGTGTGTGTGTGTGTGTGTGTGTGTGTCTGTGTGTGTGTGTGTGTGAATACTCGACTCGCACTCACACACTCACTTGGGCAAAGCACTCGCGACTCGATTCATTTGCCACTTGCCGCAATTTGCACGCACGCCATCCGTTTTGTGGTGCAGGGTAAAGGGTGCAGGCAGATGACGGATAGCGGATGGCGGAGAGGGAGGGGAAGGTTCCTGGGCCAATGGGTTGGCTTTGTGGCCTTTCCAGTTTAGCTACGTATTGGCATTATGAATGCAGATGAATTTAGCGTCAGGGAATTGAGTTTTGCGCATGTTGCGCAGCCCAAAAACTGAAAAAACTGTTTAAAGCCCCCAACAATTTTCTTAGTCATATTTGATTTCATTCCTACTCCTTCCCCCCGCCACCCGTTCCTTTCTGTGCTCTCTCAACTTTGACCCCTTTTTGCACTGGGGTTTTTTTCGGCTCAGTGGATTTCCGGTTGCTGTTGAATAAACAATCAGTTAGCAAGCAAGTGAGCGCGCGCCGTGCTTGCAATTGGCATGGCCCTTTTAAAAATTGTGTCCATTACTCAAACTCCAAATGGGCAACACACACACACACACACACACACACACACACACACACATACATATATATGTACTGTATGTGAGTGAAAAACAATTTGTGCTACGTATTTTTAATAACTTATGATGGACACGAAGCTAACGAAATTTTACCCAACAAATTTTTGTGACATCTGACGTAGAAGTGCTGTGGGTTAGCCCAAGCGCACACTTACACACACAAACTCACCTGTAAGCACACACAATCACATACTCACACACAAACAGTTGTGGTTTTATTTTTGATGTCATGTAAAGTTTGCAGACTGCGCACAACTTTTGCACTTGCGAACACAACTTTAGAACGACTGTGGTACGTATTTAAATATATATATATATATACAAGTATATATAGCATATATAAAGATAAAGCCAAGTGCTCACAATAGCTTGAGTAAATTGCCAGCTGATTCGCAGCACTTTGCACGACTTTAAATGCAACTTGTGGCAGCATTTTGCAATTTGCTTTGAAGCTTTGCCCCGCCTCGATTGCCTGCATAACAAATTTAATTACCGCGATTCAGCTGCACTCGGAATGAAAGAGAAAGGGGCAGAAAGAGAGAGAGAGTGCTAAAGGGGAAATAAAACGGCAGGCAGATAATTCCCACACCTTAAGGCAGACAGCGCATAAGAAAAAAAGTTTATTCACAGCACAACAGAAAAGTTAACAAACTTTTCCTCTTTTTTTTATTGTGTTGTCTGTATCCGAGGCCATCGGGTCACATCGGTTAGATCTACAAATATTTTCACAATAATTTGCCAAGAATTTCGAAGTACTGAAATGCTTCACATTCATTCATTCCTAACCCCTTCTGCGGCGTAATGGAATTGCGTTGTACGTGACTTTTCTCTTAGCCAATTTAATTGGCAAATTAGTTTGATACATTTCCATATCAGGCAGGGCATGTCAGCTGATTAGCCTTAATTTGTATACCCTGCAATTGGAATCAGGCATGTTGCAGCTTAAACAAATATTACGTACACGTAATGAGTGACGTTTTAACTATGCTGAGCAGCAAATGTAATCGAACTGCAGAAATAAATTATTACGTATACGTAATGCATGGCATTATAATTGCAGACAAAAATGACAAAATAGATTTTATAATTCTCTCCAATTTATCATTTGAAACACGTAGCTTAATTACACTTCTTCAATCCTCATTTCTCGCATTGCCCTTTTCCGCACAATTTCCGAACCTCTTCTCTCTCCATCTTTCCCCTCTTCCCTCCCTGCAGATGATTAAGTGCTGCTGCATGAAACTTTTATGAATCCATTGGCAACGCCAGCACGGCAGCACAAGCAGCAGCACATTCAGTGGCAAATTAAATTACGCATACGTCATGTGGCACCAGTTGGCAGCAGTTGAAGCATTCCACCTGCGGCTGCTTTCAAAAGCAAGCAGCATATCAAATGATTGCCCCAAAGCAAAAAGATTATATTCCAACTAATTATGCGCACTCGCCTGGGAAGGAGGGAAACGATAGGCGAAAGGCGAAAGGCAAAAGGCAGAAAATAGCAAAGAATAGCAGAGAAGAAGAAGAGCAAACAGAGGAAGGGCAAGGCGAGAAGAGAAGCGTGTGCAGAGCCCACTTAAGTGAACCTTGACTTCTGCCCTTTTTCTTGCTTTCTTCTTTGGCACACAATTTTAAGCTGCCGCTGGAAACAATGTACGAAAAATATGTAAATAATCTAGACAAGCTAATGGCCGCGAAGAAGACAAAGACAGCGAGATAGAGAGAGGAAGAGAGAGAAAGAGGAGAAGGCAAAGCGCGACAGAGCGAAATAATTGTGCATTTTTCGAATGCACTTTGGGATAAAAAATAGCGCATATTGATTCGAATTTTTCACTCCCGCAATTGTTTTTGTTGTTGTTTGGAAAGTAATTGTTATTAATTATTATGATTGTTATTGATGGTGCGCCGGACAAGTTCGCCGGGGCACAATGTCTAAATCCAATGGAAAAGCGATTTGCTTTGCCATATGTAATTTCCAAGCTAAAGGCGTGGAGTATATTCACGCTTACCAATGCAAATAGTCTCAGGGTGTGTACGAGAGTGTGTGTGTGTGTGGCCCCACTGGGGCATAGTTTATAGAGCAAGCCAGCGTCGAGCGAGTCCAACACAACGAGTCATCGTCGACGTGTCTATGTACTAATCATACATTATTCACCGTCACAATTTTACTCGAAAAGCGGCTGGAAGATACTCCCTCGCACACACACACACACACACACACTCGTATAGTACCCACTTGGGTGTACCTGTTCTCTCTCTCTCTCTGCTTTCTGCGCCCCGTAATGAGTTCTACGAGTTGTACTAAAAAATCGATAGAAAAGAAACACACAAAAATTAAAAACAAACTAAAACTGAAACTGACTTATAAATAATGTCGCGGCAGTCGAATGGGAAATAAACCCAATGGATGGTTGGAGCCTCGAATAAAGGACGTAATAAAATTTTGATATAGGCGTGAACTTTATGAAACAACAACAACAACAACAACAACAACAACAACAGAAGAAATAATGAAAATAACAACAGAAATGAACAGTAAAAGACAAACACGCGCATGCAGTCAGGCAGAGGAACACACCACACACACACACACACACACACACACACACACTTGTACACGCGACAGCAGCTATTAAATTGAAAACACCTTGGACAACGACAATAACAACAAGAACGAGAGCTACAGCAGCAGCAGCAGCAGCAACAAAGAGTCAAAGCCAAAGCCAAAGCCGGAGGCAGCGCCTGTCCGCCTAACTGACTAGCCCGTCTAGCCGGAGTGCAGTCCGTGTAAACGTGGCACAAAAGCCAAGCACTTAACTTATTACACGGCATTCCAATGTCCTTCGCGCCCTGCGTGGCTAAAAAGCCAAAGCCGGAGCCGGAGCCGGAGCCAAGTCAAAGCCAGAACCCAAGTTAAAGCTGTAGCCGCAGGGCACAAGTCAAAGCGGAAGTGCTTAGTTTGTACTCGTTTCCATAGACCCTTTCCGAAATATGCAACGCCATTTTCCTGTTTCTTTTTAACGCTTTGAATAAACGACAGGTAGTGGAGGGAGCGGAAAGGGGGGGGGGGCGCAATCTGGCTGCACGCAGGCAGAAAGCAAGCTAGGCGGAGCGAGCGAGCGAGCGCAGCAGGCGACCAAGTGAAATATTGCGATTACAAGCAGGTTTTGTTGCCCCTTCCATACCCCCTCTCCTACTCCCTTTCACTCTCTCCTTTCCTACACTCTTTTCCCTCTTCTTTCCTTCACTCTTTAACTCATTTCCCCCTCCAATTACTCTTCGCGCTGCTGCTTCCTGCCTTGCAGCACCTTCTATGCTGCACTACACTGCACTAAGGTGATCTTAGGCCGCCTTACAGGGTATTTCAATGCAAGCTGCTCTAAATTTAATACCTATTCCTCATTTAGATATCCCCTCACTTTTCCTCTCCCGCTTCCATCTTTTAATATTCCTCCTTGAACAGCCGCCAGCCTCGATAACTAAAATAAACAGAGAGCGCGCATCTTGCTCGCATTTTCTTTCAGTGTTTTTATGAGCCAACTTTGTTAACTTCAAGTAGTACCTAGCAGCGCGTCTTTCGTTTTTGTTTTTGTTGCTGTTGCTGTTGCTGTTTCTGTTCTTTTTGTTTTCTGTTTCTCTTTTCGGTTCGCGGTCATTTTGTGCCTTCAACTTTCTATTTACCTTCCTCTTTGGCCACGCCTCCCTTTCGCCTGCTTTAACTTTGTTCTATCGTTATTTAGCTCATGGCCCACACACACTCATACACACACTCACACCCACACACACACACACTGTTTCAATACTAAAGCACTTTAAGCCTGTCAATTGCATAAAATATTGTTGAAGTCAGCAACGCGTCATCGTCTCTCTCTTTGCATAATTGCACCTGCCTTTTGTTTGCGGGGGCAGGAGGCGTGGCAGTTGCAGGGAGAAGAAGAGGTTGCAGAGGGTGCTCAATTTGTAGGGTAGGTACCTACCTGTCATCTGTGGGCTTGTAGGTAACTATGTACTTCTCAATGGGATGCGCCTTCAGATCGATCTGCGTTTGCCAGGAGACACGCACAGCGGTGGGTGTTAGAAATGTCACCGTTATGTTCTCCGGCGTGGCAGGTATGGTGCCTAGACAGACAGACAGACAGAGAGACAGTCAGACAGTCGATGAATCGATTACAGGGTAGTGGATACACTCACCAGCCAGACAGGCATTGACAAAGAGCACGGCAATGAAGACAAACATTGCGCTTCGATTGCTTCAATAGTTGCGCCGTCGTCGTCGTCGTCGTCGACGTAGACTTTGATGACGTTGATGATGACGTTAATGACGATGATGATAAAGGGAAACAGCTGTTGATAATGATGATGTTGATTGACCTGTTGTTGTTGCTGTTTTGTTGTTGTTCTTGTTGTTGTTGTGCGGGCTGGAAGCGGATTTGCTAAGGTTTCCGCTTCGCTGCGCGTTTCGTTGTCAGTTGTTTCCGTTGTTTCCGTTTTTCGTTTTCCTCTTTCTAGTTTTACTCCACCTCCGTCTTTTGCTCTTCTGCTGCTTTTTACACTATTTCCTTTGCTTGTTGCTTAGTTCGGCGCTTTAGTTGTAGGAATTTAGCTAACTAAAACATAAAAATCAGTCTTGCTTTGTCTGTCGCTCAATTATGCATGGTACTCGCTAGCTCTCGCTCTCTCTCTCTCTCTCTCTCTCTCTCTGTCTCTGTTTCTCACATTTTCTCCCCCTCTCGCTCTAGTTGTTCTTGTGAAAATTGAAAATTAATTTCGGTTTTTTCCTTTAGATACTTTCGATATTTTATAGCACAGTTTTATGGGCATTCTTTGTCTGTCGCGCGGTGCGTGTGTGCATTGCCTTGAAACATGCTGAGGGAGGGGGTGGGGCAAGAAGGAGGAGGGGTGGACAGTAAAATTGTGAGTTATATGCCTCTCTCTCTCTCTCTCTCTCTCTCTCTGTCTATCTCGTTCTGCACTTCGTGCCTGCTTTGCTCTATTTGTTTCTTATTGTTTCGTGATACATTCGAGTAAAATTATTCACGTTGCGTTTGTGTTTGTTGTTGCTGTTGTTGTTGTTGTTGTTGTTACTTTGCGCGGCAAGCCGTAATGTTCCTCCGCTCTGCTATTGTTCATTACGTCTTTGCGTTGTTGTTGCTGCCGCCGTTATTATTGGCCGTAAATAAAATCAATAAGCAGAGACTTTCCCCGTCGCTTTTGTCCTGCTTGATTTTCGTCGCTTAACTATTGTAAACTTTTCAATTTTCCCGCTGCCTGTTTTAAGCAGCCAATTTCAGCTTTAGTTGTTGTTGTTGTTGTTGCTGTTGCTGCCACAAGCCGAAATTTATTCAATGCGACGGCGACGGCGCTGCGGGTCGGGTGCAGAGTGGGGACGGGGGTAGGCAATCTGCCACCTGTCGTCGCCGTCGTGCGTTGCGGGAATTTCAATGTTTGCTTTGCTTTACTGACGTTGTTGTTGCTCCTATTGTTGTTGTTATTGTTGTTGTTGTTGTTGTTGTCGTTGTTGTTGTTGCTGCTGCTGCTGCTGCTGTTACTCTTTCTCGTCGTTGTTTAATTTTATGCATTGCGCATTTGGTTAACAATTTTTCTTGGCCTGATTGCCAAAGCGTTTAGGCATTCATGCTGCCTCTTGTTGCGCTTGCCTGCCCCGGTTCTTTGTTCTGTTCTGTTCTGTTTTTCCTTCGCTTTGTTTTCACTTGATTATTGTTTATTTTGCTTTCGCCTCGTCGTTGTCGTTAATTACGGCTGCCCCGTGCGGCTGCAATAAATCAAAGTTTTGGATTATTAATGTGGCTCAGTTGGAGTATGTCAAAAGGAAAAAAAAGGCTAGCAAGAAGGCGCTGGTAGTGGGCTAAATTGTTTTGCATTTACATTAATTATAATTAGCATTCAATCTCAATAACAATTAGGCAGAGGCGTGTCCGCTCACTCCCCGCCTCACCTCACGTCGTGTACTTTCGTTTTCATTACCCAAATTTAACGCAAACAAAGTGCTGCATACTTTGGGGCTGACATTGCGTATACGCAACGTACGCACAGAGAGAGAGAGAGAGAGAGAGAGAAGAGAGGATAGGAATTCTCGTACGTGCTGTCAGTACATGTGTAATTCCATTTCATATTCGAAACGCTTGCATTAACACGCAATAGAATTTTCGCCCCCCCTCAGGCTGCCTCGATCACGCGTAAATATTTTCTCGGTATCTCATGCCCTTTGCGTGTGTGCGTGTGTGCTCTGTGCCCTGTGTGTGTGTGTACGTGTGTCTAGGTGTGCGTCTTTATGCGTGTGTGGGCACACTCTATTGTTGCCCGTCCAAGTGTAACGAACTGAATATTTGGAATTCCCTTCAGGTTGCCATTGTCAACCTGCCTAACTCATTCTCTGTGAATTTCCTTCATGTTTCATGTGTGTCTGGCAATGCCAAAACAAAAGCAGCAAAACAAAAGTAGAAACAACAAGAGAAACAGCAACAAAAACACGTTGTTAATGTGCCAATTAGTGTAGTAAAGCGAAAACATAATTAGTCTGAATTTTGCACTAAACGAAACTATAAAAACTACATTATAAACAAGAACTTAAAATACAAACAAGAATTGTTATTTTCTATGGCCAAGGAAATGCTGAACTTTCTGATACTCATTAATTGTTTTGAGAAATTTTAACGATTTAGTTTCTAACCATTTCTATTGTGATCCTGGGAAGTTGTTTGCTGAATTTTTCTTTAAACTTGCCTAAAACTGAAGTTGAATTCCATAGCAACCTATTACAGTTTTTTTATTAATATTATTATAATATTTTATTATGCTCTTTTTTATGCTATATGCTTACTTAAAATATGCCCTGCTACAATTATCCCATAAGAATTTAAAATAACATTTGCAAAATTAAGAAACTTTAACTTGGATGACAAATTCTTTCCGTAATCTTGCTTAATTTAAAATCAAATATGTCAAAAAAGAAAGATTTTTTAGCAAAATATGGAAATATTTTCGAATACTTTTTTTCATTGCACAAAATTTGTTAATAATATTGCAATTTAATTTTTTTTTTTGTTCTTTTTATACCATTCGAAAATGGTTCACTAAATGGTATACTAAGTTTGTGCAAATGTATTTAACAGGCAGAAGGAGGCGTGGCAGACCCCATAAAGTATTTATATGCTTGGTCAGGATCACTAGCCGAGGCGATTGACCCATGTCCGTCTGTCCGTCACGTGTCTGTGTGAACACACAGATCTCAGCTATTATAAAAGCTTGAGACACCAAATTTGGCATGATGGTGTATAAACATCACAAGCCCCTGGAGTGTATTTCAAATTTAAGGTGCCACGCCCACCGACTCTGTAAATTAATAAATTAATTTTTGAGTTAGCTTTGTGACAAAAGTATTAAAGTTTCAACATTTTGCTTTAACACACATATAGATTTATACTATATGCATATATATTCCAAATTTCAAGCCGATCCGATTATAAACACAAAAGTTATTCAATTAAACGTTTTTCGTAGTTCCGCTGCTTGCGCCTTTGCAGAATGTCGTGACGTCATCGTCGCGTCGCTTTGATTCAGCCGTGGCGTGTGTAAAACTGATGGCTATGACGTTTTCATATGTAGATGGTGCTATTCAAAGATAGATCTCATTTTTACAATAGGTGGCATATGAACTTGTGCAGAGGAAATAAAAGTGTAATAATTTCTTTCGAAACTGAGCGAATGATATCTTTCTGTCGGGCACTCGACTGTAGCTTTCTTTACTTGTTTTTCTTTAAACTGGCTCAGCAACACTTAATTTACAGAGCACATCCTAAAGAATTTATATTTCATTGCAATATATCAAGAATAAAGTACTTTCATGCTTTATTCTATCAGTCCCATTAAATTTTTTAATAAAGTATTATATTTTTATGTGTATTTCAAATTTATTTAAAAAATTCTTTCATGCTTTATTTATTCAATGCCAATAAAATTTTAAATTTTATTAATAAATTTATTATTATTTGTATTGTAAATTTATTTGAAACTCTTTGCTTAAACTGACTCGAAATAGTTAATATAATTTTATATTTTTTCAAACATATTCTTAATCACATATTCATTTTTTAAAAATACAATTTTCTACTTAGTTCCTTACCAAAACTGGCACAAAATATATATTATATTACAGAGCACACCATAAAAAATAATAATTTCATTGCAATACTTTGCTCTACCTCGCCATATACACAGGCAATATAAAATATAAAACAACCACTCGGGCACCTTTATAGCAGTCGCTACATAAACAATGAATTACCCATGAATTTAGTCTGAAATTTGTGTTTGTTCGAAGTGAATGAGCCTGTTTATTGGCTTAGCAGATGAGGCGTGTGAGTGTGTCCACATAGATTGTGTGTAATGCCAGGTGGCGAGAAGGAGGAGGAAGGGGAGAGGGAGGCAGGCATTCACTTATAATTTGGAAACTTTTAATGCGCATCTCAACTAATCAGTTGCCTGTCAGAGCAAAAGAAGCTAATAAAACGCTGCGTTGCGAGCAGAAAAATTTCCCACGTTGAATTATATATACATTGCTCGGGGAATATTGATAGACTTAAGTCGGTTAAGTAGCTTAAATGCGTTGTATTTCTTTGATTGAATCGCCCGGGCTGTGCAGGGATTTCCGAGTGCTCGTACTTCTCTCTCTCTCCTCGGGCAGACCAATTGAGCCGTTGTGTGTGAGTGTGTGTGTGTGTGTGTGTGTGTGTGTGTCGAGTGTGTTTACGTGGCATCATTAAAGTGTCACACGGCATTTACGGGCGTACGTGTGCGGGCAAAAGGGCAAAAGGGCAAAGTTAATTGATGCAATTGTCAATGAGTTTACTTTGGTAAATGCTGAGTGCGTTTATCGAAACCATTTGACATTTTCCACTGCGATTGCTCAGCCAGTGTCCGCCTTGTGTGTGTGTGTGTGTGTCCCTGTCTGTGTTAGCTTGTCAGGCGCGTGCATTATGCAAAACATTCCACGAATTATGAACGAATTTTATGTAATACGCGCTGGCACGACGCAAATTCAAACTGAATGCGTAATGCGCGCACACATTTAAATGTTAATCTTATGAAACAATTGTGGATGGGGGAGGGGGTAGGTTGACAATTTTTACTTGACACTCGAAACGTAAATGGAAATAGAAAGCTGAGAGGGGAAACTGTGTTAACTGCGTCGCTGAAGTGCTGCGAAAATATTTCCCACTTGGTGACGTTGCTGACGCACTGCGAGAATATTTGCTACACAGACTAGTGTGTCCTATGTGTGTGTGTGTGTGTGTGTGTGTTTGTGTGTGTGTGTGTGCGGCACATGCAGCGGCGCGCTGTTTGGGGAGCAGCAAGTAGGTGAAGGCAGTTATCGTAAAATTAAACTGGCGGCTAGTACGCGCTGTCGCCGCTGACGTCGCCATCACCGTCGCCGTCGCCGTCGCCGTCGCTCTGCTGTTAATTATGGCGACAATACATGCACGCATACAGGCGCACGCTTTACCCACTCACACACACACACGCACGCACACAACTGAGCCCTTTCGCTTGCATGTTCGAGTGTTTGTGGATGTGTGTGTGTGTGTGTGTGCGTGTATGTACTTTATTCTTTTCCGTTTTTATTGCATACGTTGCGACTCCGGCTTATTAAGGACTTTTGGCATTTTGTTACTCAACTTTGTGTTGTTTTACTTGTATTTGTGTGTTGTTCTTTCAGTTGCTCCTTGTGTGTGCGCGTGTGTATGTGTGTGTGTGTGCTTGCGGGTGTTTGTGCCCGTGTTTGCTTGTGTGTGCCCGTGTTTGCAGTAGCCAACGAACAGACAATAAATCAATCAGCTGTGTTAACATCAAATTGCCAGCCGCAGACAATGCGCGTGAGAGGGAGAGAGAGAGAGAGAGAGAGACTGAGACAGGGTGTAGTGGCGTGTTATTAACCGAAAAAAAAGGTCAGCTAAGCCGAAGACCAACTAAATATTACAGGCTACAACTTCGCACTGTCGTGCACTGAGCGGAAAAATCGCAGTAAACAACGAAAATGTGTTACTAAAAGTTTGCGAAAAGTTTTCGTTTCATTTGAAACTTAATTAACGTCTTAACGCGCGCGCTTTGATGTCAAGTGCAAACACAGCAAGAAGCGGTTGGAGACTGTGCAAAGAGAGAGAGTGTGAGAGTGAAGAGCGGTAAGCAGTAATTTGAAGAAAATAAAGTTAGGAAGCTATGCACAAAAAATACTAAAAACCTTTTTTTAAAAAACGTAAATAGCTAACTTTGTTATAAAAAAAGCTAAAACTTAAATTATTTTCTTATTTTTAATGTTTAGAAAAACTTCATTTCGAATAAAATTGGTAGAAAATTTTGACAATATAAAATAAAGCGAAAACAAAGCTAAATTCATTTCCATAAAAACCCGAATTCCCGCCTTCCGCAAATGTTCCTGCAGACAGCAGCAAGCAACACTGGTGAAAGGGAGCAAGCAGAGCTTGCAGTGAAGCTGTACTGCGTGCTCGCTCTCTTCACTCTTCGCTCTGTGTGCACAATTGCAAACTGCTTGCTTTAAGAGTTGCTCAGCGGGAGAGAAAATTATGTTTTTATTGCACTGCTTTACGATTGTTTGTCAGCTTGGCGTCAGCTTGTGCTTGTGCTTGTGCATTTTGTTCTGACGTTTTATTGCACTGTGCGCCAAACCCACTGTCGTTTTCTCGCAGTGTACTCTTGTAAAATGTAGAGTAGCGAGTAGAATGCTATTATTTGCTGGGCTGCTCGTAAAAACATAAGCACTTGCTGCAATCCAGCGCCCAAAAGCGCGCTTTAGCTATGCGTAAGTGTGTGTGTGTGTGTGTGTGTGTGTGTGTATGTGTGTGCGTGAGTATGTGTGTATTTTATGTGTGTGTATTGCGCTGAAGTTTGTATTGTACGCTGTGGCCATGCACTTTCAGGTTAGCTACCGCCGAAAATTTTGTAAGTCTAGCGTACACCTCTTCCCTCCCTTATTCTTTCCTCTCCTTCCTCTTACCGTTGCCATTCTCGACAATTCCCTACAGGCAACTATGCGCCATGTTGTTGTTCCCTTTCGTTGTTCGGCTGCTCTCCCGCCTCTCTCGCTGCCTTCCCCGCTGGTTTCCTTGGAATTTCACAAAAAGTGTGTCGCCCCCTGCCAGTGTGTACACGCGTATTTTTTTAGTGTTGTCATAGGTTCATGTATGTACGTCCATGCATAAATATGCTTGTGTATCTAGTAATATATACGTGTACATATGCATATATATGTATGTATGTATGTGTACGTGCGTGTTGCTTGCTTGAACTGAACTGATTTCGCTGCGTGCAATTTACTCGTCGCGGCTACAGGCCAAAAATAACATAAACCGTATAAATAAATTGCCGCATTTCAACATTTCCACATGTGCAGCAAGCAGTGTGGGAGAGAGAGAGAGAGAGAGAGAGTGTGTGGAGGAGTGGGAGAGTGGCAGAGCGAGGCAGCGGCACGCAACGTTGCGGTTGCGACGACGAAAGGCGGCAAAAATGTATTTTAAATTGAAAAAAACACAAACTCTTTTCTTCATTTTTCCATTTCATAGCTGGCGGCCATTGGCGTTTTTCGAATTTGAATTTGACCTGTTGTAGCTGCAGGTGTAAGCGACAGAGTATGTTTGGTTCTGTGTGTGAGCGTGTGGGAGTGACTTTGTTTATAAATACGGATTTCGTGTTGTTTTGCCGCTTCATGTGCTCAACGTGCTACTTGCTACGTTTTGCAAATGGCTAAAGATGAAAAAGATTTATTTACAATCAAACACACACACACGCACACCCCTGCGCATACATTAACTGTATGTGTGTGTGTTTGCATAAATAAGGGATTTAAAATGAGTTTTTAATTGCGACAGCTGCTGTTCATCTCCCATTGTTGTTGCTCTCCTTGCTCCCATTGTTGTTGTTCTTGCGGCTGCTTCCGTTCGCGGATTCACGGATTTCAGGTATTGAAAGTAGAAAAACTAGCGAAATCCATTAGCTGTCTGCCGTTTCATTTCATTTCGTTGTGTTTTCAATTTTAATGGCCAACAACAACAACAACAATGGGAAGAGGAAAAAGAGAGGCAGCAACAACTTCTACACGGACCACACTTACCCAGGCTCAGGCCTTGACTCTGCACGTTAATTGAGAGGCGCGCGACACACACACACGCACGCATACATAGACACACGCAGCGTAGAACAAACGCTTAACGAAACATGTTTGTGTATTTGCTTGTTGTTTGCACTTTATATTTTGCGGTTTTTAAGTGAATCAGTTACTTTGGTCTTTGTGGCCTTTTGCCGCCGGTACAGCTACCTGCACCTGCACACCTGCACACCCAAAGCGCTGTCGCAGTCACTGTCGCAATCGCCTGTCAATGAGACTATTCGGGCTGTCACTGCGGCCACTGATAACACTAGACTAAACACTGCCGCAGACTGCGCTCGGCTTATGTTCCCTTCGCTGCACTGTCCTTCTCGCTCTCACTCACTTTTTAGTTGTGTGTGTGTTCCTGTGTGTCCCACTCTCTCACTGGCTGGCTGCCTTTGTCTTTTTCACTTTCGTTTCGCCTGAACTGGACACAGGAATTGTTCGGCTGCTGCTGCTTGTTAAGCTGCTGCGTTGTGCTGCGGCCGACGCGTGAACTACAACTGAACTACGCTGCCGCAATCGGCTCGTGCCATACCAAGTGCTTCGACTCTCTCTCTTTCTGCTCTCGGCAAAAGCTTCGGTCAGCTGGATGAACGAAAGAGTGCAGAGAGAGAGAGCGAGAGAGAGTGTGTGGAGTAGGGACTGCAAGGGCTGAACTGCTTTCACTGAGCGAAATTTTGCTGCACACCGAGAACTGCTTGTAGCACTTGGGCACAATTACTTGGAGAAGAAACAACTTGAGATATTTAATTGGTTGATAATAAACATAAGTTAAAAATTAAAAGCAAATAATAACCCAATTTCTTGGGTGTAATATGGATTAAAAATTATATAAAATATTATAAGTATATTTTGAATGAAATTATTATGATATTTGGTTGAAATGATTAGGCAAAAAAGATATAGGTAACTTTATTTCTGTGTAATTTCGTGCCATGATGTCCGGCGCGAGCTTTCACTCTTTGGCAATCCTTCTCTTGCACGCCCAAAGAGCGACTGTGCGAACGAGAGCTTTGCGTTGTGTTAGGTCGCGGTCGTGTGGTCTCTTGCCTTAGTTCCGGAAAAGGAAAAACGAAGTGTTATTAACTGAAAACGTTTCGACTCATTGTCCCGACTGTGTCCGACTGTCTGATTGACTGAGTGGGACCGCTATTGCGGCACTTAAGCGTATTATTGGAGCGGTAAATTTTCTTAAGTTCATTCTCTCGACTCGTTGCTGTTGTACTTATCGTTGTCGTTGTTGTAGTTATTGTAGCGAGCGTTCAACTAGCCTGCGGCTCGTAAAGGAAATTAAGAGCATACTTAGTGGCGCTTAATTATTTATTCACAGCCCTTTGGCACAGTTTGATTGCGCGCCAAAAGCGAGGTTAACAAAGAGACAGAGTGGAGGAGTGGGAGTGTGCGGCAGAGAGAAAGAGAGAGAAGTTTGTTGCTATGCTATGGAATTTGCTGTCAGGGCTGGAGAAACAGTTTCTTCATTGTTTGATCGAAATAAATTTATCTTTTCTTGAACTCGAAACGTTTTGCCCACAAATTGCATAGCTAACCATACACAACACAGATCAGCTTTATATACAGACAATCTTCTATATATATTTTATAAACTAAACCACCGAAAATGGCGGACAAGGATCAAGCTGGCGCAGGCACGGGCGCCACTGCGGGCGTAGTTATTCGACCGCGCATCATCTACGGCCTACGCTGCGATGTCGTGGGCAATATTCAGTTCAATCTCAACAAGGAGGTCATGTACCCTATGGAGGGGGTGTTGGCTTTCCATGACTTTGTGACCAATAAGCAACGTTTCCTGCGCTTTCCCGAGGATACTCAACCGGAGATTATTGTGTTGAGTTCGCATCGCAAGCTCATGGCCGTCATGGAGCGACATGTTAAAAAGTAAGTTAAGCTAGGCTTGCGTAGTACTCCCAGGTTACCTTCCTGTGCCTCTGCAGCGGTCGCTACATCTCAATCTATGAATTGGCAACACTGAAGAAACGACGCCACCTAGAGCTACCTGGCAATCATCGCAATGACAATGTGCAACAGATGATCTTCACCCAGGATTCGCGTGCCCTGGCTATTCTCACTGAGCCACCAAACGAAATGATCTTTATGCTGGTGCTGGACAAGACCAGCACCGTGTTCGAGGGGCGTGCCACTGTCATGGGCTCCAAGGGCATTGCCGAGTGTATTGCGGGCAATCCCAATGACTGTGGCTTCCTGGCGGTGGGCGGAGATCGCACGCTGCTGCTGATGAGTAAATCGGAGCGCGGCTTCAACATTAGCAACAACGTGAAGGTCAACTATCACATCACCTCGATGGCATTCCTCTCGATGGACATTCTGCTGGTGGGCACCGATAGTGACATGCTGATTCTGGTCGAGAACGGAGAGCAGAAGCTGGCGCAGAAGGCGAGCGTTGCAGAAGCAGTGGATCTGCTGATGGATCAGGAGGTCTTCGACAAGGAGCACGAGGCGCAGGATAATCGTTTTATGCACACGCAGCAGGTGATAATACCCGATCTGCGTGTGCTTGGCATGAATGCGTTCACGCGCGGCTTCGCCTTCATCATCTTTAACAAGGTTTATGTCTTTGAGCGCGTCTCCAAGTTCAAGCTGGAACGCAAGACAGTGCTTACGGTGCCCATGACGCTATATGCCGAGCCACAGTATCAGATCACCAACATGGCCATCGATCACAAGCAGGAGACAATTATTGTCACCTGCAACCATGCCCAGATCTATGTGGGCATTCTCATTGTGCCAGAGACCCTGAAGACCAAACATCTTAAGTTCGAGCCCCTGGGCGTAATGATCCACATTGGCGAGGTAGTTGACTTGTCCATCTGCGCCTGGAAGCCCATCATCATGACCGCCTGTGAGTTACTTTGTATTCCATTTGTCCTGTATATGCCACTTTCTTTTTTGCAGCGAGGGATCAGACGATTCGCATCTGGAACTACGAGACGGGCAAGGTGGAGTTGGTGCGTAAGTTTCAGGTGGATGTCAACATTGTCGAGCTCAACTCGACCGGCTTAATGGCTGCCGTCGGCTTTTCTGATCAGCTCCGTATCACGCAGATCTTCATGGATGAACTAAACGTAAGACCATGACTTTCTTTATCTGATCTTGTATCTCCCTCATTTCCCCTTCCTCTTCATCTTCATGCATTGTTACCTATTGTTACTTCTTCTCCTATTCGTACTTCTTTTTCAATTCCTTCTTCTCATATTCCGATTTCTCCTCCTATTCCTATCTCTTCCTGTATTCCTACCTTTATTATATTCCTACTTCTCTTTCGTTTTTTTCTCACTCCTTTATCTGCAGCTCCTCCTTTCTGTATCCTTTCTCTCCTTCACCACCTCCTCTATCTCAGCTGCCACTTCCCTTCCGTACATACTTCTCTGTCGCTCCTTCTTCATCCTCACCTCCATTCTTCCTCATTTATATGGAGCTTCTGTTTAGACCACGAATTTTAAAAAAATACATGGAGTATTGGGTTTGTCGGCATGTGCGACTCCATTAACTACATATTTTTTGCTCAGTATCACTAGCTAAGTCGATTAAACCATGACCTTCTGTCCGTCTGTATGAACGCCTAGATCTCAGAGACTAAAAGAGCTAGAGCCACCAAATTTGATGACAACACTCGGACAGACAGACATGGCCTAATCGACTCGGCTAGTGAACCTGAGCAAGAATATAGTTTATGGGGTCGCAGATGTCTCCTTCTGCCTGTTATCCACATTTCGACAAACACAATAGACCATGTATTTTTTAAAATCAATGGTCTAAAAATTTACGGTTCCTCTTTTCCTTCTCCTTCCTCTTACTGAGAGGAAATTACACATCACTCTCATCAGAGAATTTAAAAAGACCTTCTGTTGCCCTTGCCTTATCATTGAATTCTCATTGTGCGTGCGGGGTGGATAATCTAAACTTACTTCTTCTGTTTTTGTTTTTGTTCGCGTTCGTAAACAATATTAAGACACGTTCAAATAAGAAAACATTTTATAATAATATTTGCTTGACTAAATATTATAAATTGGCAATGGAAAAAAATAGTTCATCTAACAATAGGGCCAAATCTTAAAAAACAAGTAAGAAAGCTACAGTCGAGTGCTGGCTGGCAGCTCTGCTTACTGCTATGGAAAACGTAAAGCTGAATAACTTCTGTTTTTATTATCCGATTGTTACCAAATTTTCAGAGATCATCTGGCTAGCTATAGATCTTATAAACCGAAAATGAACAATATGACATCAAAATTGCGCTTGTAATCAATTTTTTTCGATTTACCGGGGCGGAAGGGGGCGTGGCCAAAATCCAAAATAAACTTGATCAGCGTGCAATAACTGATTTTGTCACCAAATTTGGTAGTTCTAGCTCGTATAATAGCTAAGATCTAGATTTTCACACGGACGGACAGACGGACATGGCTCTATCGACTCGGCTGTTGATCCTGAGCCAGAATATGTATACTTTATTGGGTCGGAGATGTCTCCTTCTGCCTGTTACATACATTTTCGGTTTGAACAAAGTTATAATACCCTTCTACTCTATGATTAGCGGGTGTACAAATTAAAAATTTAAACTACAAAAAAAAAACGCGTAAGTGCGTCCGTGGTTAAGTTGCGGACTGCAAAACTAATGATTTAATGGGGTCGTGGGTTCAAATCCCAGAATCCCAAATCCAATTGAAATTTTTTTGTTTTTTGGAAAAACCGTAACAGTAACAACAACAGTTTTTTTTATTTCGATTTTTTTCATGGTCTTCGAAAATCCATGATTTTATACAGTCAAAATTTGACTATAGCCGCTCTTTTTTGCTTTATTTTTTTCTTCTTCTACTTCTTCTCATACCTCTTTTTCTTATCTTACTCCTCATTCTCCCCTAGACCTCTGTTACCTTTCCTTCAATTATCCTCCGTTTTCCACTATCTCCTTCATATTCTACTCATTTTTTTAACTACTTTTTTCAACATAGATTGTCAAAACGTACAACTTCCCCCACTGCAACGATGTGCGTTACTCGAACCTGGGTCACCTCATGGCGGCAGCCTACGACAACAACATCTCAGTGACATCGGTCTACAATCTGGACGTGGTCATTCAGCTAAAGGGTCACAATGGCACCGTACTTTCTGTGGCCTGGACCAGAACGGATAAGTACCTTATTTCGGGTGGAGCGGAAGGTGCCATCTATCAGTGGGACATTGAGACGGGTGCACGACTGCAGGAGATCGTGCAGAAGGGTACAGCATATGTCACGGTTTGTTGCACCTTCAACGAGCCGATGATCATCTATGCGGCAACCGATAATGGAACAATTCGCGAGTTCCAGAACGCGATAATGCAACGTGAAATAACGGTTCCAATGCGAAACAAGGGTCCTATAACGGACATGTGCATGTCACGCTCCGATCTCATTGTCTTCATAGCCGATCATGAGGGTGGCCTCTTTAATATGCAGATGCCGCTGTTCGAGGCGGGCGGTGGAACCTTTACCAATTTTCGTTTCTTTGACGGACCAGTGAATAAGTTGCGATTCAGCTATGATTGCTCCATGCTGGTGGCCATCTCCAAGCGTGGCACTGTGGCCATCTGGAACATGGACAATGTGGAGAAAAGAATGCCGGCTATCGATCAGGATCTGCTGAAGAGCTCCGAGGTGCTGATACCACGCACCCAGCTGGCCGACAAAATCGAACAGATCACCAGCTTGGAGCTGCGACTTAGGCAGCAGGCCGAGGAGTTCCAGTATCAGCTCAGCCAGAACGAGATCTTTGATGGCCAGCAACTGCAGGAGGTTCATCGCAGTTATTGCAGCGCTCTCGAGGAGCTAAAGGAGCTTAACAACGAGATTGTATCACGGCACACGGAGGAAATGAATCACATCACGTTCCAAATCAACGACATTAAGCAGGAGCATCGCGGGGCAATGGATCTGTTGGCCAATCAGTACTCTGAACGCATGCTCATCGAGTACCAGAAGTTCACCAATCTGCGAGAGAATATGCTGGAGCTGCGCGAGAGTTACGAGGAGAAGTTAAAGAACTCGACAGGCACGTTGCAGGACACAATTGAGGCGCTCGAGAATGACTACAAGAAGCAGCTAGACGAGCGCAAGGACATCATACGCGAGCTGATGAAGGAGATGCAAGACAAGAAGGATGAGTTCATCAAGTATTGCCAGGAGGTGGAAATGGAGAACGATCGCAACATGGTGTCCACGCAAACAGAATACGAGAATAAACTCACCACGGAACGAAACGAGACGCAAATGTGGCGTGGCAAGGCTGGTGTGCTCCAAAAGAAATACGAATCACAGAGCCGGGAAATCGATAACCTCCTCGAGGAGGTGGAAACCCTAAAGGATGAGCATCTTAAGTCGCAACAGAAAATGGCCAAACAGATGCGCAATATCGAGGATCTGCTCAAGGACATATCTGATCGTGACTTTGCCATTGGTGCCAAGGAAAAGCGCATACAGGATCTGCTGCACAAGAACCAAGAGCTGGACAAATACAAGCAGGTGCTTAACCACAAGATCGCCGAGCTGAAGGCACAGATTGAGCCCCGTGAGTTCCAGATCAACGACAAGCGCAAGCACATCATCGAAATGGAGCATGAGCTCTCGGGTCTCAATCAGAATAACATAACGCTGGAGCTGCAGCTGAAGGAGATGCGCGACAAGTATCTGAGCAACGTGGCCGAGCTGCGCACGGAACGCCGACGTGCGAGAGCGGCAAGAGAATGTCTTCAGGCCATCTGCACGGACATCTTCTACGTGGCCAATGAAGTGAACTCCGCGGAAGGACTGAAGAAGTCCGTTAAGGAGCTGTTCCACAAGCATGCCAGCGACGATGAGCTCAAGCGATTCGTTACCCTCGATGCCGAGGTGCGTGACGAGTTCCTGCGACAGCGCAAGCAGGTCGAGAACGTCCTGGCGCGCTACAAGTCCGTCGCCGAGGACAAGAGTGTGCAGAAGAAGTACGATAAGCTGTTCGAACAGAACCTTGTGCTGCTCGAGGAGATCGAGGAGATGCGCGATGAGAACCAGAGTCTGCGCTCGCGCATGAAAGAGGAGCTGCGAAAAACCAAGGGCAAGGCCGAGTAGTTCGCTGCCACCTAAAGTTTAAATAAAAATAATACAACTGATTACAAGCTCGTGTGATAAATGTTCTTATAAAAATATGTGAGCTCCACATCGGACATATATACACGGATTATAGTACATACATAAAGGGAGGGTTAAGCTTAATCGATTGATATAGAATAGTTTAGTATAAAACGATGAAAATAGTTAGTTCACTCAGTTCATTCAGGCCTCCACGAGCACCTTCTTTGACCTGATCTTTGCTTTGGTTTCGTCAGCTGCTGCTGTACTCTCTTCCTCCTCCTCCTCCTCTTTTGCAGGCAACTCATCCCTAGGCACTTCGGGCAACTTTGCCCGCTGTTGCTGCTCCTCTTCAGCCTCAAGCGCGTCTAGCTCGGCAAGCACATCCTCTTCGTCTTCGCTGGTCAGAACATCGGTTAATATGGCATCGATTTCCTGTTGCTTTTCGATTCCTTCGCGCGTCTCGTCCATTATCTTTTCCACCTCGTTTATGTCTAGCATATCGTGGACCTTCTTTAATGCAGCATTGCCGGCCTTCAGGCCATCCAGCACCTTCATTTCCACCTGGGCAAATTCCAAATCGGCAGCCAGCTTTTCGAGATTCTCCAATTGTTTGTCTGCATTGGAGAGTAAACTTTCCTGGTATTTCTTTTTGCGCAGCAACAGCTTTGCTCGACTGCAAGATTTAATTAGTTTAGCAAAATAAAACTCGACTAATTGCAAAAGGTGTTTACTCTTTTCTGCCCTGCTGTAAGCACTTCTTGGCGAGCAATCTATCATTTTCCAGCTGCAGCTCAATGCGCTTCTGATACTGTTTAAGACGATCCCGTTGTTGCTTCAATTGCTAGAGCCAGGATATAATGTTGTTTAAGTAAACAATTGCTTTAATGTACATACCAGCACCGCCTTATCGTGGTCGGTAATTCGGCTAGGAGCCGTTTTTTTACTTGATTTTCCAAACAATGCACCCATTACATCTGTGTCCAATCGCTCTGCATTACTCAACTAGAGATGCTAAGGCGGACGATAGTTGAGTTCTATCGATAACACTTGCAGTATTATTTCTCAGTGGTATTTTTCAATTTATCGATGCTGGCAATTTAACCTTAAATGGTACGAATCAATTGCCTTAATAAATAAACGATATTTGCCAATTTAAAATTAAAAAATAAAGCTTTATTTTATAATTGTAATATCATTCATAGTTTTGCCCTCAAGGCCTCATAGGAATCGGGCTTATATCTTTTGTACATGCTACGCCAAAAATCAATGCGTTCGGCATCGGGATTGCGTTGCATTTTGATCTCCCGATCGATGAGTAGATAATCCAGTTGAAAGAGTTCATCTTGCCGCTGTTGCTTCACCGGAGTCCAGATATCCGATGGCTTGCCGTCGCGAGCAAAGTTTGCCCACATTTGGCAGACGCGCTGCGACAGCTGCGCATCCTCCTTCGCCCAAGGTGAACTGTCGTCGGCCATTTGGAAGAGGTAGAAAAGTTCATCGGCATGCGCAGCACCCCGCAACTTATTGGCCTGGAACAGTTTCTTGTACATGTTACGTCCGCCCACATAGTCAAAGCGGTAGAAGTAGAGCGGCGACGCCCGCTGGCAGTTGACGTGAATCTCTGCAGCGTTCTGCAGGTCGATATTGAAATGGTAGTCACTGAGCAAATCCACGAGGTTGTCCACATGTTCCTCGGTCAGTCGTTGTCCATTAAAATAGAATTGTCGCATATCCTCAGCCGCCTCTTGTGCCTCTGACGCTTCGGGCCTTTCTACCAGATTACGTGGTACAAGGCGTGCAAGATCCTCGTCGTAGAGCTCCAACTTACGCCTGGCATTTACAATCATAGCCATGCCCTCGCCTGAGTTGTAGCCCATCATGAGGGGCATGCCGCCAAGGTGATCTTTCCTATGCAACAGATCGAGTATGGGTTGACTGATGAAACTATCCGGACTATTGGCGTCCTCCAGCACGGGCTTAAAAACCAACGGCAGCTGTCGACGTCGCTCATCCGGTGTGAGCACGTCCAGTGTCTTGGACAGCAAAGCAAGCGGTGTCGTCTCCTTGGACTGTAGAAATTCCAGCACCTGCTTGGGTTGCTCAATGTTTTTGGCCTGCAGCAGTTCAGCCAAGCGACATGCCTTGTATGCTGCATTCTGCTGGAATACCCACTCCATGTTCGCTGTGCCGCTCTGCATGATGGCTTTGTGGAACAGTTTGTTGGCATGCGCCGCATATGTGTGCAGATGCACCGAACTGGCACCAGCGCTCTCGCCAAACAGCGTCACGTTCTGTGGATCTCCATTAAAGTTGGCTATATTGTCCTGCACCCATTGCAACGCAAGACGCTGGTCCTTCAACCCAGCATTGCCATAGATACCCGCCTCGGGCAAGCTGAGAAATCCCAATGCCCCCAAACGATAATTTAGCGTAACCACAATCACCTCCTGCTGCATCAGCTCCGCGGGAAAGTAACTGCAAAAGGTGGAAAGCATGAATAAGGGCACAAACATGGATTATCCAAAACTCACTAGTCTTTGTTACCGTTTCCAAACCAGTATCCACCTCCATGAATCCATACCATGACGGGCAAAGGCTTCTTGGACTTACCCTTGGGCACGTATACATTCAGGAACAGGCAGTTCTCCGACCCGACCACCTCAAGGGTGAAGGGATCCCTCTGATGTGAGACGTCGCCTTCCTGGCTGCAGTCTAGTTCATGATTGGCAAAACGCTCCAACGGAACGGGGCTCTGCGAGTAAAGCAATCAATTAGACAGCGAAACAATAATCCAGGGACGCACTTACTCGGAAACGCAGCTCTCCCAACGGTGGCTGTGCATAGGGTACACCAAGAAAACTTTCATACTCAAGTCCACTGGGCAGCTTGTGTTGCTGTCCCACAACGACGCCCTGTTTCACGGGAACTTTTACCTGCAGAGCCATCAAAACAATTACGAAAGATTCTTTGGACCTTGTGTTTTTAAAACATTGGAACTAACCTTCATGTTGCTGTACAATCTGAGCAACCGCGACGGATACTGTCTACGCCAAAGGGCAACACTTGCCCACATGATTAGATTTGTGATCAACAAATCTTTTAATGGCAAGCCAATTGTCGAGAAACCTGTCTGAATCGCACTTTGGCCGCAGACCAAATCGAAAGAACAGCTGATTGAAGTTTAACCCTGCGATGGGCCCGACGGGTTGTTTGCGCTACGCATAAATCGATCAAATTTCATGAAGAAACCTTTAATAAAAAATAAAAAGGTTTTACTAAGTGATACTTTAATAAAAACTTATTTCAAATATTATTTTTTATACAAGTTAAAATTTGTAGAAAATTTAGTTAGCTCTGTTCTAAAAACGATACCAAATCAATTAGTTAAACTGTCAGAACAGAAAGTCATAAAATATATTGAAAAATATGTTCCATATTTCGCTTTTTTTTAATGAGCAACTGTAAGTAAAATATTGAAATTTATTAACCAACAATTTTATTCGTTATGAAATTACGTGAGAGTCTCTTAAGTGCTAACCTTTCTATTCATTTGCAAATCGGAGAAAGCGCAAAATGTATAAAAAAAACAAGTAAAAACGGCTACAGTCAAGTGTTGACTTATTATACAGTCAACATGGATTTTTTAGGATCATGCAAAAATTGAGAATGAGAAAACTTGTATTGGTAAACGCGTTTTTAAAGGAAAAAAAAAACCAAAAATATAATTATCAGTTGGACGCTCTGGGATTTGAACCCACGACCCAGTTAAATCATTACTTTCGCAGTCTGAAACTTAACCACGGACGCACTTACACGTTGTTTGTCAACATTGAAATCATGGGCCAATATTCGATCGGAACCAAGAGGGGCATCATCCGATCGGAACCAAATTTTCAGCGATCGTTTGGGAGGTGATAGTTATCATACACACCAAAACTGAGCACTGTAGCTTAATTGTTGCGCTTGCTATTCGGCATATCGATTTGCGGGGGCGGAAGTAGGCGTGGTCCAAATTTTACAGTGCATGACCTACATGAGTGTTGTCACCAAATTTGTTGGCTCTAGCTTTTTTAGGTTCTAAGATAATACAGACGGACAGACAGACATGGCTCAATCGACTTGGCTAGTGATACTGAGCAAGAAAATATATAGTTAATGGAGTCGCAAATGCCTCCTTCTTGTTACGCACATGTCGACAAACCCCATATACCATATATTATTTAAAAATCCATATACTTAAAAAAAGACTAAAAAAAATAATAAAACAAATGACTTTATATATTTACAGCAACTTTACATAGCGAACCACTTAAAATGACGGTGAAGTCTATTTGAAAATCAAAATTGAATCACCCTATTATGCGTAGTTTTGTTAAATCATACTACATATAAATTGCGTATGATATCACACGTTCAATAAATCCTGATCCCCGAACCCGAAGAACCCAATAAAACACATAAGCTTACACATTTATAAGTAGTTACATTTAAAATGTTTCTAAGTTTTATTTGACTAGTTCCATTGCATAAACATTGATACAAGTTTCATGTTCATTATGTATGTATTTAATATAATTATCGTTTTGTCATGAAAAGAGCTAACTTTGCTGTAACTATGTATATCGGGGGTGGTACGCGGGTCGGGCTTGATCATTTGGGGGTTCGGGTGGGGGCGCGCACAACAAAAGCAATTGGAGCGAGTACAACAACACAACAACGGTAGAGCTGGCAGTTCGAAATCCGAGAAAATTGGTGTTTTAATCAGTTAGACGCGGAGCGAACCCCGCGACAACTTAAAAAGGTTTGAGCTTTTCTCGTTTTCCGAACATTCCCAATTCACCGTTATTTGTGTGTTAATCGCTTATTGTTTTCTTATTTTTCTTTTTTTTTTTTTTGGTTTTTGTTATTTCTTCAGTTTGTCGCCAAGTTCCAGCTCATTAGGTAAGGTAATAATGTTAATTAACTTTAGGTTGAAGGTTTCTTTTTTTGTTGTTTTGTTTTTTTCTTGTTTTAAGCATAGTTTCTGCTTGTTCACACCAAAAATTTGAAACATTTACACTTATGTACATACATACATGCACACACATTGAACACACATACATTCAAACACTTAATAAACATTGATAATAGTAATAATAATCATAATAATAATAATCATAATAATCTGTAGTATTAGGTAATAAGTATATAGCAAACATTGAGAACATGTGTACGCCATATCTCTATGTATATTATGCATGCCGGCTGCTTGAAACTATCGGTAAAACTATCGCACGTTGTTATACCAGCCAGTATGAAGAGGTCATCGCATTAAAGAACTCAACTTTGGTAGATAACAAGTTCTTGAAGCTAGACGTTCTTCTTTATGATGATATTTCAGATTGGATGTGATACATTCTGCGATAGTATTGCCGATAGTTAGGCATACCGGTTTTTGTTTGTATATAAGTATATATGTTCGAGACTCTTTTAGCCATGGTTATTTGCGTTCGCATTTGCATTTGCATTTGCATTTGCGATTGTTGTGGTTGCTTTCTCTTTAAAATAGGGTTCACAAAATTTCTTTACAAATAGTAAATTGGTGTTTTGTTCTTCTCCTCCTGATGCGCCTTCTTAAAATCTTTGCTTCCTTCGTTTTCATCGTCGTTATCGTTATCTTTAATCTAAAAACGTCGCAGCGCCAAAGTGCGCTTCATATAGAGACAAATGGCGCGATGGATTAGCTCATACTGCTCGGAATTTTGCACCATGCCGCCGCGTTGTAGCCGCAAATTGCACACAATTCCCAGTATGTCCACATAGATGTCTGGCATCTTGGGTAGCTTGTCAAAGCTGATTGGCTCCTTCGCCTCCGTCTGCTCCACAATGTGTCGTATGTAGTGAATCGTGTTGCAGCTAAAGCTGCTCTCTGTGTCCGCATCGGCGACGTTGTGTGTAGCCTCGTAATAATTCTCCGCCATGACATCCACCATGGTCAGAGTTCTGTTCAACATCCCAGTGAGGGAATATGCCAGAGATTGCCTTAACTGGCGCACTGCATTCATAATGGCTGTAAAACAACCCGTGCGTCCAATGCCCGCCGAGCAATGAATGACTGGCAGCGGTTGGACTGCATTGAATATATCCTGTTTGTACATCTCCAAACGTTGTGACATTAGATGCGAATTGCGTGTACACCAATTGCCATCATAGTTATCGAATTCCGCCTCACACTTGCCCAAATTCAGCACATGCAAACATGTGTCCAGCAACGTGTTGATGTCACGCGGCGAATGATGATCTGGCCAGTCTGGATACCAATAGTGATAGCAACAGATTTTCTGCAAATAATACTCCAATCGTCCAGCACTCTCCGGCACATTGATGCAGTAGAGCAGCACAAGTTTGCGCACCGAGTAACCATTGCGTCGCACAATACCCACGTTCTTGACTAGAAAGAAACTGCCATCTGCGGGCAGGGTGCCGCGCAGTGTTTCGCTCAGCGTGACCTTCACCGAATCCACAGCAATGTGCCAGCGTGTGTTCGTCTCTCGCTCCCGATCTGGCTGCAACACACTTAGGCCGAGTGTATGCTCTGCACTTTGCTCCGTTGGCGATTCGGCCGGCAACAGATGCTGCTTAAAGTAATCGCGTGCCTGCGCGCTCAGCGCAAACACCTCGCCCTTGGCCGCCACAGCGAACACCTCGTTCAGCTCGATGGGAAAGTAGATGGCGCACTTTTGTCGGCTACACTCGGTAAAATTAGTCAACATGACGATCTTTTGATAGTATTGCTGCAAAATGTGTGACTTATCCACATGCGGACTGCTGCCGCCGTCCGTGCAACGGCGTATATAACGCTGCGTATTCTGATAGATCATCAGCCAGAATTCAAATATCGTATTGGGCAGCGGTCCCTGCGAGGCCACATAGCACTTGGAGACGTAGTCGGGGCCCTGTCAAAGATCAATTTAGTTGTTATCCATGAATCTTACGCACTCTGGCTTACCTTGATGTAATTGGCATTTATGTAGGGCACATCCTCGTGGGCCAGCAGCGCCGTTTTACCCATTACCATCTCCTCCCCGCTTGTCTGCGGCTGCAGCAGGCTGATTTGATGATGCTGTTGTCGCAAATTCAGTAGCTCCGTGGCCTCACTCTCGAGCAGCACACGCGAATGTTCATTGGGCAGAATCGTTTTATAGCGATTCTTTGTCTGCGAACCAAACACCATGGGCTTCTCCTGATGATTGAGCGGCAGATCCCAGAACTCTTTATGCAGATCACGAAAGATGCGCTTCTGTTCATCGCCATCCAGTTGGGGTAGTGGCGTAATGATGCTCTTAACCACCGCCTGATACATGGCCAATAATTCACTGTCCTCTGAAGTGGGTGGCAACTGATTTGTGGGCGTTTCACCATCACGTCCCAATATCAAACTTGGCGGCTGATCCAAATTCACCTTGTAGCTGTGATCAAAAACGTGATTTAACTTTATCAAATCATACTGGGTTAGCGGATTTGAAGCACTCTGCAGCATTTGTATGCTGGCCAAATAGATTTTGAACTCCTCGCTAGTTGTTTGCGGCGACAGGGGTCGGGTCATGATGTTGCGTATGCCACCGACAACTCCTCCACCGCCAGCAGTTGATGAACTGCAGCTGCATAGAACGACGTTACCCGGCTCTACGTTACCAGCAGTTGAGCCCATCTTAGACTGCTCGCTGGGTTGCAAATCGGAAGCGGAACCAAAGCACAAAGGCTGCTTGCTACCTGTAAAGTCCAGATACTGCGAACTAGTCCCACCTCCTCCGCCTCCTCCTCGGTTGCTGTTCAAGTTTTCTGTGCTAAAGAATTTACGCTGATGCGAAGCTTGAGCGGCAGAAGCTGCTCCACAATTGCACACCGTCAGCTTTGGCTGATCGAACTGCACAAGCAGTGAGTGCGGCTGATGATCCTGTGAAGCGCCACTCATGTTCAGTGTGAGACTCTGATTGCTGCCGCGGCGCTCAAGTAGACCGCGCTTTGGTGTTGTTGTTGTCGATGTTGATGATTGTTGATTGGCCGCCATCGAGTTAAGCTCTCCACACGAATTGGTGGTGTGATTCTTCAAGGTGATGCTATGATTGGAACCTCGTCGCCGGAACAGACCCTGACGCATGCACTGAGCGCTGCCAGCAGCGACAGTTAATTGGTTAAGCGGTGCCACCTGCTGCTGCTGCTGCTGCAACTGTTGCTGCGGCTGGGACTGATGCATCTGCTGCTGCTCCAGGTTGCAACTGGACTTGGAGTTACTCACCGAGCCCAGACTATAATTGGAGAGGCTGCTATTCATTAGATTGCCACACGAGCTATGCAGATTCAGGGTGAGACTGTGATTGGAACCACGTCGCTGCAGTAGATTCATCGAGCTGACCATGCTCTTGGCTGGCAAATCCATAGACTTTTGCTTGAATGGCGACTCAGCTGCTGCTGCTGCTGTAGTGGTACTCGGTGTACACTCCACCAGGGTGAGACACTCGTGCAGCGTCTTTAGGTTCGTGCTTGACGAGTGCAGCAAAGGATTGAGTTTGTGCGCACTGCGAGACGGTAATGTAGCACCCAACGTAAATTTTCCACTGTTGCTGCTGTCCACGCTCGATGCCGACTTGAGATCATCTGCATCCAACGAGCTCTGATATGGATTCTGCTTACGATGATACATTAGCCAATCGCTGTTGTTCAATCCCGGCGATTTGCGACGCGTTGTTCGGCGGCTATGCAGCGACTGATGAGAGGTGTCCAGTCGAGAAAGGGATGTCGAATGCAGGCTGGAGGCGGTCGGCTGTGTGAGCATGTTACTCTGCCCAGGATGACTATGAGTGCTGCTGGGGGTCGATGACATATCTTGAGATTCGTTTATGTGATGCACCACAATCGACAGCTCCGACTCGTTAGCTGCAGAGTCCAGTGAGCGGGCCTTCTCCTTGGTGCTCTTGATGGTGGGCGTCTTGGGTTTGGTCAACGACGCCGGGGACAGTGGCTTGCCGGCCATCTGGTCATCTGTGATGCGTATTGTGAGATTATTTTTATTTTTGCGATTCTTGCGTCCAGCCGATTCCTGTTGTCCCGCTAAAGCATCATTTGCCGCTTGCTGTTGACTGTCCGACTCCTCTCGGGCTGTGGCAACTCCTGAAACTGTGCCTGGTGCTGCAAATGAATGTGCTGTTTGAGATTGGAAGGCCGTGCTAGCGGCAGAAGTTGGCATAACGACCATATCCTGTACAACATGATCGATTTCGGGAAAGCGAAAAAAATTGCCATTTTTATAGCCAGCAGAATTGATGATATTCAGCGGAGAACCACCGTGTGAGTGATTCAAATTGAGATTATTTATAGAGGCGAGTAACTTGGGTGAGTAACTGAGGCGGCTGGAATCGTTATGCAGGAGATTCGGTGTTGTTGTCGTCGTTGTCGTCGTAATGGTGGATGTCGTTGAGCTGTCATCGCGAAATAGTATTGTGGGTGAGTTGTGCTCGCTCTTCGACAGGTACAGGTTATCGTGTTCGTTTTCGGTGTCGCTACACTTTGGCTTCGGCTGTGTGTTCTCCTTGTCCTTGGCAAAGATGCGTCCATCCTGGGGCGAGCACGAGCGGCGATCGTATAGAGAGAAACGCTTAAATTTCCGATTTAATGTCGTTGGCGATGAGGGCTGCTGCTTGGGATTGGCAATTGTGAACTGTTTGGGTGTATAAGGTGGATCGTCAGCATCGCCAGGTCGAGGCAATTGCGTTGTCTCTGCATTGCGCTCAGTTCCTATGGTTGATGTAGCTGTAGTTGTGGGGGATGGAAACTCAAAGGAGGTCTGAAGATAGTCCAGGGGTGTAAAATATGGGGTGGGCGTGCTCTTGTTACTCTCCACATCCACATCGGCATCCGCAGCGTTTGTATAGGGGCAATCAATTGATGCAATAACTGCATGTTCTTTGTTGTTGTTTTTTAACTTGTCCATTATATACACACATAAAACACACACAAAACGCGCTCCACTTGCACTCCACACCACTCCACTCGTTCGCTCGCTCGCTCACTCTCGCCTTCACTTTGCTTGACTGCTGCTATTTGGCTAGACAAGCGCTGCCATGCAGTTGGTTTGATGCCGTCAATCGGTTAACATTATTGGCATTGCACATTGGCCACTTGCTGTTTAGTTAATTACATAGGCATTGCGTTCAAAATACGCTTTTCACAACACAACATTTTACACAAAAAAAGGAAAATAATCAACCTAAACACAGCTAGTGTGACCAAGGCATTGTGTACAGAAAAATAGATATCGATTTTTTTTAATCATGCGGTATTTTTACTATCGGAATGTATGTATCCAAAATACTGCGCATTGTGTTGGCAGGGCCGTTTTAGCTTTTAAAGAATTTATATGTATGTATATGTACATATTTTCTATATATTCACTTCAAACATGTTTGCTTGAAGAACTTACACACAACAATTTAAAAATTAGAATTATAAGCGTGTCTAGTGACGAAACACACGTAAAATTATAAGGCTATCGATATATTTCAACTATCTGCTTGATAGCGATGGCTGGCCAAATTGTCTTCAACCGCCCTTTAAATATAAATTTAGTTAAGCATTTTTTTCTTTAACAGGCATAACTTAGAACACTAAATATAACTAATATATAACTTTTAAATTTATCTATCGGAATATCGTTAACTAGCATATCAGTCGGTCAGATTTTATCCATAAGCGTAGCATAGAACGATTTTGTGCCAAAAGTGCAGCTTCCTCGAGATATTTAAAATGCTTATCCTCAAACTGTGGCACCTTCATTGGCTCGGGTGATTGTAAGCTAATGGGGCAAATACCTTGCTTTTGTATTAACCGCTGCAATCGTGCTTGATGGAAGCTTAAATAACTGATAGAATCCACAAATGCTGACGGTCTCGTTTGGCTACCGTTCGGAATTGATAATGCATTCTTTAGTGTAACGGTAGCCGATCCGGAATCATTAGTTTTAAGTTTCAATTGTAGAGCTTTACAATCAACATCGTTTCGTACAATTCTTTTTGCCAGTCCCAAATGCGTTTTGCTGGCGTTTTGTATAATTGATTTTTTTGTGTCCGAGCTCTTCATGGTTAATTTTTGCTCACCATCAGTCCGAAACGCTTTAGCATCGACTCGCACAATGTGCGGCTTGGGTTGTTCATCAAATATTCGAAACTTTGTATCTGCGGTTATTTTACCGATTTTATCCTTGCCCGATTTGTTACTTTTATTAAGACGTGGCGATATCATAACCTTAACACCTGAACCGGTCTGTACGGCGGCTGCATAGCTCATCCGCAGGCCAGGCACAGAAGGTGAGGGTGATGCCATCGGAACTTCCAACTTCATATATTCACCCAAAGGCTTACGACGGACGGGAACAAAGTGGCACGGCTCCTTGCTCAAGTCATTGACGTCATCGCTCTGTTTCCTGCGAGCATTACGATTTTTGCGTTTGACTAGCGCAGTCGTTGATTTTGATTTGGGCGCCGCCAGCTTCGACTTACGTCTTCCTTTGGTTATCCCGGGTTGGCTATCTTTTTCAAACGGACGCATTGAAATTAAAAAATTTTTGAATTTACTCTGCAACATATAAATACCTTTAAGTGACTTACCGATATCGAGATGTACTTTTCGTAGAGTTCTCTGATGTATTTTTATAGATAATATCAAAATGCAAATATTCTAAAAAGAAAAAAATAACAAAGAAATCCCTACATTTCTATGGCCTAAGTTATTCTTGTCAGTGCTCCAGAGAGTTCTTTATTTAATATAGTATCAATCGTTGAAAAATAAATAACAAGAGAAAAAATGTTCCCAGCCAGTTTATTTCAACGCACACAAGCTCTAATTCTAAATTACGCGTAAGTTGTTTATGTTTCCTCGGTTTTTCTAAATGGAATATAAAATTTTAAATTTGTGCTTACGCAGACGTTATTCAGAGTCAAAGAGCACCTTGCCCAATGTCTTTATGCTCGGTGGCGGTTTGGGTAAGCTGCAAGGCGGCATAAAGGAGGAGGAATATTTTAGCTCTATTAATCAGGGACTCATGTGCAATATACGCAAGCATATTGAAAGCTCCAAGAATGCGGATTATTTACGCAATTGGGAGGAATACCAAAAGACACTAGACCATGCCGCATTCTATAATACCACTTGTCTCAATAAATATAAGGATTTGCACGAGGAAGCCTTCTTCCTCAATGAGGTAGGGGTGTAAACTTATCTAGATCAAGAACTTTTTCGCAATCTCTTTTGCATTTCAGAATACGGAGTGTTTAAAGATTATGATCAACCGCACCAAAATCCCGCCAAATTCTGACGAGGAGTGAAAACTGTCTTGTATAATACAATAATTTTTACAAATTATTTAAGATACACATAACACAAGGCATATATATTATCATTGCCTATGTATTTGTTTATAGCACCTAGAATTAAAATTTATTTGGACCGTTAACTTGCGTTTTCTTTCGATTTCTCGATTTCACAGCAAGTTGGCAGCGCCAGCCGAAAGTGCTGGCAAACGATTCTGTACGATTTTCATAAGAAAACGCAATTGTCAACATAAATCACACGCTATATATAGTCGAAAATATACTATATTAATTGCCGGTATATAAATGAATATGTTTACATTGCGTCGCATCAGTCAGCAACTAAGCAGCAAACAAATTTAGTAAGTGTAAATCAGAAATTAGTTTGAAAAAGTTTTCAGTTTTTGACTGCAATTGCATAAGCCATGGGATGCAGCAACAGTTTTCTTATTTCTTTTTTTATATATATCTGCATATTCGATTCTATTTGCAGTCAACTCAGAATGTCACATGTCGGCGAACTCGGCAGCGGCGCGGGAAAAGGCGGCGGCGGAGGCGGCTCCATTCGCGAAGCCGGCGGCTCCTTTGGCAAAATGGAAGCGGCACGCGAAGAGGAGTTCTTCTACAAGCAGGTTGGTCGTTTAAGAGCTCAAAGCAAGTTGCCTTAACCTAATGTATATTGCATTCTTCTTTTTCAGCAAAAGGAGCAGCTTAAGAATCTGAAGACTAAGCCAGACACCAAGTCGCCTGAGCCGGCAAAGAAATAAAAAAAATTGTACAAGCTATGTAGTTTATAGTTACGTTTTTTACAACAAATAAATAGTAATGTTTCAAAAATGGCTGAAGCTACCCATCAAATGAGCAATACAGTGGCAGACAAATGTATTTGTATTTGTCATATAATCTCCCCTGTCGCCGGTCGCCTCCAAAGCGGAGTTCCCAGTGTGTTGTGTGTGAATGACATTTGTAAACAGCTGATTGAGGGCTCAATAAAACTATAAAAACAAGTTAAAACAATTGATATTTGCATATACTATGTATTTTATTGCTGCCAGCACTTGACAATAAAACCTGACTTGACAGTTGCATCTAATGCTATCTGCACACATTATCACATGTGTTTGTCGACCTGACGATTTTGTTTACGAATTACGAAGAAAGAGCGAGCAATAGCAAATCCATTGGTGATAACCGATTGAGCGCAGCACATCTATTCAGTTGATAAGCGCGAAGAGCAACAGGCAAAACGCGACGGCAGATCGTAAACAGAAAACAGTTTTCACCGGTTACGGCAAGTGTTTGCATCGAGCGTCTACCTCCGACATGGCAGCCACCATCCAGAACAGCCTGAAAGTGGCAATGAGAAAGCGCATGAAGCAGATCCTCGGTTGCGTAACACCCGAGAGTATTGTAACGCAATCTCAGGCAGTGACCGAAAAGGTGTGAGGTCTTTAAATTATAATTATATTTCAATATCAAGTCATGTAGTCTCTTCCTCACGCTGACAGGTTCTGCAACACGAGGCGTTTCGGCAGGCACAACGCGTGAGCATCTATTTGAGCACCAGCGGTGAACTGGATACCACCGAGCTTATACGTGAGATGTTTCGCCTAGAGAAGATGGTCTTTGTGCCCAGCTATCAGGGTAAATCAATGAAAATGGTGCGACTGTGCGACATGAGCGAATACGAGGGCCTGCCCCTGACCAAGTGGAATATTAAGCAGCCCGACTTTAAGGAGAGCCGCGAGGACGCCATGACAAATGGTATGGTAAGCAGTAATCATTGAAATGATCTTCATTTCCTTCCCTTTTCAGGACACGGAATTGATCTCTTTCTTGTGCCCGGTGTAGCATTTACACGCAGCGGCAATCGCCTTGGCCATGGCATGGGCTACTATGACAAATACATGACTGCGCATGCTGAGAAGTATCCACATAAGAAGACAACGATTATGGCGCTGGGCCTCAACGAACAGATCGTTGATGTGGAGGATCTGCCGGTGAATGATCACGATGTCCGTTTGAATTATGTTATTACAGAAAATGCTTAGATGCTTTTTAATATCAAAATCTTAATCTTTAATCACGTCACTTTGCAAATATGTATGAATCGAATATTATACACGAGAATATTTTGTTTAACGCAAATAGGGCGGCCTCGAACGCAGACCACGCCCACGCGATCGTCCACTGTAATGGGGAGATGAATAATGCGAGTCGCTGCTGTTAAAGTGGGACTCTGAATTGCTTGACCTGTAGGGTGTGCCCGTTGACTCTGACCAGCTCGACGGCGACCCAATGCGTAGCAGCTTCTTTTGTCTAATGGAGTAAACGGGAAAAACGCTCATTTAAGGTCTTTGAAGAACCTCAGCTCGATCTTACCTGAATGCAGCTGCCGCTGAGATCCGTGAGCCACGGTTGCGACCCACACGCGATCCGCGCAGCATTGAGGGAATCTTGTTGTAGCCTGTTGGGCCAGTCGGCTGTGCGCCGCAAGTTTCCAGTGCCAGAAAGTCGTCAACATGCAGCGATGGCGGTCGTGAGGTGTTTGGTGGCCTCGAACGGAATAGGTCTCCGCGTGATGGCGGCGGCCTAGCAAAGCCACGACCACGCACTGAGCTAACAAACATTTTCTTCTCTGGCCTACCCGTAGCGGGTTCCACCTCGACGCGTCGGGTGCGGAAGCATGATGCTGTCGGTGTCATTTCGCGATTCGATTGCGGCGAACCAGATAGATTCAGTGCGCGCTTACAGTCACCTGGAACATTTAGATCAGGATTCAGGCAAGCATTGGCCAAATCGGTCAAATCGCAGGCTATACGCTCGTACAGCGGTTCGTCCATATCCTCGATAACCTCAATGGGCAGTGGCTCTAGCCAATAGCGAGCCGTGAGCTGTGGATTTTCTGCGGTCGCACAATAGCGTGTAAATATTGAACGTGCCTCATATTGCGTTACAATGCCCTCGGCTTGCGGCAGATATGGTTCAACGCTAAGTGGACCCGTGCCACCAGTGGCGGCAGCTGTTGCTGCAGCATTTCCATCGGTTTCGCTTGTTGTTTCACTTAGAGCAGCAGTAGCTACGGGCGGCACATCTGGATGATCTAGCCTAGATGCGTACAAAACGACGAGCTGCTTCAAATCACTAAGCGCTGCCTCATTGGCAACTGCCTTGTGCTTCTCCAGCACTCTAAGTATACGCTGCACCACTGGCGGCTTATCCAGCTCCACGTCCTGGAACTCCAATAGCTGAGCTAACTCCATAGCGCCCAATTTGAGCGTGCGTTCTGGCATAGGTGACATTGGTTGTGGGGGCTCAATTTGTGTCAAGGAGCGCAACAGTAGAATCAACGACTCTATGTTTGCGTGATACTCAACCGTCTCATTGTGGAGTATGACACGCTCTATCCAGGCCTGGAATTCACTGATCTTTTGCTTCAAAATCAGCGCCAGATGATAAAATGTAAAGCTGTAACAGAAAAAATCAATGAATTTAACGGACGAATTTAAGACATAATCGATTCACTTACTCGTGCTCGGTTAGAATGACCAGATTACGCACTGCCAGAATGGATATGCCGTGAGTTACCTCTACGCTGGCTAGATTGCTAAAGACGGCATCGATTATACGTGGTATAAGCTCTTTGGGAGGCAGTGCGGCTGCCAAGTTGAGCGGTGGCGGGGCCGTCGACTTATGAGAAATCAAAGAGATGCCTGAATCCAGAAAACTGTCCAATATACGATGCACTGCCTCTTGACAATTGGAGACTACCTCGTTGAACTCATTGAGGGCCAATAGAGATTGAAACAGCTCCCAGAATTTTCCCGACAATATTGACAGCATGGAACTCTTGAGAGGAGCAAATGCGCAGAGTCTGGTGGAAAAGCGCAGCAGACGCTCCAAATTGGTGGTGGGCATGCAGTTGGCATTTTGGTACTCAGTGCACAGCAGCTCCATTATTGTCTTTGCAATAAGCAGCGTCATGTTGGGTGCCAAATCGGATAGCTGCATGCAAACGCGCTGCAACAGCTCCGCAAGCTGAGGGAAACTTGACGGCGCCAGAGCCTCTACCATTTTGGCAATTTGCCCACTCTGTGGATGCAGATGAGCAGACCAGAGCCTACGCTCTCTGATCAAACGCTGCTTGTGCTGTTGTTTCAACTGATCGCAGAAGGGCTGTGGCATGGGTAATGGCAGCGGCAACAGTTCAGCCAACAACTTAAGGCCAGGTATAAAGTTAGCTGGTCCATCGATATTCTTAAGCACTTCGCGTACCATTTGAGTCCAGAGTGACTTGTGCAACGACTCCTCGTCCAATTCGTGTGGCTGTGTGTAGGCCAGTAGACTGTGCACAACCTCCAACTTGCATTGCTCCACCTCTGCACCAGCTTGGCAACGTGTTGGGTAGTAGTAAAGTAGGAAATACACCTTAACCAGATGATCAATGGCAGTCAGATCCTTGAAGGTGCCATTGCGGCACAGTATGGCATAGGTAAGCAGTTCACGTAGAATTTGCAACGTTGGCAGCATAATCTGGCAACAGTGAACACCCTGTATAGTCATCAAGGCTGGTGCATGCAATCCCGGTTGCTCGAAATATGTGCACAAACGCTCCATGATCTGTATAAGAAGTTGAACCCCGTCTGCTGCATACAGTTGCAAAGCAACAAATCGATGCTTGAGCTCCTCGGTGCCCACATATTTGATTGGCTTGAGACCAACCGGAGTTGACGTCTTGCTAGTGACCAGATAACGAAGAATACGCAAAGCCATAATCAGATCTCCTGGAAACGTGGTTAGGTAATCCAATGAGCGCCCTATCACTTCTACTAGGGGCATAATGTCATCGTAAACAAACACATTAATAGCTTCCAATGGCTTCATATACACATACATTTCCTGCAGCACAGCCGACACAGATGGCTCGAAGGTCTCATGATTTTTAGCCAACTCCAGTATAACCGCGCCATGCTCGATGAGGTAGTCAAGTTGTTCACAGTAGCGTACACATGCATCGACCATATCCACAGCATAGCTGAGCACGGGACTCTTATATTTGGTGCCTGGCGAGCTCAACTGTCGTTGCGACTGCAGGCGTTGCTCCTTCTTAATAAGGTCCATGAATATCTTGAGGTTATTGTTCATGCCCAGCACTTCGATCGTATGCTGTCGTCCTGAAGGATCACAGGTCTGTGAATAGATAGCGTGCATGTGTGTGGCCAATTTAATGGTATCGTATTCGGGTGCAGCTGCAGTAAACACAATTGCGTCCAGGTGATAACGTGTCTGCATCTTGTAAGCCAATTCAATTCCTAGACGAGCCAAGCGTGGCAAAACTGGACGCAATAGCGGCACAATCCTCTGAATAACTCTGTTTATGTTTACAGGAGTTGGCTCTGTTTGAACTGCCACGTCAATTGCCACTGTTGGCAACGGCTGAACAGTTGCTTCAGTTTTGCCTTCCAAATCCTTTTCTGAACTATCAGAGGTGTTCAAGGATTTATCTTTCTCTGATTTAACTAAAATACACAATGGGAAATAGATACGAATACAGAGTAACAACAATACAGAGTAAAACTTGTCAACTTACTATCCTGTTTGTCGATGACTACCTCGGGCTTTGGGTCTTTGGGCACATCATCCAAGCCCAACAGAACAGCCACAATAAGTTGCGTGACATCAAAAGCATCGTCCATAAAATAGTCAATTCCCACGTGGGATGTAAGCAGAGCATGCATCATGTCCAACGTACATAGGAATGTAGTAGCCGGAAGATCCTTCCAATTACTTAAAATCAACAGTAGCGACTCGGCAAGACAGTGCTGCGAAAAGTAAGCTTGTAAGGCATTGGCAAAACTACGTTGGGCATTGGGATCAGTGACCAGTTCGAACTTCTTGGAGACTGGCAAAAAACGACGCGGCTGCTGAAAACTAAGCTGATTCGCCATCAAAGCATCTATGAGCATTTGGAAAGCAAACTCAATGTGCTGATAAAACTCTTCAGGCTGGCGTTCCATTTTTGTAGTGAAGAGCTTAGTGCAGCTGGTGCGTACCGTCTCCAGTGCCTCATAAAGATGAAGTTTCTTGATGATGGCCTGCAAAGCGTATTTCGTGCGTGTAAGTTTGGCCGAGTTTAGGGAATCAATTATCCTCTGGTAACCCTTGGTATTAGATGACATAAAGCTTTTAATTCCCGACTTGGTGTCTAGCATGGAGTAGACGGCCTTAAGTAGCTGCAGTTTAATAGAGAGCGCCATATAAGGCTCCTGGTAAAGCTTGAAAACAGCTTCGAAGGCATCGAATTGATGCTGCTCCTGCAAATGCTGAAATAGCTGTTCATTGCTGCACAACAATTCGGCCATTCGTGCGCCCAGCTTGATATGACGAATCTTGAATGCCGGCTGTGGTTGCATGCAGGCTGCCTGAAAGCTGAGCGCAATCTGAAGAATGTTTGCAGCTTGACGCAAATGTGATTCGTCTGTACTGAAGAATTGCTGGAGCACAAAGTTTCGACGTTTATAGTGTTGGGTGAGATATCCTAGCTGATTGTTTAACTGCTCGCCTAGGTACACGAACTGTTCACGTTCGTCGACAGTAACACCACCGTGCTCCTCGTTAAAAGCGTTCACATTATCCCAGCGTATTTGCAGAGAAAGCTTTTTGAAGAGCACCCTTAAAGTGTCCAGTTCCTTGCTGTAATGGGATTGCAAGTCACCATGGAAGCACTGCAGCGGACGTCGCCATGGCTCGAACGCATCTATAGCTGGTGGCGCCGCAGCTGCTGCTAGTTCTAATTCACGTTCATATTCTGCTGCGGCGGCCGCATCCACAGCGAGCTCTTCGTCTTCTAAATCGTCGCCAATTATTTCGTCGTCACTGAGAATCGGCTCAAACTGTTCTTGCGGCGTATCCGAGCGCTCTCGTTCTCTTTCACGCTCTTCGTCTTCGCGCTCTCGCGGCAACGATTCTACTGAGTGTCGGTAGCCGTGAGAACTCGCTAGCTTGTAATGCGAGCGAGTGTCATCATCGTCGTATTCCATGGTATCCGGTGAACGAGGCCTTGTCGGCGAATCAATCGAAATAGGTGGTGTCCGTGGCCACTTGTGCTCATCTGCATCAGAGCGTGAGCGCTCAGAGCGCTTGCGGCGAGTGCGATGACTGGAATATTCTGGTGAACGTGACCAGTCCCTTGGCGCCTTATCCCTTGGGCTGAGCAAAGAGAATAAGTAAATGAAGCAGATTTCCACAGGTATACTGTATTCGTATTTACCAGCGCAGATATTCCCTATCGTTACTTTCCGAATGCGTGTGCGTCCTTAGTGGAGGCGGCGAATGGTCCGTAGAATGCGTTGAGCGCCGTATACGGCGTAATTCACGCTGCTCCTCGTCTGCATGCTGATGATAGTGCTCACGCGACATGCCGTACTCAATGTCCTCGTGCTCAAAGTCGCTTACGCTGACACTCGTCTTATGTGCTGGTGCCCCCAATATTTCGGCAGGTATGGGCTCAGACCATTCGTCTTTGAGCACTTCGTCAGGCAGTAGCACATTGTGTCCCTCTCCACTGGGATTGCAAATCTCAGGACCGATTATTGCTGGCTCGCAGGGATGTGTTGGGCTGGCAATGGGTTCTGTTACCGAATTAGTTAATATGCCATAGACAGCCAGGGTGATGGCGCTGTACCAGCCGCGTAGAACTAGACCATCCGTTGGTATCTTTTCCTGTGAGCAGTCAAGATGAATACAGTCATTTTGATTGTAGCGCAGCAGACCCAAATTCTCAAAAGCCGATGCTCCCGGCATGCCCAAATCGTTCACAAAAAACTCCAAATCGAACTTCGAGGGATTTGTGGCGCCCAGGCGGACGCCACCCGGAAAGTCTGCCTGCACTCGAGCACCCAATGGAATAATTCGCACTTGTGTTATGAAAACCGGCTTCGGGAACTGAACAAGATCCAAATTGATATCCTGTGTTTTCATAAATTCACATATTAAATTATTTACACATGTGCATTGGTATTTGGAAAATGCAAATTTTACGTACGGTAACTTCTTCGTGTGAGAAAGTGTCGAAGAATAGTAATTCGGCTCCATCGTCGGCATCGGCCATGTTTGTTTGAAGAAATGTTCCGCTAACCTGTTGTAACAACAACTACAACTTCTATTTATCCTATATTATTATTTTTTAAAGTTTCTATAAACAAACAAGCGTCCGTCGGCAAACTTTTTAAGAACTCGCTAAGTGTGGCCGTTTCTAACCTGCGAGGATGTAGAAAACAAGAAGTTATCGATATTAAATAAAATGGCAACCTTAAGACAATTGTATAAGGTGGCAACATAATAAGTGACCGGCTCTAAGCTTCGGGCACACTGACGGCATACAAGTTTTATTCGCAGAACAGTCGAGTAAGTTTTTTGCGCCACAATAAAAAATTCTTAGCATACATATATAATTATATATAAATTTGTTGTTTTTCTTCTGTAAACAATAAACAAAAAGCGGTGCACATACTATAAGATGTACATATACATACTGACTAATGGCTGCATCTATATTTGTGTCCACTTTTCATTGTTGTTTTATTTGCCACTGGGCTTTAACCACTTTCTTGCGGATCATCATGCTAATACCACTATTTATTCTTTTCAGTTCTTCACATACTACATAATTCTTAACCAGAATGTTCGTTGTACGTCGTAGCGCAGCCCGTTTGTACCCCGCTGGAGTGCAGTAAGTTTCATAGCTCTAATTAATTGCTAATTGGTCGACACCTCACTACAATAACTGTTTCAAATTGGCATTACAAAACGTTTTCCATTAATATAGCTGGCAAACTCACGCACAACACATACGTATTTTTTTCATTCGCTGATAAGATAAACATAAATCGAACCCGAAATTTCTTTACGTTTGACCCGGTACATTCTGATTATGTGTGTGTGTACGACTTCACAGTTGGTTACATAACATGTACGGAAATATGTACATGTATTCATGTGCGCTCTAACTCTCTTTCTCTCTCTAACAGGTTGGCCAAGATGAGCGGCAGCCAAGTCGGCGACTTGGGCAGCGGTGCCGGTAGGGGCGGTGGTGGCGGCGGCTCTATTCGTGAGGCCGGTGGCGCATTCGGCAAACTGGAGGCCGCCCGCGAGGAGGAATACTTCTATAAGAAGGTGAGTAAATTATGAATCTTTCTAGAAAACATAAATATGTATAATTTATTTAAATAACATAAATTCAACTTTTGCTGTAATTTCGAAAATGTACTAAGAAATGTCGAAGAATTGAAATATACCACTAACAAGTGGCAACGCCGGCTTACGATAAGCTCGTGTTTATGCTGGGATTATACTTTCAATTTAAGCCAAACTGTGAAAAATGGTACTAAAAAAGACGAAAAACCATATCCAGTTTGGTTTCCGCTCAGTGACAAGGCAACCCATGCAGCAACTCGTAGATTCCGCATTTCTGTATGCGAAAGTTTACTTCCTTAAAGTTAAGTCCGGTGCCAAAAGCTTTCTGCAAGCGATTCGACAGCGCCCACATCTCTTCTTTGCCTTCATGATTTCGAACAATTTTTAGGCCGCTAGTAAACTGCAACCGCTGCTCATCCTCAATGACCAGAGCTAGACTTTGTTGATTGTATGGTTGCAGTATGTTCCAGGCCAATATGCCTGTCGGCTTCACTAGGCCACACAGCAGCGTTCCCGTCTCGCTCATCGCAGCTGCCACACATTGACTGCCCCGTTTGCCCAGCACCACAAATTGATCGAGTGCGGCGCCGACATCATTTGGCTTCCAATTGCTGGCATTGTTTACCACATGCAGTGGAATGGCCATTTGCCAGTCACTGGAAAGCGAATGGAAATACAGCATACGCTGCATGCGTCCGGACAGGCTATGCGGAGTCAAGGTTGTGGAAACAGTGCCGTCCCACAGTTGAAAACTTTCGCCAGCTATTGTGAAGGTTCCAAAATTCGGATGTGGATAGGTGTACTTGTTCTCAATGCGCCACGACTTCTGCGCTGCCACGTCATAGACAACAATGCCATCGCCAATGGAGTCGGCCATGTACACATGCCCCACATCACAATTGTGCGCGTCCAGATCAATTGTGGGCGTGACAAACCGACTGACACCCACCTTGTACATGCCCTGTGGCATACGATAATGGTGCACCATCTCCCCGCTGGCCAAGTCAATGGCATACAGTTGTGGGGGGCAATGCTGCACAAAGTCTATCTCTCCGCTGTCTAATATCCACATGCGTCCGCATTCGTCTATCTGTGTACGATACACGGACGTCAGACCGTTACAGTCGGCGCCATGCGATTGATGCCAGTCGTAGCTGGGATAGGCGCGCAGCTCAGTGCCATTCGCTCGCACCTCGTTCGTCACATAGGCCAGGGAATACGGAACGCCCTTGGCAAATCGTGGTATTGTTAGAAATATCGAGGGCGTTTTGTCGCCATCTGAGAAAAAAGAGAAGGGATTTGCCAAATGGCCATAAAAATTAATGCGATTACTGCACCACGAGCATTATTAATCTTACGACTTAAAAAATGTCTAATTGCCAACCGGTTAGAACGAGATCATGATCAATACTCTTGCAATCATTTGCCGCTGCCAAGTTTTTTTTCGGAATTGTACTTAGGACTTTTCAAAATAACTAAACTACCTTTTAGAACATTTCAAGGTTATGAAAGGCTCTAAGGGCTTCTAATTGTTCCAAGGAATTTTACTTTTAATCAAAGTTATCATGACTCCTGTTACTCACGTGTATAGTAGACATCCACATCGATTGGCACAACACCGTCGGGATTATATAGTCCTGCGCTAATGACACGCTTCCGTTCCTCTGGCGTAGGGAAGGCCAGCTCCAAGTTGCGTGCCTCAAAGACGCTGATCAAGGCCTTAGAATCGTATTCCACGCCAGGTCCTGTGACATACTGTCCTCTTACTAGGGCAAGCCAAGAGCAGCAGAGGCTTATCAGCGCGCTGAGTGAGATCCTTATTTCGTGCTGTAACCGCATGCTGTAATCCTTTCACTTTCGCTTGAACTGCTCTAACTAAGACCCAAATGGTAACTGCGCTTGCGCCGCCAACGGGCGTCGTATGTATGTTATGCCTGTCTAATAACCCAATCAACACTCGCCTCGGCTCGAGCTTCGGCTGCAGCGGCTAACCAGACCTGGTCAATTGGGTCAACTTGGTCTTAAACTGGTTTAATTGCACATTTAAAAGCGTACATTGAAATTCTCATTGTAGCGATTTGTTTGTATCCATTTCGGATCAACACAAAAAAAAGAGGAAAAACAAGAGAGCGACAAATAACAAGCTTCGCAATTTTTGAGGGGACTTTCAGCTTCCACATGCGGCAGCGCATGACGTCAAAGTGAAGTCCATTGGCCCCACTGTCGTCGGCTTTGACTGTTCTATTAACACACTAACTATGTGTGTATGTGGCTAGGTGCAATGATTTTGTCAACGGGTTACGAGATAGATTAAGTTCCATTTAGCTCAAAACTTATGTAATTAATAGCGCTCTTACTATAATACTTTACATATTTCATTACTTAGTACTGTGCAGCATAAGAGTATTCAAAAGTCGACTTGTTGCTTAGCATTTACTTTTCTAACAAGTTGATTCATGGGTTATTTAACCGGAACCAGTTTCAACTTTGTAACCTCTTGCACAAACTTAAATTCCACACGTTCCACACATGTAAACGAAATCATCTTTACAGGCGATAAGGCGACTTTGAACTTTGTAGCCAAATATAAAACAACGGATTAGTTGTGCCACTCTTATGCTTGCGACAGGTCGACCATTTAATACCCTGGTAACGTAAATGTTGGCGATTTCAATCTGCTTGACAGAGTTTATTATGTGTGGAAAGCTATTCTATTTGCAGAAATAGTTCATCAAATCTTTAAATAATAGAAATGTTGTTAGAATTTAAGAATCTAGATATCCAATCTACAAATATTATCCCTACAGTTTATGCCATTAACATGATAATAAAATATTAAAAAGCCTTTCAAATAAACACACACATTAGGCAGTTCATCAAGTATAAGTTATACAAAAAACATTAAGTATAATTTATTGGTACAAATACACAATGTAGAAAATTTACATAATATTTGCTTTTTGCAAACAAGACTTCACAATATTTGCACCACTACTATTCAGTACACTAACGTCGCTCAGTTGATTATAAGAGTTTTATTTAAATAGTAAACAAAAAACTGAATCTTATCTCTATTTGACTAATTGGGCATTAACTAAAGATTAGCTGATTCGTTCGATCCCCGTTGCTTGAGAAGAATGCCCCGTTATTTATGTCATCAAGGCGACGCCGCAAGATGCGGAAGTTTACCTCGTTGGGGTTTAATGTGCCGGCAGCGATTTTCTGCAAGGAGAAAGTTTTGACAAGCAAGTGAGAGTTATTGCAAGAGCGAGAGAAAGAGAGAGAGAGCGAGAGAGAGAGAGACAACAAAGGGGAAGGTGTCTAATTACCTGAAAACGATTCGACAGCATCCAGAGCTCTTCCTGTCCTGTAGGATTGCGCACAACCTTCATGCCACTGACGAACTGCAACTCGTTGGACCTGGCTGGCAAGTTGACAAAGCTGCGTGAATTGTAGGGCGTGTTGACGTTCCAGGCAAACAGCTTGATGGGATCGAAGGTGACACAATAGAGATTATCACCACTATCGATAGCCGATGCAGCGCACTCGCTCTTGCGCCTGCCCAGCAATCTAAACTGATTTGACATGGCATTCGGATTGTTCTCCCAATTTTGCCGCCTGTTCAGCACACTGAGGGGCACCGCGTACTCACTGACGCTGGCCAGCGGATGAAAGTAGAGATAACGTTTGTCATTGTTTACGGCAAAGATGCCGTCCATTAGTTCGAAGCTCTCGCCGGCTATTGTGTGGTTACCATAGTCGGGATCAGGATACATGAATCGATGCTCGACGCGCCATGCAGCATTCGCACGATGATCGTAGACAACAAGTCCGAATCCTGTAACATCTGGAACGTAGATCATGATTCGCGTACACTTGCCACGCGGTGGTGGATCTAGTACCAATGGATTGGGCACAATAAAGATGGAGGTGCCGGATATGTAGGTCTCATTGGGGAATTGAAAGCGATGCAGCAGACGATCGTTGGCGAGATCGAAGAGCAGCAGTTGCGGCGGACAAGGCTGTGTGTCGCCAATGGTGCCGGCATCGATGACCCACATCTGATTGCACTGCGTGATCTGTGGGGGCAAGGAAATCCTAGTGCAAAAAATATGGAGAATTCTTATTTTCACTTACTGAGACACGGAAAACTGAAGTGATCTTCTCGCAGTTGTCGCCGTTGTTGTTATGCCAGTCAAAGCTAGGATACGGCTGCAGCAGTGGACCCTTGTTGCCCTGCTGCTTGCTGACGGTGGCCAAGGAGTAGGGTATTCCAGTGACAAAGCGAGGAATTGTTGTAAACAATCGAAGAGTTCCATTGGGCCAGTAATGTGGCTGTACATCAATGGGAGTTCCATTCTCAGGCACCAAATTGCCATCATTTTCAGCCTGCTGACGATCCTGTTCATTGGCAAAACCGTATTCTAATTGTCGCCATTCCCGCTGTGTTTCTACATTGCGCACAGGTCGTCCGCCTCCTGGGGCACGTTCACCTCCACCGGGTAGTAATCCGATTCCGGGTAGGCGTCCCTTGTAGCCGAAGACAACGAAACTCGTTCCCAATACGCAGAGCAGCTGCAGCAATACGTTTTGCATCATCTTAATGGGAATTTCGATTGCAATTAATGGTCAAAACTCATCAACGGACTTTATATATAAAATACGATGTTTGTTTTGATCGGAACTGATACGTTTTGTTCTATGCAATTGTTGACTCTATAAGGTATAAAGTGTTTGTCTATTCGGATGCGGACTGTTTGCCCAGCTGAATTAACACCTCGCCTCAGCCTTGTGTTCGTATTCCACTTTCTTGGTACATGGTTTAGATAGCTTCGTTATATTTTGCTGCTTTTGGTTTCGCTGGCTGCCAATTAGCAACTGAAACAGGCTCTCAGAAGCTACACAAATGAATACTCAACTTTCGATATTTTTAATTTCCATTTTTTGTTATCTCTCAGTTAGAATTTATTTTTAAATTTCGAAATTCCCTACAATAACAATTTTGCAAACCATACTGCTTTGCATTATATAAAATCAACAGTGCCATAAACAAGTATTTTAACAGCTCCTCATTGAGCAGACTAATTAGGTGTAAGTGTTAAACAACAAAAACATCAAATTAATTTTACGACAGAAAAATGCAACCAAAAAATTTCCCAGAAAGGTTTACCGCTTAGACAGAAATATATGAAAATCTAAAGTAAATTTAATTTCATAACAAGTAAGAAAGCTACAGTCGAGTGTACTCGACTGTAATATACCCGCTACCTAGCTTTTTCGAGCTGAATAACTTCTGTGTTTATTATCCGATTGTTACCAAATTTTCAGATTTCATCTGGCTAGCTATAATTATCATGTAAACCGAAAATGAACAATATGGCATCAAAATTGCGCTTGTAATCAATGTTTTTTCGAATTACGGGGGCGAAAGGGGGCGTGGCCAAAATCCAAAATAAACTTGTTCAGCGTGCAACAAAAACACATTTTGTCACCAAATTTGGGTATAAAAATGTTGAAATGAAGAAAATTTTCTATACCAAACTCAAACTTTTTGAAGCGAATCCTTCCCCTGTACTTTACACTGGCGTCCCCAAATTAATGAACACATTATGATTTACTTATTTATTAAAGTGTTTCACTTTTTATAATCATACAAAAGGAAAGTCTTAGCTCTATTTTGTCTTGAATTAACTGAAGATTAGCTGATTGGTCAAATCTTCGTCGCTAGGAAAGAATATTCCGCTGTGTATATCGTCAAGGGGACGCCGCAACATGCGGAAGTTAACCTCATTTGGGTTTAAGGTGTTGCTGGAAATTTTCTGCAAAGAGAGTTTAAAATAAATAAATAAAATAACAGAACGGGACGGAGAGTTTCGTATTACTCACCTGAAAACGATTCGAGATCAACCAGAGCTCCTCCTGACCTTCGGGATTGTGAATAACCTTCATGCCACTGACAAACTGTAATTCATTGGATCTCGCGGGCAAATTGCCAAAGTTATGCGGCGTGTAGGGAGTATTGACATTCCAGGCGAACAGCTTGACAGGATTCAAGGTGACACAGTAGAGATTGGAGCGACTGTCCATGGCCGAGGCAGCGCATTCACTCCTGCGCCTGCCCAGCAGCTTGAAGTGACCCGACTGTGAATTGCCGCCATTCTCCCAATTCTCACGCCTATTTAGCACACTGAGGGGCACCGTATACTCACTGATGCTGGCCATGGGATGGAAATATAGATTGCGCTTATCGTTGGTGAGAGCAAAGATGCCATCCATTAGCTCAAAGCTCTCGCCGGCGAGTGTATGGTATCCGTAGTCGGGATCGGGATACATGAATCGATGCTCGACGCGCCACGCAGCATTCGCATGGTGATCATAGACAACTATGGCGTGATGCGTGACATCGGCCACATAGATCATGGTGCGTGCACAATTGCCCCGCGGCGGAGGATCCTGCACCACCACACTGGGAGTTATAAAGAGAGACGCGGCCGCCGTGTAGGTCTCATTGGGAAAGCGATAACGATGCAGCAGACGATCAGAGTTTAGATCGAAGAGCAACAACTGTGGTGCGCAGGGCTGGGTGCCAGCAAAGTTGCCAGAATCCATGACCCACATTTGATTGCACTCAGTAATCTGAAAGTGTATCATGCTGAGCAAAAGACAACAGGACATCAGATACTACTTATTGATACTTACTGCCACACGGAATACGGAGGTGATCTTGTCACAGTCGTCGCCGTTGTTGTTGTGCCATTCGATGCTTGGGTATGGCTGCAGCAGTGGTCCATTATTGCCCTGCTCCTCGCTGACAGTGGCCAGAGTGTAGGGTATGCCGCTGACGAAGCGAGGAATTGTTGTGAACAAACGAAGCTGTCCGTTGGGCAGATAATATGGCTGCACATCAATGGGAGTTCCGTTTTCGGGCACCAAATTACCCGAAGCACGCTGACGATCCCGGGGCGTTGCGAAACCATATTCCAATTGTCGCCATTCTCGCTGCGTATCTACATTGCGCACAGGAGGACGTCCACTTCCACCAGGCAGACGATTGCCCGAGGGCGGTGGATAGACGCCACTGTAGCCGGCCACAGCCAGAGTTGCCCCCAACACGCACAGCAGCTGCAGCAGCATTTTCAGTATCATCTCTCGACGACGGCTACTCAAATGGAATTGATGCTGCTTTCAACAAACACGCTTGAATTATTGTCAAAATTGTTATTTAATTTTTTTTGGGAACTGATAACTTAAAGGCTACGAAGGGGCCTTGTCTAGCGATAATGCACGACACTGAAATGGAGCTTTATTTGTATTTAGTCAGTTGTATTAACTTTTAGCTGGTCTCGAGTTCACAAACTGCGATGAGGGGACGTTCTTGTGGGCACGTTTGCGACACTTTGGCTGCCAATTAACAACTAAAACTGGCTCGGAAGCTACACAAATCCAAAACCGATACGAAATCAGGTTCAGCTTCTGCTTCTGCTTCTGCTTCTGCCACGCCAGGCCAGGCAGCATCTGCCTATAATGACAACAGCTTGCGATGTTTTTCCCGCAATCGTTTTCTCTTATGCTCCCTCTCTTTCTCACTCACTCTGGCTCGTTCTTGGCCAGGGCTAATGATATGGCTAAGTTGTCAATAAGCACTGACTGTGTGTCTGGAGATTTTTTTTCCGTTTTTTCTGTTTTTGGGTGGAGAGTCATTTTTATTTTTACGTATGCGTGCTAATAATTGAATATTTTACTTATTATTTGCATTGGCATTCGAACAGTGGGGCGGGTTTTTGTGACATACGTAGTAGCTAAGATGGGAGAGGAGGAGTTGCCGACTAATAATGCAAATAATTTGGGGAACGCTGTTTAATTTTCGGCACATTTGTCATATGGGTTTTGCCTCATTAATTATTTTTATTGAGTTCTAAATTAATATCGGTATTTTTTATCTATCCATTCTCTTGCAGCAAAAAGATCAGCTGGAGCGCTTGAAGAACGATCAGATCCATCAGGCTGAGTTTCATCATCAGCAGATCAAGGAGCACGAAGAGGCCATTCAGCGTCACAAGCAGTTCCTCGACAACCTGCACAAGTGAAGAGCCGAGGGAAATGCTTTGAAATCTACAAATTGATTGAAACAAAACTTAACTCACTTTTATAACAATTATTATGAAACATTTCATTACAATGGCATTTCTGTAACCTACACTAATATTTTCTATTGTTCTTAAACAACAACAATATGCAACATCATGCGAATTGTTCGATGCTTCTTAAATAAAGATTGTTGTTTTTTTTTAAATTTTTGTTTTTGCATAAAACTGGAAATGGGTAGGAGTGTGTTGGCGCTTAATGCCATAATTTGTATGCTGGGGTCGTCAACCGGTTCTCCATATATAAAGATCGGTGAGAAGAGTAAAAAGTATTTAAAAGTATTTCGTATTGCTTTCATATGCAAAGGTGGTGCCTCAGGCATTGCGAATAAGCGAGGTTCGAGAGAGAGTAGAAATTTCTTATTTCTATTAACGGTATTTCTAAGTTAAGACAAAGAGCTCACTAACATTATCTTAACGATTGTCTCGGGGTGAAGCGCATTTAAAACACGTTTCGTTTTTGTTTACAATATCAATTACAGTCCACACGCCCGTACGACACATAAATACACAAATCGTCATATATTAAGCCTTATGAGTATTTATAAGCATCATTCATTTAACTTTGTGTTGTTATTGGGCGCGAGGAGTGTAAACAATTATTAAATGTTGTTGGCAAATGAATCGAGTAAATTCCTTGAATGAGGTAATCAGTTAAAAAGATATTTACATTTTATTCCTTTGTGAAATTGCTTAAATCAATTAATGGTACCTGGAATCCATCTGCAGTTTTGCTAACTTTTAACAATTTCCTGCACTGTGTGTTTTTTCAGTTAAATACAGTTCTCTTTTGATTCTCAAAATTTGGCAGCACTGCTCCTGAGCAGATAACATTTAAATCTCATCCAAAAAGTATGCAATACTTTTTTCTCCCTACAGCACACTCGCGTGCCAAACTAAAGTGTCGGTGCGATCTGCTTTGTGGTACGTTAAGAGCAATGCCTTAGTGTATTTTAATACTTGTATACTTCTCGATTACTGCGAATGGTCAAAAAAGGGTATGCTAACTTATGTGCAAATCTATGTATGTCGCATACAGGCATAAGGAGGTCTGAAAGACCTTACAAAGCACACTTATTCTTGCTCAGGATTACTAGCCAAGTTGAGCGAGTCATGTTCGTGTGTTTGTAACGGTTTTTTTCAAAAAGTCGTGCGAGGGGTATTTACCTGTCGGGCATGCCCGACTGTAGTTTTCATTACTTGTTTTGATTAACCTCTCAAAACGTTTATTTATTTTGAACGTTAGCTTAAAATGGCAAACTTATTATACAAAATTCTAAAACTCACTGTAGACTTGGCTCATTGGTAAGTTGACACTTAAAGTCTGCACAGCACAGCACACACACAAACACCCATCCACAAGTGCTAATCGAAGAATTGCAATGCAGGAAACATGTAATTAAAAATGGACTAAAAATGGCCTTAATGAGGAACAGCTGGGAAATGAAGCTAGAGCAATTGCAATTGGTATACTAAATAAAAGTGATTTAAAGAATATATACCCTATATTTCTACCTCAATCTCTCTTCATCTTAGGAACGCGGTCAGCTGGAGACTCGCGCCCAGAACTTAATGCAGAAGCAGCGTTGCGCTGAGTCAATGTTAACTGACTTGACGCGTAGCATCAAGCAAATTGAGTTCGATTTTCCAGAGCTAAAGACGCCTACGACGAAAGACGAAAAAAAGGTAGAGGCTACTAAGACGACTAAAACGCGAGAGTAAAACAAAACCCACGGACTATGGGATTTTTTCTACGCGTTATCAGTGACAGCAACAAACGAAACCCCGCGCGGTGCTTCACCGTAAGTTAAGATTGAACCGAAAGTTAGCTATATAAACTGCGCCCTCCCTCAAGTTGTTTCAGTCAAATTGCAAAATACTCCAGAACAACATCATCATGCGGTTTCTTATTCTGTGTAGCTACCTGTTGGCCATATGTGTCGCACTGGGAGGCATTGCTGGTGTCCTGGGTAGTCCATCGCGTGATAGCGGCGGCAACAGTTGGAGAGGATCTGGATCTGGATCATCTGGAGGAAGTCCAAAGTCACGTCCATTCTACTACGATGCGCCCATCCGACGGCCCGGTCAACCCCAAACCATGTACGCCTAGAGCTCAAGGGCTCATACCCGTTTCGATCAAATTTGTAATTTTAAACCTAGAAATAAAGAAGTAATTCTTCGAATTCTTTCGGGACTGTTTCTACCATCAAGTTGGCTTTGCATTGGCTTTGAAATTTTTGCCAAACCATTTTTGGTGTTAAAAATCTATTTCATTTATTTCTTTGCCTACAATTTAAAAATTCTAAGTGATGCAAACAATTCTAAATATGAACCTAGTCGGAGCGCCATGTCTCAACTTGTTGCGACCCCAGCAAGTTGTCTGTCAACAAGTGATTAAGTACGCTTCTTTCTTTAGTTCCTAAGTCATTTTCTTATCTTTTACGCTAATTACGTAGATTTTGCGAAAAATACATCAGGGCAAAAGACAATGTGACCTTCTTAAAAACGGTTTGTTTGCCAAACTCTTTTGGGATTCCTTATTTCATAGCTAATAATAATCATCGCCTGCCACATAGCAACGGGAAAACCTTAAGGAGTTGCGTAAAAAGATAATCAAGGAGCGCACCCTGATAAAGCAGAAGATGAACGAACTGGACGAGCAGATCAAGACAATCAAGAAGAAGAACACTGAGCGCAAAAAGAAATCGCCTGACAGTTATTCCTAATGTGGAAAATGTATGAGCATAAAAGTTATTGCCTTAATTTTTTCATTTGTCATTTTTTATTGGAAATCAAAAATTATTGTTAAAAATATAAAAATAAATTCGAATTTGAATACAAAATTTCTTTAAAGCTATTTTATTGACCATTATGGATGTTTTCCGGAATGCAACCAAATTATTAAGGCCCTATAGAATCGTGAGTGCGGAGTGTCCCAAGTGAGTTAAAGTACCTGCTGTCTCTGTTCGCTGTTTCAAGTCATTTATTAGGTTTTTCGGGCGAAAAAACTTCAATAACAAAAGCCGAGGTTTTGTAATGAACAACTTGCAATTGGTTGGTAATCTGTGAGCTTTGTATAGCTCCCGCTATTATTGTATTCTTCTGCCACTTCTCATCCACAATAGCGTTACAAGCAACTCACTTTCTTAAAGAGAAGAGCGGTAGATGAACGTGAGATGATAGATACGAAAATCGAGCAACTGCATCAGAGAATTACAAAAATTAAGAAGCGAATGAAGAGAATTTCAAGGGATGCCAGTGAACGTGTATCCCATAAACGGAACGATAAAAAGAGACCAAATAAAAGTCGCTGAAAACCGATTCATGTTAAGCTCAAATTAAACCAATAATACTAATAGATTTCTGTAAGTTTTTCGCGGGGGATTTTTTGGTTAGACTACATCAATGTAATGAAATACATTCTATGAATTTCACACGCCCTAAAAGTATGCTAGGCTTTTTTACGAATGCAAAGTGCCTGGCGCTTGCTATTCTCATTGTTGCCAAAGAACTGAGAGGGCACTACTTGGGCATTCCATAAAACAATATCTGATACACTTTGAAAAATACTTCACTTAAATTTTAGTTCTTGCATCAGTTTTTTTTTAAATTTCTGTCATATCGTGCAGATGCATAGCCTCTAAACAAATGACGAACTATATTCAACAAATTCTTAGGCACACTAAAAATTTAGTCCATAGGTTCCGCTCTATATTGATTGCCATAACTATATATAATAATGTTCTTTACACCCTCAGTCAATATTTAATAAAAAGCAGTTTTAGAGCAGCCAATATGATAAGCAGCTGTGCAGATCTCAAGCTGGAAGAGCTGCGCTTGGTAATAAAAGCCAACCGTATCATTTGATTTTAAATATTTTAACTCACAGGCACGTTATCGGCTGACATTACAGAATAAGGCATTGTTGAAGAACCAGCGTGGGGCCGAGTCCCTGCTGGTCCGGCTTAATCGTATTATCACTCACAACCAGCTTATCAATGACAAGATTCAAAAGCAAAATATGCAAGTCAAGCTGCCACTTGCTATGAAAAAGGATTCGATATTGGGGCAAAGAAGAATGCAGAATTGACATCAAATCATACACACATGGAATGGAAAGCCAAGGCAGGATAATTCTAAAGAGTAAAAGAGGAAGATAGAGATCCTTAATGCATTAACTTCTTGGCACTCTGCATCTGTTGCAAATGTTTTTCGTTCTACTTTATATGCATTCAACTGATTTATAGTAGGGCGAAAGGCTCAACAGTTGTAGAGTATCAGGAAGATTAAAGCGATTTGCTCTCTTATTCAATATAATTCAAAACTTAGGTTATTTGATAAGCGTATTGCATACCTTCATAAAAGCTTTTCCATTTATAAAAGATCAACTTATCGGGTCTGAAGTTTGAAATTGCATAGAAACATGTATTTAAAAAAAATATAATTGCGGCTGCTTATAGAAAAAAGGGCATAATACAAGAGCGGCTAAATAATTTGCCATTGTAAATTTTCGCAGTCATTAATAAAATCTTGGAAAACTGTAAAACATGAACAAAAAACACAAAAATCAAAGTAAATTAACCAATAAAATATCATCAAAATTTTTCTTTTTAATCGAAATAGTATTCATGTATAAATTTTTGGCAATGAATTTTAAATAATAAAGAACAAGTAAGAAAGCTACAGTCGAGTGTGCATCATATATTTGCGGAACAAAAAAAAACGGCTACAATCATATTTTGACCGTAAAAGGCTATGGACTTATAATATTTATGCAAAGTCAAAATATAAAATAAAAAAAAAAAAAAACATTTTTGCACACATTTAATTTTTGATGCGGGCGGGACTCGAACCCGTAAATGCATAATAGTACTGTTCGTTTTGCAGTCCACAACTTAACCCATTTCACCACCGTACACGCACACACGATTCGGCACAATCGACAGCGCTGCTTACAGCTATGGAAAACGTTAAGCTGAATAACTTCTGTGTTTATTATCCGATTGTTACCAAATTTTCGATCATCTGGCTAGCTATAGTTATCATGTAAACCGAAAATGAACAATATGGCATCGAAATTGCGCTTATAATCAATGTTCGATTTACGGGGGCGGAAGGGGGCGCGGGCAAAATCCAAAATAAACTTGATCAGCGTGCAATAATAACACATATTGTCACAAAATTTGGTAGTCCTAGCTCTTATAATAGCTGAGATCTAGATTTTCACACGGACAGACAGACGGACAGACGGACATGGCTATATCGACTCGGCTGTTGATCCTGAGCCAGAATATATATACTTCCTTCTGCCTGCTACTCTATGAGTAGCGGGTATAAAAATACAAGTTCTTTTATACTATACTTTTTTGGTAAAAAAAAAACAAAATGTAAACTACTCAGTTCTAAACTACAATATAATTATTCGAAAACAATAGGTGGTACCTGTCCTGTTCTTTAGAAAGTTTGTGGGTTTTAGCAGTTTTTTTTTTAATTGAGTGAAGGGTATTTTTCTGTCGGCCCTAGTCGATTGTAACTTTTGTTACTATGTTGTTTCGTTTCAAAGTACTAAGCTTTTCATATGCTTTCAGAACTTTGAATAATTTCTATTAAATTACATTTATATTTTTCTTCATTTTTAATTTGAAATTCTAATTTAAATAAAAAGTCATGAATGTATTGCAAATTGTTTTTGGAAGCTCCGGAAAAGTTTTGAAATTAATGGATCAAAAAACAATATACAGTCCCCAGGCCGGGTGAGTTCACAACGCCGCTTGAGGTTATAGATCAATGATATGATAACTGAAAACGTGTTTTATGGAAAAACCTATTCTAGTTTCAGAAAGAATGCGCGGGACATCGCTCAAGCCCGCGAAAGACTGTACTTCCTGAGAATTGTTGGTTTACGGGTTATTTAAATGTTCCTTCTCCGATTTGGTTTAATATTCCTTTTTTTTGACAGGAAAGGGATCAACTTGAAAAGCTTCTTGAGAAGGAATCAAAAAGGGCCAAGCAGCAAGCACTAACGGATAAACTTGATAAGCTGCAAAAGAAGATTGAAGAAGAAGAATCCAAAAATGACGGAGAAAAGAAAACAAAGAAACAAAAAAACCGGCGAGAACAGAGCAGGAAAAGAAACAAGAATAGTCCACCCAAGGAATAGTTTAAATGCTTGAGCAGAACTATCTCCAGCTTTAGTTTCAGATCGTTTTAAAATTTATATTATTTGTTGAATATGCTCCATTTTTAATTTTCGATTGCAGCCACAGATGTTATTTGGATTGTGCACATTATTTATTGCATACAAAATTATAAGAATAGCACCGAAATTATGCTAGTATCTTGTTAGACCATGGATTTTAAAAAATTACATGGTCTATTATGTTTGTCGAAATGTGCGTAACAGGCAGAAGGAGGACTCTGCGACCCAATAAAGTATATATTTTATTGCTCAGGATCACTAGCTAAGTCGATTAAGCCATGTCTGTCTGTCCGTCTGTATGAACGCTTATATCTCAGAAACTAAAAAAAACTAGAGCCACCAAATTTGGTGACAACACTCATGTGCGTCATACGCTGTAAAATTCCTATTAAAATTTGGGCCACGCCTACTTCCGCCCCCGCAAATCGAAAAACCGTATTGCAAGCGCTTATATCTCAGAAACTAAAAAAGCTAGAGCCACCAAATTTGGTGACAACACTCATGTGCGTCATACGCTGTAAATTTGTTATTAAAATTTGGGCCACGCCTACTTCCGCCCCCGCAAATCGAAAAACCGTATTGCAAGCGCAATAATAAAGCTACAGTATTCAGTTTTGATGTGTGTAATATCTATCACCAACTAAATGATCGCTAAAAGTTTGGTTCCGATCGGATAATGAATATAAAAGTTATTCAACGTTTCATATAGATTTGCACAGCGCTTACTGCAAGCAATGAGTCTAACTGAAAATTATATGTGTTGTTTATTATTTTTCTTTGAAAAACACGTTTACCAATAACAGTTTACTCAATCTTATTTTTTTTCATAATTTTAAAAAATCCATAGTCTTATACAGTCAACACTTGACTGTAGCCGTTCTTACTTGTTTTATTTCGATTTATGTTAGCAAAACTGGCGTGGTCAATTTTTAAAAAATTCTTGTTCAATTTGTAATATTTAGACATATATTTTTACCAAATTTGGTGGCCCTAGCTTTTATAGTTTTTGAGATCTGTGTGTTCATACTGACGGGCATGGCTAATCTAAAAGTTTTATTTTACTAATTAAGTAATGAAGTGTTTAAAATCGACATGCCTCATCCTGCCAATAACAAACGTCTTTGCGAGTCACCCCTCTTAGCCAATGGAAAGCGGATATAATGAAATTTAATTCAATATACATAGTAACCTTTTTAAAAATAAATAAAAACTTTCACTTAACAGAAACATATTTGACTTTTTAAAATATTTTAAGGTAAAATTCTAAACATACCCTAAAATTCTTGACTTTTTTTAGGGCCGTCATGTTTGCCGCACAATATCGATGTGCCTTCAATTTGCTGAAAGCCCATGGGCTTAGGCCTCCTTCATGCGTCCGGTAAGTAATGGATACTATATCTATAATGATCTTTCAGTTTGGTTTCCCCCAAACAGGCAACGAAGCAACTTTATAAAAGAAAGGGGAAAAGCCCAGGAAAACGTGTACTTTCTCAAAATTGTTGGTATTCTTAGTTGGATTGGACTTGATTTTATATCTTCTTAATCTATTCTCTCGATTTCCTTAAAGCAACATGAGCAGCTGGCATCCTTACTGAACAAAAAAAGAATTCAACGCAAAAAATTGTCACGGAAAATCAATGAATTGGATAAGGAAATGGTTGAGATCAAAAAGGCATTAGTTGACAATACCATAACATGAGAGAAACTGACACAAGTTATCCAAGGAACTTTCGAAAGACAGCATTGAATTCTCCATTTTACTCAGTAAACCATGAGAATATGGCTGACATGTCGAGAACATAATAAATTAAAGTATAAATTAAATCAAACATTTTGTTCTTTTTATTTAAAGTAAAAAAAAAATTAAACTTAAATTAATAAATTCAAATTTTTGATTTTTTAAAATTTTCCTTTTTTTTTTAAAGTTTCTATCATATTTTTACCTCTGACATTGATTATGGAATACACGTTCGGTCTCCGATTCAGAAATGTCGCAAAATATTTGCAGCCCAGGCAAATCTTTTACCGTCAAGCTCAGAAGTTCGTAACCCCAGAGGAAATAATCCAATATTAAAAGAAATACATTTTTCAGGTTAAATTCGGGCAGACTATTTGAAAGAAATAAGGCAAAACGGAGCGTGGAATTGCTGAAAAACGTGTGTACCCAAAAATATAGCTCTACTTTACATAATTTTCAAAATATATTTCTATAATCCTAAAGGAGTACGAATTACTTTTGGGCCAAGTGCGAACCAAAATTAAGGAGCAAAGGGAAATCAAGGGGAAGATCAAGAATTTACTTTCCGAAATTGAAAATTTGAAAATCATTATTGAGAAAATGGAAACAAAGAAGCCCCAAGAGTCTCAAGTCGATTAATGACTTATGGAAATCCATTCTATTACTCTAAACTAAGTAGGCACCCCATAGGCTTGTCACAAAAACTTGTGTGTAAACAGGGAGCGGAACAAGGTTCCTGTACAAAATTTCAAATGCAGAAACGATTCTAAATTAAGAAGTTTTTTATATAGAAATTCACAGTTTTTGTGTCATTAACATACATTTACATATATACATACATATTTCTAAATCAACTTCTTATAATCGAGTTGTTCTTTAAACAAGTATGCGAAAAATGAATGCCGTATTCAGGCCACTTTTCGATAGGATATTGGCGGGTCGCCGATATCATACAGATCTGGAAAAGATTTTCTTTCTGAAAATGGTATGCAGTGGGGTAGAGATTTCTAATACAAAATAGATTGTCACATTATTTTTCCAGCAAAAAGATCAACTTAAGAATTTACAACTTAAGAACAACTCGAAGCAGCAGGAACACAATGAACGCGACATGGGGAATCCAATGACTGCAGCGACTGAATCTTCGGAGTCAACTTCGCAGCCGATGATCAAGTGCTCGGCCCCAACCCTACACGAAGATAGTCGGCTGAAGTGAACACGTATGTATGGAGCGATACGTCACAATGTTCTCCGCAAACATTTGCTCCATCTAACTTTATTTTAAATCCAAAATTCCAGGCAATGTGGAGCTACTGCAGACAGAGGTGTATGGTAGCCAATAATTCCTGGTGCCGAACGAGTCCCTTGGCGCAGCTGCGCCAATTAACAGACGAGGAGAAGATTCGGATCGAGGAAAAGGTTGGCGCAACATCTCTCTCTCTCTCTCTCTATCTTTCTCTTACTCTTCTTTTACTACTTTTCCTCAAACAGAATGCGGCCGTTAGGGAAAAACAAATCGATGGGCTGCTGCAGGCAAGTGTTACTTAGTTAACCCTGATCAAGTCTTGCCTCTAACTCGATCTACTTTAATCCCCTTTCAGAAGTGTCGCATGCTGTCGCTGATTGGCGAGTACATCGCTCTACAGGAGAAGTATGTGAACGTCAAGCTGCGCAACAACAAGCAGCTTCTGGAGATTGCCAAAAAATCTTGGAAGAGGAAAAGCCACATTAAAAAATTCTAATCAGCATTGAATATTTTGTTTTTTTCCATTATTTATTCAAAATAATTTGCATTTCTCTCATTTACAAAACGTTGCGCAAGCGAATATGAATGAAGGAAAAAAATAAATTGAATGCTGAGAAAGTAAAGTTTTGTGTCTTACTTGCATAGCATATACACTAAGGTATATCTGGGTGTATGCATGTATATATATATATATAATTCAGTTACAGTTACATGGAAAATATTATGGCATTTACACGAGCGAGAGAATACATAAGAACTATACAGAATAAATACAAATCAAATCAGCATTTCAAATTTTGATCAAAAAATTATAGATAATATAGATAATAATAATAATAGATGATGTGTATTGTATTTTCGTTAGTCGAACTCATGTCAAAAGTAAATATGGTATAAGTACATTTTAAAATACATTTGTGGTAAGTAGTTTGTGTGTGTGTGTGTGTGTGTGTGTGTGTACATTTGAGCAACTTGGAGAACAGTTACGAGTACGATTAGAACTACAACTACAATTAAGAACTAAGTAAAAACTAAAAACTTGAATGCGGGCTGTGCGTATTCACAAATCACTTGACTTGGTCAAATGGGCAGAGCCACCACACGACGGCAGACTGACGCCTCCCACTGAACTGGCTGTATGAGTGTGTGTTTGTGTGTATGTGTGTGTGTTTGCTTGTTGGTGAGGTAGGCTGCTGTGGGGGAGGCGAGAGTCCTTTTTAGCATTTAAAATAATATGGCATACTTTTGTGCGCCGCTGCAGCTGCTATCGAAACGAGCTGCCTGTCTATATGTCTGTCTGTCTATCTGTCCATCTTTCGGTCTATCTGGCTGAGTGTGTCTGTGTGAGTGCGTGTGTGGGTCTGGTTGTGCTTCTAGCTTTTAAATACTGGTCAAACAATGCCAGGAATGTTGTGAATGCTGCTCAATGTGAGTGTGGGTCACTCTCTCTCCCTTCTTCTCCCTTTTGCTCTTGGTCTGTGTGTGTGTGTGTGTGTGTGTGAGTGTTTTTTGTCTGTGTCGCATAATCAAAATCAAATTCTCTTAGCCTAAAACTTTAACTTTAGCTACACCCTAAGTGCTCTATGTGCTAAGTGCTACCAAGTTACAGCTAGAACTAAAACAACGACAATCCAAACGACGATCCGAACGAACAACGGAACACGCGACTCACAGCTGCAGCTGGAGCTGGAGCGGATGCGTGTCGTGGCGTGACGGCGACTCTAACTGGGCAGACGCTTGCTGGCCAACTCCTGCAGCTTTTGCAGCGCCAGCGTCTTGTTAATCTCCACCAGATCGCGACTATGCTTGGCCGCCTGCAATTGCACCTCGAGTATCTTCATGCGCAACATATGCTCCTTGCTCTGCATCTCCATGAACAGGCGCAGTTCGAATGAGTTGGCACCAACATTTGTAGCAGCGCCAGCGCTGGCATTGCTGCCATTCACTACTGCAGCAGCAGCAGCTGCTGCGACACCAGCAGTACCCGAGCTGGATTGATTATCGGCGGGCAACTGCGAGATACTTGTGGCCAAGGGCAGCGGCGTCTGTTGCTCCTCATTGGTCAAGCTGGTGCTGCTTGTGCGTGGACGCTTTGCCAACGGCTTATGCAGCTCATCGTCATCCTCAATGTTGTTGTTGTTTATATTGTGCTGCTGCTGCTGCTGCTGCTGTTGTTGTTGCTGCTGCTGTTGATCACGCATTGCTGCTGCCTGCGCCTGCGCCTGTGCCTGATGCTGTTGTATAGCTGCAGCTGCTGCAGCCGCTGCGCTTGGAAATTGCCCAGTGCGCAGCGCATTGAGCGCCTCCAATGTGGCGGATATGTTGTTCATGTTGAAGCTGGGCTGAAAGCCGGACATATCAGCGCCATTGGGTGTCATGAAGGCGCCACTGACGCTGTTTGCATCGAGGCCCGTCACAGCCGGACTCTCTGGTTCTCCGTGCAGTCCGTTGCGACTGTGACTGGGCGACACACTGAGGCGTTCGCCGTTCGCATGCAAATCGATGCTGTGATTGTTAAAGGTCTCATTGAAGGTCTCATTGGTCTCCTCCTCCTTGATGTCCACGTCGCAGAGTTCCTGTGGCGGCGTGCGACTGCTGCAGGGCGGAAACAATGGATGCATTAGTTGGTTATATTGACACACTTCTAGCTAGTCCGACTTACTCGTCCATTTCGTGTTCATCTGCATTGAATTTGAAGTCATCGCGATACTCGAAATCCTCCTCCAGCGCCAGCGGTATCTTGGAGTAGTCAATGCCATCGAGTGCCTCTGATTTGCAGGCCTTCTTGGCCTCCTGCATAAAGTCCCAGACCTCGAAGGTAAATGGCGATGGCTTCTTACGATCTGCCACCTCGGCACCGAATCTGGCCAGGCGATTATTATAGTCAAGTATCTCGTTGCGTGTGCAGGCTGCAAAGTAATCAAAGGAGGATTAAAGATTGGTCAGTAGAGTATTGCTTTTGATTGCTCACCCTTCATGCGTCGCCATTGCTCCTTGAGGCGATTGCAGGTGCGATCTGTGCCAAATTGATTGGAGAACTTCTGGTGTATGATCTTCCAGGCTTTGTTCTTCACAGCTGTTAGGCCGGCGTCCAGTCGCTTGTTCTCAATGATGCGCATATCCTTGCGGCACAGATCGAGCAAATATTTCTTCTCCTGATGATTCCAGTTCTGTGTGCGTTCACGTTTCTTGTACATGTTCATCGACGGGCTGTTCATGTATTGCGTCATTTCTGCTGGTGTCCCCAAATCACGAGAGTTAGTCAAAAGATGTTGAGAAGATGGTACACTTACCTGTCTTTATATCGACGCCTTCCAGCAAATTGTGATTTGTGCTTTGCCAGTTGGCGGCGATTTTCATAAAAGCCTCCAGATCGTTGGCCGTGTACTGTTTGTTCACCTGAGAAAGATTGAAAGACAGATATATATACATATATATTATGTATCGTATATTAGTTACAAATCAAATGCGCATTATAATTCCCCAAAAAATTGCCAAAACTCCCTGCTCAGAGGCTACTTGAGCATGCAAAGCTTGTGCGCGCTTGAGACTCACTTGACAAGGCATTGAACCCCGTTCTCGACTTAATAGGGCGAGGAGGGGGGAGGAGCAGCAACAGAAACAAAAGGATTCGTTTGCCGATTTGCTGCTTTCGTTTCTTGTGGCTCATTTCTCACATCAACATCGACAGCGACAGCGACTGACAGCGTCCGATATGGCGGCAATATGCGGCCACATTAATTGATTTTCAATTAGCCAACAGACACAGTGACAGACGTGGGGGCGAGGGGCGTGGCCAAAATGTTTGCAGGCCATTTTTTGTCGAAATGGGCCAAGAAATTATGAATAACAATGAGCAAAGGAGATGCATACAGCAAGTACGAGATGAATAAAAAAAGATTCATAAAATTAAGAACACACGCTCGCACACACACACACACACACGCACGCGCGCACAAAATGTCGGTAGCAGCTGGCCAAGTGGAGTGTGTGTGTGTGTGTGGGGGGGTTGGCGATCAAACGTCGCACTGACAGCCAATTATATTAAGATCGCACACACTAGAACCGCAAACCGAATACACTCACACGAATTCTTCATAATCGAACGCGTATATATAGCCAACTACTTATTGTATGTGTGTGTGTGTGTGTGTGTGTGTGTGTAAAGACTCTGCTGCTCTACCCAAAACTTTGTAGCGCTGCACCTTGGTCTGAGAGTGATTTAAACTGGCTAAGAATTGGAAATGGATTTTCTTTTATTTGAAAAAAAAAGTCAACTTAATATAATAAATATTTTTTTAATTTAATATATATAACTAAAAGATAAACAAAGCTTAAAGTCATTTTAATCTATTATAATAAAATTATAAAATAAAAATTTCAACTTAAAGATCTATAAACAGTTTAAATTTCGAAACTCAGACATCATTTTTGACCTCCTATTCAAGTTAGATAGTTTTACATAATCAAAAATCACCCAATGCTAATCAACTTCGTGCCACTGTGACCGGCGCTGGCACAAATCGTCAAACTTTAAGTACGTTTTATTGTGCTTTATTTAATTTCATTTCATTTCGATTTTTCAGTCTCCCCTTTTATACACTCCCCTCCCCCCCACCCATCCCCACGCCCTCGGCACACCCCCATAAACTGTTTGCCATGTGTTCAATATTTTTTAATGCCGTATCTGATTTACAATTTGCATGTATGAAGGAATGTTCAAATGGATGTGTATAAGTATTTAATGGGTATATACCCAAAACACATTTGGGCAAGAAACTTAGTCATTGCACGAAGGCGAATTATAATTATTATTATTATTATAATTATTATTATTATTATTATTATTATAATGATTATGATTATTTCAGCGCATTGATTAATACTCGATAATGATTGTTATTATTATGGCGCACAATATGGCCAAGTCACAGTCCCTTGCCGAATAGGATGTGAGAAACTCGAATGTATCTGAGAGATACATTTCATCAAACTGACACAAATACGAGTATGCAAAATGCCACAATTAACAGCTTGGCGCAGCACATGCAATTACGACCATGTTAATGAAAGGTGCCATAAATTGCAAGATACAATAAATAGTTTATAAAAAACTATATAGAAATAGACAGTATATACATATGTATATATAATTTGCAGTAGCGTTGCATATCAAGAGCGACTATCTGCGAGTTGTCTAATAAAATGGCACAACATTTATTACATAAAACAAGAACATAGCAAACATTAGCATAAAGTTCTTAATAGATACTTGGTTAAGTCAGCGGCGAATATATGTATAAAATTGTAAATTTTTATTTAGTAGTCAGGAAAAAGAAAGAAAACATTACTAGATCTCAGAACTCAACCTTTTCTAATTTTTCTCGGTCTTGTCAGTGACCTAACCCAACTTCAACAGGACAATTTAGCTGTGAGCTTTATTTCTTATAAATCCACCATTCACCCACACATACATATATCACACTGTACGAGTATATCTACCATATCATTTAATATTTCTGCACAATTTTTTTTCTGGCTGGCTCAACAAAAACAAATTGAAGTGCGCTAACGCAAACGTTTCTAATAAAAATAATCAGACTCCAATCAATTGTGAGCATTAAGCATTTAAATTAGACAACAACGAAACTGGTTTCTATAAAGACATATGGTTTTTTCCTTCTCTTATTGCTTTAATATTAAAACCGAAAATAATTATGGTTAGTGCGGTACGATTTGTGGAACCTACACAGACAGTGCGACATGTGTGTTAACCTTGTACCCTAAAATAAAGCACGGCATTGTGAGGCCCACAGCGAGTCGACAAGTCTGGCTCAGCGCTCCCTCTCTCTCTCTCTCTCTCTTTTTCTATCTCTCTCTCCTGCTTACTCACTATGTGTCAAGCGTAATTACAGCAAATTAACAAAGTTATTGTCTGTACCGCCTTTCCTACTCATACTTTTCCTCCCCCTCCTCGCCCCTCGCTAGTACAGTGAACTATTTTGGACAAAGAAGTTAAAGCCACGTTACAGTTCAGGCTGGCAACTTTATAGGGTCTATATAAGTACAGCTACATGTGCAGGCAGGGCACATATACATATGTATATGTCTGTCTATGTGTGTGTGTGTGCGTATTTATTTAGGCATTATAAGTTCGTCTTCGGAATCGTTAAACTTTGGAGTACTTGAAATGATTTTACAGATTCTATTTTTGGTATACCCTGTAAACGGTAAGTGTCTATGATAGACTCCAGTTGAGTTAGGCAACGCATAAAGGAGAAGTAGGGGTTGCCTTTAGCATGAGGTACTAAGCAATAAGGGCTAAAAATGCAAACGATTTTTATCGGATTCTTTTCATATCTTTTCGATAATCATTTCTCAGAGAACTTAACTAGCATTACAGGGCAACTTTTAGTTGAGCACACAGTCTCCTTTCCATCCTCTCAAGCCCTTATGCTGCGTTTCGTGCGCTTCAGCATAAATTCATGTTTTATTATAATTACACAAAAAAAGAAATACTAAAAAAAATAAAATAAAACTGAAATGTCATCGAACGTTCAAGTGGGGCCCCAAACCCGGCGAAGAGCAAACCGAAGCATCTAAATCCCCAATTCAAGACGGAGGAAAAGAGAAGAGAGAGGAATTTCGTTTGGGATTGGTACTCTTGCCGGATAAACTCAAGTGGCCGAGCGCCTTGATTTGTACAGTGTTTATTGTTCTAACGTCGCAGTGTATTCAGTGTAATCCCCCATAGACGCAACCCAATTCCGATTCCCTTACCCAATTGCCTTGTCGTTCTGGCTTAAGTGGAATACCCTTTTCCCTGCTCCCAGCTCGAGTAGTACTCATATGCAGTTCGCCTCTAGCTTCTTTTTTTAGTTGTATTCATCTATTCGAAACACAACGCAAACAATTTTGTTATAATTTGGACGACGTCGTCGCCGTCGTCGTCGTCGTCGCAGCTGACGGAAATTGACTCATGGCTGGCGAATTATGCTCCAGGTGTGCATGACACTGGCGCTGCGGCTGCCAACAACAAATTTATTAGAAATTGCTGCACACACACGCACACGCACACACACAGACACCAACTACACACACAAACGACTTATGCAAACAAATAAACTAATTTCATGACGCACACGCGCGCGCGCGCCTGCGCAGTTGGCTCCACCTCCCCCCTCCCCTTGTGCCGCTGTGCGCTCAACGTCGTCGTGTGCTACTTACAATTGTAACTAGCTAAAAAAAAAAAACTAAGATTTTTTATATGTATAGTCTTTTTAACGTGCCTTTGTTTACTTCCCTGCTCAAACCTGGCCTACACCCAAAAAAAAAGCAGCTGGAAAAAGCGTCGCGCGCACGAGTTCAGTGACATTTTTTCTATTTTATTTTTAAATGCCCTGCAGAAAGCGTATAAGCCACTTTTATAGACAGTATGTAACACCAAAGGCATGGAGAGGAGTATACATGGTTAGTTTGAGGTTGTTGTGAGCTAAGAAGCTTCTCACAGAAAGAATCCAAACAAAGAATGTTAAGTTTACTAAAAGGAATATCGATTGTATAGAAATCTATATTATATATATTTTTTATAAAATTTCGTTTAAAAAATATCAATATCTTTAGAAAATTATACATAAATGAATATATATCTATGTGTGTTTATAATCTATCAGATGAACTTGCTTACACAATTTCATAATACTGGGAAAAATTTAACCAAAATATTTCCAATACATTAATATATTTATCAAAAACTTTACCAAAATTATAAATAAAATTTTAAGTTTTGAATACTGTTCAAATACCAAAATAAATTCAAATCTTCATTAATTTTCATAGTCATACAAAACTTAACAAACTCTCCAAAGATGCCCTACCAAAGCGTATTCGCGCCTCGTCAATACCCTAGCAAATATTTGCATAAAATGTTTTCATCTTGTTGTTCTTGTTGTTGTCTGTGACAATTGCTGAGCCATCGACGCTATATACATATACATGCATATGTATTTAAGTCGAACTGCGCATGCGTAGGTACAACTTACTAAATTATTGGGTTGTGTTTCATTAGTCAGCCCACAAGGCTCTACGTCTTGGTCTCCGTCTCGGATACGGATTCGGGTTTGGGTTTGGGGTTGGGGTTGGGGCTCGAGCACAGCTGGCCGCAGCAACAGCACAAAACGTTGAGTGTTGGCCAAGTGTGCCCATACTTTTCGAACTGACTGTTGTTGTGTCTGACTGTTTGTCTGTCTGTCTGTCTGTCTGTTTGCGGTGTCTCTGTGACAGCTGCAGAGATATCGGCAAGCCAAATGGATTACCTATGCTTCTACTCGCGACACAATACTCATACTCTCGGTACGACCCAAAAGATCGAAAGACTGTAGCGCTCATGACTATTGCGAGGCCAAAGAGGAGCCAAACGACCCGACCGACTATCTCCATCTCAATCGGCCTGAAAACAAATGGAGCAGCTCGCATTTGAATAGTCATTATGTGGTTAAGACTCGCACTCGCACTCGCATTCGTATACTCGTATTCGTCTTCGTATTCATTCGTAGTCATATCTGTAGACTCATTGTACTTATGCGTACTGCGACTTTCTTTGCCCGACACGACGACACACACCCTAAACATGGCTGACAAGTTCATTACACCGCGCCACACACACACACACACACACACACCCACATTGGGTTGCTCTCCACATATATGGTTAATGTCGATTGTTATTGTTTTACGAGCTAGGGAGCAGGGGGTGGGAAAGTGGGAAAGTGGGCAGATCCAACGTCCCAATGGGCATGTGATGCGACCAAATGCTTGCTATAAAGACATAACTAATTGGAAATCCATCTGCAATTGATTTGTCTCGCTCTATTCACATTGTAATGATCTAATAAGTCAATCGAGTGTAACTGTAAAGTCAGCTTAGTTGTCTATTTGTAGTTAATAAAGATACATAAAACTTGGGTAGTTTTTAGCGTTAGCTGGAAGCATTTCGAAATAGATCCCAAGAACTAAAGCTTCGAGAGGGGTCAAATTTGATATATCGATTTCTATTTGGCTAATGCTACTTGGGATGTATATAAATATCGAATATTCCTTCAAGTCTTTTTGAAATATGTATAAATATGCTTGGTGAATTTGTAAATATTTCAAATAAGTCGCAAAAGCTCATTTAATTTATAGTTTAAAGCGAAAACAAGTTGAAAGATATCTAAAAGTTACGCTTTATGTGCATTTCTAAATAGATGTCAGCAACTATAGGGGCTAGAGTCATCAAATTTTGGATATAGATGACTATTTGGTTTATACCTGGTATAACTTAAAATTTGCAATATTCCTTGTAGTTTTTTAAATTAAATTTTAATATTCAAAATATATTTTTAAAATCGGAAACAGTTTTAATAGCTACAAACGGAAAATACTTTAAGTGTTTATATATACATAGATCTTTGGTATTATAAAAACTAGGCTTATGAAATTTTTATATAGCTTCCTATATACCATATGTAGCTAAGCAGCCTTTCACATTTCAAATATCTTCACTAATTTTTCAGAAATTTACCATGAAATGAAATACAAATTATTTCAAGCTCACAAAGCGTTCCCCGAAGCGTGTGTTAACCGTTATTAAGATTTTGCCTTCTGTTTTCAAGCAGATTTCCATTTCTATATCATAGTTGTTGTTGTTTTTGGTTTTTCTTCCTTTTTCCTCTCACTCACTCATTCATTTTAGTCATTTAGTTTTGGAAAGTTCGTTTTAGCCCAAGTGGCAAGCGCATTGTCTGCTTCACCCACACGCAGCATAATTCATTTCAGTTAAGTCTGCCCTGCTACCCCTTCCCCACTCTACTCCCCCCACCCGCCACCACACTCCCTGCTACGTCGCGTCGTCGCTTTGGGCCAACTCTGCAGCAATTGCCACCAATTGCCGAACACATTTCGTAGCTGCCACTTTTGAATTTCTATACAAAAGTTTCTTTAATTGTTTATAACTTGAGTGTGTGCGAGTGTGTGTGTGTGTGTGTGTGTGTGCGTTAAGTTGAGATATTTTTTGATGTGGGTTCACATTTCTTTAAGCATTTCACTTGGTAGACATCGAGTTGTTGTTGTTGCTCGACAATTCTAAGCATTGAAAATTTCGTTAGTCATTTTTTCCGAAATTCATTTGTATATCGAAACTTATTGTTGTTACTTGAGATAGATCTCGTTAAGTGTGTGTGTGTGAGTGTGTCTGCTGTGTGTATTTAATTTCTTTCTCTACTTGACAGTGTGTGCAGCATTTTATAATCGCATCAAGTCATGATTACGCTATGCTTCTACTTAGTGTGTCTGCCTCTCTGCTCTCTCTCTCTCTCTCTCTGTCTGTGTGTGTGTGTGTGTGTGTGTGTGTGTGTGTGTGTGTGTGTGTGTGTGTGTGGAGCACTTGAAGGCGTTCGTATAATTTGTGGTTCCACTTGGACTTAAGAAACTGAAAACTGAAACGCTTCAAAACGACCAAAAACTTCTTACAAATAGAAAAGAAAGAAAGAAAGCCTCAAATTCGATGCTCTCTCGCTCCTCCTCCTCCCCCTCCTCTCTCCATTCTTGCCATGTGGTTACAGATTTAAGTTATTTTTGAAGTTTTTTTTTGCCATTAATTGTTCCCTGCGCCGAATCTAAGATTGATTGAATGGGCTCAACGAACCTTAGAGAGCTGAAAGCGGCTCCATGTAAATTATCATTACGCAAAGAATGCAATCATTAAACGCGATCGGGCAGGCAGCCAACCAGTACCCCGATACTTGCTTACCATATTTACCCATTTGAATTGGCCAGCCAATACAGCTTGAGATACATTGAGGCGAGGCCACGCCCAGTGGCTGTGGTCGAGTCAAGTATCGCAATGCGCAATAATAATTACAAATGATCAGATGTCAATTTTATTCGTGGCAATATTTGCTTAGCTCCCGCACGGCTCTACATCAGCTACAGGCTACCCTCTTTCCCCTTTAAACAAATGAAATTTATTGTTAACGGTTAGTGACCCGAATTACACGTATCGCTTATTTATATCTATCTACACACGCACACACAGACACACACAGAGAGAGAAAGAGACTTCGATCAAGTCGATCGACGCTGTGTGGCATGTATCTTTTAAGTAGTCTCTACTCAACTCAACTCGCCTCGTAACGAGACTGACTGAGTGACTGTCTGTCCCGCTGTCAGTTCCACAGTTTGCCCCACTGACTGTCCCACTGTCCATGTGGCTGCTTAGCTTTAAGCGTTTTAATTGCGCCAAACGCCGCCTACAAAGCGAAGACGCAGCTCAGCTCAGCCACAGATAATGTATCTTTGTATCTGATCTTAATGTGCGCACAGTACGCTCAGGTCTTGCATGTGTGTCTCTGTATGCGTGTACGTATGTGTGCGTGTGTGTGCGTGTGTGTGTGTGTGTATGTGTGAATAGATCGAACAACTCCAATTAGTAAGCGCTGCAAAGCCGAACTCGAACTTTTGCTTGAATCCTAGCTTGTCAGCTAGGAGCAGAGGAAATTGGAAAATTTCATAAGAAAATCGAGAGATATTAACTTGAATTAAACATATATGGCATTGGAGAGCTGTCATACTTATAATAGCAGGGATCTTATGATAAAGAGGTAGTCCTTCTAATAATACAAAAAGAATCAACAGAAACAATTCCAAGAATTTTTAAAGCCTGCCTTGAGTAGAAAAATTTTGAAAATAAAATAAAACTTAAGTTAAAATAAATATCTTCAAATTTTCCATTAATTTTGTAGTTTTGTGTATACATTTCTTTCTTTCCGATAAACTGTTGCTATCTCGCTCTTTAGTCGATTTCTTGAGTTATGCAATGCATTAATTGAAATGCAAGTTGGATTGTTCTGTTTCGCTTCAAACGAAATGTAGCCACGCACTGCGCTGCCTGAGCCTGTCTACACACACACAGATACACACACAAACACACACACATTAACACAACAAGTATCTGTATCTTTTTGTGCTCACATTGTTTAGCCCTGTGACCAGCAGCAATTGTTGATTTTGTTGTTGATTTTCTCTACGTCTTTTTATGACTTTGCACGTACGCACGCATAGTGCGTCTCCCTCTACGCTTCTCTCTCTCTCTCTTTCTGTCATTCTCTCTTTCTACTCTTTTCGCTTCTTTTGCCATTCAAATCAGTATTGGAAAATGGACAGCAGTTAGACACATATATCCATTTGTATTCCCAATGCGCATTTCCCATGCAGCCTCACACATTGCAGCTGCTGCTGCTGTTAATCTGCTCAACGCAACCAATGTATTTCACAGATACAATATCTATAGCTGTGCCAAGTATCTACACGATCGTCGTCATGTGGATCTTTTGCAATCGCAAATTAAATGTTGATTTAGGCGTGTTTTTTATGGCTTATCAGCGGCGGCGGCTAAAAGCCAAAAAGAAATTAAATTAAATGCGCGCCTTCTCAAATGGCATAAAATACAAATTGTTTAATTATGACCAACAACAACAACAACAACAACCACAACGACACAAGCAAAGCAGACAAAACAAATGTGTTAACTAATTCTAGGCAATTGCCCCGCACACACGCTGATAAAGCCAAAGAAACGCGCCCCTTTCGGGCAATGTGACGCCTTTTGCTTTTGTTTAATATTTATCATCATTTATTCTTCTACGATATACCCTTTCCGGGCACTTGCAGTGCGCAGCTCGTTCTGCTTGGTTACCGCAGTAAATCGATTCAAGGGTGACATAATGCGTATTTACATGCTAAGGTGCAAATCGCGATGATAATAATAAACGCAAATTATCAATTTTTAGAGGTGGTAGGCGTGGCAAAAACAATTTAAAATAAGGTCGTTCAGCGTATGTTACAGCAACCTTCATGTCAAATTCGGTGTCATTAGCTTTTTTAATAGCTAAGACCTGCGTGTTCATTTAGACAGACGGAAGAATATGGGTCAATCGACTAGGCCAGTGATACTGAATAAGAATATATATATACTTTGTGGTGTCTGCTACGCCTTCTTATGCCTCTTACATATATTTGATCAAAGCTATTAGACCCTTTTAGAACATTTTCATCAATTCTGATTGATAAGGGAGTATACAAAAATCGTCTTTAATTTAAAAAATATTTTATAGAACTTTGATTAATTCTAGGCAAATTATATTATTTTCACTTTTTGTTAAACCTATTTTAAAAGATTTTCCCCTTAGTTTATAGTTCCTAGACTTTGCTAACTGTTTCTTACAAACAATACTTCGACTTATTTTAGATCGATATTTCCAAGTTTTTTTTTTCGTATTTCAAGACACTTAAGATCAGAGCACAGGCAACCCAAAAACCTTTTCCTACACTTTCAAAGAGCAACCACGCTACGGTCTATGCAGATATCGCGTAGAATTGCATTTAAGTATGAACAAGGTTTAAATTTTAATTAACCACAGACTTCTAGGTATCGGTTAACTTGTTAAATAAATTTACACAAGTTTCAGTACCTTCTTCTACGTTTTTCTGCTGTCAAACAACAACAACAACAGCCAAATCGAATCGAATTGAAGGTGTGTGCGACAAGGTGTAGTCATATCTAGGAATCGTAGATACGTTATACAATAATTATGCCGCTTATCGAACTAAATAAATATTAAATTGTAATTAAAGTCATGCGTGATTTTGTGTGATTTTCGGTTCGTTGTCGACAAATAAACCCCATGATATAGAAATATACCTTGCTAGGCATCCGTTGTCTGCCTAATTGTTTGTTTATCTATCGGGAAAGGTGGCCAGTCAAGTTGCGTCTAATTGATAAATAAGTCGAAAAGACTTTCCTAGCATTAGGTCAACGGAAATTTAATTGCTAATTACATCGTTTATATAGCGAGTGTCGGTCACTTCACTCGACTAAGTACTAAATAAGCAGGTGATAGATAGCCCAACGGTGTCCCCCTTAATTATGTTGTGTCAGGTGACACGTTGTCGATATAAACACGATATAAAGCACGGGTTCTACAATAATATAGATAATATAGTTTCTTTGGAATACCAATTTGATACTACTATAGATAATATAGGATAGTGGAATAATTAATATAATTTCTGTGCGATAAAAACTGAACTGTTGAGTTATATAGAATCTGTATTAGCTATATTACAGATACTACAATTTTAGAAAATCTAACTGGGGGTTTATTTTTTGAAAGTATTAGCTTTCTTTAAATAGACTCTACAGATACTATCAATAGTATAGTTAGTGCAGAGTATAAATTGAGTTAATGACTTATATACATATGTAGATGCTACAGATCGATTATAATACCTTGCATACTTGGAATATAAAAAACTTTTCATTGTAATTAAAACACAATTTTTTAACTATTATAGAAAATACAATTTACGTTCGATTATAGCTGAACATTAGAGATACTATAACATTTATAGTATATGTATGTGTAAATTCTCTTGATCCATTATAATTTTATAGGTTCCAGTAATAGAGAATTTCCTCAGCATTTTGAAAAGGATCTCTAAATTATATGTGCAATACAGTTTGTGCTCGATTATAGTTGGATATCATACTAGATGCTATAAATTTTATAGTATCTACACGCTTCAACTGCTCATTCTTTTATATATATGTATCAACTGTAGTTACTGTTCAAACTGAATTCTTTAGTAACTGTCTGTGATTTCTCACCCAGGCTGACACACGGCATTGGCGCGCTCCGTTGAGCTGGAAATTCAAATTCAGGCATCAATTTCTGATCGGCATCGCCAACAACAACAACAACAACAACAAAAGCAACGACGACAAGAACAACTGCAAATAACTTGCAACAACATGCAACAAATTGTGCGAGTTTTTTTTTTGGGACACATAGCTTGCAACATTTTTGCGGCACATTCGCGCACACCTGGAGAAACCCACAAACAGACCCAGAGAGTATCTAGAATCAGGGGGCAGCCGCTGCCGCTGCCGCTGCCACTGCCACTGCCACTGCTGCTGCTGCTGCCTGGCAACAATGCCACAAGGGGCAACAAATCCACAGATATCGAACTGACAAGCAGGCGACCAACTGGGCAAGTAGGCAACGGGGCAACTGCCAAACGGCAGCCGGCGCGCCGCCAACGCCAAAAACCTGACGTCGACTGTGCTGCCTGCGTCGGCTGCGTCTGCGCCAGCATCGACTTGGGTTTCTTTCTTTCTGTGGCTATGCGCGCGCCGCTTTGTGCCCATTTGGGATTTATTAGAGCAAACCTATCGCAGCTGTTGCGATATCATAGTGTACACCATGCCAGGACTTCTTTTACTAAATCTCGCCAGAGAATCTAGCGGAAATCCTGAGTCACATGTTACAACTTAAGAGTTTCAGCTTGAAGAATTCTTTAGTTTTCAGTTTAGCATGGAAATCTTTCAGCTCGAAGAGTTCCTTAGTTATCTGCTTAGGGTATAAAAACTCGTAAAACCTCATTTCTTATTTATCAAATTCTGTGTAGAACAAAGACTTTCTTAGTTCTTCAGTTCTAGTAGATCGCAGCTAAGAATTCTTTTATGCCTCACTGAAAATTTTCACAATTAACAAATTAGACAATTGCATAAACAATTCAATCAAAAACTTGACTTGTAAATGAAAAAGAGAAACAATTGGGAATCATAATTATAGACAAATTGTTAAACATGCCAATTGATTTGTCCATATGCATAGACAGTGTAGATAGCCTATAGATCTAATTTGAGAATAGCAACTAATGCGAAATGTATACCCTAGCTTAGATGCAGGTTTACTTGGTTGGATATAAATTAACTTTAATATTCTTTCTTCAAAAAACTCGAAGAAATACCTTGACTAACCTAAAACAACTCTGCACTTTTATAATACTTTCAATTGCATTTTTTTCATATCTTAGGTAATTAATGTTTGGGTATTATTTAGTCGAACACTTGGCATTAGATTATAGCTATATTTATGGCTGTTTTTAGGTGTCTTTCTCTCTCTCTCTCGCTCTTCCACCTTCCCGGCCATTATGCGCAAGTGTGACGCATGAATCATAGCAATTTATTTTGTTGTTGCTATTGCGCTTGTTGCTGTTGTTGTTTGTGTGCCATTTGCTCTGAAAGTCATGCGCTTAAAATTTTAATAAATTAATATTTTATTTTTCGCAGTTGCTTTTGTTGCCTTTAGTCGATACGTTGGGTGGGTGACTGATCAGGGGCAGCTCTCAATGCCTTTCGAGAATGCTAAAAATGTATATTCTCCGTCGTCGACTAAGACGCGATAATGGGAATGGTGAATGGGGAATCGAAAATGAATTTGGGGCGCATAAATTAGCAGAAGTTCTATGAAAACCGCCGTAACGCCCAAAAAAATATATTGAAAATGCATTCGCATGATAAATAGTCGGGCGCATTTGTTGCCTAATCGAAAACCCAAATCAACTGTCAAGCGCCAAATTAGTGTATGAACTGGAGAAACAACAAAATACACAGAGGCAGCACATGCATATATATCTGACTATACATCTACATAGATTGGGTGTGTGGTTTTATTAAGTCAATGCCAAATGATGCGAGCGAGAACTGAATTCAGCTTAAAAAATGCTGACGACATTTTAATCCTAAAATTGAGACTAAAGCAGCAAAGGAAACGAAATGAAGGAAAGAAAAGAGATAGAGAGACTGTTCAGATTTTTGTATGTATGTGCAGTTCTCAAGGTGGGGGAGTTGCTCTACGTAGCTGACGATCTGACGAAATGCCTAACAAACATTCATACACATACACATACCTGAGACTGAGAGGCAAAAGAGTTTCGTGAGATCGCATCGTTGAGGCGTATTAAAAATTCCCCTCCATAAAATGGTGGCATGGAGTAGGGAGGTACATCTACATATACATATACATATATATTGTATACAATACAATCAAGATTAGGTTTTAATAATTCAAAGTGCGACCCGCACGGTGGATTAGCTCGAGAAACGAGTCTAAGTAAAAACAGAAATCATGTTACTTTTTGACAAATTCGAAAGAAATTAAACACAGACAGGCAGGGGATAAAGGTGTGTGTGTGTGTGTGTGTGTGTGTGTGTGTGTGTGTGTGTGTGTGTGTGTGTGATACGAAAGGAAGTGGCAATGCGCACGCGGCTCCGTAGCGCGCTATTAAAATACAGAACACACCCAAAAATATTTTAACGACAGTCAAACAGAGACACCAAAAACAAAAAAGCAGAGAGTGTGGAATAAAAGAGACAACATAATGAGCCGCAGACCAAGAGGAAGAGAGGGAGAGATATCCAAAGACTGTTGACTAGAGAGCTGGGATACCGATGCGACTCCGATGGATGTCAACGATGACGATGATGACGACCAGAAAAGGCAAGTCGCGAGCCGCGAGCCGCGAGCCGTGGGGGTGACAGCAGAGCGCGATTTATGCTCGAAATCGTACGCGTTGATGCATAAGTTATGCCCCAGAAGTATTAAAAGTATCTTACAGATGCAACCATGGGAAACGTACTTATGAATTCAACGCTCGCTTGCCGCTTAAATTATGACATTAGTCAAATTATAAACCAGTCGAGCAGCAGCTCGAAACTATTCTGAACCAAAAATCCAAATACTCGAAAATCGGTGCACAGGCTTAAGATGAACAAGAAACTATATTGTATATTGGGTATGCTTGAAGTGAAAGTTTTGTTCGTATTAATTTAGCAAATTTCACTTCCAAATTCATGTATAATTAAGTTTTACAAAAATTTTAACATGCTAAATCTTAAAATCTTAAAATTTTAACTTTTAATTTTGCTTAACTTGAAATTCGAAATATCTTTTAAAGTATAATATGAAAGATGTTTTAAGATTAAATTCATTTATTATTATAATTTCAATTTTAAATCAGTCTAAGGACAAGAAGACATTGCATGAGAGAATCTCATGACTTTTGGCACAGTTAAGAGAGTTAGAGCTGTAGATAAAAGATACAACTAATAGAGGCAACAGAATGAGTTGTTCCTTGTGTTTCGGAACTCTTTCGTTCCCATTTCCCATACCTCTTTCACTTGTGACTTTAATAATGACATTAGTCAAATTGTAAACCAGTTTTCCAACTGGTTATGCATGATATGTTTAAAATCAAATGCGGGTTGATCTGTTCCTTTTATAATATGCTCCAGCTGTGATTTAGATTCAAGGATAACTAAGCGAACCGGTTCGAAGAGCGTTGCTGTTTCACAACAACTGTTTTAAATCGGTTCTGTAATCATATTAAGTTCTCTTTAGATCTTTTGCTGTTTTGACAGTTGTCAATAGACGCTCTATTTGCATCTTTCTAATCCCTAATCTTTTATTAAATTATCTAATATTTTGTGTAGTTAAGCCCTCGCCTAGCGAAGGCTCTGTCTTTTATCTCGCAGTTCTTGCAATTCTCGCAGCTGTCATCATTTCGATAACTGGTTATGCCATTCAAAAAGGACAAAAAGACATTGCGCAGTTGTCAAATACACACACACACACACACACACAATGCAACTATAAAATTTTTAATCCTATTTTATTAAGTGCACGCAGACATTTTGAGTTGAAGAAGAAGTAAAATACGATAGCAACCCCTTTGGAGAAGGCCTTCGCTGCGCCATGTGGCAGAGCTGACTAACTGGATTCCAGAGTTGTTGTCGTTGTTGTCGCACATTTCACAATGAATCTATAGCTATTTCTGCTTATTAATTGCCCATTCAGGGTTAGGAACTCGCAATACGACGACTGCGAGTGCGGAATAGAAAAAAAAATGAAAAATATTTCACCATTTCTTATGAACAATAATAAAGTTAGATAAGGGCTTCCGGTGCGGTACGGTTTGCCAGGGATGTATGGGTACGTATTTTGATTTCATTAAGCAAGGGTAAATAAATAGTTTTGCATAATATTTTAAGGTATAACATGAAATAGAAAAAATAAAGTATAGAGAACTACAACAAGAAAAAAGTTCCGTAGAATTATTTTCTGTATCTCTTGTCGCTTGTCTAGATCTCAATAACTAATAGAGCTAGAAACTTAAAACATTTAAAGATTCACAATTAAGCTATGCTACTTAAAGCTGACAAATATTAAATGCCCATCAGTGCCACAAGGAACTATTAAAACATTTTTGTTGAGGCATATAGGACGACATACTCGTATACAAGTGACATTCCATAAACATGAGTTATATCTGATTTAAATATACAAATACACTATATCTCAATATAGATTGTCACGAAGTTGGGCGCGTTTTTTTCGAGTGTTTGATTAATAGTTCTTGTTGACTGCACATTTTGATTTGTCAAGCCGTACTCTTCCGTTTGCTATAGTATCTCCCTCTCTGTCTTTCTCTCTTCTTTGCTCTACCTTTTGGCGTCTTGTTCGCGCCCAAGTGCCGACAACTTGGGGCGTTACCAGAGCAGACAGCGTCGGCTACCTGATGAAAACGAAGATGATGATGATGCGGGGGATCTGCGAGTAGTTTTTATAATTTACGATCGAACGAAATTAGGCAGTAAAATATATACATATGTGCTCAGAGATGGAGAGAGACTTCCACACGTTTATTTTGATGAGTCGAAAATGCATTTTCATATTCCGTTTGGTTTTTCATATTTGTGACTAATTGCGATGGGACTTGTCTGTCGTCAAATGTTTTGCATGCTGCACATCAATAAATTAATGGGTATCTAGGGACGAGGGAGGAAAGCGTGTGTCTCTGCCCGCATAGAGGGCCGCAGCAACTGTTAGTTGCTTGTTGGAAAATTTGTTAATGTAGAAAAACTGCAGCCAAGTGGCAACAGGAGCGGGTTAAGCGACAATGATCAATTGGCGCCGTCCGCGGGTGCCCGTAGATATGGTATCCCATATGTTTAGTTAATTAATTCATTGCTTAATTGTTGCTTTTATCAAATACAAATACGAACAGAGAGAGAGAGAGAGAGAGAGAGAGAGAGTGGGGGGAGGGAAGAGCGTCGCAAGTTTTAGTTGCGCCTTGAAAGAAATTTTCATTTCATAGTCGCTCATTGAAAATAATTAAAATTAATTAAGCCATTTTGCTGCTGCTACGGCTTGCTGAGGCTGGGGCTGCCAGCGGCTGCATTGGCTAACTGCTTGCCACGCCCCCCACCCCTTCCCCCCTTCTCCCCGCAGCCTATATCGCGTCGCGTATCTATAAATTTAAATCGCCTTTAATTGAAGCGACTTTTGGGTGACTTCTGCCTTCGAAATTGTAAGGAATTTTATTTTTCTGTTTTCCCCCTTCGTTCTTATTGTTGTAGTTGTTATTGTTGTATTAATGTTGTTTATGTTTTTGCGCAATGCTTTAATTAATATTTAATTACATCGGGGCTTAAACTGACTGATTAGTTCAGCCCAGTTGCGGCATTATAAAAAAAAACAGCCAAAAAAAAAAAAAAAACGTTGAAGAAAGACGAAATGAAACACGTGCAATGATTGATTGTCAGCTATTATTGCCACAGTTGTTGTGGTTGTTGTTATAGTACTCAAGTTGTTGTTGTTGCTGCCAGGGCACAAAAGTGAACCAAGTGTAGAAGAAGAAGCAGCAGAAGCACAGAAAGAAAACTCAACTTGGTATTTGGTTCTTTGTTGTCTGCAAGCAGCATTAGAAAAGGATGCCAATAGCCAAGTCAAATGCAATGATTCACCGTGTGCGAGACGGGGTGGGAGAGGGAGAGGGACAGGGAGAGAGAGAGTAAGCCTGTCGCTTGACTGACTGCATGAACGATGTACCGAATGGGATGTACACACAGACTGACTGACTGACACGCATTGTCTATGGGCAGTCTCAGATTTCTTTACAATTCACATTTAGCAGTTAATTCGTTTGCGTCTCCTTCCCCTTCCCTTTCTGTAGCCCTGGTATATAGCTCTCAAAGTTGTCGGAAAAACTACAATTTGAGTGATGGAACGAATTTGCATTCGACGAAGATGACAGACATACAGCAGAAGAGAGCGGGACAGAGAAAGAGAGTGAGCGAGACCAGATATGTCATACAGCCACTAACTCACCTAATTACCCAACTAAAATGTCTTATATCATCAGCAAAAATTATATTAATGCAATCAGTCAGTTCTAGAAATATAAATCTCTCCCAGAGATCAACTAATATATATAGACTTTTAGACTAATTTAATTTGCTTTGGTTTCCATTAAAAGAAATTCAACTTTTTTGTGTCTTTCTAAATCTTTCATGTTAGTTCAAAGTAAAATTATAGTAATTTTAAAAAAATTCAGTGAAATATTTAATTAATAATCATATTATAATTTATAAAATACGCAAATTAAGCAATCAAACTCATTCGAAAACTATTCGATTGAAATGTCAAGCCTTATAGGAATATTCATTCATTCATTGTATTCATCGCATTGTCCATCTGCACATGCAGATAAGGATGCCTTTTATAATCGATTGGCAAATTCCTCGAACAAATGTCGAACAAACATTTGGAACGTGTTCAAATCGAGTGAGTGCGAGTGTGTTTTACATGTGTATTCATTCGAATGGATATTCATAAGGCAATTATTCGAATTTATTTTTAATATGCCATATCGCACCCGCTGTCTCTATCTCTGTCTCCCTCTCGTATTGTCTCGGTATTGCCCCACACTGACTACTTAATTTTCAAGTGCCATAAAAATGTGAGTGCGCCGATCAGTTTGGGAATTGAGAAACATTGCAAGAATCGGAAAACAGAAGGGAATCGAGAATCGGGAATTGAGAATTGAGAACTGCGAACTGGGAACTGAAAGCACAGCGTATTTGGCGATGAAAAATCAGTTGACTTATTTATTGTGCCATGCTTATAAATATTTAAAAACGCCTCGAATGATATAAACAATTAGTATATTTATTGACATGCGCTCATATGCAAACACATACACAATCACAATCAATACGATATATGTATATGTACGATATATCTATCGATTTATAGAGGAAGTCGATGGTGGAACCAAAGTGCGCACGCTGAAAGCATGCGACGGGATCCCTTTACAGGGTGTCAAGATCGCATTCCGGGCACGTTACGTGGTTAACGCGTGTAGTTGGACACGCTGTTGTCAAGCACACACGTTTTTGCTTATAATTCGCAAATGGTTTTAGCCCAGAAACGCATAAAATAAGCATTTTTTTTTTTGCTTATTTATAGCGCACGTTACGAAGCAAACATATGTTAAATATGGCAATTAATAAATAAAATGCGTCTATTTCACATCCTATTTCCCCCTCCCCCTCCACCTCCCACTCTCATCCCCACAAACCTATTCTCCCCCTTACATTTTGAGTGGTCGTTGATTTAAAACATACATTGCGGCCTTTAATCGCTGATCAGAGTCAGAAGAAGAACATCGGCCACATTTCGTTTCCTTTTAATGAAAACAAATTCGATCAAATGGGGCTGCCCAGAAGAGGAGAGGGAGAGGAGATACCAGGGGGGAAGGCGGGCAATACCTAAAAACAAATCGAATAACGAAAAGTTGAAAGAGGAACGCGCGCCCTGCTCTGTGTGTGTGTGTATTCATACACATATTCACATATTCGCTGTAAGTACCAAAAATTATGATTTGTGTAAAACGTTGCGCCGTTGCGTCTCTTCTTTTTTTTTTTTTGAATGCCCGTGATTAAGCACTTTAAGTGTAATTCCCGTACCCCCTAACCACTGCCCCGTCCCCTCCCCTCCCCCTAGCCACTTGCCCCTTCCCTTGCTTCCCCCTGCGACTAAAAATAGCTAGCAGATGATGCCGCTGCCTGCCTGCTTTAAACCATAACTAAAATCTTTATAGCCAAAGATATGTATGCTCTATGAGATCTATTCGACGACTGAGGACCGGCTGAGGCTGCGGCTGCGGCTGCGACTGCGACTGCGGCGACTGTTTAAAGTCAATTTTTGAATAATTATGAATCGCTTTTCAGTTGTTCATTTGCCTTTTGCCGTTTGCCGTTTGCCGTTGTTCTCTAATTATAACAACATCATAATCACAATAATTTCATATATGACTTGTGTGTTTTTTGGCCGCCTCTTCGAGAGTAGAGGCTGCTCCTAATGTGCCAAATATATTTCTATCCTATCTCTAGTATTTGTATTGAGCCAAAATCGCAAAATATTTGTCCAACACACACGCACACACAGACATACGGATATGTACAATATTGCCTCAATTGGCGCAAGCATTTTATTAAAAAGTTAAAAAAATATTCAAATGAAATATGGAAAATGCGTATTTATAGCACATTAACCAAATTAGATTAGGGTAATTATGGCATAAACTAAGAGATATAAGCATGCTGGAATTGATATATGGAAATGGAGGTTGAAAACTAAACGAAAACATATGGAAAATAAAGAGTGTCCTTAAAAGTTAAGAAACAAAACTAGATAGAATCTTTATTGAATGCCAACTTCAGCTTACTTAGTTATAAAACAGCTAAAATGTATACCTTATTTTTTAATAAATATCTTATTAACTTAAAGAGAAATATAAGAATTAACTATAACTTTTGAGAATTTACTAGGATTATCGAAACTTTACAATGGTTTTCAAAAACTAACTATAACTATTAGAAAAATTACTGTAATTTTCGAAAAGAATCGAGCTTTTCGAATCCGTTTAATACTGCAGAGTATTGAAAGATTCAAGATGCTACATTTTCGCGCAGTGTAAGAATAGTTTGTGAGCGGAAGTTCCTTAGACGTCACTTGCACTTTATCTGGACTTATTTGATTGCAAAGCCCCTTCCCCAATCTCGCGTATACAAATCACACAAATCACAGCTCCTTCTATGGCGTTGAGCTTAATCAAAATCGCCGGAAATTATAAGATGCCAATAATAAAAATTAATATGCAAGAGATTAAAACGATTTATATGTACGCCATGGCGTTGAATGCGTGCGACTGCGCCATAAAGTTGTTTATAATATCGCACTATAAGCTCACACACACACACACACACACACCCGCACAGTTAGTCATGTATATATCATATACTTCGGCTTGTTCAGTTAACACTTTGGTTTAATGACTAAGACTAAGGAGCGCCCCAGCGTGTTGCTCGCGCAGCAAAATTTTTGTCAATAAAATAGAAATTAGCGTCGCTGAATCACAACAATTCTAGTTAGATAGGCCTCCCCACGCCCCGAGTTTGATAGCTATCTAGCTAGTGCTATATGGGGTAATTCTGTGTGTGAAAATTAGTATTTACCATTTTGTCGCTTTGGCTTAATCCACGTTTAATAATCCCAGCAAGAATTTGGTTATTTTTTTTTCCAATGTTTATTTTGATTTCTTGGTATTTTCTTCTCTCTTGTTTTCTTCAAAATTTCTTCACTTTTGGCACATATTTTATTTTTTTTTTTATTTTTTTTTTTTGCACGTTGCAGTTGCGTATTTGATCGAATTTCTTATTGTTGTTTTTTGTCCGTTACGCGCGTGCCGAATAATGAATAGCTTTATAAATGTTTGTGCTAATTACAATTGCCGATATGTATCGTCAGCGATACGTTTAATAATTGTACTTGTGCTTGAGTTAACTGTTTAACTGCTTAACTGTAAGCCGTAAACTGTAGAGTAAACCGTATACAATGTACAATAATAAAGCCGGAGACGGAATGCCGCTGCGCGCGCTCGTGTTCGCACTGCTGCACGTTTAGTCAATGACTAAAGGGCGGGCGATTCAAAATTTTTTAAAATTCATCAACGCTGCCAGCTGCGACAGCGACTTCGACGGCAACGGCAACGGCGACGGCGATGCCAACGCTAGCGTCGACTGCAGCAAACACACAACAAAAACCAAAAACTAATAAAATCAATTACAAACGCACACAAACAAACACACTACCACCACCTCAACACACACGCACACACACACACAAGCGTCTTCGGCAACGAGACGAGCGAACGACAAACGAAGCAAAGAGCACGAACAAGCCGAACGACGACGACTTGCTACACACGCGAAGCGCACGAAGTTCTCGTTCTCTGGAACAAACAAAAGCAACAACAATAACAACAAAAACAAACAGCATGCCGTCGCTGTTGCTGTCGCTGTCGCAGCGGCAGCAAAGGAAACGGAGCATGGAACTAGAGTTGAGAGCGTGCTGCGGCGTGCTTTACACTTGAAAGTGCGTCTTGAGTTGCTTTTGACGCAGCAGGAATTATAGAAGATGCGTAATCTAATAAAAAACTAATAAAAAATAAATGTTAATAGACATTTCTTATAAATAAAAGGACTTGCATGTCCTATAATGCAATTACATACGTCTTTATTTTAAGTAGAGTAAACGCTATCGTGCGCCTGCTACGCACTCATCTCTAAAGGGAATACACGTTGAAAGAGAACATATTCGCAAGCAGCGGCGCAAAGGTGCTCTTTGCTGCCGACACCAGTCAGCGTCAGCGCTCTCTTTTCCATTTGAATGTGGGCCAAAAGTAATGACAATAGCGGCAATTGTTGTTTGGCTTGGAAATTTTAAACGTACTTTTCGTTTTTGCACTCGCTTGACGCTTGGACCGCTGCCAACGGCGACGGCGGCGGCGGCGGCGACGACGACGTTGACTCTCCTGCTCACTCTCTTGAGCTCTCTCGCACCGCATGACACTTAAGTCTGTGCTCTCTCGCAGGCACTACGACATTGTCTGCTTGTGTGTGTGTGTGTGTGCGTGTGCGTGTGTGTAGGTGGGGGGACGCTTGTAGCGTTTGCCAAATGAGCCAAGCAAAACAAAAAAGGCAAAAATATATTTACGCTTGTGTATGTGCGTGTAACAAAAACAAGCAGTGTAGCGGGTGCGCTATCCCCCCTTCCCACGCGTTCACACACACGCACGCACTCTGGCAATTACAAGAGAAATATGCAAGCAATTTCTGCATTTATGGCATGCATGGCAATGACGTTTGCTCTGCCTCTGCTGCTGCTGCTGCTGCCGCTGCTGCTCTTGAGACGTCAAGAATTTTGCAGCGATCTCGCTTGGCTTTGCTCTGCTCTGCTCGTGCTTAAAGCATGCGAAAAGATTTTCAAAATCACAGCTGCTCATGGATTTTGCAAAAACTGTCTGTATGTGTTTTTGTTTGTGTGTGAGTGCATAGCATAAGTTCGGGCGTATTAGAGTACGGCCTGGGGTTTTGACACCCCTTGAGAGCGTGTAGCCGTGTGCACTTTGTTTTATTATCCTAGCGCATAATCACAGCAGCAGCTACAAAGTGTCCTTTCTGCTCACATTTCAATTGCAGTAGCAAGTTACCCTCATCATCAGGGCCAAACAACACACACACACACACACACACAGAAACATCGGTAGCTATCCATAATTACACAAAAGTCCAACGTATATCGCATATAAGCCGCAGCGCTGCGCATAAATCGCAATTAATCAAGTGCAAGCCAATGCCGCTGACTCCCTTACCTTCCTGCGAGCGTTCCTTTCTCGTGTGTGTGTGTGTGTGTGTGTGTGTGTGTGTGTGTGTGTGAGCGCAAGAGGCAATCGAAATGGCAGCAGCGGCAGCGACGCCAGCAACCCTCCGCCGGGAGAAAGAAAAAAAGTTCAACTGCTGCTGCTGTTGCCTCTGCTGCTGCTGCTGCTGCTTTGAGCTGAACAACAACAACAACAACAAATTACAAGTGCTGCGCTCTCGTTCTCGCTCGCACTCGCTTAACGAGAGCTACTAAAAATGTAATCATTATGCTTTATTATAATAATCAGCAGCCGCAGTCGCAGTCGCAGCGCAGGGCAGGGCAACTTTTTGCCAGCAGACGGCACACAAACACACACACACACACACACACACACACACACACACACACACATAAGTACTACATTCTAGCATAACAAACAGGCAAACAAACAAAACTAAATTACAACAATTCCAAAAATGTATAATTGTGCTGCGCACACACACACACAGTTAGAAGTCTCAAACTACCACCAGCAGCGGCGGCAAACGTTGCCACCCTTTCCACCAGTCTCCGTTCTCCGCTCTCCCCACACCCGGCCACACGCTTTATCGTGCCCATTCTCAAGCTCTTATTCGGCGCCTCAATCATCGTCCTCATCATCATCCTTTTTGGCTTGCCTTCTTGCCTTACAATTTCGCCATGCTGCCGCTGCTGCTTCGGCCGCAGTCGCAGTTGTTCCTGTCACTGTCGACGTCGACTGCACACACACACACACACACACACACACACACACTCAAAAAAAAGGGCAGTCAAGTTAAAATGTACTTAGAGTTTAAGCGTAACCCCGAAATCTCCAACCGAACCCAAACGAGATTGTGTGTTTTAAGCGTTTTAGTTGCCCGCACCCCCTCTCTCGCTCATCTCTCACTCTCCCTCTCTCTCTCTCTCTCTCTCTCTCTCACTCGCTTTGTGCAGGCGCAGCGCAGTTGACGCTAGCGTCAGCTTTAGCTTCGGCAGCGGCTGTTCAACTTTAGCAGCAACAACAACAACAATGGCAAGCCTGGCAGTCAGTCAGCCATCTTGTGCGGCGTTATTAAATTTTATACAAATACTAAAAATGAAATCAAAATTTTCTTATTACAATGACTATTTTCTCTCTCTCGAACAGCTGCCCGACAATTGTTGTGAGCAAGGGAGAGAGCAAACAAGTGAGTGAGAGCGAGACGGAGCACGGACAGGCAGGCGGGCAGCGGGTCCATTTCAGAGTTTGTTTCTTGTTGTTAGGTTGGGGGAGGGTGGCCCATTTGCCGTTGCTTTTGTCTGCTTACCCCAGTCCCCGCTACTTATGCCATACTTATCGAGTGCATTGTAAGGGATCCCCAAGTTTTTCTGGGTGTTGGCCAGAGCCCAGTGCCGCAAATATTTTCTCCTTTCTGGGCCGAAGTCCCCCTTTCTGCAATTCATACAATTTTCCATGCAGCCATAAATTCAATTATAAATTTCGTAACTCCTCTCTTTCCCCTCCCTCTCTCTCGCTCTCTCTCGCTCTCTCTCGTTCACTTCCTGTCCGAAACGACAACTAAATAAATGAATTCCCATTAAATGTGATTCTACCTGTTTTAGATAACGCACACACGCAGCAGAGAGAAAGACGCTATCCCGATCAAACTATCCTCGTACATACCTGCAAGATGTAGTACTTAAAATTTAAATTAAACATCGCACGAGAACCTAAACAAATTCCGATAAGCGCTCTGTAGATAGCCACAGGACAAGTGATGAATAATACCAATCACGTACCGGTACCATCAGCGGCACCGGCACCGGCACCGCAAACCTCATACCCATCTCCCACCTTAGCCAGTCGTCCCTAGTCCCGGCTCGACTCGAGTTTCGGGCCACCTTGATGGACAAAGTGCTGCCTAATCAAAAGACCATTGTAAACTAAGCCGAGACAAGACAAGAGAATCGAGTCGAGTCGAGTCGAGCGTAGAAAGCAGCACATGAATTCGAATTCTAAAGGATCAGTTAGGCAGTTCGTCAAAAGAAACCAGAAAGGGGGATGACAAGCAGAGAAGAGAGAGAGACAACAGAGAGAGAACTGTGCAGTAAGAAATGCTTAAGTAAAAAACTTGGCTCTGATAGACTGTTGGAATACTGCTTAAAATTGAAAGTTAACAGAAGAGGAAGGGAGATAGATATGGAAAGAAAGAGTAAGAGAGAGAATGAAAAAGATAGAGGGAGATAGAAAAAGAAAGAGCAAGTGGGGAGAGACAGAGAAGTAAAGAGATAGATATAACAAGAAAGAAAGAGATAGAAAAAGAGATAGAGACAGAAATATAAAGAAAAAGGGAAAAAGGAAAGGAAAAGGAAAGAGCGAGGTAAGAAGAGATAGAGACATAAAGAGAAAAACAACTACAACAACAACTAAGAAAGAAACAGCAATAGAATGGCAAAGGTGTAAATACATGAAACAGCACGGAGAATATTTCGTATTATCTGTAGTTTATTGAAAAAATAAAATATTTCGATCATATTAACCATCATAATACTGAAATAAAACAGAGAGATAAAGAGGGGTAGACTTCTAAATATATCTCAATATGTAACACACCACATTGCTAGAATATACATCGACTAAATAAGCCTTAGAAATACTATAGCCAAGTTTACAAATTTTTGCTTAATTTACTATACTAGCCAGTTAAGTTCTTAAATTTACAGGGTATATGACAGCTTAGATGCATGTCCGCTCATATGGAAAATGCGTAATCTCACACCAATGCCGCAGACAAGAACAACAAATTAAGTGCCAATGCGAGGCACTACACACACACACACACACACATACACACCCTCGCACACACAAACACATCTAGACACACACACACACACACCTAGGCACACACAAATATAAATCTATAACTGCGTCTATCTCTGAAATGAAAACATTTTTCATGCGCATGCGCAAAGACTGACGAAATGAGACGAGGCGATCAATTAGAGAGAGAGAGAGAGAGAGAGAGAGAGGAGAGTTAAGACAGCCGGACAATTAGTTCGGACAGGCTTCCATCTCGAGCTGCGTCTTAGAGTCGTAAAAGGTCAGCACTGCGGCTAAGAGATTGTGTAGGGCCCAGACCCAGACGCAGGCCCGGGCACGGCCGGACCCTATTCTTTGATAGCATTGATCTATTGTGTGTGCATTGCTTTTTACATTTTATACGCATACGCTTCGTCTCTCTCTCTCTCTCTCTCTCTCTGTCCTCCTTCCTCTGCTTCCTTCATTTTCATCTTTTTAGTGCCCAACGAGTAGGTTCGTCAAAATGATTGATTTGTAGGTGATGAATTACAACAACAGCAGCATTTGCTGTCTAAGCCTGGGTTAGTTAAGAGCATACATATCTTTCATTTTGTGTGTGTGTGTGTGTGTGTGAGAAAGGTACGACATAGTGAGGATTAAATACGAAATTCCATTTAAAAATCTTTCATTGTTCCTATTGCTCTTTTTTTGTCTTTTTTTAGGGGTGCAGCTTACGTGCATCCATAGAATTTTCACAGATAAAACCGATCTATCGTAGTAGGAAAATTAATTATCATAGTATAGTGGGAAACGAAATGGTAAATGTATAGTATGGGAGTAGAATGCGAAGGGTGGAATACACACTATGCTAGGCAGAGGTCGAGGTCGGGGTCGAGGAAATTCACAAACATCGTGACACATCGCATTAAAATGCGGTGTGAAAAACCCGAAACAGATAGGACAGAAATCAA